>OY728151.1:1268344878-1269594878 GCA_963277665.1 Viscum album | reverse complement strand
GTTTCCTAGATAACTCTGATTTATTTTTAATTCCATTGGACTTTCTATATAAGTGATAATTGATATGTGATGGGATGTGAGCTTGGGATGGTTGTTTTTTATAGATAGGGAGGCCAAGGATTGTGGTAAAAATTGACACATGTGACAGAGAGATTCATTTTTATTTTAAATTTTGATGGTCAATCCCCCTTTATTGGGCATGAAAAATAATACCACATTTAGAAATATATTGATAGGCATGTTGTTTCTGGGTATTGAATTGGGTTGGATAAAATATGTCATGCCATGTTTATATGTTGGTATTGTAAAAGCTGGTTTTCATTCGTTTTAGTCTTCTTTTTAAGGATCAGATATTTTGATTGCATGTTCATTTTCATTAAATTTCCCATTTGTTTAATAATATTGTCATAGTAAGAAATGAATCTCTTTTTTGTTTCATAGTATGTTTCCTATGGTACCTAGAATTATGGAATGTTAAAAATAATAATTATTATCTACCCTATATGGTTTTTTTCTTATTAGCAGGTTAAAGATGTTACTCTTCAGAATCTATGGAATTGGATGGATTTTTTATTGAGGGAATCGAATTCACTTTATTGGTTAATAAATGTAATTATAATAATTTAAATCAATAGATAAATAATTGATTAAAATATTTCTAAATCAAAAATAGAAATATTTAATTTAAAACAGCTCCTTGAATGCTTGTGGAAGAAAATGATATCTTGTTATTTGTGGTGGATTCAAGGTGTCAGAGAGACAATAAATGTAGTTGATCCTAATACAAGATTAATGATCTCCATGTTTTTGTGAGCTACAATATTTACAATATGTTTTTGGGGTTTAATACAAAATCCCCTCCCTTTATCAATTAGATCAATGAAACCATATTGACATTGGGAAGGTGTTTTCCCAAATATCTATATTGGTAGGGGATATATGGTTGACTACGCATCTAGATATTCTCTCTTCTCCTGGTAGTATTATGTTATGGTATGAATAATGGTTATATTTCCAAACATTTGTTTGTAGTGTAAATTAAAAGATTATTTTTGTATCAAAGACATGTATCTCTATATATGTTGTCATGGGGGATATTATTGGTATGAAAATTATGGGATGTAATGTTTCGAGTTAAATTATTTGTATTATAGTTATTGGTGGCTTGAGGTATATTACTCAATGTGTGATACAATACATATGAGATGTGTTGTATCTCAAAAACTACTAAGTTACTGTATGGTGATTTTTCATGGGATTATTAGATTATGTGATACATGAGATGAATTTTTTTATACTTGAACCCATGTGTTTTTGGGCTAGATTCTTAGAGATAGATGGATCAAGATATATGACATTGTGGAAAATATGATATAAATGGGTAAGCGGTAGTTGGGTACCTTTTTTGATATTATATTTTATAATCTGTTGAATGCATTACCTGGAGATAGATATCCATGGTGATTCTAGGAATATATTATTGAAATTTATGTTCTATGTTATATTCACTTATTATTTAATGGAATCAAGTATTCTTCAATTATATATTATATGAATAGACCTAGTGAGGTTCATACTAAATATACCTAATATAAACACTATGGGTATTTATAAACTATTTTTTGGGTTAGTGGGAGAAGGTTGAATATTGGGTTGTATATTAGTTGTTCATGGTTGTTCAAGAGATTTTTTTTGGGTTTTTTAGTCACTGTCATGTTTATATTTTGAGTAATTATAGTCTCCTTTTTGGATTTACTAATTTTTTTATGACATTACATACATGTTATTGTGGTTTCCATTAACATTGTGATCCTGAATTATTTTGTTGTAATTGTATTATCTATCATTATTCTTGTTATAATAGAGGTCAATCCCTCCCCCTATTCATATATGGTATACCCTTCAGTATTTTCTCTAACCCCTATCCTTTTTGATACTGTCTTCAGGCAGTCACTATCTCCCACCTCTCATTACCAGCCCACGAGGGGTATCTTTGTTGGAAGGGGGTTAATAAAATAACAACACATATAAAAAATATGATTCATATTTTATGAATTTTTTTGAATATAAACATAATCCATTATTGAGTTCTTTCATACATCCCACTATAAATCATGGGATGAAACCCAATGGAGACTTCCATTATTAGATAAATAGGGATTGAAAATAATTATTTGATGCTATATTATAACTAAAAATATTAAATATAGATTTTATGTTAAATGTTTTGATGAATATTATTAATAATAAGATGAATAAAAAATGTCCAAATATTTATAGGGATGTTTGCACTTGTAGTGGAATCTAGATAAATTTTTGGAATCATATCAAAACATAATGGTTGGTTTATAATGACTAACTAATATCATCATGATTTGGAAATATATTTTTTCCTCTCTATGCATGTGTTTAAAAAAAATATCTCATTTTTTTTAAAAATAGTTTAATATTTAAGTTAGTTAGATTTATTAAAAATTAAGATTGATATCAAGAATAAAAAATGGAATTAAGGGCCTGATCATAAATTGTATGTGTTGTCGAGAAATCACTTTTCACTATAATGTTTAATATATAGATTTATAACATGAGGAAGAAATTCAAATGTTGTAGATCTTGGTTTAGAATTAATGAGGTGGGAAATCCTCATCAGAAATCTATAGTGTTATCATGTAAATATTTCTGACCATCGATTAATATTAGGCTATATATCAAGTTCTATAATCCCTATAAGAAGAAATTATTGAATAAATTTTAAATATGACATTTTTATAGACTTGATGTTTATTGTTTTATGAATTAACAATTTTTTGTCAACTAATTCTTTTTTAGGGGAAAAAAGTCTTCAGGGGTAAAAGTTCCAATACCAATACGTCATCCCACATGATTGAAATAATCTCAATATATTGATTCAATAACTATAAAAATTCAACATATTTGTGTATAAGAATTAATAGTCTATTTAGAATCATATATAAAAGTATAATACCTATGAAGAAATTAATTATCATTAATATTAATAGTTGTCACAATTTTATCACAAAAAACTGTTATCGATTGGTTTAGATATGTGGGAGTATTGTTTGATGGATTAAAAATAAATCTAGAAGTTTTTATTTAATAATTGAGAAAAATCTACATATTTTATTTTATTCACATAAACTATTGTTTCTTATATAAACTTCTAACATAGTATGCTTAGTCAGTTTCTCAATGACTTGGTACTTAGGGGAAAATTCACTAGCAAAAATTTATTGAGTAAAAATATATCTAGAAAAATATAAGTAGTTCAAATGTGAAAAATGAAATATATACAATTTTTTAATCCCAAAAATTATTTCAATAGGGGTAAAAGAGTAATTCATTCTGATAAATATTAATTTAGAATGGTTCTAATAGGTTTAAGGTTATATAAAGAGTAAATAGTTCAAAAGATAATGTCTTTTCTCGTAAGAGCCTAATTTTTTTGGGTAATATTAAAATTTATGATAGATCAAAAAAGTTATATATATATATATATATATAATAGGTATAATATGAGAAATGAAGAGGCTTTGATTTTTTTTATGTGGTTTGAAGATCCCAATTCAAATGGGATAGGAAAGGACTGAATTAAAAAGTGTCATAGAAAACTCTTTAAATGTTATTTTTTGTTTTTTGGGGGAATAAGATTTCTTTAACATGAACATTTAAGAAAATACTAGTATGTATTAAGAGGTAGTATATAAAAGATGTTACCTCAATTAATATCAAAGATAGAGGGAGATAGAACATGATGATAAATATATAGAAACAAAAAGGTAGAGATAAATGACAAGATAAAGAATCTAGAATACTTGAACACGAGTCATTTTATTGACAAAGGTGGGTCAATAGAATAACACAAATAAATCCATTGAATTTTTATGAATAATATGGATACAAAACAGGGATATTGATTTATTATGAATTTTCCTTAAAATTACAATGTGGGAATATCGAAAAAAATTATATTATATATTGGATTTTATAAAATTATTTTTTGATTTTGTGGAGGTTTCATGAAAATGATATTTATGGTTTTAAGTAGAACCGAGTTATTCAGGTTTGTAGAGTATAAGATTATTTTTGAGAAGTTTAAGAATTATAATATATTGAATTAGTATTTTAATTGGATAATATTGGATATCTGGATGTTATCCATGAATTAATTGTCCTCAAAAAATGGAAGTTTGGAATATATGTATAATTAAGAGTATAAATGTTGATTTAGGAGGTGAATGTAAAATTTTTATGTTTTGAATGTTTTTGTGAATGGATATATTTTCATATTATATTTTGAAAAATACTACTATAATTTTATTATGGTTTCATAAATTTATTATAATTACACATGGAATGGTCAAAATTAAAATTTTCTGATCAATGTTTATTGAATCAATACATCAAGGAGTATCCAAACTAGTATATGTATGATTTTATTGGATGTTAAATGTGATTTTATAAAATAAAAAATGGGAAACTTATGGTGTTACCCTTTTATGTGTAAGGTTTTTGGATATGCATAGTGTAGGATAAAATATAAAGTGTTTGGAATATATTCTTTATGGATAATACGTAATAAAATTTGTATCGTGATTTCTGTATTACAATATGGTAATAATGTCCATGAAATGAAAAGAAAAAAAATTGGTAATCAATTATAAAATAGGATTGAAAAATTATCTTGAATATCATTGGTTACATAGAAATATTGAAACGTAAGGGAAGTTATTTTATTATGTGTTATAAAGACTAATTAAACTCTGAAACATTGAGATAATTAATTAAATGTAAAAATAATGACCATGTTGGGTTAAAAATTCATGGTGAAAAATGGGGAGATCGAAAATGGGTTTTTTGAATACTATTCTAAAAAATATGTGTCAGAATTAGTGAAATTCTAAACTGGAGAATACTCACTTAGTGGGAGAATTCCATTTTAGAAGTAATTTTAATGTAGTTTAATGAGTTTAGTGCAATGTAATTTTAATGGAATATTTCATAGATAAGTGTTTTTCATGGTTAATATAATAAAAATCCATGTTATGTTAGATTTAGAGAATAATATAATAATTTATAGAAGAGTAAACTTCAGAGATTAATTATAATTCCATAAGAAGTAGAATAATTTTTTAAATAAGAAGTTTCACATGTGATATTCATCAATGAAAATAAAATATATTTAGATACTTTTTTAGATCAATAATTTGACTTATCACTATATTATGAAGAGAACTAACATTATATTCTCTTAATGATAGAGGAGGGGAGGAAACCATGGTGGATTAAATCATTACATGGAGAAAATAGCAATAGTTATTAGGAATATTTGTTTGAATTTATGAATAGATATTTGAAACAGTATTTTTATCAGATGACATATATTTGAATGATTTTTTAAGCATGTTAAAACATGTGATATTCCTAGAATGGATGTGGTTTCTTGGTAAGAGGATGATTGATTATAAATTAAGACCCATTAAAAACATATTGTAGATGCACTGGAATTGGATTAGTAAAATTTTTAATACCTAAATAGAGGAACTTATTGAGATATCTAGTTCATCGGAAGAATAAAGTTATACTGATTTAATTCCACATATGATTTTTAAATGAAAATATGGTAGAATGAAGATATAATAAACTAATATATTTTATTATCAATGGAGTGAAATAGGGTAATTCTATTTTATAATTTCCATCATCTTGTGGAATAGTACATGATTTATTGAGGTTTTGCAATAAAATGACTCAATACAATCTTTTAGGAGTTTATCCCATCTATCATTGATGAAATAAAGTTTAATATGGTTAATCTTATCAAAGCACCTCCCTATATATGATTATTTAAGGTGTCTCAACATCCTATGATGATCTAAAACTTAACATCATCTATATAAAATATTTATGACACCCTAACATCTATACATGTATATCCTTCACTAAGACATTAATAGAGGGAAGAATATGCAGTGACCTTCAGATCAATAATGTGTGTTAATAAAATTTTATAAAAACTACAGTGAGTACTCTAACCTATAGCTACAAATACTCATTTTCAATGAATAATTCCTAGAATATTCAATTGGGATTAAAAGTTAATATCCATGTTTTATATGAATGATTTATCTATCTAAAATTTGGTCTTGATGTTTATAGAGGTTGTGGGAAAATTTAATTTATCAAATGATAAAAACTAGTTCTTATTAACCATTAAACAAGATCCAAAATGACTGATTGATTAAAAGTAAAGGAAAATTAATGTGACAGAATGATTCACTCCCCCTCTCCTCCACACACATGCACACATTTGGTGTTTCTCATGTTATATAAAGAGGATCCATCCAAATTTGTTTTTTTTATATTTAGGACCAGTTGGTTCAAGTGAAAAAAAAGATATAATTTTTGAACTTTCATGCGAAAAGGTACGTTCTATGTTATTGTTCTCAAGTTTATCCCATTTCACATCAATTATTCTTGATAATGAAATACCAGTTTTGTGTGTGTATGTGGGTAAATAAACACTATACACTATGCTCTATCTCAAACAATGTGAGTGACCCTCGCAAATAACAGTGAACATTATTTTTGTCATTATTTTTATCATTAAATACATTCTAACCATGTAATATATGAAGAGTTTGAGTTCTATTCACCCCAACATGTGATTAGGTAATAAGTGTATTTGTTTTAAATATAAAAATTTTAGCACACTAATTCTCCCCAAATGTGTTTGCACCTACAATAGTGAAATAACATTTTTTATTAAATAATTGGTCCCACCTATGATTCTTTTCTCTAAAATTATAGACATAATGTTTAGATGTTTTCAGTATCTCCACCAAAGGCTTTATAAAATAAAAATTTTATGAGTTGTATGAGTTTTTTATCAATGAACTACTAAAAAAATTACAACAAATATATTAAATACAATTAAGGGGTTGGTGTAATCAAATTGATAATGGCGTCATTAATAAATAAAAATAAATAGGTCTCTTTACAAATTTAAGAGGATTAAATTTCAACATACACATGTTATAATCATGAGAAAAAATCATATCGATCATGAATGGAGATAACCTAGTGTAAAATCCACAAGTAAGTAGATGGAGATAAATTTTACGATTGTTTTTTTAAATTCATTATATTGAGTTGTGGTAACTAAAATTTCATTTCTATATATTCCATTATATAATAAAACTATAAGTTGGGAATTTCATTCTTCAAAAGAATTATTTAATGATTTATATGTTTAATTTAGTATAGCCCCACAACTCATCTTTAAATGATTTATCACTTTTATTTGTAGTTAATTTTCTTTTTCAAAAAATATATGGTCATGAAATAGTGTGGGAAATCAATATAATTGAGGAAGCATTGGATCAAAAAAATAAATATATGAAAATATCATTAGATTGATCAGTCCTAATATATCTAATAATGTAATTCTTGTAGATTACTATTGAAAAATATTAATGGTTTGTTTAAATTGATCTAGGATGGAAAAGGGAATGATGGTTATTTTATGCATTTTATGAATGAAAAAATCATAACATTGACGTAAATAATGTGTAAAAAAATAAAATAAAATAAATTTTTGTTTTGAAAATATGTTGCAAGATAAGAGAGAAATTCAAAATGATGATATTTAAAAAACTATAATATAATGTGAAGAATGGGTACATTTTATTTATGAACTAAGGAAAAAATTTTATATGAAGTGTCTTAAATATATAGTAAAATTTAGATAATTGGAAACAGTTTCAGTTGATTCATCATAAAAATATGAGAGAAGAAATATTTATATACATATTTTAAAGGATGATCATTACACTATAATAATTCAATCATCTGACAAATAAAAATTTCTCAATTCTGATGAGAAAAACCAACAATAAAAACAAAAATGGGAACCCTTCCTTTTAGAAAATACTTTTTCATCAATATAATATTCATGAAATGTTCATGTCCTAATATAAAATATGGAAATATTGGTCAAGAAATGGTATGAGAAAACCACTTCATCATTAGTTGTGTATGGAAGAAATTGAAGAAGATTTTATACCATAACAAGTTTATAAAAATGTTATTTCACTCAAAATTTACCAGATAAAAAAGAAATATAGATTGTATTTGAAAGAAATATAACATGTTTTTTTCTACTGTTGTGGCCATGAATGATTTTATCAGAAGGATATCAAATATTGGATTAAAATTTAATTCTATAGAAGGAAGTGTATGGCTATATCAAGGGGAAAACGTTGATATGAAAAAAAAATTATATAGAATGAGAATAAAAATCTATTTTTCCCAAATAGTTTTAGAGTATTGAATGAATTATAGTGAAATTTAAATCAATTTAATCATAGTATAATATCATTCTTTTCTCAATAATCCAAGGTTATATGATTTATTTATGTTTCAATAGAACATAAAATTATAACAAATTCTGATAAGGATGGTAGGTGAGTCGTTGGATATAAGTAGAAGTCAAATTTTGAATCAAGGATACACTAGAAGTCTGTGAGGTATGTTACATGATGGATAATAAGATTCTTCTATTATGAAATCAAAGGGAACACCATATAATATTTTAAATAATGTATTGATGTAAATGTTGATGGTAGAATCACAAAAGAAAAAATAATTGACTCAATTAATCAATGAATTAAGAGGACTGGTTTGGTGGAATACATCCCTAAGCATGAAATTAATTATCTATAGAATATTTATAGAATGATTCCTTAAAAATTAATGAGAAACCATGTGGAAATTTATATTACTAGAACCATAACCCAAAATTATTTTTTATTGTATTTATAGCCTAATTGGAAATAGAAGTAATGAAGAAAGAGGTCAAATAATTTTTATACGATACATGGAAACATGATACCCCACATGATTAAGAAGTTTGATTTCATGAACGAATATCATAAAATTTAAACCCAACTTTTACTATGAAGTTTTATTATTAGTGCAATAAAACATTAACAATTTTAGAATATTTTTTTAATATATTTAAAACTAAAAAAGAAATTTTTTATGATGAAAAATCCTACACTAAGAAGATTGGAGAATGAAATGAAGAAAAATATTTTGGAAAATAAAATTATTATTCCTTCATGTTTTCTATTCCAAACAAAGATAACATATAATAAGAATATATTAATTGAGGTCTCAACAATTTTTTATCGACCATTATTTTTATATTCAGTATATTTCATAGAAAATAAAATTATTGAGATCGTATTAACAAACAATTCTTTTATGGGTGTTGATAAAAAATCCAAAGAGGGAGATTGGTAAAGCCTATTAATAATGTGTTAATTTTTTAATAGGAATTGTTTTCAGTGTGTGTTTATAATATAAACATTTAAATAATGCATATTGAATAGTTTTAAGTGAATTTATAATGAAAATTTACTAACACATTCAATATATCTCTATGTAATGGGATGAATAAGATTAATATATACATTATACCCTTGGGATGATAGAACCCTTAGGTATGAAACACACTAAAAGATGTATATCTCTAAGGGAAAATAATTTAAAAAACTGTTATTATTGGATATATGATTGGAGTTTCATTCATATTTCTAATAGGATGGAGAAGTTGATGAGGAATACTAGAGAGTGTTGATACTATTTAATCCTATACCTATATGTTGAAATTATTATGGCTTGAGGAGGCAATGAGAACATGTTCTAAATAATTTTGAAATTGATTTGCATGGATTTAAGGTGTTTGATAATTCTATAAAGTTGTTAAATTTATTATTAATGAATTTTTTTTTGTATGCTTGATTATATTGAAGTTGATAAGGTTGTCAACATATTTTTCAAAAACATTGGAGTTATATATTCTCTTACATTTTAAAAATTATTTCATATATGAGTTTTTACAAAAAATGAATTACAATTTTAATTTGAGTTTCACACTATAATATGTAAAATTACCTTGATGATATATACATTTTACATACTGATACATAATATCTTCTAAAATAATTAGATACAATAATGGAAAAAATTCATATTGATATGTAATTTGTTAATGATTTTATGTAATATTTTCTAAGTGATGTGAAAAATGACTTTTATGTTTCCAATGTCTACGTAAGAAGGAAATTAGCCTATTTAATATTCACTATGAAATTTTAACTGATATGGAAGTTAATTTTAAGCATGAATATGATCTTCCATCTGATTTGTAATATTTTATAGAATATGTGAATGAGTTTGTTTATGTTTCTGGATAATATATAAGATACAATTTGATGTATTGTAGGAATTATATTTTATAAATATAGGATACCTGAAAAAACTAATACAAATATAGAATTTAAAATAAATTAATTCATGTAATATTATTCAATTTTTAGATATCACTATTATTTTGAAATTTATCATGATTTTGGGAATTAATGATGTCTAGATGATTGGGAAGAAGTGTACATTTTATTGAGAATATTTTCATCAAAATGGATTAATACATTTTATTATGAACACAGATTAATAAAGATTTCAATTTATGTATATATTCAAACCTATGTGAAATCATGTTTTAAGGAAGATTAAATATGAAAATATTTTAGAAAAATAATTTCTATATTTTTTGGATAAAAAATGTGGGAGATGTGTGGAAGAATTCAAGATTCATGGGGAATCAATATTAAATATATGATTTTAATACTATATAATTGTTTTTATTATACATCTATTTATAATATTTAAAATCAAAACATAATGGGTTAATTTCTGAGCACATAACAACAAGTTATCTGGGCATTTAATATTGGAGAAAATTATACATGATCTTCTTGAATGAGAGTTGAAGGCTAAAGTTTATATTGGTCTAAATGAAGTTATCATGATTTCGAGATTAAATGGATTCAAATAATTAAATTATGGAAATAATATTCACATATTTATTCATAGAATATATATGTATAATTTTTTCTATAAAATTATTATGATATTAATCCTCCATTTTAACAATTTTTCAATATACTATTTGAAAAATATTATAATGAGAAAAAATTTGATTTTATTATATATTATTTTACTGAAATAAAATAAGGAGTGTCCATAAATTATATAATATAATGAAAATTGTTTTTTAATGAAATATAATAAAAATAAAATAGACAGATAGTCACAAATATTCATACTATCTTCTAAATATCTTAAAATATATATAAGAATAACTCTAATTGACATAAAGATTAATATATAATGAAAAGGGTGAAATCCATTTGATATTGACATAATGTTTGATATCCCAAAGAGATAGTTTTTTAAGAAGTTTCTATTTGGTTATTGTACTATTGAGGAAATAAATTAAAATATATTCTATAAAATAAGATGCTTTTTACAATCCAATTTAACACAATCCATGGGGATATTCACTGATCTAGTACATGGATGTGAAGAAATAATAGTTCCTCATAACAAGAAAGAGAGAAAATTAGTTCTTATATGTAACATTTTTTGTGCCTAGAGAAATTCATGAAGCCCATACCCTTTCCATTGGTTTATTCTTGATAATAAAATCTCAATCATGTTTGTGGGTTGTTATAATGTCCATAAAATAAGGACAAACTAACATATTTTGAGAAAAAAACAAAAATCCTTTTATGTCTTCTTTTCATTTTTGATTTATAATTTCATGTATACAAATAAAGAAAAAGAAGAAGAAATTGAGATTTATTCACCCAAATATATTTAAGGGTAAAAATAGTAGAAGATCTATTTAGAAAAAGTATATACAAATTATTCACCCCACCCCAAATTATAGATTCTTTAATCCATTGGAAACAATAATTGACATCAGAGTAGTGGTTCTACAAATAGTAAGATTCTCTAATGTATAAGATTTACCTTTTTCGATGTTCTATGTTTCTCTCCTAGAGGATTTATGAAGTATATGTTTATATAATCATAGGAGTTCCCTTCCAAAAAATATATAGAATAAATTTATGACATGACTTTCTAAAATGTAAATATAAATAAATCAACGAAATTAAAAAATTACTAATTAATAAAATAATTGACAAAATAGTTACTAAATATTTAAGTGGAATAAAATTCAATATCCATATGTGGTTATCATTGAGAAATTAAATAATTTATATATTTACAAGACATTTAAGAAAATCTCTATTAAGAATATAGACAAGCACTACATCATGTGTTTCAATGATGTAAATTGATGATGATGTAATTGAAATTTTATTCAATTATTTTTTAGGTGAAAAAAATATGTGGGGAATATCTTGATATGTAGAAAACATATAATTATATATATATGAAATAAAGAGTATTAAATATCCCTAAATATGTTTTAATTTTTTTCTATGGATGTTTTGAAGATATTTAAAGGAAGACCACAAAACATTAATAATAATAAAAATGTATGAGTTTATCAAAAAAATATACCTACACATATAAATATCACATAAAATTTGATAGAAAAGTACTAAAAATGTACACTTATATATTTAAACATCAAAACCGAAAATGTATTTATTAAATAAATTAACGATAAATATGAATTAATTAAATTTATTGAGGATATATTCTAAGAATCAAAATAATATCAACTGATGTGAAGAAATACATATATTTATTTAAGGTCATAAGAACACCATAATAATGATTTTTCATAAAATTAGAATGAAAATGATAAATATAGAATATTTTCAAGATGAGTCTTCCCAAAAATTTGGGAGGATAATTTATACAATACATATTTCAAAATATGTTTTTTTAAAAACACCAATAACATGTGATAAGAATATATTGATAAAATTTGATGAAAATTATATTATAATCATGAATAAAATTATTCCATTTTTAAAAATATACATTCCCACAAATTCAATGTTCATGAAAATTTAAGATTATAATGAAAAATGAAGGAAAATATGGGTAAATAAACATGATGAAAAAATACATGGAATTAACTATGTATTTAATAAAATTAAGAATAAATATTCCTTGAAAATATATATAAAATTAAGGATATTTTACAAAAATATTCTATGATACAAAATATATATAGTTTTTTTAATCATGATAAAAGAATTAAATGGATATTTATAGTTCTACTAAAAATTTGAGAATAAGGATATATAATATTGGCATAATAGGTTAATATCTAGAATAAAATTTAATATTATATCAAGGGGATGTAATGATGTGAAAAATAAAATAACATATAATAAGGATAAAAATATATTTTCATCAAATGCTTAATGAATCTCAGAGAAATTCATTTGTAATTTCAATTTAAGTTCCACAATAAAATCATTATTATCTAAATAAACACATTATGTTAATAAATTATTTGAATGAATAAATTCCACCCATTGTGAGAATAAATTTTTTGATGTATAATGACTTACCCTTGGGATTTACAAAATAGAAAATTATTGAATCAAGAATTCCCATAAAGTCTTTAAATGATGTTAATATAAGGAAAAAATAGTTTCTTCTATTTTGGAAGAATATAGAACACTATTGGTAAAGGAACTAAATTTTTATAGAGGAAATATAATTCCAAAAAATGATAATGAATCCTGTAGAGGAATGTAATGGTTTAGTGGGTGGATTCTCTAACTCTTATTTTTCTATTTGAACTATTAGAATTGTTAAAACGTTATTTTCTAGATGGTTTGTTGATCTAGTTTTATTTTTTGGAATTATGGAGCTTTGGTAATAATATATTTATAATAATATATTTATTTATGTTTCTCTACATGTTTTAATGATTAATAACATTCCTTTGAATCGAAACCACATATTGGAAAATGTAGATTAAGATTGTCTTAAAAATGGTTGTTTTTATAATGCCCAGTAATTTTAGTATTATTTTTCATTTAATATTAAATATAATACATAAAATTAAAAACTATATAAAAATAAAAAATAATAAATTTTGATGATATAAGACATTACAATAGTGGGAAAAATTAAACACAATAGGATAATAAAAAATTAATCAACTATAACAAAATGAAATATGTAAAAACATCCATGCATAAGAAAATAACATGAACATATAGTCTATGTCATTGTGGTTATCCATGAGTAGCACAACCTTGACTAAAACTATAGAAATAAGTATAAGCCTAAAAACTATTATAGGAATGTTGATAAAGAATTGAATGAGTGAGAAGAATGATATTTGGATATATATTGTAATTAAATATAAATGTTCTAAATAAGGTTATTGGAAATACGGAAATTTTATATATATGAATATAATAGGTATACATTTTTTTTCAGTAATTACTAATAAATTTTAAATTATATATGTCATTGATAATTAATAATGAAAAAAATATAATATTTAGTTTAATTATTTTATCATTAAAAAATATGTTAGAAAAATATAATTATTATAAAATTATGATATGATATATATATATATATATATATATATATATTATTTATATAAATATTATAAAACATTTTATTTGTATACTTATATTGTTACTATATAAAAATAATATTTTTTGGTACTTATTATAGATTATTTAATATAACAGAAATATTTTCTAATTAAATTATCTTTAGTGTAGTTTATGTGAAAAAAATATTTAAAAAAATTAATTGTTTATAAAAATAAAAATGTTAAAATATAAAAAAAAAATATATTATTTATTTAGTAATTTATAAGAGATGATTATAGAAACATATGATATTCTAGAATGTCATTTCGAAGTAAAATTAATTTTTTAATACATTTTATGATTTGATTTTACACTTAAATTATAATATTCTTGAATATTAATTTCCCAACATGAATATAAATTTTTGATTTATAATTAATTTATTATCCTTGTATGAATTTTCCTAACTATTATGAAATAATTTATTTTTTGTTGAATTGAAAAATATATTGTTTTTCCTTAAAATAGTTGTTCTTACAACTATAAAAATTAAATGTTATTACATAAAATATTATGAAGAAAATTTGTAATTAAAAATTCATTTATGGAGTAAAATTACGAATTTAAAAATAATATTTTTAATTTATAAAACCCATGATTAAATTGTAATAAAATAAGCAATATTTTTCTAATAAAAAACTATATTTTTTCTTTCCCATTTAATTAAGTATTTTCTTGGTGAGATTTTGTTTTTATTAATTTAGTGTTAAATTAAACTAATTCATTTATAATAAACCTACTAATGTTATTAAATTCAGCATCACTGATAATTTTATCATAAAAATAAAATTTATGATTTAAAAAACACTTTTTCTAAAAATGGTGTTTTTTGTGTTACATGTGGTAACGTTAAATTATTTATTCTTGAAAGTATAACTTTTACAAACTAAAATTGGTTTCATATTTTTCATTAGTATGTAAAACTTATTTTTTATGATTTTTTTAATCCTTAAAAGTAAATTACATTGATAAAACCCAAAAATAGATAAACGAAAAGAACTAAGAGTAAAATAATTAAAGACGTGATTATAACATATGTGAATTTAATAATTTCCATCATGATTGATATTAAATAATCCCCAATAAATTATTTCTATTTTTTATCTATTTTACCTATAAAATATGTTCTCACTTTGTATTCAAAATTTATATGTCAAAAAATTGTATTCCCTTCACCGAAAATAGGATCACACCTCCACCCAATTTCATAGAATATTATAAATCCTTTTATCATAAAAAACTATCATATAGTCGCTCATATTCTCTCTCCCAATGAAATTGAATCATTTTTCTTTTCAAAAGACTAATATATTGATTTCTATGGTGTTATTGATGTAGTAACTTGCAAATGCATATCTAATGTTCACAATCAATATCTCCTAATTATTTTCCTTTTATATGCCCTCAACAATATTCTATCCATTAAATCAGTATATAATTTGTAATAATTATATGAATAAATGTTTTTATAATAATTTAATACACAATTTCTAAAATAATATAATACCATTTAAAAAATGAAGAGGTCATCAGGCATTCATTCAGACTTCCGTATCCATGAATTTTCTGCTTGATTTGTCATCAACGCCTTATATAAATGGATGTAAAAGTATGTTCAAAGGATTAATGTTATATTTAAAAAATTATAATGATGTTTAAATTATAAAAAATTACATATCATCCTCATTATCTATGTAAATTGAAATTTTATCCCATGAATATGTGAAGTATACCACCTACATGAAAGTGATATATTATTTCACCATTTTCATTTATTATGTATCAAAATCCATTAAAACTAAGTTCACCACATAAATAATATTTTAATAATTTCACTATGATTATATGATAATGATATTATTCTTATATAACCACCTTAGAAACCATACCAAAGCATCGATTTTTGCATGTTCTTTTTTTGGTTAGTTTAACCACATACCGGAACAATGTTATAAATTTTTATTATAGATAAATCAGGAGACCTAATTTCTATTAATATTGGAAACTATAAAGTTGGTGATTATATTTTTTCGGGAATTGTAATAGTAATATCTAACTTATTATTGAGATACCACATATAATTTATTAAAATTATAAAAACAATACCATCACAAACTTGGTCATTGTGAATAATAACTAAAATAAAAAATAAATTATATTATAACATTATAAAAATTTATAAAATATTAACTCATGTAAATTTAATATTCTAATAATTATAATATTTGATTCTTTAAATCAAAATCAGCACCAATACTACAAAACTCGTAGTTATCAAAGTAATCGTAACTAATAAACACCTGATGATACAAATAAAATATAAATAACAAATATATTTCTAATAAATGGTTATGAACAAATTTTATAAAATAATATCAGCCTTTATAAGACTAAGAAATATGTAATCAAGATAATTATTTCTATTATATATGTGTTTAATAAAAATTGAAATCAAGAAATAATTTATGGGATTTTCCAACTCAATTTTTATTTATTGTGACATATGTGCATTCATCACTTGGATCAATTTTATTGTGTATATAATGGATATGGATTTATTATGTCATAATTTTTTGTGGAAATATTTCATTTACAAATTAATTTCATTTTCAATCATTAATGGTTATCAATTCAAATAATAATGATTATCTAAGTGTATATGTTAACACTATTTTCATTAGTTTAGTTCTGATTTATCTTTCTGAATTTTATTCTTAAAATATTGGTTTTTTATACAATATCATTGTATTATTATGACCATCCTCTTTATTTTAATTATATTTACATGTTCTTATTATACTACATTATTATGACTCTTTTTATTCAACTAATTCCAAATCTATAATGTATTTGGTTAACATAGTAATTATTTATTTATGTTATGATGTTACTTCAGGAACATCATTCATATATGTCTATAATATTCATTCATTTATATTTCATATAAAATTTCACCTTATATATTTGGGATATGAATTTTTCAATTCAAATACTCTTCCTTGATTAATACCTTTCTTAAAAAATTATTAAAGTGTTGAGAATAATTATCATATTTTCTAGACCATAATTTTCTCTTAGATAATGATTTCCTCTACCTAACAATGTTATCCATTATATTTGGAACCTTATTTTTTTGGAATCTCATGTGACAATAAAATTTCTATTTTCAACATTTAATAGTAATATTAATTATATATTTTATGATGTGGGTTTTATAAAATGTATTTTTAAATATTAGAACATATTTCATTCCATATTAATTTGTTTTACCTGTAAGTATGTAATTCAATGAAATAGACTATATGTATTTTTCATAAATATATAACTAAATGATTTTTTTAAAAGTATATTTATTTTTCAAAATTTCCAAATTAAACACTTTGAAAATGACTTTTAATTTTGGCCCATAAATTTTTCTTTCATGAAATTTTATATTATATTACCAAAAAAACAAGTTTAGGGTTCTACATCCTTTTTCCTATTTATATCCAACCAATTTTTTATGTGGAAATTTATTTTCTAGGGCAACCGTATAAATTTTTTTCTAAAATGTTTTTGGGTTATTGAAATTTGGTTATCTATTTTTTACATTAATGAGGTGAATGTTAGTGATAACATATAGAAATATTAAAAAACCATCATTGTTTCCATGGGTACTTTTTGATATGGTGAATTATTATTTCTTTATGGAACACATGTTTATGGATAATTGATGATAAAGTTCATATATACCCTTCCATTCACTGGTTATGGTTTTATATATCTTTATAATATATAGTGTGGGACATTTTTGATATGCTCACAAATTGAATGGTTATCCTTATTAGATATTCTAACAAATTAAAGTGTGTTCCTTTATAGATAAAGTCAAAATATTATGATATCATTTTATTTTGTGTTTGTAAATGTTCTTTTATGATATTTTTCAAAGGATTGTAACATTTTCATTTCATATTCCAATTGATTACTCTCCACGGCTCATGTTTTCATCAAATCATTCTACACAATTTTCCCACTAAATATGTTTTTCCATTTGGGTTACTATATTAAATCAGGATTTATTGTCAAATATATATTTTCCATGTTAATTTTAATAAGATAATTTATACAAGATCATGGTTTATCTTTTTCTTGTGACATAACCCTTGATGACATATTGGTATATTTTATCTTACTAAGTTTTTGGTCTCTCTCCTTATGTTTCCATTCCATAGGTTATAAACATGATTATAACATTTCAAAACTCTGTGAGGATGTCTATTATATCTCAATTATTTAGAAATCATCATAATTATTGTGAAATATTTTTTTAATGTATATACTTATCAATAAAAATAGTCCTTCAAATTATGGAATTCATATATTTTTCGATATTCAATATTGAAATTATGAAAAAATACACAAAATAATCTAATTTTTAGCATCACTAATATGAATTTGTATCAAATTATATTTATAAAGAATATGTATATTTCACTTCACCCAATAATTATAAGGCCTTGGCCTTAAACCTTACTTAATATTGAATTAAATGAATAATTCACATTGAGGATCTTTTCAGGTTTAGATTTTTAGAGAATTAGATCATAAAACATGTATTACATTCCACATTTAAGAAAAGTGTTTACTTAAAAGATAGTGTTCATTTTTACCATCAATAGAAACATATTTAAAATAAAACTTGAAATCTTTCTTGACACTTCCTTGAAACTATCATCAGATCATGTACCTTTCCCTTGACCTGTGAAAAACATTTCAAAAACATGGGATGAGCATAAAAAGCTTAGTAGGGGTTATAAAAATATGGAAATGAAACATGAGTTCATATATACATAATAATTAAATCATACTTTACCCATAAAACATAGGCACTTTAACATACCCCATCAAATCATGAATAAATCATAGAAATCATAAGACATAAAGGTAACTTGAGGCATTCATAACATTCTTACGTAGGGAGTAACACACTTGGTTACGTTTGGAATACCCATCACAATATATTCCCTAAATCTCTACAGAGAAACCTTAATGTTTCACTCCTTCACGTTACCCAATACATTGGAGAGCTATATTGGGCTCACCCCCATTAGTTTTACACGGAACCACCAGTCTTCTTAACAATTCCAAAGAACCACAACATAATTGTATCACATAAAACATGCATAAAAGAAACATAAAATTTCCACCTTTCAATCACAAGATATCAATACAACGCATTGATATAAAAACATTATGAAAACCAATTTTAGTACCCAAAAAAAGAAAATTAAAACATGGTATTTATTTTTCTTTTAAAAAAAGTATGGCTTGTAGAGGAAGTCGAAACTCAAAAAATGGTCACGGCGGCGGAGAAGTCGTTGCCGCCGCATACGTACGACATAAAAAACATTCCCTTTTTTCGTTTATTAAAACTCTTCGTATAAAAAAGATTCTTTTTGAATAAACGTAAAATTAAAAGGGGTTTCTACACCATATAAAATAAGGTTGTGCATAAAACAAAATGTGCCTCAATGAATGGAGATTGAGACGAAGTCCCATACCTCGTATCTGACTTGACTTGATCGTTCTTTAATCTCCTTAATAATAAACTTGAGTTAATTTCTACTTTCTTAAGAACCTTTTTCAAGTTCATTATTCCTTTTATATCACTTATTAAAATGTCATGAACACTATGTAATTATTTTTGTTAATAACGGTCGTTTTAACGATCATTGGTACTTGAGTCAAAATATGCTCTTTATAATTACAAGTTATTCATGTATACATTATATCCAGAGTTATAATAATGATTTATATATCATATATATCATATATATCCAGTATATACATGCATTTATAATATTACACAACGTTTAGAGGTAAGAAATGAAATGCACCGTTCAAGGAGACGGTAAGCCGTACATACGCATGAACACTACTTTCATTTCTATTTCGTATTTTATGGAATTAAAACATAATGATACATAATATTATTTTAATTCCAGTATGGTATCATATATAATATCATTAAATATATCCTTTATACGTACCACATATAGTATTAACGAATCAAATCACTTTGAGGGGGCGGTAGTCCGCACTTCCTAAAATGGAGATATCGCGTTTACTCATAATGGTAACCATAAAGATATGCCATAAATGAAAAATATAGAAGCTTATGTAAAACATAAACATATAATATATAATTTATAAATATAGTGACATATTAATGGCCACCTTTGAAGGTGATATATGAGTATTGAGCAAT
Source organism: Viscum album (assembly GCA_963277665.1). NCBI lineage: Eukaryota > Viridiplantae > Streptophyta > Magnoliopsida > Santalales > Viscaceae > Viscum > Viscum album. The sequence goes on along the minus strand of OY728151.1, from coordinate 1,269,574,151 downwards.
CATCATTTCGTGAGGCAGAAATTCGCCATCCACAGAAACAGTATGTTCATTAACCATTAGATGTAGGTGTGTGTAAGTGTAGCTAGACTCTTTCTTATAACAACATCCTAGTATCTGGAAGATACTGGTGTTTTTACAAATGAAATGAATAAAAAGAGTTTAGGGGGTTGGAGAAGCATAATAAAACATAAGAACACAAGAGAAGACACTACCTTTAAATCGGGTAACTCTTTTGGATTTGAGGTCAAAGGCTTACTTGGGAAGACTTCAGCCAAAAGTGAGGCTTATATTAGTTATAGAGGGATGTGGAGAGACAAAATTGGCAGGGTTTGGCCGAGACAAAGGCTTTGGAAGTGTGGGTAAGGTTGTAGAGGTGGGGGCCTTTTATAAGAGGAGAGGAGGGGCACTCTTGGAAAGTAAAGAAATGTAACTTTATTTTAAAATGAGTTTCGGATTTAAAAGGTCCCACATTGATATAATTCAAGGATAAGGTGATAAGGGTTCGAAATCCACCCATACAATAGGTTTTGGACATGTGTAGGTCATAGATTTTACATTATCTTTTCATTTTATTTAAATAGTAAAATAATGAGGTAATCGTTGCATCATCATGGTGTCATAAATAATTTAATTTATTTAATGTCTAAAAATTATAAAAAAAATACTATGATGTAGGTAATCTATTTAGATTTCAAATTAATATTTATAATCAAAATCAGACTTTTATAACCCCATTTACAAATTGTTTTAGTAAACGAACTCATGTTTGTATCATTTTAATTTTAACATTAAATAAAAAGATATTAATATCATTTTTTTTACCAAAGTGGCTCCATGGGGTCCCCAAGTTGACCCATGGATTGTCTTGGTCATCCATGACACATCCAATAAGGTTAGGATGTGTGTCAAGCTCATCTCATATTATTAAAACATTATTCTTACCATAAATTACTCTAATTAACTCTAATCGCGATTAAAAACTTAAAAGTTACTATTCACCAAAAAATTATTTTAATCCCATTGAACCACATTTTACTTCTTAATGACAACCATGTATGTTGGATTTTTGAAATTCAAACCACAGAGGTGGTAAAATTAAATTTAAACAAAAAATAAGTTTTTATAAGTACCACTTAGTGGTTTCACTATTCATCAAAAAATTGAAGTTTTCCAGAAAAAAACCTTAACTTCACCCTAAGATATATTTGATATTCCGAATTCAAAAATGATTTATATTTTAAAAAATTCAAAACATATATGTTTCATTAATTAATTTAATAATTAATTCCCGCTGTCAGAGCGAATAGCGTGTTTTTTTGTGACAATAAGTATCAAAAGATTGACACTAGTTTAAGTCCAATTTCAAAGTGAAATTAATTCCAAAGAACACTATTGGATTAAATGGTAAAAATATATTCTAATTGAACTTTAAAACAAATTCAGAATATAATCTAATCATATAAATAAATTATCTTAAAAAGATGTTTTGAATTAAAATACAACATTTTTCACTATTCATAAAAAAATGAACTTTATCAGAAAAATACCAAAAATTCACACAATGTAAATATTGATGTCCCAATCATAAATAATAAGTTTATTTTGACAAATAAAGCTTATAAGATTGTCAAAATATAGATTTAAAATATGGTTTTCCATCAAAAGGCAGTAAACCAATATTTTAAAAATATTAGTGTATTCCATGATTAAGATTGGATTTAGTCTCATTTTAAGCCTCTAAAACACTATCTAATTCACAAATAGACATAGATAAAAATATCTATTATTCATTACTTACTTGGAATGTTACATCCTTTCCCCCTTTAGAAAATTGAGTCCCCACAACTTATTTACTTATCAAATAAGTGGGGGTATTTATCCCTCATTGGATTTTCAGATTCGCATGTTGCCTTTTCAATCATGTGGTTTTTTCAGAAAACATTTACCTGATGAATAACCTTATTCCGTAACACTTGCTCCTTGTGGTCTAGAATCTGGACCGGTTGTTCCTCATAAGATAGGTTCTCTTCCAGCTGAACTACCTCTGGACTCAAAACATGAGATGGATCTGGCATGTACTTCCTTAACATGGAAACATGAAAAACATTGTGTACCTGAGATAAACTCGAAGGTAAAACCACTCGGTAAGAAACTGATCCAACTCTCTCCAAAATTTCATATGGTCCAATGAACCTTGGACTCAGGTTTCCTTTCTTTGCAAATTGCATCACACTTTTCCACAGTGAAACTTTGAGAAAAACATGATCACCTACCTCAAAAGAGAGATCCTTCCTCCTGTTGTCCGCATAACTATTCTGCCTACTCTGAGCTGTTCTCATGTGTTTCTGTATCAGTTGAACTTTTTCTGCCAACTCTTCTTCCAATTCTGGTCCCATCAACTTCTTCTCACCCACTTCATCCCAAAAAGCTGGAGTTTGACACCGCTTCCCATATAATTCCTGAAATGGTGCCATCTGTATACTCGAATGAAAATTGTTATTATATGAAAATTCAACCAAGGAAAGATATTGGTCCCAACATCCCTGATAATCCATCGAACAAGCACGTAGCATATCCTCCAATTTCGGAATTGTTCGTTCTGACTGCCCATCTAAATGAGGATGAAAAGTTGTACTAAAATTTAATTCAGTACCCAACGACTTCTGAAGTCCTTTCCAAAATATAGAAGTGAACTTGGGATCACGGTCAGACACAATGGAGAGAAGAACTCCATGTAACCTGACTATCACTTTAAGATACAAACGAGAAAGTTGATCTTGGGAAAAAGTATCTCGTATAGCAAGGAAATGAGCATATTTGGTCAAGCGATCAACAATAACCCAGATTTTATTATTACCTTGAGATGTCTTCGGTAATCCCACAACAAAGTCCATGGATATATTCTGCCATTTCCACTATGGCATTGGTAATGGCTGAAGCATCCCTTTTGGTAACTGCCTCTCTGCTTTAACCTGTTGACATGTCAAACACTTCACAGTAAAATCAGCAATATCTCTTTTCATTCCATCCCACCCATAATACTCCCAGAAATCTCTGTACATCTTAGTACTGCCAGGATGAACTGAAAATGGAGAACTATGAGCTTCACATAACAACTCTCTCTTCAACTGTGAATCAAAAGGCACACACAATATCTTCCCAAATCTCAAAACACAATCATTATCAATGTTTAATTCAGGCAACTTACCTTTCTGAATGAGCTCTACCTTTTTCTGCAACTCACTATCTTGCTTCTGTGCTTGCCTGATTCTGTCTGATAGAGATGATCTCACTGATACCTAAAACAAAAAAGAAGAACTTCCTACACCAACAACTTCTATTCCAATGTTCATCAAATCAAAAACCAAAGGATCTCATTCCAAACGTAGCATGGTTAATGAAGCATTACTTTTCCGACTCAATGCATCAGCCACTTTATTTGATTTTCCTGGATGGTAATGAATTGTACAATAATAATCCTTGATTAATTCCATCCATCTCCTATGTCTCATGTTCAACACTTTTTGAGTGAATATATACATTAAAATTTTGTGATCTGTATATATTTCATACTTTACTCCATACAAATGATGCCTCCAAATTTTTAAAGCGAAAACAACAACAGCTAATTTCAAATCATGTGTAGGGTAGTTTACCTAATGAGTTTTCAACTGTCGTGAATCATAAGCAATTACCAGATCATTCTGCATTAGGACGCATCCAATTCCTTTCAATGAAGCATAACTGTATATAACGAACTCACCATTCCTGGAAGGTAGTTCCAAAACTGGAGCATTCACCAATCTTCTTTTCAGTTCCTGAAAACAATCATCACATTATTTTGTCCAGATAAACTTAACACCCTTACGAGTTAGCTTCGTCATTGGACATGATAACCATAAAATATTTCTAACAAAACTTAGGTAATAGCCTGCCAAACTAAGGAAGCTATGAATCTCAGTTACATTTGTGGGTCTTGGCCATTCTTCAGCAACCTTTGTTTTTGCAGGATCAACAGTTATCCCATCTTTCGAAACAATATGATCAAGGAAAGAAATTTGTTGCAACCAAAACTCACACTTTCTGAATTTCCTATACAATTTATTTTCTTTCAAGGTTTCCAAAATAACCCTTAAATGTCTTTCATGCTCTTCTTTACATTTAGAAAACACCAAAATATCATCAATGAAAACAACCACAAACTTATCCAAGAACTCATGGAAAATTCTATTCATTAATTCCATGAATACAGCAGGTGCATTGGTTAGCACAAAATGCATTACTAGAAATTCATAAGGGCCATATCTTGTACGAAACACAGTCTTCGGAACATCTACTTCCTTTACCTTCATCTGATGGTACCCCGATCTCAGGTCAATCTTTGAAAAATACTGAGCTCCCTGGAGCGGATCAAACAAACCTTCGATATGAGGCAAAGGATATTTGTTCTTAATAGTGATGTTATTCAAGGCTATATAATCAATGAAAAGTCTCATAGAACCATCTTTCTTTTTGACAAATAAAACATGAGCACCCCATGGTGATGTGCTAGGTCGAATGAAACCTTTCTCTAATAAATCTTGCAATTGCTCCTTCAACTCAAAAATCTCAATTTGGGCCATTCGATAAGGGTGTTTTTAAATTGGATTAGCATCAGGAACTAAGTACACAGTAAACTCAACTTCCCAATCTGGTATTATTCCAGGAAACTCATCAGGAAAAACATCAGGATACTCATTTACCACTGGCACATCATTAATATGAACAGTTCCCTTGTTTTCAACAATATGTGCAAGGTAACATTTATTTCCTTCTTTTACAAGTTTCTCAGCCTCTTGATATTTTATCAACAGTAAGGGTTCATTCTTGTACACAAACTCAAAGTATTTCTGAAAGGAAACTTCTTTAGCTCTACAATAAATCTTAGTGTGGTAAATAGAGAGCCAATCCATACACAAGATAACATCAAACTCTACTAGAGGTAAAACAATAAGGTTCTCAAGTAGGTTTATTCCACGGATAAGGATAAGAAGATTCATATAAATTTTTTTTGCCTCAACATTTCCCCCAGGTGTTTTTACCACAAGTTCAGGAGTCATTCCTTTAGATGGTATTACCATTTTACTAGAAAAGGCTTCAGAGATGAATGAATGTGTAGACCCTGAATCAAACAACACACATGCATAATCTGAAAAAATAAACAAAGTACCTGATACACCTTCATTTGATGGCCCGGCATCTGCTGAAGTAGTAGCAAAGGATTTAAACACCCCTTTATGCTTGTAGTCTAACTGCTTCCCATCACTCAAGCTCTTTGTCGGACATTTGTTTGCATAGTGACCCATTTCATTGCACTTAAAACATTTTACTAACTATAAATCAAATCTTGTCTTACAATCACCCTAATATTTTTCAGTGCAATCAAAAGCCTTATGTCTCATATTACCGCATCAGTAGAACTTTCCAGAATTCAGAAGACATTCCCCATCATGCCTTTTCCTGCATTTATCACAAACTGGAAACTTAGTTTTCTTACCATCAGACCTTTTTGAAGAATTCTTCCCTTTCTCCTTCCACCTCGGTATCTTCTTCTGCTGGTTGTTATAGAACACTTGATCATTGGAAAAATCCATTTCCACCTTCTCAGCACATTGAACAAGCTTTTCATAACTTTTGAACTCACAAGTAGCTAAAGCCCTTAGATATTTTGGCTTTAATCATGAGTAAAAACGATTGATTTTACTATCAAGGTCTCGGATAAAATTTGGAGCATACCTTTCAAATCGAGTGAACCTTTCTTTATAGGCAGCCACTGAGTCTTCCTCTTGCCTCAATTCCAAGAATTTCTTTTCCATCCTAAGTCGAACAGCCTTAGGAAAATACTTCTCAAGAAACATACCTTTAAATTCATCCCAGTTGAGAGCATCAATCTCATCAGCGTCCCTGATATTTCTTTCCATCGACCACCACTGATCTGCTTCACCCTCCAAACGGTAAATAGCAAGACTAAGCTTTTGATTGTCTAAACACCCCATGACATCGAAAATCTTCTCTAGTGCTTTAATCCACCCTTCAGCTAGCATAGGGTCAGATCATCCTCTGAATGATGGGGGATGTTGCCTCATGAAATGTTCCACCACTGACATGTTCCTCTGCGTTTGATCTGGCTGATCTCGTGCATGGATACCGCCACAATTTATCGCTTCAGTCAACTGCGCCATTACTGAAACAAACTGTTCAGTTCCAATTCTGACCATCTCAGAATGCTGCTTCGGAAGGTTATTTCCTTCTGTATGCCTTCCTAGCACTGCTTCCATGTTTTCTCTGTGGAAAACGATTCTGAACAAAGATGTCTTAGATGAAGCAACATGGTAATCTTTAAATTCTATATCATTTCAATTTGACCATAAAAAAATATTTTTGGATAATCATTTAATAAAATTAGAACTCCTAATTTTATCTAAACCAACCTCTGATACCAACTACAAGGCATCGACCTTAAACCTTACTTAATATTGAATTAAATGAATAATTCACATTGAAGATCTTTTCAGGTTTATAGTTTTAGAGAATTAGATCATAAAACATGTATTACATTCCACATTTAAGAAAAGTGGTTACATAAAAGATAGTATTCATTTTTCCCATCAACGGAATCATATTTAAAATAAAACATGGATTCTTTCTTGACACTTCCTTGACACTATCATCAGATCATGTACCTTTCCCTTGACCCGTGAAAAACATTTTAAAAAATTGGGATGAGCATAAAAAGCACAGTAAGGGTTATAAAAATATGTAAAGGAAACATGAGTTCATATATACATAAGAATGAAATCATACTTTACCCATAAAACATAGGCACTTTAACATACCTCATCAAATCATGAATAAATCATAGAAATCATAAGACATAAAGGTAACTTGAGGCATTCATAACATTCTTACATAGGGAGTAACCCTCTTGGTTACATATGGAATACGCATCACAGTATATTTCCTAAATCTGTTCGGAGAAACCTTAACGTTTCACTCCTTCACGTTACCCAATGCATTGGAGAGCTATATCGGGCTCACCTGCCCATAGTTTATCATGGAACCACCCGTCTTCATAATAATGCCCAAGAACCACAACATAATCGTATCACATAAAACATGCATAAAGGAAACATAACATTTCCACATTTCAATCAAAAGATATCAATACAACACATTGATATAAAAACATTATTAAAACTATTTTCAATACCAAAATAAAAGAAAAGTAAAACATGGAATTTATTTTTCTTTAAAAAAAAGTATGTCTTGTAGAGGAATCTGAAACTCAAATAATGGTCACGGCGGCGGAGAAGTCATTGTCGCCGCATACGTACGACAAAAAACATTCCCTTTTGTCATTTAGTAAACACTTCGTATAAAAAATATTTCTTTTGAATAAATGTAAAAGTCAAAGGGGTTTGTACACCGAATAAAAGAAAGTTGTGTATAAAACAAAATATGCCTCAATGAAAGGAGATTGAGACGAAGTGCCATACCTCGTATCCGACTTAACTTGATCGTTCTTTAATCTCCTGAATAATATACATGAGTTAATTTATAATTGCTTAAGAACCTTTTTCAAGTTCATTATTCCTTTTATATCAATTATTACCATGTCATGAACACTATGTAATTATTTTAGTTAATAACGGTCGTTTTAACGATCATTGGTAATTGAGTCAAAATATGCTCTTTATAATTACAAGTTGTTCATGTATCCATTATATCCAGAGTTATACTCATGATTTATATATCATATATATCATATATATCCAGTATATACATTCATTTATAATATTACATAACGTTTAGAGGTAAGAAATGAAATGCACCGTTCATGGAGACGGTAATCCGTACGTGCGCATGAATGCTACTTTAATTTCCATTTCCTATTTTATGGAATTAAAACATAATGATACATAATAGTATTTTACTTACAGTATGGTATCATATATAATATCATTAAATATTTCCTTTATACATACCACATATGGTATAAACGAATCAAATCACTTTGAGGTGGCGGTAGTCCGCACTTCATAAAATGAAGATATCACGTTACTCATAATGGTAACCATAAAGATATGGCATAAATGAAAAATACAGAAGCTTAAGTAAAACATAAACATATTATATATAATATATAAATATAGTGACATCTTAATGGACACCTTTTTAGGTGATATATGAGTGTTGAATAATCATCGTTTCGTGAGGGAGAAATTCGCCATCCACGGAAACATTATGTTATTTAACCATTAGATGTAGGTGAGTGTAAGTGTAGATAATATCCTTCTTATAAAAACATCCTAGTATATGTAAGATACTGGTTTTCATACAAATTAAATGAATAAAAAGAGTTTATGGGGCTGGAGAAGCATAATAAAACATAAGAACACCAGAGAAGACACTACCTTTAAATCAGGTAACTCTTTTGGATTTGAGCTCAAAGGCTTCCTTGGGAAGACTTCTACCCAAATTGAGGATTATAGTAGTTAGAGAGGGATGTGGAGAGACTAAATGAGCAGGGTTTGGCCGAGCCAAAGGCTTTGGAAGTGTGGGTAAGGTGGTAGAGGTGGGGGCCTTTTATAAGAGGAGAGGAGGGACACTCTTGGAAAGTAAAGAAATGTTACTTTATTTTAAAATGAGTTTCGGATTTAAAAGGCCCCACATTGATATAATTCTTGGATAAGGTGATAAGGGTTCAAAATCCACCCATCCAATAGGTTTTGGACATGTGTAGGTTATAGAGTTTACATTATCATTTCATTTTATTTAAATTGTTAAATAATGAGGTAATCGCTGCATCATCATGGTGTCATAAATAATTTAATTTATTTAATGTCTAAAAATTATAAAAAAAATACTATGATGTAGTAAATCGTTTTATATTTCTAATGACTATTTATTGTCAAAATTATGACTTCTATAACCCCATTTACAAAAATTTTTAGTAAAAGAACTCATGTTTGTATCAATTTAAATTTAACATTAAATAAAAAGATATTAATGTCATTTTCCTACCAATGTGGCTCCATGGGGTCCCCAAGTTGACCCATGGATTTTCCTGGTCTGCCATGACACATAAAATAAGTTTAGGACATGTTTCAAGCTCATCTCATATTATTAAAACATTATTCTTACCTTAAATTACACTAATTACCTCTAATCGCGATTAAAAACATAAAAGATACTATTCACCAAAAAATTATTTTAATCCTATTGAACCACATTTAACTTCCTAATGACAACCATGTATGTCGGATTTTTGAAATTCAAACCACAGAGGTGGTAAAATTTAATTTAACCGAAAAATCTGTTTTTATAAGTACCACTTAATGGTTTCACTATTCATCAAAAATTGAAGTTTTCCAGAAAAAAACCAAAACTTCACCCTAAGATATATTTGATATTCCGAATTCAAAAATGATTTATATTTTAAAAAATTCAAAACATATAATTTTCATTAATTAATTTAGTAATTAATTCCTGCTATCATAGCAAATAGCGTGTTTTTTTGTAACAATAAGTATCAAAATATTGACACCAATTTAAGTCCAATTTCAAAGTGAAATTAATTTCAACAACCACTATTGGATTAAATGGTAGAAATATATTCTAATTGAAATTTAAAACCAATTCATAATATAATCTAATCATATAAATAAATTAGATTAAAAAGTGGTTTTGAATTAAAATACAACATTTTTTACTATTCATTAGAAAAAATGAACTTTATCGGAAAAATACCAAAAATAAAAACAAAGTAAATTTTGATTTCCCAATCATAAAGAATAAGTTTATTTTGACAAATAGAGCTTATAAAATTGTCAAAAGATAGATTTAAAAGACGGTTTGCCATCAAAATGCAGTAAAAAAATCTTTTAAAAATATTAGTGTATTTCATGCTTAAGATTGGATTTATTCTCATTTTAAGCCTCTAAAACACTATATAATTCATGAATAGACATAGATAAAAATATCTATTTTTAATTACTTACTTGGGATGTTACAATAATGTTGGAATATTTTTCATAGATCTACTAAATTATGTATTAGTTTTTTATGGAGATAAATTAAAATATTTTTTAACAGGATTGGTGAAATTTATTGAAAACCTTGTGATATGTTTAAGGGATATCCCTAAGTGTAGGATAACATCATATAATTTTATTTTAGTTTTGAGTATGATGTTTTCCATGAAATTATATCCCTATTTAGATACTAAAATATGTATTTGGTTGTGTTATAGAATTGTTTGGGGGGAATCACCCTAATAACGTTTGGTTGAGTATCAAATCAATATTCACTCAGTGCATGATTATTGAGAGAATGACTACACACATGGTTAGCCACTCCCAGGGGATATGTCTTGTTAAATCACATTATCTTTACAAACATTTATAATTTATTTATTATGTTTTGTGGTTTGGACATTAATTTTTAGGGAACTTATCTTAATGAATCATTGGTTGAATTGAGAGTTATTTAGGACAAAATAAACTATAGACTAATATGATGTTCAGAAATAATAAGACATATTGAGGTCCAACTGTTCATTAAATTATCTCACAATAATTATCTTATGTTTTAAATTGTCCATAATTAATGTTAAACATTATTTTATTAATTGCTAAATCAAGAAGGAACCGAGTTAAAATGGATTCCCTTAAATATTTTGACATTTTCCCAATAAATAATATATGAAATATATTGATTATGCCTACCCATCTATTTGGAATTAAGATTAAAATTTTGGACATATTTTATATTTCAAAAATATCGGATATAATAAGGATGGAGCCTCATAGAATTTCATGGGATGAGGATGATAAAGGATGTAATAATCAATTTACATCACCTCAAAATGTAAGAAGGGACACCCAAAAAAATTTATTAAAGGAACTAAAGAAATGTTTTTCTATCAGAAAGGGTGAAATCAACCAAAACAATTATAAAGAAAAATGGAATAGAATAGTTTACATAATTGAGAAATATTATTTTTTTCCTAATGACCCATTAGAAATTCAATGTTCTAGATGTGAGGAATTTGGGCACTAGGAAAACTAGTTTACTAATCCATGGGATTTTGATGGCAATTCAAACAAATAAACACAAATCCTACATTAAAAAGTAAAATAATATGAAATTTCTAACATTTATGTGGATAGTGATAATTATTTGGTTTTAGGTACAATTATTCATTACTATAGAATTGAGGTTGTCTTATGTCAGGAGTGTCTTAACAGAATATAACCTATTGAATTATCAATAAATTATATTGATAGTACCATAACTGTGTCAAATATATATTAATATCCTTATTTTTTGTGTAATTTTGATCTAGGGAAGACTTATTATCCCTATTTTAGATAAAAATTATATTTCCTAGAAAATGCGATGCCTATGTCTTCATAAAACCAATCTATATCAATGAAATAGAGATATCACAAAACAAAAAACTATAAATCCTTGTAAGGTTATCTAGGAATTATATAGGTAAAATCTTTACATTATATAGATCTTATCACCTTACAATAAGGATTTTTTAGATTAAATGTGTAAGTATAAACACATTACTAGGATATGTCTTGTATCACCCGGAGTTTTTGTTGACCTTTTTTTGAAAAAATTAAATACTCATTTGGGTGATGAAATGAATTAAGTCAAAAATTTCTTCCACAAAACACAATGTCATTGTATGTTACATGAAACATTGACTTGGAATATGTTATATAAAACACTGACTTGGTATATGATACATGCAACACTGACTTAGCATAAATCACACACATCACAGAGTTTATATGAAACATTATTTTAAAGTTATAATTATTAAACGAGATATATTTAACCAACACATTAAAATTATTAATATTAAAATTAATAACTACTTTTCAAATAATTTTTATAATTGTTTTATATAAAAAAAATATATGGATAAGGAAAGATATGATTTTCTGGAAGAGTAATTTTATGTTGTAACATATCGGTTCCTCACATGAACCTATTTTTATAATAAAATTAATTTTATACATAGTTATAAATTTAATTTAATTAAATAAACTTCATTTTTTAATTATGAATGTAAAAATTATGTTTTGGAAAATTGTTGGTATTTTTCTAAGAAACATCATTTTTTATGAATAGTGAAAATAATGATTTTATTCTAAAAATACTTTTGTTTAGTTAATTATTAATGTTAAATGATTTTATAAAATTTTTAAGTTAAAATTAGATAAATATTATTTATAATAATATAATTTAACTCAATAGAATCAAATTCATTTTAAAATTGAATACAAAATCATAACAAATGTTTGAACATTTTATTAATTTGAAACCCTGCTATACTATCACATCTCCGGGATTAGGATTCATCTTAATTTTTCTGCTTTGGTGAATAAATTTTTAGTAATCATCATAAACACCTTTATTTATGATAATATTTATATTGTAATGATATGATGTTATTTTTTTCCAAAATTATTTGTAAAAGTGATTAAAATTAATCCGAGCGATTAAGGATAAATTAAGCCTAATTAAGGACTAACCTTAAAATTAAGGGCCAAAATGACCTATTCACTTCTACAAAACACCTTGGATGTACATATTTTTTCCATAAACCTTAAATTATTTGTTTTTTATGACTTTTCTTTGGTAAAAACTTGTGTACGCCTAACTTATTTCTAAAAATTTCATTTGAGTCATTTTCCTACCCATTAATAATACACAACCTCTACAACTTCTGCAAACATATCAAAATTCATACATCAGCACAATACCTAGCTAATAAACTTCTTAGAAATCTTTCTTTCCTCCTCGAATACTTCCCTTGGTAATAAGTCATTCCAAGGGAACATTATGGAAAAACCCAAAATGAGTTACCCGATTAAGAGGTACCGTCTTCTCTCATGTCCATTATTTTATTTTCCTCCTCTACCCCCATCCAAATATAATTATTAAATTATTATATAGCAACACTAGTATAATAAATATAATAGTAATTTTTCTGTAAATTTTTTTACCTACACTTACACACACCTCCATCTAATGTGTAAAGAACAAACTATTTCTGTGTACAACGAACTATAACCTCAAGAAATTATAATTGTTCATTTTTTCATTTCCACTTATCATGGTGTTCATTTTAATGGAAAATATATTAATATATGATATATATATATATATATCATATTTACTATTTCTTCTAGATTTTTTAATTTTTACATGGAACATACATTTATGTTTTCCATCTTATGTTAATACGATAATTCTTATGAGGAAGTTTGGACTACCTCCGCCTCAAAGCAATATTATTAATTCATACACTAAATAAATTGTATTAATAATAAATTTATTGAATATATATGATATATGTGATATCATAATTAAACTGTGATAATGTTATAAATTTTTTCATATATTTCTTTTATATTCATTCTCTCAATATGAAAATTATAGGGAAATAATGTTCATATGTGTGTACGACCTACCGTCTCCATGAATGGGGTATTTTGTTTCATACATATATATTTTATATATTATTATGAAAAAATATATTGTATATAAATTGTATTTATATCATGTTTTACATTTGGATATCATGATATATGTATAAGAACAAACAATATAACAAATTTAGTTACACATGAAAATCAATGAAAATATTACCTAAAGTGAAACCTTAACATGAAATGGTTAACAAACAGGTAATATAGGGTGGAAATAAAATCATATTTTTTATTAGATATATATCTCCCTCCAATGCATTGTGTAATGATTTATCTCATGGGATATTATAAGATGGTATTGGGAATGAAACTCGAATTCTAATATTGCCATGGAAGTGTACCATGACTACCAAGATTCTATGAAGAGTGAACTCATCCTAATATATTGGCCATCAGAGTGAACCACGACTATGAAAATGGTATAAGGAGTGAACTCATGCTGCTAAGATTACCATGGGAGTGAAACATGAGTACAAAGATGGCATGGGAGTGAACCCATACTACCAAGATTTTCATTGAATTGATTATTTACCTATTTTTAAAATCATATTATATTACTCTCAGTCTCCCTCAATTCCATGTTTCATTGCTATTTTATTCTTTCAATGATTATGTTCATTATATCCTTATAAATCATGTCTTATGATCTTCAATTATTTAATCCATGATTCATGTATATGGTCTTACATATGTATGTATGATCTTATAATTTCATGACCATGTTATCAAACCATCATGTTCATGATTAGGCTTACATATCACCCATGTTTACCTTTATTAAGCAATACAGGTGACCCATTTCTTATGTTACCTTTCTTCAGGTTATGAAGTAACATTCTAGGTAGAAGTAATAAAGGTGGATATCACTATTAGAGATTTAGAACATCTTCCACAAAGATATATTATTTTTTCCATTTTTCAATAGATGTTAAAATATTATGGTCCTCGGAGATATTTTTTTAATGTATAGAATATACATCTAAAATGATGCAATATCCATGTATGTTAGGCATGGGTCGCTATATTATTATTATAAAGTAATTTATGAGTTTCGTAAACATACCCCTGATACTATGGTCGATATCTAAATAAAAATAACATCTTGAGTAATTTAAATCCAATGGAAACCCTTAAATATATAATTTGTATGTGAAAATTAAAAATTGTGAGGAAACAATTTATTTATTCGGTAGAATTTAAAACTGAAATATTTTATTGTTTTTTCCCATTTAAAAGTCATATTACAACTTAATTCACATGAAACATTATACTAAATAATTCATGATACATTTTAATTAGTTAAAATGTCAAAATAAAGGATAAAAATTAATACATTATAGGGATTAAAAAAATAAACAATAAGAATATTACATGACTGATAAATGTTATTGCATATAAAAATACGATGAACATATAATATTCGACCTCTTTTTTCTCCATGAGAAACATTACCCCAATAAAAACTACATATATAATTCTAAAAATTAATTATATTTTAGTTATATTGTTAATGAATTTAATTAATAGGATTAATGATAATAAGGTATAGGGATAAATTTGAAAAAATGTAAATGTTTTCATTGGAAATAAGGTAATTGGATATACATGGACACAACATTTATACTGATGCTCTGATTTTTTATTAATAAAATTAAAAAAAAATATTTTATGGATAATTAATAATAAAAAAAATATAAAGTATATAATTAGTATATTTTGGTATAAATGAATTTTTATTTTCAAAATATAGTTATTATTTATGTATGATATTATGATCTTATGAAATTCAAACAAAGATTCCAATATTATTGGATTGGTAATATTAATTTTTTATAATGTAAATAATTAAAATTAGTGGTATTTTATGAAAATAATTTAATATAAAACTATAAATTTTAAATAAACAAATTTTCTATTTTTTAAAATTATATAGTATTTATGATTTTTAAATTATTATGTTAATAAAAATGTTATGTATCCAAAAAAAGATCAAAATAATCTTACTAATTATTTATGGGAAATAATATTATGAAAAGTAAATCTTTTGAAGAGTCATTTTTATATGAAAACATTATTTCATTATATTTTAAGATTTTAGGTAATTTTTTGAAAAAATTGAACATGATTTTGAAAAAAATACCTTCATTTTTTATGTATAATAACAATATTATCCAATGTCACAAAACAACCCTGATTTTATTTTTTATTTATTTATTTATTAATGTTCGAACATCTTGTTGTGGTCTGGATTGTGTTATTGGGGAATGTTTTTTGAGATCATGATGTTTTTAGTTTATTTGTCCTCTTTCACTATTAGTACGAATAGTTCTAGGATAAACTATGTGGTTAGTGAAGGAAGAGGGAGATTCTAGTTCATTTTGTTCTAGAAATGTTTGTATAGCCTAATTTTCACATGGATTGGCCAAAACTATGATTGGAAAAGAAGTAACTATGAAGATTGTGGGTGGTGTATGGAAAAGGGGAATAACTTGCACACAACTAGTAGAAATAGAGAACAATGTTTTTAATAGGATCTGAAATTTTAACTGAGATGAATATCATGGTTGGATCATAGTTTTTCCAATTGTGAAACCATCATGTGTGGGTTCCCCTCAACTTTTATTAGGTTGAATATGGTTGGTGCACGGTTAGGAAAACCGATGATATTACATAGATTCTTAAAATGTTGACATGTTTTATTCTCCTTCAAATAAACCCCAATTCAGGTTCCCCCACCATTTGGACTATTTACACTGAGGGGATCCTAAATTCATCATTCATTGACTCTCGCCCATAGAATATATTTCAAGGTTCTTACATATGATTCCCTTGGGTTTTTTGACAATTTTTCTCCTTTCTTATCTAACACTATTTGTTTCTTTATTAACCTTATCACAGATTCCTAGTGGAAAACCCCAAGATGTAGAGGCATAATGTTGGCTTATGTTTATTTTGATGATAGGTTGTGTGATTTACTTATTGGGCCTTTTTCCAATTCTCTTGGAGTTTTGTCTCTTTCACATATCATTGAGGCAGGTGTTTCCATCCACCTCCATTCAAAAACATTGTATTTGATGGTTGAGAACTATTAATTAGTATTTAAATTTGGTATTCCTATTTTTATATAATACATAGATATTTTATGTTATTTTCATGTTAGTAATTTGATGAAAATGGTTTTTTCAATGGACATTCTTAGTTATGCCTGTATATATATGCACACAAGGTGTTTAAGAAAATGAAAATTTGTCTTTTAAAATTAATTAGAGTATTTAGAAATTTTGTATGGCCTGGGATGAGAATTGGTAGTTGTTTGATGTTTGAGAGTGAGATTTTTTTCTGGGTCTGGTGCCTTTTATGGTTTCTTTCTAGAATGTGGATCCTTTTTATTGGTTGTGGTGTGACATAAGATTATTTAATCAGAACATTCAGTACTTTTTATGGCCATCCATAAATATAAAATTTGTTTTAGTAATAAAAAAATGTTATTGGGATACACATATGAATATGAATACACACATATAAATGGAATTCCATGAAAATAGTCCACTTTGAACACCCCTTTTTTAAAACACTCTTCTTCCATTTCATTCTATCCTCTACTCTATCTCTCAAATGTCTTCTTAAAAATAAACATTGTTCTCTAAATGTATATTTTTTCCTATGATACCAAAATTATGGTTTTAAAATTTGTTTCAAAAGGAAGTATAATTTTCTCCTTGTGAAGTCTTTTGGTAACTAAATGACATGAAAGGATCTTTTGGTATCTTCCATGAATAACTAGTTCATTCAACATGGCATTAAAAATTGGTTTATGTGTTTAAATCTTATGGACCAGTTGTTTCCTTATGGATTTTGGGAATTTGGTTTTAAAATATTATGACATGACGAACAAGTTGGAAGTTCTGAATGGTTCTATATTTGATAGAAACATCCTTTTCATCCCATAGATGAGATGGAAATCCCATTGTTGGTGTCAAGAACTGGGAAAGGTAGCATGGTTGAATCTATGAGTTATGTTTAATTCTTAATGGTGATGAATTCATCATTCTATTTTATACAATTATCATGGGATTGCTATAAATAATGTAGTTATTCGACTAATTATTTCTCTATATCTCTCATCAGATGGATTAGAACCATCGAATATAGGATAGTCTAGATTGAATTTTTCAATTTTGTGGATATTTTAAAGAATCCACGGTTGATATTGACAATTGAGGTGCCCCAATTTCTAAATGTTTGGTCCAAAACGAACTTGCCTTGGTATTTGTTCTAAGTATGTTTAGGAAATTATAATGATTACATATCTGAATTTTCTTTCCTTATTTTTAAATCACATTTTTTATTTGTTTTACGGGTATCTGTCTTCTAACATTTGTATTGTTTCTCTATTTCTGTATTATTGGATTTTATATTCTACCAACTTTTAATTTATATTTTTCTTTCTTTTATGCATGATGTTGGTTAATATAAAAATTGGTATTGGTTTTTTAAATTGGGTTTACGAATGATAAATTATTTAAAAATGGAAATCCATGTATTGTTTCCAAAAAGGAAATCTGGAATGTGGTATTTATTGGTTTATAAATAAAAACCATATTTCTTTATTACATCTGAAACATGCATTTATGGATTGTTTTGGAAAGAAAATGAATGGATTATATGGTTCGTATAAACTGTGTTGTTTTTTCATAGACATTACTTGTTCCACCTAGTATTAGTAGACCCAAGATATTATTAATGTTCTATATTTTTTTAGGTTGTCCTATGGAAAGGGTTTCTCTTATGGATGGTGGTGGACAATATGTCATATGGAGGTCGTGTTAGTTCCAGTTTGGTTTTAGTTTTGGATTGATTTTAGTTTTATATTTTTCACCTATATAGTTGGATCAATATATATTTATGTATTAATTCTATTTAAAAAATTATAAATTCACTTATATATGTGTTGTACTCTATCTTGATTATTTTATCTACTATTTTATGGACTAAATCATTCCGAATAGTTTAATTTTTGATACTAGACACTAGTTTCAAGATAGGGAGGATCAGGAATGCCTCTCTGGTCTTTATTGGGTCTGATTAAGTGATTGGTTCTACGTTTAATAAGGTTGGTTCATTACCAAACGGTATTAGGGTAGGAATTTTTTATTTGGGTCATCAATTAGTGTAGAGATAGGACTTTTAGAACTGCGGTGATTCAAATGAGAATTTCCTCGCAAAATATTACTCTTCTTGGGCCTCGAGTTACCATGATAAGTCCAAGACTTCATCCTTTTATTTTAAATAATGGATTTATCATATTTTTTTCTTTTTATAGTGTTTCTTGGGGGATGAAAATGGAAGTGAGTCTATATTATATGGTAGTATTATATAGAGTTGTGACACATGTGGAAGCTGAGATAAAGGTTCATGATACATATTGTGGCTGGTTATTGATTAGGGCATGGTTCTATAAACCATATAGTTTGGAAATTCATAGCTACTAGTTCCATATAATAGGATTTACTGTGTGAGTTATCCATTTTCTTGATTTGGATCATTGTTTGGGTTTTGAATGAAAAATGGTTTTTGGAAAAGGATTTTTCAAAAGAAAAATGATTTTGGGAGATGTTTTTATTTTCATGCATAGAATTGTTGTTAAATATTAATTGGAATACAATTTTTCTATTTGAGAAGTGGTTTTGGAATAAGTTAATTTTGAATTTTGAATGGAAATGGTGATTTTTGAAAGATCATTTTGTTTTTTTGGGTGGTTTTGATTTAAAAGTTTTGTGGTTTGTCTTGAGATTTCATTTTTGGTTTATTTTTTGGTTGATGAGTATTTGGTTATGTATAATTTTTTTCAATAGTGTATGATTACCATAATGATACCATGAGTTTATAATGATTCTTTTCAAGTTTTTGGACCCTCCCAGACTCTATGAGGGGTAGGGGAGTCATGATATTCTCTATCAATGAATGTTTTTTCGGTGAACAAGTTCTATTAAAAAGTCCATGACTGATTCAAGAATTTGAATGTGTTTTTAGGTCATTGGTAACTCCCTAATCCATGAGGGTGTGATCTGTTTTGGGTTTATTTGGGGGTCTAGCATTGGATCATTATAAGGTGATCATCCCATATCATTACATGTTGGGTTGTCTTGGGAGGTTGATAAGACCCCCTTCATCCAATAGTTTATAACAATAGAGGTGAAGGGAAATAAATTGGAAGATCTCTTTGGAATTTGGTAAGGGCAATATATGGGGAAGTCATATGTTGATCATTTAAAGGAGATAGTTTATTTTTCTCTAATGATAGCATCCCAAGATAAGATAAAATATCCTCACTTCCATTGGGATATTTTTCCCGCTATTAATGATTGATATCTATATTCTAGGGAATTTATATTCAGGATTCTTTTGTATGTGTTTTTTAGCTGATTCATTTCCTAAAGAGAAGTATGTAGCATTTGGTAGTCCATTTTCCTTTATTTTTATTAAAGTTCCCCCATATGGTACAGAATATGTACTAGAGGAATTCATCTTAGAGGAGTATACATTGTTAGTTATTTCATCTAATTTATTATTCCACTCAATCATTTCCATTCTGTGTATTCATTTTTGGAATTCAATGTGACCCTTCTGTCATCCTCCATTAGTTTTTCATTGATGTGGTCATTTAAGCCATCTAGAGAAGTAATGTAATCATCATTTCTATAAGGGGAAGTATTTATTAGAGACTACTATCTCTTGAATAATGGGTTGAATATAATTCAATGATATACTGCTACATTTAATGGCAATAGTGTGAATATTTTCATAAAATTAGAAATATTTGGGTGTGGGGGTTTCTACCCTATCTTTTTTCCTACAGTGTTGGAGCATGGATGTTTTATGTTCTTATTTTTTTAGTTTGTTTTTTTAAAATTCTTATCTTATTAAGGGTTTTTGTATCCTTGTGTTCCTAGAAAAAAATACTATACTAATGTATTATGGATGTCAATATTTGAATGGTAATCCTTTTTTTAGATCACTTTTGTCTTGGGTTATGGCCAATTTGAGATGTTGATGTATTTTGGGAATATTGATTGATGCTTTGGATCGATGATCGATTTCAGCTTATTTCATTAGGTTTCCCTTATGATGGTAGATATGGTGCCATTTTTGTGTTTATAGTCTATTTCTAAATTGTGGGAATACCCATCGTGTTTCTTCTTGTGGTTTTCTCTAGGGTTTTTTCAGTATGACATATAGAGCTCAAAGGTCACACTGAGGTTTAGGGATTTGTTTGAACTTGTTAAGTCTTAGGTTAACATTCCCCATTTATCATTCAGAATTTTTAATGGAAGAAATGTTTTTTGTGGGGGAATTTTCACCCACCAACCCCAGTTTTGTCACTTCAATGAGTTTGGACTTATTTTTGAATTCCAATCTGAGTTCTGAGTGAATGTTTTGGATTTTTTTAGGTTTTGGGATACATTTGGCCCTATGAATTACATTGGGAGAAACTATGTGGTTGGTGTGGTATAGGATGTTTTTATTTCATCTTAATCTTCAATGGGTTTTCTGTTATGTTCATGCATGGATTTGTAAAAATTTTGCATGTAAAAGGATTAACATTGTAGCTTACAAGTGTTGTTTTGGACAAGGTGCAAGACTTTCGCATTGTTATAATAAACCATGTAGAAGTCTTGAAAGAGGCACTATTTTTTTAACCAAAAATTCTCATATTGTTGGGATACAGTTTCTAAAATTGTATTTTATCCTGCGTGGGTTCCCTTTCATTCTTGTAGGGTGTGCATGGCTGGCGCATGGTTTGGTAAACCAACCATGAGATTTAATTTTATTCTCAAAATATATAGTTCCAAAGTACTTTCATCCATAGATTTTAATTTTTTATCATTCATGATGATTGTATCACTAAGAGGGGTATGGGAGAATCAGTGATACTTTCACTTTTATTATTCCTTGAAGAAAAATTCACCTCCTATTAAAGATTCAATTCCCTACTAAACACAAATGAACCACACATCTAAATGAAAAAATTATTTACAAGGTTCACTATTCAATAAGAATAGTTATATCCTTGGTATGGGTTAGATGTAATCCAATACCATGCAATCCACATGAAAATAATCATTTGATTATGATGATTATTGTATACCCATTCACTCACATAGTAATATGAAAACAATTCCAATAGTGTGTGTTATCCCTCTAAGAACAAATTGGTTCATATAATTTTTTGTAACAATGCATGTTAGCTATGATTATTTTCAATTCCATAGTTTTATTCAATTGAAATCACTTCTTCAATTTCTTCCGGAATAGGTTGTAAGAAATTCGTCTAATCATTTAAGGAAAAAACTGACCTAATATTCCCAATCCATTTTTTCCAGTCCAATTCTTCTAAGTACAATTATACCTAATACGATGCTTCTAGGTATGACACATTCCAATATTATTCTACCCAGCATGAAAAAATATATCATCAATAGAATACGATATATTTGAATCAACACCACTTCAATTCTCCAAAATCTTTAGTTCAGAAAACCCAATATGGAAATCCCGATCTGATTAATCCATACTGATAGGATGATCAGACAAATATGATTGACAAGCCGAGTATGGTAATCATATGAGTAAGATAATAATTGAGTATGATGAACATAAGAATACAAAATTGTTATCTTGTCTCTTCACTATCACTCCTCCATCAATACTTCTTCAACACAAGATCAAAAAACGCCTTTTATTCACTCCCATAAAATCATATCATCTCTCTCATGAATAGTAAAATCATCAGCTAAAAAGTAAAAATTAATTTTAACCAATTATAGGTAACCCTCGAGGGGCTTTGGTGGGAATCCAACAAAATTATTGCTCACCTAAATTAACTCTAATGTTAGTTTCTCCAAAAATATAGAGTTTATATTTAATTCGTTAACTTTTCTCAACGATTCAAGATTCTTCTTCAATCATCACTTATTCATCAGAAATTCACATCAATTACCAATTAGATTTCAATAGATGGGTCTGATTTTATAAATCTTATATCTTCAAATAAATTATAAGTATCAATTGAATATAAATTTATGAATAAATTTATACCACATATGACAGTTTAATTCAATCATTCGTATTAATGTCGATATCCCTATTGATCATACATTCAAAAATCTATTCTTTCATAACACTTTAACTTCTCCAAATCTTATATTGACCCAAATAGAAAATTAGACTCTGATACAAAGGCTCTTGACCTAGTTAAAATACAAATCCACTTCTTCTCCTCTTCTCTTAACCCAATTTAAAAAATTACATGTATAGAACAAAAAATTTAGTAATCTCATGACCCACTTGATGAATACATTTTAAAGAAAATGTGAGTTCATCTATCACTTCATTCAACAATTCAATCAGTCAACCCCTCATATTTGGTATGATTTTATGAAGTAAGATCATTCTTATTATGATTGTCTTAGATACAATAATTCTGTATATGATTGGCCTACATACGATTTATTATGGGTATGATAATTCTGTATATGATCATTCTAAATATGATCATACTAGGTACAATATTTCTCTTCCTAATCCTGAGAATGAATTCCATGGGAAGAGAAATTTTCTTATTCATACGATGGATTACCAAATCTTATAGTACCCGAATACGATCATTTTGGGTATGATAATTTTGATTATGATCCTTAGAACCTTCATTTACTCATTCCACCGAGATGTGATAAATCTTGGTACTGCCTTTTGATCATGATTCCCATAAGAATTTTTCTTTTCTTCTCATTTTGAATATAATTATTTTGTGTATGATTTATTCTTGATCAGTACCAAATCATTTACTTTTTCTTCTATCAAGATTTCATAATAAATTCCCAAATAATTGTTTGATTTATATAAAATATGAATCATAAAATCAGGGAAAAATTAATTTTATCATAGTTATGAAGACTCTAATACATCATTAAAATAATCTATTCTTTTATTTCACTTCCATAGTGAATCTGATGACATAAAATTATTCATTAGGATATTCTCCCGTATTGGACACATGTTGAGTATAATAAAAAACATATCTTAATCTCATTATGATGGAATAAGTGAGTCCGATTTATCATAAAAATTAGTCTAATTATATTAAGAACATGAGTCGTATTTTATTGAATGAAATCACCAAATAGAAATCGAGGTGATTTTATTTTGTAAAAAACATTCCTTAATATGAAAATAAAATATTTGAAAACAATTACCTTCATCATCATCTTGTTAATAAAAATATCCCCCATTGGATTTTATTTTCAACCATGTTTCATAAATCACTAATCTTTGTATCTTCCAGAAATAGATTACTTATCAAAAATTATAAGCCTACATGAGATAACTCAATGTAAGCGAGAAGAATCATTCAAATGAGAACCAGGTAGTCCCAAAGATGTGATTATGAAAACCTGTTTCATTTTCCTTTCTCAACACTTCATCAACTTCATATATTATTCAAACTTCCATGATTAAAAACAACTTATTTTCCTACAACCACTCTGCCAAATAGTTAGAATAGTTCACCCACAAAACATTGATGAATTCATAGCTTACCAATAAATTTACCTTTATACATACATCATACGGAGAGATTTATGAAAAAAATCAGTCTCCCATCTGGAAGAACTATCCAAAGGTAGGATGATATAGGGGAAAGCACATACCTCATCCTTGTGGAGGTAGTGGTTAGAAACCAATTTTCAATTACAAATTATAAATTTATTCGTTCAGTAATGTGTTTGTGAATATGGTAGTAACTTTTTCTGATGTGGGAACATTCTCAAAATTCAATTCATTTTTCTCCACATTATATATGATGACATTATATTTGATATCAATATGTTTTGAATAAGATTGTTGAACTGGATTCCTAGTGGGATTTATTGTACATTAATTTTCACAACCGAAGAGCTAGGTTAGCGTCACTTCAATAAGTAAATATTATATTTGAGTTTTCATTCACATAAGTTATGTAATGACTTCAGTTGAAGAAACATACTCATATTCATACATAAAAAGAGATAATGAATTATTTTTCATAGAATTGAAACTAACACAATTATTTAACATAATGAATACTTTATGGGATGTGGATCTTCTATCATCAATGTTTCCTACCCAATCTGTATATGAATACCCAAATAGTTCAATACTCTCTGAGCTTCCATACCTGATTCAAAATTCCATTGTTCCATTTCTGTTTTTGAGAATTCATTTTCCAATAAGTAAATGATATTCTTTTGTATAACTACGAAATCTTTCACATAATGTAATAGCATAACCGATGTTCGGTCTTGAGGCAGTCAAATACAACAAACTTCCAATCAACTTCCTAAATACCTTATATTAAACATAATTTACTTATCTATCATTCGAAAACTTTGTTTCCACTCATATTAGTGTGGAAATAATTTTTGTGTTCTCTATTTGAAACCTCTTATGATGTTCCTTATAATACATTTCTTGAGAAATAAAAATGTATTTATTCCTATGATGTATTTGTATCCCAATAATGTATTTCATTTCACCTTGCAAGGAAATTTCAAATACCTTATTCTTTTCCTCACCAAATCTTTCACAACATCATTCATCATTCCAAGAAATAAAAATGTCATCATCATAAAAAATTACAATGAGGGAAAACTCATTAAATTCTCTAAAGTAAATATTGTTATCCACTCATCCTTTCATGAAATTTATCTTCTGTTTTCAGGTATCCAATTTGTAATACCATTCCACTAATGATTTTTTAGGCCATAAAAAGACTTTTTCAACATTCACAAATAACTTTTATCTTTACAAAAAATAAATCCACAATGTTGTTGTAGGTAAAATTCCTTTTAAAGATCACCATCTAGAAACAAGGATTTAACATCCATTTGAATGATCATATAGCCTTTGTATACAACAATAGTAAAATAGATTCTAATTATTTCAAGTATTTCAACTAGATAAAAGGATTCATCAAATTCAATACCTTCAATTTTTGAGTACCATTTTCCCATAAATATTGATTTCTTTCCCATCACATCACCTTATTAATTCACATTGTTCCGGAAAACCCACATTGTCCTAATAATGTTTTTCTTTTTTGGATTGGGTAAAAGTTCCCATGTATCATTATTTTCAAACTGACACCACTCTTTATTCATCGACTAAACTAATTATATATGTTGAAAAGTTTCTTTCACATCATTTGACTCAACTTTTGAAGGAAAATAAGTATGTGTAACATCATTTTTTGTTTTTCTCATTTTTACCTAATGATGTTGATCAGAAATTATATTCTGAGCTTCTACTTTATTACTCATACTTTGATGTGATATTTTGAAATCATACCCATCAATTGAAATAGATGAGTTTGATTCTTCTTATTGATTTGGAATACAATTGTCTGTATCCTTTTCAAAATTGTTATCTTCAACATTCTCAACGTTCTTATCTTATGGAACATGTCTTTCTTTTTCAAATATTTCACTTATATTCACCTCAAAAAACCATCAGTTCATTTTTTATCTTTGTTGAAGAATCTATATACTGTTTCTTCCATAGAATATTGAAGAAATATTCCATCTTCACCTTTCTGCTCAAAATTTCCACAGTTTCCACCTTTCTTATTTATTGTACATGGAATCCCAAAAAATCTCTTTTTTTCAAACTTGGATTTTTTTAATAAAATAATTCATATGGAGTTATATCTGATTAAGGGATATAGAAATAGTAGTTCTAAATATAAAAATAAGTACTCAAGGCTTGCCTCCAAAAGTAATGAGAATAATCATGTTAAAGTAACTTAGTTCTTCCCATTTCAATCAAGATTCAATTTTTTTTTCAATAATCCAAAAAAATCATGAGTGTATGGGGAACTATACCCATGTCGAATTCCATGCTTCTCAAGATAATTTTAGAATTATTCACCAATGTATTCACCACCATTGTCTGTTTATATCTTCATCACTGAATTGTCACATTCATTCTCAGCCTTCCTTCTGAAACTTTTAATCATTTTCAATTCATTTGATTTGAGTTTCAAATACATAACAATAGTTAGGAGAGAAAAAACATCAATAAATGTGATGAAATACTTTTCATGATTTTTTTTATTTTCTCATTTTTCCCACAATTGTCAGAATGAATTAACTCCATGGGTTTTCTTGAACCTATATTAACCTTCTTATGCACATGATTTTTTTCCATTCCTTTTTAAAAAATAATGAAACACAATTCACTTCTTCTTGGAAAATCAGGAATATCTCTGATACTATTTCCTTTAGAAAATTGTCTCAAATTTCTATGAAACATATACCATACTCATTTTACAAGATTTTTGTATTTTACTAACCCAAAACAAGATTCCTTTTGTACATTGGACTCTTGTAATAATCATTCCATATTCCTCACTTTTAAAAACATTCTCATATTTTCTGAACATAACATTGTAATGCTCATTAAAAAATTATGAAACACTTAACAGATTGTGTTTTATCCCATCAATATATATTTTTTTCTTGGATTTATCATTTTTTCCCAATGAAGGATGATCTAAAACCTTTGACTTTCAAGAATTCATCATTTACAAGTTTCACTACACCTTCTTTACAATATATTACATTATTCCACTATTTCAAATCTCTTATCATGTGAGAATAATTCCCACTATCTAGAATCCAATGCTTTTATCCTTTTTAGCTTTCAATGGAGTTTCAAAAAGAAGTTATTTTTCTCCATTATTTTCACTCTTCATCATCATATTCAAATAAATGTTTTGAGTGATTTGTTGTATTGGAATGAAAACAAGACATCATTTTCCAAATTGTCTATGTTTTTCATATCTACTAGAAAAAATATTCTTGGGGTTGTAACCTATTATCAATTTTCACTCCAAACTTTTTTGGTTTCTTCACTACAACCATTTCAGAATTCCTTCATTGAGGATATTGACTCCCCCTCAACCATTTCCTTCCATATCCTATTGAATAATAGAAATGAATTTGATTGAACCAGGTCATAGTTTTTTGTATCTAGGAATCCACCACTATACTAACAATGTCCAAATAAATCATATTTTCCTCTAAAACTTCCATATAAATTAAAATTTTGTAAACATTTATCACCCACCCTATTCTCTATCTTTTCCAAGTCACCAGCCTTTTTATTATCAATATGAGGCTTCATTTTCTTTTTATCTTTATCAGAACCAAAATTATTGGAATCTTTTTCAGATCTAAAGGGTTTCAAACCATTTTCTGAATCAAGATTCATTGAAACTTCAATATTTCTAACATTTTGGGTTTTTCCATATACATGAAATTCCCAAAAATATTCTTTTCAGAAATAATTATATCTTTATTTTCAACATTTGAAGGTATATTTTGATTATCCTTCCTAGGTATTTCTTTTTGAGAACATTCCCTAACTTCAAAAATATAATTTTTGAAACTTTTATTCCTTTATTCTGCTTCGAAAAGTTTTTTTGGAAAAATTCCAACTATTCTTCATTTTCCTTCAGCTCTGCTTCAATATGATCATTACAATTGTTTTCTTCTTTAAGATATTTTCTTCAAGTCATCAGTATCATTTTATAGTATTACATTTTCATCAAAAAACAATCTTTATTACTTGTTGAAGAGCATTCATCCACAAAACTTTTTTTCTTTTGATATCTTATAACATTTCTTTGGCATTCATTCAATTATTCTTTCAAATGCATTTCACATTGAGTAATATTTTCATTAGAACATATTGTTCTTAATTATTTACCATTCAATATTGTAATAGAATTATTTTGAATACCATACTCGACTAATTTTTTAGATTCATCATCACTTCTATTTTCTCATTCATCTTTAGACAACGATCTTATTATTTGGGAATTGAATTATTTCTCATATTTCGCTGCGTAATATGATTTTCCTCCATAAAATTTTTCTTCCATGATCTTATTGGATTTATTTATTATTCTACCCAATCCTATTCATTAATTATTCATGGAAAATTTGAAGAAAAGTGACCAACACCTCCACATCTAAATCATTTTAGGGGAAGATTACTCATTTATTTCCCAATATATCTTTTTTTAAGAATATAAAATCACAAACATTTTTACATACCTCATTTTTTTCGAATTACAATCACCATATTCATCTTAAATAAGAATCAATTTTTATTATTCTTTATTAAGAGCCTTAAAAGAAATTTCTCTATCAATAATTGTTTTTCTTTTGATAGTTGTCTCTCTTAACATTTCTTATGTGATTATAGTGCTATGAAAACCATAATGGGATAATGTTTTAGGATATCTACCTTCTAATCCTGAAACTTTTTCAGCAAAAATTTTAGGTTGAATTTTCAAAATCTATTCCATAACTATAGAATCATATAACATTTCATCAAGGAATCTGATAGTACTCATAATATCATTTACCCTAGTAAAGAAGTCCCTAATATATGCATCTTACCCCATCATCAATTGTTTATACTTTAATATCCTTATTATATGTTTTTATTTTACCACTTTTTTGTTTCCTTAGTATATATTTTTCAATTTATCCCATATAACTCTGGTTGTGGAAACACCTTTCACTCTTAAAAATTCACATTCTGAAATTGACGATAATACAGATTTATAATCCCTTCCATCATTCTACATATTCATCTTATCGATGTATGTAGGTGTATATTTCAACTCAATTGGAGGAAACACATATGTTGCATCCTCATGAATATCTTATCCAATTAATTTTGGGATAATTTAACATTCTTTCTTTCAAGATATGATAATTATTTCCATTAAAGACTGTAATAGATTTACTATTAAAACAATACAAACTCTCCATCAACTTCTCTTGAAAACATCAACAATGAATAAATGAAGGGAATCTATGCTCTAGTACCACTTGAAAGTTTCATGTAAGGATGATTGTATTCCGAATAGGGGCAGCGAAGAATTCTTGATTCCGTTTCTATTATGTTTCATTGAAACAACCTTGTCCTCCTGTTAAAGATTAAATTCCTTGATGAAATAAAATCATCCACACGTCCAATGGAACACATGTATTTACAAGGTTCATTATTCAATAATAATAGTTGGGTCCTTGGTATGATTTGGAAGTAATCCAGTACCAAAAAATCCAATATAAATTTGTCCTTGGATTACAATGAGTATGATATAATCATTCACTTTTGTAGCACTATATAAAAATTCTAATATTGTGTGTGCACCCTCATATCACAAATAGAGTATAAAATATTTTTGAAAAAATGCATGTTATCTATGATTCTTTTCAATTCCACTAATGTATTCAATTGAAAATAATTCAACAATTTTTTATGCAGAAGACATTGAGAACATCTTGTATACTTTTACAGAAAAAGTGTAATTTTTCCAATCTATGTTCCGTAGTCTGATTCCTCTTAGTATGATTCTCCCTGATATAATTCCTCTTAGTATGATTATTTTTGGTATGATTCCCCCTATTAAGAAAAAATATTTCTTTAGTAAAATACGGTATAGATTAATCGAAACAACATAAATTATCTATTTTACATGGTCTATAAAATTCAATATGGAAATTTCTATCTGATTAATCCTTCCCTATATGATGATAAGCTGAATACAATTGAAAAGTTGATTATGGT
This sequence comes from Viscum album, assembly GCA_963277665.1. Taxonomy (NCBI): domain Eukaryota; kingdom Viridiplantae; phylum Streptophyta; class Magnoliopsida; order Santalales; family Viscaceae; genus Viscum; species Viscum album. The sequence continues at coordinate 1,269,543,915 of OY728151.1, read as the reverse complement.
AATCAACCATGTATGATGATCACTGGGTACGATGATCATATAAATACAACATTGTGATCTCATCTCTTATATTTCACTTCTCTATCAAAACATCTTCAAAACAATATCAAAATAGAACTTCATTTCTCTCCCCTAATCTCGGAGCTTCTCTCTCATGAATATTACATCAGTCATCTAAAAAATACAATATACATTTCTCCTTTTATAGGTTACCATTGGGTGGATTTAACGGGAATCCCAACAAATTTATCGCCCATATAAATTCACTATAATATCAATTTCCCCTAAAATCATATAGACATTTTTACTTCATAAACTCATCACAATGCTTTTTTATTCTTATAAAATGTTCACTTCATCTTTAATCTTTCACTATAATTTCCAATGCATTTTCAACATTGGGGTCTGATTTATTGAATATAATTTCTCTGAAAAAAATCATTCTATAAACTAAATATAAATTTATTAATAAATGGACAACACTTTTGAATGTTGAATTCAATCATTATTTTGAATGAAAATATCCCCCTTGATAATTCATTGTGAAATCTTTGCTTTTAAAACAATTTATTTATTCACTTCTTGTTTTTAACCAGTTGGAAATAATTGAACTCTGATACAAAGGCTCTTAACCCAATTATAATACAATAATTCTTCTTATACACTTCTTTTTAACCAATTGAGTATCTCACTGGAAGAGAAAACATGAAATTTAACTATTAACCCACTTAATGATGAAAATAAAATAAAATTAGAGTTTATCTATCTATTCCTTAAGAAATTAAATCATCCACCCATCTCATCTTGTGTAAAATTTTCACGAGTATGATCTTTCATATTATGATTTTCCAGGACATGAGCCTTCTAAATATTATTGTCGAGGATATGATTTTTTCTCGGTAAAATCATTTTAAGTCTGATCATTCTGAATATGATCATACTTGGTATGATCTATTTCATCAGGAGGCTGGGTACTATTATCCCCCTTATAAAATTTCATTTCTGCATAGGACGGAAGATCTGATTCTATAGTTCTTGAATATGTTCATATGGTTTATGGTTATTCTGATTAAAATTCTTAGCACCTTCTTTATTTCCTTCCACCTAGATGCAATAAATCTGGGTACGGTCTTCTGAGAATGACTACCAATATTATTTTTCTTTCCTTCTCATACAGAATTTGATTATGCTGGGTATTATTTGTTTTCAATCAAAAGGAAGTAATTTCCAGGTTCCTCTATCAAGAATTATTTATATGTTCTTCAATAAACATGTGATTTAAATGAAATATGTACGAACAAAGCTTCATCACATTTTCTTTTATCTTATTCATGTAGACTATGATACTTTATAAAAAAATCTCATCATTCATATCAAATCCAGAGTGAATCCGATGAAAAGTAATTCCTCAATATGATCTTCTCCCATACTAGACCTATGGTGTGTCCGATCAAAAACATTTGTTTTACTTGTAATGATAGACAATGTGTGTCCGATTTCACATTAAATACGAGTCCATTTATTTTTAGAACACAAGTAGAATTCCTTTGAGAACAATCACCAAATAAAAATTAAGGTGATTTTCTTACTTCAAAAAAATTCAACGGAAAAAAGTAAAACATTTGAAAACAATCACCTTCATCATCATCTTGGTAATAACAAAATTATACCACAATTCAGTTTTCCCTCATATTTTTTCAAGTAATGTCATGGGACTCCCAAATCCTTCCTCCATTGGATCTTTATCCACCATTGAATATCCATCATGGTTCAAAGGTAAATTTAGCTTTGTTTTTAATCAATTTCCAACTGTTCGTCTCTCCACCTCTTTGATTCATAGTAATATATGGATTATATTCCTCTTGGTAGAACTCTTCGGTTTGAGAGATGATTATTTCATCTGTACCATTTGATTTTAGGGTTTGTGGTTTATTTGTTTTTCTTTTTTCCTCCTTCTCCTGTTGTTTCATCACATTTTCACATCATTTATGCATTTTGTTCCACCATATTCATTCTCAAATATTTAATTTATTTCTTGAACGCACGTAATTAGTTTATTAATATTTTATTCATATTTTTTTATCTGCTTTTATTAAATCTTATAGTGATTCAATGTATGCAATTTGATAAAAATCCATTTTCATAGGACATTCCTAGTTATTTTTAGATGTTTATGCACACAAGGAGTTTCAGAAAGTTATATTATGCATTTTAAAATGAATTTGTGTATTTTTATATTTTTTTACTATAATTGATCTTTTGTGGTTGGATGATGTGTGACATTGGTTTTGTGTGTAGTTTTTGTGCATTTTTATGGTTTGTTTCTTGTATACGGATCCTTATTACTCTTTGTAGTGTCAAATGGGATTCTTTTATCAAATCCATATATAATTTTGTGGTTTTCCATAAATATTTTTTTGGAATTCAGAATATTCATAGGTGAACATGGTGCATATATATATAGGCATGAAAACTTATAAATGAAAATACCTATAAACTATTCAATTTGAACCCTAGGTTTTCAAAACCCTCTTTTTCCACTTCATTCCCTCTTATAATCTATATGCCAAATGTCTTCTTAAAACACCCAATTTTTAGTAAATGGATTTTTGTTTCTATGTGACCTAATGTTTATTTTTCAAATATGTTTCTTAAAAAAGTACCATTTGGCATCTTGGAATGTAATTTAGCTACTATAAGACATGAAAGGACCATCTAGAATATTCCAAATATAAATAGTGTTTCCAAATTAGATTTAAAAATTTGTTTGGATTTGAAATGAAATTTCATGATTTGTACATTGGTCATTTTTTTAATGGGTATAAAATTAATATGATATGTATGAAATGTTGGAAATATTTAATGGTTTTATGTATTATAGGAACCCTTATGGTCATCCAAATGATTAGAGGAACTTTCTTATAGATTGTTTCAGTGATTGGAAAAAGAATTCATGGTAGATTTTATTAGTTATGTTTATGTCATGTTTGTGATGACCTCATCATTGTCCTTTATAATATTAACATGGGAATCATTGATGTCATCTAAAGTGTCGAGTATTGATTTCATTATATTACTTTTTATACAGATTAAAACCCTTAGATAGAGGATAAGATATGTGATCTTTTCCACTGGAGATTCTGGTTTAGAGTATTCTGGTTGGTTATTACCTATAGAGGTTATCCAAATGTCAGTATGTGTGCCCTAACCTAGTTAATCTAGAGATTTATTATAGGTATGCTTTGGAAATTCAAAATTTTTTCATATTATTATGTTCCAAATTTTTTTACGTAACTTTTTGAATATGTTCTGATGGTATTTGAATGTACAAATTTGTATGGTTTCTTTATTTGTAATTTTGTGAGATTTTCTCTACTACTCAATCATAGTTTATATTTTCCTTCATTTTATGTTTAGTTTTTCGTATTCCCCAACATGTTATTGGTTCCTAAAATTGGGTTTGTGTATGAAAAAAATTTAAAACCTAAAACCGTGATTCATTTTTATAATGAGATTTCTTAAAATTTATATTGATTCTTTTAAAAATAAAACCCCTATATTTTCTATGGTACTTCAAAATATTGTTAATAGAATTTTTTAGGAAAGACATGTATGAATTATGCGGTTCTTACCAACTGATATTTTTTATGGTCCCACTATACATGTGCCACTCATTGGGCGAATATATGATATATTTTTTAGGTTCAGTTTTGGATTAGGTTTTACAGTGGATAAGGTTGGTCTTATGGATGGATATGACCAAGATGACACATGGAAATCATGTCAGTGAAGATTTGGTTTTAGTTTTGGTTTAATTTCATATCTCAATTTTTCTCAACTAATTTTGTATCTTGATATATATATATATATATTTACATTCAGTGATTTATAGATTCTCTTATTTATACTGTATAGTATTTCGTATTTTCATTACCACCTATTTTAGGAAATAAATTTTTCACAATGGCTTTAGTTATGATACCCGATATTAGTTTCCATCCTCAGAGGATCAAGAATTCCTCTTTGGACTTATCACAAAACATCTTTGGTGACTGGTTCTTGGTCAACCAGGGATGGTTCATTATATGCTTGGATGCATTTTTTGGATTTTTCTAACATAATTGTTTTTGGTGAATATTGTAAAACATAATTTTTTTCTAAAACCATAGAATTTGTGACTATAAAATGAAATAACTATAACATATAACATATAAAAAAATTTCAAGATAAAAAAATATATGGATTAAAATTATAAATTAAAAAAAACTAGGCTATACTAAAAATATCATGATTGACATCTATTAAAATTATGAAATATTATGCTAGTAAAAACTATTTTTTTTACTTTTTATTATGATTTCACAAGGTAAAGTTTTGTTTTTGACATATTTTAATAAAATATAAATCAAATTTTGTTAATAAAAAACCAATTAATTTCATTTAAATTTAAAACATAAAAAATGTTTTATGAAACATTACATTTATGCTTAAATATACACTTTTACTACAAATGGGGATTTAGAGGTTTCATTCAATAATGATAAAATAATTTTTTTTAAAAATTTATATAAAATATTTAACAAAATGAATATCATATTTTAACCCAGAGTATATAAATAATTTTGTAAATATCATTTTATTTTTATACATTTAATTAATATGGGTTTTTTGAAAACTAATTACCTTGATAAAAACCAAAAAAAAATATTAAATGTGAAAAAACTAAGAATAAAAGACTAAAAAATATTTCCATTATGTCTAAAAACTATTTTTTTAATGATTATAAACCTTTAATCAATCTTAATATACTATTTTTCACTTTGTATCACCTTTCATGTGAATCATGTTCTCTATTTGAATAAAAAACATATATTTACAAAATTTTCATTTCCTTCACATATATAATGAGGTCATCTACACCTCAGTTATCTTCACATTCTAAAGACCTATCTCAACCAATCCTATAACCTATTTTCTAACCAGCACTGTCTCCATTTCGTGGAAAATATTTTTTCTAAAATATCAGGTTACGAATCCTTATTTGGTTACCCATGGGAGAACATCAAAAGAGAGAGGTAATGTTCACAATATAGCTCCTGTAATTCCATTCTTCTTCGACCCATTAAAAATATTTTCTACCAATTAAATATTTATTTCATCTGTATTAATAGTATTCTAAATTTTTATTCTAATAATTTAATTTCCATTTTATACTATCCTTCACAATTATCGGAAAAGTGAAGAAAGAATCCTCTATATTCATGAAATATAACCACCATGAATAAAATGATTTATGTTTCATTACAACCATACAAGGAATGTGATGCCGCAACCCCAGTTACTCAAAGTCAATGCTTCATTACATAGCATTGGCATGATAAAATGAATAATGTCCCGAAATACTATTCAGTTTATTATTATTAGAAACAAGATACTTACATAAGTTCAATATTAAAACATTAGAAGAAATAAAACATTAATTTATTAAATTAGAAACATCCAAGCCTCTAATTTTATTCCTACAAGTCACTTATAACTAATTTCTTCATATCATGGGAAAATGAAACATAAGAAAGGGGTGAGATCAAACACTCAGTAAGTGTAAGAAATACAGTGGAAGATAACAACAAAATTTGGCATGGTGAATAATTGAAACCATATGCCTTTAAAAATAATAAACAAGAAGTAATTATGGACAGGATATGAGATAAGTAAATAATGCCATAATAAAACATAGTCATCGGTATTCTACTAGTCGAATAACCACATGAACCATCATTATTATTTTCAAAATGAGGGAATATATAATTCTGGAAATTTGGAAACATTTATTCAAGGCCTCAACCAAGATGTATAAAAATCATATAGGCCTTGGCCAAAACAATATATCATATTGGAAAAGGCCACAGCCAATTCCATGTCAAATTGGCTCATGAGACCTACCGATGCACCGAAGACCTATAGTGGGCTCTACCCATCACTTATTAATCCCAATACATTCCTCATATGAAAAGGTTGAAATATAACATAAACATTTGTATTAAAACTAGCATACGAAATGTCAATAATTTAACCATAAACAAAAAATAGTATTAAAATAACACATCCACATTAAAAAATTTCACAAAAACATAAATAAAATATGAGAGATTTTTATTATAATAAATCAACATCAAACAAGTGTAAAATTTATCAAAGGATGCTAACATGGATGAAATCAAAACTATTTTGGAGTAATATCTCTTTATATTTTGAATTCTTTTAAAGCTCACAAAATTATAAAAGTTATCACTTATTTTGAAAATATTTTTATAATATTGTAAGGGAAGCTTCAACGATGGCATAAAGGCAGAAATATTTGCACGTGCTGTATAAGTTAAAAAACATTCTTACCTTACTTTTGTTGAAAATTTCATTAAGTACCTTGTTTGGAAAAGAACAGAAATATTCATTTAAAAACGTATAAGGTCAAATAATGGTATAAATGAAATTAAACCATAGTATATAAACAGTAAATATATTTTGAATTATATTTTGATGAAAACACGGATGTGGATGATAAAGAGGTCCTATTAGATACTTACCTAAAAGCATCCTCGGATAATAAAGAGATTGTGAAATTATCCCTTAAATTATACTTTTCCGTTGTCGAGGGTATGTTAAAATCCTATATAATAGTTAAATAATTGATATTAAGCTATAAAAAAGCTATATATATAAATATGAAATCATATATGATCTTATAATAATTATTTGTAAATAATATTTTAGTATTATCGTTATTTTGGGAGTTAACTGATTAATTTTCCTTTATATGTTTTGATACATAAGTCATGTTTGTTTTCGATAGGATGTATTTGATTCATATCCATAATGATATGATGTTCTTAAACATTATTTATAATCATCAAATGAAAATTATTCTCGAATGGTTACGATGGGGAAATGAATCTCATTGCATTCGTGGAGACGGTAATCCGTATGTACGCACAAAAGACAATATCATTCCTTGGATATTAAAATCATATGTAAATAGATGGTATAACATTTATACAATATCATTAACATGTTATATTTATTATTTACATCAGGTATATATCATTATTATACCCATCCAAAAAATAATGTATTGTATAATAACTACACTAGAACGTGGAGACGGTAAGTTGTACGTACGCGCGTATGGTGACTTTGTCATTCATATGATGGATAGAATAATGAATATAGTTGTAACATTTTTATAATAAAATCATAGTATAGAGATGATATTTTATTTATTATTTTCGAATGGAAACAACAAAGAAAGAGGAAGTGGATGAAGAAAAGAACTTGAAATAGGTGATGAAATATTTATCTCTTCTTCAGGTTCTTCCTTTTGATTTGATCAAAATGGATCGTTTGGCTAGATTTGTGACCAAATTATGGCCTCTAGGATGAAGGGAGGATAGTCGAATGGATATTAGGGTAGGTTTGGCTGCTCAAAATGTCTTTAGAGGTGTGATGTTTAGAGAAGGGGAAGTGCCATTTTATAAGAGGGGTGAGGGGCACCATATGAAAGGATTGAAATATTATTTTATAATAAAATCATTTTTTGTTTCTAATGGCTTGAAAATTATTTATTTCAAGGATAAAGTGGGAATGGGTCTACAACCTCTCAACCAATAGGTTTTATATTGGTTTGGGTCACCATGTTGAACTTATCTTTTAGATTTAACTCTTAGTGAAATAGTTTAACTTTTACCATGTATTCATGTTTTATTATAATAATTGGTTAACAAACATACTATAAAATTCTAAGAGAAACTCAAGTTGTTCATTAATGATATACCTATCATTATAAAAGTCCTTTGTCTGATCCTTAGATTTTTATGATTATTATATCAATTAATAATATAATATTTGTTTTAAAAACTCTTTTATGTCCATTTTGACACTATTTGGTTTTTGTTTTTTGAATTCATAACAGCATGATTACTTCGAAAAAAATTCTTTTAATCAACCATAACATGTAATATTAACCTAGAAAATTAGCGTAACTCATCATAAGTCTAAAAGTAGATTTATTTGAATATTTATAATATCAATTATTTTAATCTTTCATTAATAAGGTAATTACTGCATCATCATTGTGTCATAAATTAATTAAACTATTTAACGCCTAAAAATTATAAATAAAATACCATTATGTTGTAAATATTTTTATATTTATAATAAATACTTATAGTCAAATTTATCTTATGTATAACCCAATATTAAAAATGGTTTAGTTAGGGAAACATGATTTTAACACTTTTAATTCTTCTATAAATTAAATAATAATAAATGTCCTAATCTAATCCAAGTCGACCAAAAGAATAATATTTTATTACTAATGTTTTTTGGTCAAATTAAACTTATCCAATAGAATTATGAAATGTGTTAGGGTAATAAAAATATCTTTTTTACCTTTATCTACTCTATTTACTTTTAAATGTGGTAAATAAACATTAAAAGTTACTATTAAAAAAATTATATTCATCTTATTGAACAACATTTAACTTAATTATATCAACCGCGCCTCTCAGATTTTTGAAATTCAATTCACAGAAGTAGTAAAATTATATTTTATTTAAATTTGGAAGTACTCCTAGGATGTGGGTAAAAGATAGTAAAAAGTTCGGTAATATTTTTATATATCTAAAAATTTTATAAAATGGATCTAGTGAATTAAATAAAACTTATATAGGTATTATGTATCTATTTTAGCCTAAAATAAATTTAAATAATATAAATTATTATTTAAATAAAAAGTTTGTTTTAAACAATAACACAGTGTTTTTCACTATTCATCAAAAATTGAAAGTTTTCAAAAAAATACGAAAAATTCAGCATAGGATAATTTCGATATTTCAAATCCAAAAATGAAGTCCATTTTGAAATATAATATTTATATAATTTCCCATAGTGGGTATTACTATTCATAACAGTTAGTTTGATTGGTTGTGGTGTGTTTGAACTTGAAGTTTTGTACAATACAATCTATTGTATTATTCAAAGAGAAGCATGTTGTTGAAGCTTGGGGTGTTACATTCTCCAATCCTTCAAATAATTTCTTCCTTGAAATTTATAGAATATTACTACATAAAATTATTCTAGTGGTTATTCATCATAAGTTCCTTGGGTTCCGATGGTGCCTCTTTTATCTTATGATTTCTCCATAGAACTTTTACCAAAAAAGTCGTCCGGTTTCTCTACATTTGTTCTCTTGTATCAAGAAACATGATAGGCTCTTCACAATAAGACAGATCAAGTTCCCGTTCAATTTTCCTCATATTTGAGTACATGCGTTGGGTAATGCATGTATTTTCTCAACAGTGATATGTGGAACACAACAGGAACTTTGGAGAGACTTGGAGGCATTTCCAAATGGTAAGCTACAACCCCAATTCGTTCTAGAATTTATAAAGTTCTGATGTACCCGGGACTTTATTTTCCCTTCTTACCGAATCGTATAACTCCCATCCCTGGAGATACCTTCAAGAAAACATGATCTCCTACCTGAAATTCCCAATCCTTCCCTCTGTTATAGGTATTGCTCTTTTTTCTACTTTGAGCTATTTTGACATGGGTTTGGATAACCACCACCTTTTCCACTATTTTCTCCACAAGTTCTAGGCCTACAATCTTTCTTTCACCAACATCATCCCAACAAGATGGTGTGTGACATCTCTTTCCATATAACGCTTCATATTCTACCATCTAAATACTTGAATAGAAGCTATTGTTGTAGAAAAATTCTACCAGAGGAAAATATTCATCCCACATACCTTGAAAGTCTTGTGAGAATGATCTCAACATGTCTTCTAAGGTTTGAATTGTCAGTTCTTATTTTCCATCAGTTTGAGGGTGGTAGGCAGTTCTCAAACGAAGTTCAGAATCTAGGGATTTCTAAAAAAAATTCCAAAATCATGATGTAAAACATGGATCAAAATAAAAATTAATTGATAGGGGTACTCTATGATGTCTTAAAACTTCGTTAATATATAGTCTTGATAAATGTTCAAGTGGTAAATCTTCTCTTATATCAAGAAACTGTGCTAACTTGTTAAGACTATCAATAATGACCCATATTGCGTTATTCCTTCTAGGAGTATTTGGTAATCCCATGACATAGTCCATTGTAATATCATCCCATTTCAACTCATGTATGGGATGATATTTCATGAATCTTCCAGAATGTTGCCTTCCATTATTCACTTATTGAAAAACCATACATCTTGACACATAATCAGCAATATCTCTCTTCATATTGTCACACCAAAAATTTTCTTTCAAATCTCCATACATATTAGTGCTACAAGGGTTTATGGAGAAATTGGATCTATGAGAATCATCCAAAAATTCTCTTTTTAGATCATGTATGTTAGGAAGACAAAGTCTCTTCCCAAATTTTAAAATCCCAACTTCATATATGATGTCGATCAATCTCCAAAATTTCATAGTTTTAATTTTTGTTTTAAACTCCTCATCATCAGCCTGCGAAGTTTTAATCCTTTGTAGTAAAGATGTTTTGGAAACCATTTGAAAAAGTATTGATGTTTCACCATCCATGATTATCACATATCCATTTTTTATATATCCATGTACATAGGATGCCTTTCAACTCTATTCATATTCATAACTCCATGATCCATTCTACTAAAAGCATCTGCCACCTTATATTCCTTCCCCAGGTGGTAGTGTATATTGAAATCATAATCTTTGTGTAGTTAAAGCCATCGCCTTTGCCTCATGTTGAGTTTATTTTGTGAGAAAATATAATCCAAGCTTTTGTGATTGGAATATGTCTCACATTTTTTACCACAGAGATAGAGTCTCCATATCTTCGAAGCAAATATTACAGTAGCTAACTAAAGATCATGAGTAGGATAGTTTTTTTCATTAATTTTTATCTGTCATGATGCATGGTAAATAACTCTATAATTATGCATGAGGACACAACCATGTCCTTTATTTGAAGCATCACTATAAATAAAAAACCCATCATTCCCCGATGGTAGAGTCAAGATAGGAGCATTGACTAATATTCTATTCAGTTATTCAAAAGATTTTTCACATTATTTTTTCCATACAAATTTAACCCCATTATGTTTGAGATTGGTTAATGGGTTAGCCAATCAAGAAAAAAATTGGGTGAAACACCGATAATAACCAGATAAACAAATGAAACTATGTACCTCAGTTATACTCGTCAGTGCTGGTCATTCAAGGATTTCTCTTGTCTTAGAAGGATCAATGTAGATTCCATCCTTAGAGAAAATATGTCCAAGAAAAGAAATCCCCTGAAGCCAGAATTCACACTAGCTAAACATCCCGTAGAATTCATTTCATTGGAGGGTTTTTAGAATAGTGTGCAAGTGATTTTGATTATCTTTATAGCTTCTATATTATACCAAGATATCATCAATAAATAACACTAAAAATTCATCAAGATATTCCTTGAAAACTCTATTCATTATACCCATGAAAACAGAGGGAGCATTAGTCAATCCAAAAGGAAATACTATAAAGTTACAATGCCCGTACCTGGTTCGAAATTCTATTTTTTGAATGTCTTTCTTCTTCACACACAAATAATGATATCCAGACCGAAGGTAAATCTTTGAAAAATATTTATATCTATGATATCGGTAAAATAAATCATCAATGTGAGGTAGGGGATACTTGTTCTTTATTGTTATAGCATTGATCTCCTTGTAGTCAATGCACAACCTTGTAAATACAGCTTTTTACTTGACAAAAAGAATAGGGGATACCCAAGGAGAAACACTATGGAAAATAAATCCTTTATTACTAAACTCCACTATTGTTTCTTTAGTTCCACTAATTACACAGTGTCCATTCTATAAGGGGACTTTGATATGGGCCTTGAACCCGGAATTAAGTTAATGGAAAACTCAATTTCTCATTTTGGAGGATGTCCAGGTAACTCTTATGGAGACACATCAACATATATTATTGCACAATAGGTACATCCTCTATTTGAACATTCCTTTCATCACCCATAATTATTTCATTCTCTTCCTCCCCAATAATTTAATATAGTTACCCAACTGGGGGGAGGATCTAGATAAGAATTAGGTGGAGAAGTTGTAACCACCTTCTTACAATTAATTTTTGCATCATTGTCAAAAAGCTTATCCATACCGAGGATTATTTTAAATTCAATCATGGGTATGATGATGATATTAGTAGATAAATAATGTTTATATGCCTTAATGGGTACTAATTAACAAAACATTATTGCAATGATACATCCCTTATGAGTTTTTACTGACGACTCCCTTTTCAAATAAAATTGGAAATATCTAATTTTCATAGAAAACTGGGAAGATATGAAACAATGCGATGATACAAAATAAAATAAAGAATTGGCTAAACTTGAGGAAACCATTTAATTACCAGCCACCACGTCTTTTGGAGCATCAAACTCAGTAGGATTGACCGCATAATCATGGAATTGATCCCATGGAATTTTCTGAGATATGTTTCCCTGACACTTCGAGAATTCATTTTCATAATGTCAGATCACCCAGCAATTTTATCATTGATCATTGGTAGCTTTTTTCTTCCCCTTAAAATCACTAGAAAGATGGTCTTTATGTCCACATTTGTTGCATACTCCTTTTCCTTTTACACAGGAACCAAGGTACTTACATAATTATCGAAGTGTGTAAATTCAACTCTTCCCTTCTTCCATATTTCCTTATTCCCTTTCCCATAGTGTTCAGTAGATCTCTTCTTCTATTTTGTTTCTTTAAAGTCATGTTAATTAGAGAATTCTTTTTCTGTGTTGATAGAACACTAGAAAATATCTTCATACGATGAGAAGGATTGTGAGACTAATTAACGGAGAAATGGTTTTAACCCATCAATTAAATGATTTTTCTTACTCCATGGGTTACTTATATAATTTGCAACATTCCTTTCTAACCTTGTAAAGTTAGCTTCATACTTTTCGACATTCTCATCCTCATTTTGGCTCAAACTCAAATATTGTCTTTCTATATTCGCTCGATGGTAACAAAGAAAGTATCTTTTTAATAAAAGATCTTTAAACTCCCTCCACTTCATACTTGATACTTCTTCATCCTCATTTATATTTTTAATTAATGACCACCATTGATATTCATCTCTAGTGAGGCGATAAACTGCCCGGACAACATTTTCTCTTTCACCACTCCCCAAAGCATAAAATATTTTCACTATTGAAATTATCCATTGTTCTATTAAAAATGTATTTGTAGACCAATTGAATGTTGGTGTTTGTTTCCTCATGAAGTGGTATATCATTGACCCTCCACGTTGTGGATCATGGTTCTCCATACGGGTAAGGTTATTATTCATAACCTGTGTGAGTGGTCCTAGTATGGTGATAAGATGATCAGCACCAGTTGCATCACCATATCCACTATAATTATCTTGAGTATGAGAGAAATACATTCATGTATTACCTTTGTTGATACAATTTCCATTCCTTCCACTGGGCACTATTTCTAAATAATGGCATACACTATATTAGTTTATGAATTGCAATACACATTTCCAAACATGTAAAAACCCCTAAAACAAATTGAACAGTTTATGGATATAATCTAGTATCAAAAAAATGTTTTCGTTGAGGAGGTTTATACTCATAAATCCTTCATAATTCTTTGTAAATAAAATATTAATTATCCTAAGCATATCCCCTAGGGCTGTCATAACTAAGAGTGCAGCAAGGCCTGTTGTCATGCACTAGTTCCCATTTGAGTCTAGCTAAAAGTGGTGTTTTTGGGTTTTACCCCTAGGTACATCTATGCCAAATCTGCCTCTACCTGCTCATATCTAGACAAGGGTGTATTTCATGGATAATACACAAAATATCTACATTACCAAAATTCTAGGAAGTTCTTCATTACTAATACTCAATGTCTATCTTAGTGTAACGTTCTCTAATCAGAGTTTTTCAAAATCTTGTTTCCAAGGTTTGTACTAACCATCCTATGATACCAAATATAACATCCCAACCCCAGTAACCAAGAGTCTGTTCTTTATTAAATATCATTGGGATGATACAAGGAATCATGTCCCGAAATACTGATTAGTTTAGTATTATTGGAAACATGATACATGCGTAAGTTCAACAATACAACTTGAGAAGAAATAAAACACCAATTTTTTCTATTAAAAACATCCGAACCTCCTAGATTATTCTTGATATTACATAATATCTAACTTAATCATATCCTGGGAAAATGAAACATAAGAAATGGGTCAGCTCAAAAGCATAGTAAGAGTAAGAAATACAACAGATGAAAACATAAACATTCAGCATGGTGATTAATTAAAAACATATTCCTTTACAAATAATAAGCATGAACAATTTATGGATGGGATATGAGTTCAGTAAATAATGACATAATAAAAAATAGTCTTTTATTTTCTACTATTCGAATCACCACATGAAACATCATTATTATTTTCATAATGAGGGAATGTATAATGCTGGAAATTCTGAAGAATTTTTTGAAGGCCTCGGCCAAGACGCCTAAAAATGATTTAGGCCTTGAGAAAAATCATATATAAAATTGGGAAAGGTCTCATTCAATTCCACATATAATTGTCTCATGTGACCTACTGATGCACCGAGGAGATATAGCGGGCCCCACCTGTCGCTTACTAAGACTAATACATTCCTCATATGAAAAGGTTAAAATATAACATAAACATTCATATTAAAACTAGCATATAAAATGTCAATACATACACCATAAACCATGAATGGTATAAAAATAACACATCCACGGACAAATATATCACAAAAACTTAAATATAATATGGGAGATTTGTATCATAATAAATCAACTTCAAACAAGTGTAAAATTTATCAAAGGATGTTAACATAGATGAAATCAAAACTATTTGAGAGAAATATCTCTTTCTATATTGAAATTATTTAAGAGTAATATTATTATAAAAGAAAAAATTTATTTGGAAAATATTATTTTAAGATTATAAGGTTAACATTTAAGATGTAATAATGATGGAAAATAGCCACACCCACCGTATAAGTAAAAAAACATTCTTACATTAATTTTGTCAAAAAGGTCATAAAGTATCTTGTTTGGAAAATGATTTAAAGATTCAATTCAAAACATATAATGTAAAATAAGGGTATAAATGACTTCAACCCATAGTCTAGTAAATAGTACAAATGTTTTGAAAAACATTTTTAAGGAAACACAGATGTGGATGATAAAGAGGTCCTACAAGATAGTTACATAAAACCAACCTCGAATTATAAAGAGATTGTGAAATTATCCCTTAACTTGAACTTTTCCATGGTAAAGGTTATGTTATCATATTGTATAATAGTTAAACCATTTTTATAAAATTATAAAAGAATCATATACATAAATTTTATATCATATATGATCTTATAATATTGATTTGTTAATAATATGTTTGTATTATAATAATTTAAAGATTTAACTGATTCATTTTTCTTTATATGTTTTGTTAAATAAGCCGTGTTTGTTATGGATAGGACATAGTTGATTCATATAAATAATTATATTAAGTTATTAAACCTTTTTCTTAATCATCATATGAAACTATTTTTGAGTGGATACGATGTGGAAATGAATCTCATCGCGTTCGTGGAGAGGGTAATCTGTACGTACGCACGAGCGACAATATCATTCTTTTGATAATAAAATCATATGTAAATAGAGGTTATATCTGATATACAGTATCATTAACATGTTATATTTATTATTTATATCAATTATACATCATTATTACACCCATCCAAAAAATGTATTGAATATCAACTACACCACGACGTGGAGACGGTAAGCCGTACGTATGCACGTATGATGAATTCTTCATTCATATGATGGATATAATACTGAATATGGTTGTAAAATTTTTATAATAACGTTAAAATATATAGAAGATACTAGATTTATTATTTTATTATGGAAACAACAATGAAATATGAAGAGGAAGGTGAAACAAATTTTAAAGGTGTGATGAAATATTTACCTCTTATTCGAGTTCTTCCTTTTGATTTGATCAGAAAGGCTCCATAGGTTGGATTTCTGACCAATGTAAGGCCTCTAGGATGAAGGGAGGATAGTTGAGAGGATATTTGGGCAGGGTTTGGCCGAGATAAATGGATATTGAGGAGTTTTTCTAGACAAGGGATGTCTTCTTTTATAAGATGGTTGAGGGGCACCTTCAAAAAAGAATGAAATATTATTTTATAATAAGATAATTTTAGATTTTTAATGACTCAAAACTTATTTATTTCTAGGATAAGGTTGGTATGGGTCGAAAAACTCTCAAACAATAGTTTTTAGACAGGTTTGGTTCTCCATGTTTACCTTAGCATTTAGATATAACTCTTAGTTAAATAGTTTAACTTTTACCATTTATTCTTGTATTATTATAATAATTTGTCAATAAACATACTATTAAATTCCAAGATATCCTTAAATGGTTCATTAATGATATACCTATCATTATATAAGTCCTTTGGCCAATCTGTAGATTTTTAGAAATTTTATATCAATTAATTATATAATATTTATTTTGAAAACTCTTTTATGCCAATTTTGACACTATTTGGGATTTTGTTTTTCGTAAAGTCATAATAGCATGATTACTTCTTAAAGTATTCACTTAATCAATACAAACAGGTCATATTTACTTAAAAAATTATTGGAACTCATAAAAAGTCTCAAATTAGATTTATTTGGATATTTATAATATCAATTATTTTAATCTTTCACTAATAAGGTAATTACTGCATCATTATTGTGTCGTAAATAAATTTAATTATTTAATTTCTAAAAATTATATATAAAATACCATTATGTATGAAATAATTTTAGATTCATAATGAATATTTATAGTCGAATTTATCATATTTATAACCCTATATTAAGAATGTTTTACTTATGAAAACAAGACTCTAACACTTTTAACTCTTCTTTAAATTAAATAATAATAAATTTCCTAAATTAATCCAAGTGAACCAAAAAGATCGTATTTTATTCCTATGTTGTTTTGGTCAGATTACACATATCTAATAGAATTAGTACATGTGTTAGGGTATTAAAATTTCATTTTTACCTTTAATTACCCTATTTATTTTTAACCGTGGTAAATAAAAGATAAAAGTTACTGTTCACCGAAAAAAAAATTTCATCTTATTGAAACAGATTTTACTTACTGATATAATCCATGTCACTCAAATTTTTGAAATTCAATTCACCAAAGTAGTAAAATTAAGTTTTATGAAAATTTTCAAATGCTCCTAAGAGGTAGGTAAAAGACGATAAAACTTTCAATAAAATTTTATATATCTAAACATATTATAAAATGAATCCAATTAATTAAATTGAACTTATATATGTATATTGTATCAATTTTGACTTAATATAAATTTAAATAAAAAATTATTATTTAAATAAAAAGTCATTTTTAAAGAAAAACGCAATATTTTTCACTATTCATCAAAAATTGAACATTTTCAAAAAGATACCAAAAATTCACCCTAAGCTAATTTTGATATTACGAATCCAAAAATGAAGTCAATTTTAAAAGTTGAAATTTTTAGAATTTCTAAAGGGGGTATTACTATTCATAACGGCTAGTTTGATTGGTTTTGGTGTGTTTGATCTCGAAGTTGTGTATAAAATAAATTATTGTATTATTCAAAGAGATGTGTACTATGGAAGATTGGGGTGTTACATGGATGGTTATAAAACACTTTTAATGTTTTAATTTTATTTTTATTACATTTTTAAAATTTTAAAATTATGAAAATTTTATTATATTTCCCTTGGTCTATTAAAAATGAATGGGTAGCCATTGTGTATTTACAAACCACCTCTTCCACAAATGCGACATATTTCATTTTCAGTTTTAGTTTTTAATTATATATAAAAATATCTTAAAATATGGTTCAATACTTTAATAAAATATAAATAATTTCATCATACTTCTTTGATAATTATATTATTCCAAAATAACTATTTTCAAAACATTTTTAATGCCTAATTTATAAAATTCCAGTATTTGGATCAGTTTAATGACCTACATGAACAATGAAATAGATTTATATCATGGATAACTTTTTAAAAAATACAGTTATATAGGATAGTAATAATAAAATAATTATTTTGTTTGGAGTGGTATAGGAATATTTAACATGTATTTGAGATACTAACCATTTTTCCTTAATGTTTATGAAATAAGCTCATTTCCAAATTTGTTGTCATAAATCATAATTAAAATAAAAAAGAAATGCAATTATAACATTAGAAAAAAATATAAATATATATATTATAGAGCCTTAAATTATCCGAAAATTAATAACTTTAAAATTTAAAATATTATTTCACACTCTGATTATGAAACGTTATTTGAAATAAAACATTATAAACTAATAAACATTTGAGGATGAAAATAAAATATAACTAATATATTCATTATAAATGATTATAAATATAGATTTAAAAAGGAAATAAGTATGAATAAGGTTGTGGAATATGTGATAAATATAGTTATTTTAGTTATACATGAGGTAAACTTGTTTTTGGAATTGAAAATTTTATTTAAAGATTTTTTCATCTCAATTTTCTGTTATTAAGATATGATTACTATTCACAACATGTTTCCTTTTCTGGTTCATATATTT
The DNA here is from genome assembly GCA_963277665.1 of Viscum album. Classification (NCBI taxonomy): domain Eukaryota; kingdom Viridiplantae; phylum Streptophyta; class Magnoliopsida; order Santalales; family Viscaceae; genus Viscum; species Viscum album. The sequence goes on along the minus strand of OY728151.1, from coordinate 1,269,525,185 downwards.
TCCATGTATTTATATTATCCTAATTTATTATGAAATAAAATTAATTTATACTTCCATCATGAGTTCTACCATTAATGAGATTTCTATTCAAATCTAATGGATTACATAAAGGGGTTTTTTCACTCAATTTTCATTCATTGTGTTATAATTATTATTATTGAACATTAATCTTATCAGTTTGGGTTTTTCTGCACTATTATTTTAAATTTTTAACCACCAATTTATTTTTATGGTAATTTAAAATTCATTTCATGAATCTCTTTTTCCAATTGTTTTTTACTTAGCTATATGAAAATAATTAAGGAATTTTGTTAACTCAAAAATTGTTCCATTGGGGTATAATGATACATATTGAAATTAATTATTAAAATTCTTCCATATTAATCAATTTCATATTTCATATTATATTCCATAATCTCACTCTAGGTAAGGGGAAGTTTTTCATTAAAACTCCCTTCCTTAATCAATTTCATTCTTATAAAATTATAAAACGTTATGAATAATACCCATCCTTTCAAAATTTTCTATTTCATAAAAGATTATATTTTATCATTAATCCAATATTCAGCATTATATTTGGAAAGAATATTTTCCATTATCTCATGTGATATTCCTATTTTAATTTTAAACTATTAAAAAACATATTATCCATTTTATTACATGGGTTTCAACAATTATATTATAAAATATTTAATTGTTTTTCCTTCCCTTTAAATTTATTCTATCATTATATCCACTAATAATTTATATAACCATTATATATTTTTTTTAAAAAAATTATGGATGGTTTTAAAAGTAATTTTTTTCAAAAAAAAAATAATTTATCATTTTAAAAATAACATTTAATTGGGACTTGTAACATTATTATTTAAGATGATGTTAATTTTTTTTCTAAAATATCTTTTTTGGATTCACTTTCTTTCAAAATCATCTCTAATGGATATTTTAAAAAAGAAATTATTTTCAATGAATGGAACTTTAAATTTTTATATAGAATACTCTTTTTTTCGATTTAAATTTTGGTATCATCCATTGAAATTCATGAGGGTAATTTTATTGACACTATCTAAACATTTTACCAATATATTTTTTCATTTCATTTTTTATTTATAATATAATGAATTTTATTTTCAATTTTCCCACATATTAATTGTTTACTAACTATAGGGGTCCTATATCCCCCCCCCCAATAAATTAGTCAATGTTTATTTCTCATGATACAATGTATGTTTCTTATTTCTTAGATATTGTAACAAATTAATGTGTGACCCTTATTGGATATGCTAATAGAAAATAAGGTGAGAATTCATGGATATAATCATAATATGATGATAAAATAGTCTTATATATTTACAAACTTTTAATTATTTTCAAGTTTATTTTACATTTTAATTACATATGAATACGATTATTCACAAATGATTATATTTATTATCATAGGATTGTTCAGAATTTTCCATATTGTAAATTGGTTCATCTGAAATTACATTCCCTTATATAATAACTTATAAAAAAACTCTTATTGTTCAATAATATTTTTTAATAACATATATCCCACAATATCATGTTTTATACTATTCTAATGATGTAACTTTTGAGACATGTTTTCATGTTTTCCCTTATTGTTCTTTTGAGATCACTAATTTCTTATGGTTTTATTACATATGTTATGAATATATGTATAACTTATTATAATTTTAGTTGGATTTATTGTTTTTTGAAAATATATAGAAATGTTCTATGGTATTATAAAATAAATTTCTTATGTAGATTGATCTGAAATATACTAAACCTTTCATTATTGTTATTTTGAAATTATTGTAAGATGAAATGTGTAATCACTCAAAAAAATTAAAAATATTTATCTATTTATAATGGTTCATCACACTTTGTATCAATTACTATGTGTAAGGAATGTGTTTTTAATAATGATATCATGAGTGTGGGTTTGGTTTACCTTAGTTTTACCCTAGATGTGGTGCACGTTTCATTCTCACTAAGTTTCTTAAAGATAGGCTATCATGGGTGTAATTAATTAATTTATTTAGTTTATATGTTGAGTTAACTAATTAGTTAATTAACGTATTAATCATTATATGTCCTAAAACACTATAATGGAATCTTATTTCTATACTCTCACTATAGATTAAAAAAATCTATTTAGACTGGTCTATTTTAGAGGATATTTGGGATACTTGGGAGTCGCTAAATGTGAACTCTGTAGAGGATCAAAAAAGGAATAGGAAACAAGGGTATTGTTTACTAGTGATAAAACCATTATAATTTAGGAGATTTGTTATTGAAATATTTCTATTTTGTGATTTTGTGTATACAAAACTTATTATGAGTATTTTCTAAAAAAATTGGCCATATAAATTTATATTTTTTTCTAATTTTTTCAAAAAAAGAAATAGGTTTTGTTCCACTTATTTTTTCATTGAAACTAACACCCAATAATATGTGGATATGGTTTTTATCAACTATATCTAATTTCAGTTGATTATTTTTCTTATTTTCCAATAACTCATTCATTGCACGTTCCTCCCCTACATTTTTATTTTTCAGTTGTTCGATAACTATTTGTCTTGTTTGAGGAATGATGAAAATATTAAATAGTAAGATAATTTTTTGTATTGGATTTTTTTTTGGAATATAGGAGGATGATCAAGAAATGTTGGATCATAGGGTGTCACAAAAGTATGGACTGATTGGTCAACCATGTTTTGGATCTTTGGTGTTTCTAAAAATAGATTGTGAACTCTAATATTTTTGTGGTGATTGGATAGAAATCTACCATTTGAGGCACTAATTTATTTGAATATTAATTTGGGGTTTTTTATCAATTGATGGTAATAAAAGAGGAGACAATCTGATTCTTGGAAATATTATAATTCCAGTCTTGATGAAAAAAAATAATTATTCGTGTAAAATAACATAGTTTAAGTAAATAAAATTAATTGGTGGTTTGGTTTTTAGATGAAGAAAATTATCTCCTTCCATGTGTCATAGTGCAAACACTATATGTTCATCATCGTTATATTAAAGTCATTTTGAGTATTAACCTAGATTATTGTCTGTAAACATACATCATTTAAACTCTATGACATGTCATTTGTTTTATTACTCACACAACATAGGTTGTGGTGGTACACAACATGTAGCTCACCATTAATATACACCACTTGAATTATCGGACACAAATTAATGGTTGACCCTTACATTCCATATAATTGCAAAATACATGAGTATAATTTCTTATAAGGGATACACCCCATGTACATATAATGTACATGAAGCATAATATTTGAACCATAGTGTCTCTTCATATATCTATTATCTGGAATAAAATTTGGGGGTGTCGGTAGTCAATTCTGTGTATGTATATATATATATTTCAATGGAATTGTCTATTGGGACATCTGAGGCTATTTTTTGAAGATTCATTGTTAGTTTTTGGGTTTTACACTATAGGGAGAAATTTTTTTTTGAGGTGTGATAGTTTGTGAGTTCATCTGATTTCATGTATTCATCCTCATCTATTATATGGTTTTAGGAAGTTTTGGGTTCCATTATATTACTAATGATTTGAAGTCCTATATTTTTTACTTTTTATTTCAATTATTTCATATTTTCTATTCTAATCATATATTTTGCGTTACATGACTATGCAAAGGTCCAACATTTCAATTCCCAAAAGTTGAAATGGGTATTGTGATTTGGTTATCAAATATTCATATTTTTGTATGGAAAATTTCTTATAAATGTCTTTGAAAATTGGGGACCCTTATATGTATATACTTTTCTCCCTAAATCATATATTTATTTATTTTAGTTATACTCCCCCCACATAGTGTAATTTGAGATGACTAATTCTTTTATTATCACATTGTAGTTTTGGAGGAATATTACTATGTATGTTTAAACTCACCCCTTCCTAAGAGTCTTCACCAACATGCTTTATGTATTATGTAAAAAATAGTCAGTTTGGAAGTGATTTTGGTGGGAATAGTGTTAATGGATCTTGGTGGTTCTGAAGGGGGGTGGTAATTAGCATCGTTTATGCTTGGATCTCGCAAGCAATGGAGACCTATTCATTATATCTAAATAGTTAGGTCTTAAATTTTCAATTTTTTGGAATGAATATTTCATCATTTAATGATGGAATATGTATTATTTTTTCTTTTAGATCCTTGAATATTTGAAATGAATTTTAAATATATTATTATTATCGTTATTTAAATTTTATGCTTTACTTTATCATGTTTGGGGGTGTAAATATTATATAGGATCATTATACTAATAACTCCCTCCATCTGTGATATATATACTAATGATATTAAACAAAAAATTCCCTAGAATAGGTGGTCTTGGGGTGTCACGCTTGGTTTATGACAACCTTGGAGGGGTCCCAATGGTTCAACTCCAATTAGTGTTGTATCGATGCTAGAATGACTTATGGATGGAGTTTGGAGATAGATTTATTTTGAGGATAGGTATTGGGAACATAGGGAAATGGGGATAATGGGAATTTGGTTTTTCTTTTAAAATACAAAAACCAATAATGGTGTCTTTGTTGATGTATCCAATCACTGTGACTTCAATAACCAACATTTGATGTAATAATTGGGATACCACAATATCAGGTAAATTCTATATCTCAAAAATATCACACAATGCTCACACTAAAGAGAGTTTTTTATGAGTATATTTATGAACATAATTTATGGATGTCAATATTTAATTTTATCAAAATAAAGTTCTTATTGTAACTCTTCACACATAAAAAACTGGTAGAAAATTATTTTCCATAAATTTGGTTTTATAAAATAATTTTAGTGGTCACAAATGTGTTTATGTAGTAAATAATAGTTTTTTGAAATATTAACCTAAAATTATATTAAATAATTTTTTTCAATATAATAAAATAAATTTCAATTTTCTTAAAATTAAAAATTATTTTCCATAAATTTGGTTTTTTTAAGCCACGAATAATTTATTTGTTTCATAATAGAAAAATTATTGCATTAAATTCAAAATAATTGATAATTTTATCTTAAACCTAATAATTACGCTTACAAATGAACATTTTCTAAAAAAATGATTTTATGTGCAGAAATATTAAAATATGTTTTCTCTACAAATATTAATATTATTTAATAAAATAGAATTTATATTTCAAAAAAGTATATAAAAATTATTTATCTATTCTAATCTTATTTTTTATCAATGAATATTAATTACATTGTTTAAATATTAATTATCATGGTAAAAGTAAAATTGTTACATTATAATAATTAACCATATTATAGTTATATAATTTTTATCTAAATAAATAATTTAATATAATTTAAAATATCACTCAAATATTATTTTTAAAATTTAAATATTTATAATAAAACAATTTAATTTTATAAAAAATATTAACTAAAAGTAAATGGACATAATTTATAAAAACAAATTTTTTTACCAATTTTTTTAAATATATACTATGATTTTAATTAAAAGTTATTTTTCATACTTTTAATGATTTATTTTGGTTTAATATATGATTAATTTGGATTCATCACCTCAAAATTTGGTATGAATGTCCATACTATATTTTTAGTGATAAAATAATTACCATGGTTAATTTTAAATCAACAATAATAAAGGTAAAATAAGAATGTGATGTATCTTATATTTTTAATAATTAAATTTTCGCATTAACAAGATAAAAATACTTTTTTAGGTGTGAATTTCATGGTCACTTGTCTCACATACAATGTATCAACCTATTTCTCCTAACTCACTCCAACATTAGGAGCTGAATTCCACTAAACGGTTCCCTGAGCTAGAGGGTCACATGGACCCAAGCACACCTCTTAAAATACCAGAGGCTACCGACTAGAATCAGGGGCCTAGAGTATGTTCTTAGGGAGGATATTCTCTCACATCAGAGTGTAGCACAACTATATTAAATATATCAGTCAATAATGGAAGAAGTAAATCAATCATTTTTCAAAAAAATATCCATGATGGGAATAAATAAACAATTCCAAAATAAATCTCATTTATAATGATGTGTCATGTAATGTATCTACAATGAAGGAAGGGTATACTGGAATCACTATAATCCATGTATCAAAAAACCAAAACGACCAAAAAGGAAATATCCCAGCCAGCATAATAATCCACAACAATGTCACATGCTTCCCTAATCATTATAATAGAACACATCAATCATTATACTATGAATAATTTTCCAAATACCTACATTAAATTATACATTTTTTGAGGGTACCCAATTGAGGCCCAAACAGTGTGAGAGATAACACTTTGTTGGATTCCACCAATGGGCTCAAAGAAAATTCATGTTCTAAAATTAAATGTAATGTAGTGTGTAATGTATATAATAGGTATAACAGAAATGAATGAAATATTCCCATGACATGATTAATATTATCCATCCCAACGTGTATCATTGAAAACAATTGTCAGGATCACAAAAAAAGGGTAGTGGTAAAATATAAATAAGCATGCCACACTGACTATTCTAACAACTATAATCTAACACCCATACTATGTCTATATGTAATCATTGAAAATTCGACCATATTCATGAAATTTAAACATATTTATATCATTTATCACAACCTCATAGTATAATCAGGTTGTCCACAATGTCCTCATCATGTAATCAGATGTTTTAGATAATGATGACCTCAGTCCATGGTATAGAAGTCCAAGGCATCCACATCGAGTCCCAATAGTATCATAATAGAAACTTTATAAAGACTAGGGATGAGTCCAATGATCATATCAACAGTTCATGTCCAATGAGTGTTCAATAATGAATGATCAAAGGGGTTGTTAGGTTGGAGACATCCTATTTAATTAAGATCCTAGGAGGAAACATGTGTAAGTAATCCAATACCATTAACATGATCCGTGTGAGAAGTGTCCATGGCGTCTAATGGATTTTTGAATAATGGTATACGAGAAGAGGAACCCCCTTCCATTTAAATTAAACTCTTCATTCTTCATTTCATAAACTGCTACATACCATGAGTTCATTCAATCCATATAAAAATTTATATTGACTTCATTTAACAATTCAATCAACATCAACATCAAGTAATCACATTGAAAATTTGGAATCACCATCTCCAAATTATCATAATTCAATTCAATTTATAATGGAATTCCTCTAACTAATCTAGATCACATTCACCCCATAGGTGATATAAAAAAAGGGTATATACCTAGGAACACGCCATGGGTTTCCTAAGTTAGAGGATCATCTTCCAATAAACTCTCCAAAACTATTTTGAATCCTTAACAAGTCCCAATTCATTTAATTAATTTATTCATTTAATTATCTGTGAACCATGGGAATTTCTATCAGGTGGAAAAAGTTCAAGTAGTAATACTAAAACTCAATCCTCAATGGAATGGTATAGAACACCCTTACTTTGGCCACATTAGAGAAATCCTTGAGTCTGAGCTTCTAATTAAATCCAGATTAAAAGAAAAATAATGAATGGATGATGAAACTTAAACTATGGAATATTATTTTTCACTTAAATAATGTCATCAATAAAAATTCAATGGAATAAAGTAATAATACTATCAAATAACATATCTATTCAAATCCAATAAGACATTCAACATTTGATTGCAAGTTTAGATAAAGAATCAGTGGAAAATCCAATGGATTTTCTTTTAAAGGATCTCCCAAGAAAGAGCTACTATCCAATATAGAAATAAATATCACATGTTAGAGTTTCAAGAATATTTAATGGATAAAGTTTAAATTCATGAAAAATTACCAGGACGTATGGTTTTGCCACATAGTTAAGGAAACTATGTTCTAACCGTATGCCCATCACTATGTTAAGGGGGGCCTCATATATTTTCATACGTAATGTTTTACGAAACCTGATCAAACCCTTAAAAAACATGTATCAAAAGATGTAGAGGCCTTTGAACGAGTGTGAATATAATGTTTCATAGTTTCCTCAAACTATACAACCTCCTACACCTAAATTTCATTCCCCACATAGTTAGGGGTAACTACATGACCCGACCCGCATGCTTTTTTTAACCCCTGGGACCAGTATTTTTTCACAAAAAAGTCAGGATCTGTGTACCATACAAGCCATGGACACCCTTGATATTCTCATGTTTTCTTTGGGCACTCACATTATTCCTAAAACAACCTTTAACTTGAATATAATCTTTCATACCACAAATAAAAACCTGAGATCTTACATTCCTCCACACTTATAGAAATTACACCCTAAATTTCTCTCTCAAGGGTGGTAAGAGATTTTCTATGTATAACTTTGGCCACTAAGTATGTACACCGACCTCTCACTCCTAAGTCTCTCCTTGTAGATGTTTGTGATTCCATAACAACCATAATAATGGAATTGACAGAATTTAGGGAACCCAAATACTCTTATCAAAGATACATATAAGATTCTCCTTATAGAAAACGTCAATATATAACTCCACCTCATCTATTTGTAGATTGTGATATTGGTCTGTGTGCCAATGGCATAGATGAGATATATAGAAGGCATCTTGTCGGGCTTGGTAACTATGAGGTAATTGCAACTGGTAGGTTACATACCCAAATCTCTCCATAATATTGAATGGCACATGTATCATGGAAAAATATTACCCTTTCATCTAATCTATCTGTTTCCTATACATTGTGAGATACAAAAAAATACATGGTCCCCATCTTTAACCTCTATAGGTTATCAGTGACAATAAGAATCACATTTTTGTAGAAACTATGTTGTACCCATCTACTTAATTTTGAAATATATATCCTCCAATGTCTCTTGAATGTTATGAGGTCCTAGTAATTCTCCCTCCCCTACCTCTAATGAGTACATGGGTGATCTGGAATGCCTTTCATACAAGGACTCATAAGGTTTTATTTTTATACTATCCTAATAGTTATTGTTGTTGTATAACACAATTAGGGGTATATGCCTCTCCCAATATCCCTCAAAATCGGTGACACATTATCCTAGTATGGTCTCAATCAATTAAATCATATGCCATGACTGGCCATCAGTTTGACTATTTTATATTATGCTCTGAAGCACTATCGTACCCAATTCCCTCTACAAACCCTTTAAGAAATGAAACATCATCCAAGATTCCAAATCAGAAATAATATTATGAGGGACATCATTAAGCCATATTATCTATTAAATATAAAACCATTTAATATCATCAAACTAGATGGTCTCCTAGATCGATAGTAAATGATCTAACTTCGTGAGTGTGTCCACAACAACCCATTCTACATCACCACCTTGAGGTGATCATGGAAATAAAATCAGGAAATCCATAACAACATCTTACAATTTCCACTCAAGTATGGGTAACTTTTGTAAAATATAAGATGGATTTTGATGTTTATCCTTCAACAATTTATAGGTAGAACACTCATGAAAAAACTAGATACCTCTTGTTTCATCCCCAAAAACCAATAGAGGCAACATAAAACACAATACATCTTGGTAATACTAGGACGCACCTCCAATACTAAGGCATCAAACTCCCACATCAGAAACTAGTGTATGTCCACCAGAATCGAAACATCACCATGTATATGCAAAATATCATCCTCTCTCATGGTTTAATAATGAGTTAGGTCCTCACTTTCCACACTCTCCCACATGATTGCACCCTCTAAATCTAATAGCTTCTTCATCCTCACTCTATCTAGAAGGGTAAGGGTCCTAGCAAAGGATGAAATAAAAGTATTTCTCTAACCATAATTCACCACCAACTATATCTTTTAATATAATCCCATGATCTTCCCCTCAATGTTGTCCTTATGAACACTATGTATCTGATTCCTCTTACTTAGTGCATAGGAATCGACATTTCTCATTCCATGTGTATAGGATATCATGAAGCCAATTAAGTATAGGTACTGAACCAAATTTTGATGCCTCATATTCATATCAGGTGTTATAAATATATACTTGATGATTTTTTGGTTCCTATACACCATAAAATGCTCTCCTAGTAAATAATATCTCAAAAAACACAAATCATGAGTAATCATCTATATCAAGATCATTCATTGGGTAATTCTACAATTATGGCCTCAACTAATAAGATAAATAAATCATGAAACTATACCCTTCATTAATACTGCTCTTATCTGGTTACCTAATGGATTGTAATACACAATATAGCTCATGCATGAATTTGGAAGAATTAATACTGAATCCACTATCCCATTCAACTGTTGAAATGATTTTTTCACATGTATCTTACCAGGAAAACATCATAACCTTCTTAGTGAAGCCCATAATTGGTGATTCTAAGAGTGATATTTCATGTACGGTATTCTTGAAATATCCTACTAGCTTGAAGAAACTCAAAATAACAAATAATTTCTTGGGTTTCTCTCAAGAAATTATAGCTCTCACCTTCTCTTGGTCAACTTTTACTTTGGTATAAGAGATAATATGACCCAGGAAGTCAATATCAATCATCAAGAAGTCTCACATTGAGATTAAAACATATAACATATTCTCCCTCAGTATATCTAAAATGATCTCATGTTGTTTGGAATGTCTATGTTCATTATGAGAATACACTAAGATATCAGCCATGAATACCACCATAATAAAATCTATATAAGGATCGAAATATGGTTTCAATAGCACCATGAAAACTGTTGGAACATTTTTGAGAGCGAACTACCAAAAAGTATTTTCTTATAGACCATAACTACTATGAAATGATGAATGAGGTATGACTTTTTGTCAAACAAATACAAGATGATACCAACATCTCAAATAAATCATTGAGAAAACATAGACTCCATGGATATAAAAAAGGTCATCTATCCATGGTAATGGATATCAGTTCTTAACCATCATCTTGTTCAATTACTAATAATCCACATAATTCTTGAGGGAACTGTCTAATTTTTTTTATTAAAGTGGTGATAAAACCCATAGTGATGTATTGGGTCATATAAACCATTATTTCTGCAAGTTATCAAGCTACATCATGAGCTCTTGAATGTTTATAGTAGTTATCCCTTTCGGAAGAATGGATACCGGTGTAGCTCCTAGAAGAATCTCGATATATGACTACAAATCCCTCTTAAGAGCTAAACCAGAATTTTTTTTTAGGAAAACAACCCTAAAATGATCAACCACAAGAGGGAAAAATTCCTGAATATAACCTTATTCATATAAATATAACCAATAAATCTATTATACCATCCCAACTATCCCATGATTAATTTTCCCTATATTGATTCTCTTATACATATCTTTAACCATTATGAATAAACACTATACCCTCTTCAAATATTAAATACACACTCTAGTGATAACTATCAACAATGGATCAATAAAAAAAATCAGTATGTACTGATTATAATGTAAATCTCAGTCATCTTGAGGACATAGATATCCCATACGAAGTGAAACCCACCAATCTTAAAGGGGAACACCTGCACCTGTGTAAACTCTTTGATCTGATTCTTAATTGATTATTGAGTGAAATGATGTCATCAGATTACTAATAAATTATACCAAGGCTCTGTAACTTATGTACTATTATGAAACTATGCTAAGAAACTATATAAAAAATAATAAATAAGAATAGAGTCTACTAAGATTGTACCTCTTACCATAGAATGCATGATGATATACTCCTCAAGTGTAGCATGCACTGAATATATTTGGCCCAAAACCAAGACATGTGACATAAACATAATTCACAATGTAGCCCCACATTGTTGTCTAGGTATAACTATTTCATGGCGGCCTCGGCGATGACCACCACCTCAGCCTTACTGATCGGTACTGATCTAGCTCCTAGATTGATACAGAGTTGGGTAACCAACCCCCAAACCTATAGATGCATATGACACCCTTCTACAGAACACTGGAAGGGGTCCTATAGAAATTTTCTAGGTAGCCCACCCAACTGAAATCTCAAAACATGATTGGGTATCGATCACAAAGATTCCTCGTGTGTCCTAATCTTCCACACTGATGACAAAAAACATAACTTCCAAAACTAACAGCTTGGTTGGTACTCATCTCACATGAATCCTAAAAACATTTTTTTCTATCCATTTGATGTTATACTAAAAGGATGAGAGACTACACAATAGTAATTTTCACCCGCATATCCTCTGAGTTATTTTGTTTAAACAACTCCTAATATAAAATTTCATTTACATTCATCAACATGAAAACATTGACTTGAGATCAAATGGCATGTCTTGGACCCTCCTTGAATCATATTTCATTTGATGACTCATGAGTATGATATATCTGTGAAACATTTTGACGATATATAAAGTTTTATTAATATTTCATAACTATAATAACACCCTAATACAAAAACATAAACTCATAGGTATACTCTACACTCACCACCTCTGAGAAAATTTAATCATATAATCTGGTTTATAAATCTCCACAGACCATATCTTGGATCATATCATCCTAGTGCAAAACATCACACCTGTGGTTAGATGCTCCCCGAATCATTTGATTTGGGAGATTCACTCTCTTATCAGTAGGTTTCTCATATTATCAAATATCCACAAACCAGCCTCAATATATAGCTCATAATCCTATGGACCTACATCCCTTGAAAACATGGGTGGATGTTGCTGGTGTAATACATGATTCATATCATCCATGGACTAGGATTATTGTGGAGCTCCTTGAAAACTCTTCATATAACATAGAAGTCCATCATGGAACTATACCTCGACACATGTTTCCAATAAAACTATATGTTTTTCAGCTATCACAAACAGAGGATCTACTGGTATCCCATTTTCCACCACCTTCAGGGCATCACTATTAAAAACAACAGATTAATAGTGGTTTTAGAGGGGTTATACAAAAACCCCTCTAAATATGTTATCACTAATTTTTCATTATTTCTTTGTATTTTAGGGATGTTTCTATGAATAATTACACAATTTTAATAATTAGTGACTCTATATATTTGTTTGGATTATAGAGGAAATATAAATAATTCATTTAGATATATATATATGTGTGTGTGAATGTTTTTAAAAGGAAATATTGGGGGTTCGTAACACTCTCTAATTTAAGATATAAGAGGGGGTTCATGAACCACCACTAGTCCCATATATTAGAGGGGGTTTGAAACCCCACCAAATTTGATAAATTAGAGGTTGTTTTTAACACCATCTAATTTATGAAATTAGAGTTGGTTTTGAACCCCCTTTAACTAATGACATTATAATTGGTATTGAACCCCAAATATTTAAAGAAATTTGAGGGGGTTCATTAAATGACACAAATCCCTTGGAATAGAGGGGATTTTAACCACCCTCTATGTGTTTTTCTTAAATAAATATAATATAAATTCAAATATAATAATATAAATTTTTATGTGTGCGTGTCTATATATATATAATGCATAAACATATTATATAATTGTATTTATATACATTATAAGAATTTCTATAATGAAATTATATAAATACTTCAAATAAATAATTATACATGTAATAAAAAATGTATACATGTATAAATATTGGTACATATAATATAAATTTAATTACAAATTATTTCCCTTCGAAATGTGACATCATTATGAATCATTATATATGAGCAATTTCCAATGGGTTTGTTTGTTGAACCAGAAACAACTAATTGTTCTGAATCCATTCCAATAGTAGGTTCTCATTAAAAATCATGTCCTACAATTCTTAAGAACCCACATTGGTCAATAGGATGGAATGTTGGGATCATCGCACCATTTTTAGGGGAATTGATTCCTACTACATGACTCTCTTAGATATTTTAGATATATTTATGAATCATTTATTAATTTATCATATATGATATGAGTTCCCCATGTAATTTAGCAATCACATTTTAGAAAATACGGAATTAATAACCATCTATATGAATTAGAGGTTCTTCATCGGTGGTCATATATATATATATATGTATCTGAGGTTCTCCATTGATAGTATCCTCTTATACGCTAATTAGTGATTATTTAGTCATTATTACGATGATGCTCTTTTTTTAGCCATACAGTGGGGAACTCTTGAGTTTTTTTTCATCTAGGTAGATGATGGTCACTCTGGAGTTTATTATCATCTAGGTATAAAAAGGTCACTCTAGAGTTTTTTGTCACCCAGGTATATGATAATTTCTTTGATGTTGGGATCAAAACCAATGTTCACTTCCTATATATCATTGAGAAATGAATCGGAATCCCCAAATTAGGTACCACTTAATAGGTCACATCATACTATTTACGGTTATGTCATATGTACACAACCCTATAGTTTAACTTCATATAGTAAGGAAATCTCAGTGAAAGGTTCCTATCCAAAGTGTATTGTGGTAAATATGTCAAAACACACCAAGGAACTTGGATGTGATATGATTTTTCATGTTGAATTAGATCCTACTGGGTATGTGTACCAAAAGAATATGGTTGGCTTATGATGTTTGGTTTTAACACCAGGAAGGCATACTATGTATACCATTTGGTTGGAAATGAAATCCCACATAGTCCATTAGTGAGGACTCATGCCTATGGAGGCCCTCAAGGGCATGTCTCACTTGGGAGTATGGCCCTTTGAGATGATAGGTAAGGGATTACTATTGAGATTGATATCCCTTCTGAAGGGACCATGAGGGATTTTTTATCTCAGGATGATATGGGGTATTAACTTGGGTTTTAATCCTAATTAGGATACCCAAATTTAACAAATTGTGATTTGGGAATATTCTTAAGGAGGATTCCCATTGAGCTCAGGCCTTGATTGGGCTTCCTACGTATCCTTGATGGAAGGAATCAAAGTTCCCATAATTGAAAACTTCAGGTGGATTATGTGGATGTTTTATCATTACAAACTTCTAATACCACATGATTCATGCTCATTGTGATAAAAAATAGATGTCAATGAATCATTAAAACAAAAATTCCTTTCCTCCTTCACTAGGGGAATATGTCAGGCCTATAGTAGAAGAGGTTCGGGTAGAGAGACTTCCCTCTATTCACTTTACATTAGACAAGGGTCCATGTTAAATAAGAATTGAAGGTGAAGGATGCATAGAGGAGAAATATGGAAACCTCCTAGGATAAGGTTTATTTTATTACATTATCATGGCGTCGATTTTATTGTTTCTTGGAGAGTAGGGGGGACATTTTACTTTTTAATGGGAAAATCATGTGTGAACATTATCCTCCCTACCATGAACTGGAGGTTCTGGGTCTTAGAGATGATAAGGGATGGAAAAATTCATATCCGTATTACCCAATACCGAGAACTCCGCTACACATTATCATGGTTAAGGGTCCATGTGACTATAGATATACAAATATATAGTTCTTGCAAGGATCTTGACCCTCTTCTAGGAAAATCAGAGGAAACCTTTGTCCGTATAAATACAAATCCAAATTGAAGACACACCGATATGCGTTTCCCTAAGGTTTTTTTAAATCATGGTGTCTTAGTTGAGGTTTCAAAATGGACCCTTTCTATTAAGGGATCCAATGAAAGATAAACCATTCCATTAATTGCTTTTAAGCAGGCTCCTAGAAAGGATGATTTAGGTTAAGAGGTGAGGTGAACGAAGGAGGACCATGCAAGGTCTGCACCACGCAAGGGGTCTCTCTGCATATAGGCATGGAAAAATTGGTTGCACCTTAGGTAATGAACAACAAAGATTATCACAATTAGGAGAGACATGGAACAATCCTTCTAAGATGTTCACAAGTATTCCCATAAGTGACTAGTGAATGTTCTTATTTGAGGAAGGAATTTCATACTAGACTTTTTGAATCAGGATGTTTGGAAAACTGTACGTGAAATTTTTGTTTATTTATTAAATTTAATGGACTTATGTTTCACTACCCCCTTTAATTCCCTCTCTTCAGTTGTTATGGAACTACCTTTGAGGATTTGAAGGAATGAGTGAAGCACTAGGATGATCAGAGTAACAATTAACCTTCGGGAAAATTCGTCCATACAAATGAAGTAACCAAGGGACTATATATAGAAAAATAGGTGACCCTGGTTGAAGGTGTTTGGTCATGCATGTAGGGTGGCAGGAAAGTACTTGTGTGCTCATGGTGATTAGGTATTCCTTAGGTGATCATATTTATGATCCTTTTAAAATCGTGATGTTATTTATTTATTTAGTCCTCATATTTCTGTGGTATTTCCCTTTTTCACATTTTTATCCATGTGTTGAAATGGTGTGTCCAAAAAATCCTTCCCTTAGGGTAGGATCTGAATGAAATATATGTTATAATCCTTAGGTAAAAAGGGATGAAAAACGAATATGGGTCGCTCATGTTTTTGGGTGCTCGCACAAGGGATTTTCATATAGCTCAACATCTTTATCTAAAAATAGGGCCTTCAATTTACAGAAAAACTCACAGGATTCATAAAATTGAGCTCCCACTACAGAAGAATTTCATACATATTATTACATTATTTCATTATCATAGATACAATATGTATTTCAGCGATGCACTTTTACACCACACGTTTGTGTTATACACTTTCACTTGTAGCATTCACTTTTGTGCTGTAATTCTATTATAAAATTTTCATTCTTGTAAAACTTTGTTCAAAATGAACATAATATGAAATTTATATGATAATTTTTTCTAGGTCCAATATCTCCCTAGAATATCATAACCACTGATGAATAAGATATCAAGAGAATTTAAAATTTGATTAGGATTATATATCAGGACTATTAAGACATATGTGATACCACCCTTACTGATATGGAATGGTATCCAAAGAAGTATCATCATGATTTATGAAGAGCACTTATCTTCCAGTTTATGATTAGGGCCATCTGTGAGAAGTCCTCACACCAGAAATGATGTATTATCTCTCGATCTCTTGGTTTCTAAACTAGAAAAACATATATTCTACAATCATTTCTGGTGTGGGAACATATATTAAGGATGATATGACATCCACAACCTATGTTATGTATCATATTCCATGTTCTCCAAATACCGAAAAACATATTATCGCACTAAATTATGATGTTTATTCATCATTTTTTTGAGATTAATAGATATATCAATTAAAGGGATTGAGTAACGGTTGGGAATATCTACTAGGAGGGGGTGTTCATCACGTATGGATGTGGGAATATGGTATACACAAAAACTATGTAGAGTTTAGACAAGATAAAAATAATTTCATAATTTACATGGTTGTATGGGTAAGGAAAAACTATGTGTATTGGAATGTTGATTTTTTACCAATGTTACATAGATGGTGGAGTCTATATATGAATTCATTCCATTTGAAGCATGGGGAAGTGGGTATCACTTTGTGGGACATTCATAAGATCATTGTGGTTCTGAACCTTAGAGATATGAAGTACAAATTCATTCCTCAAATGGATCTGTTTAATTATACTGATAGGAAACCATATTTAGCATGTGAGATACTAAATATTACCCAAAAAATAAATAAATAAAATCCATTCACAATAATGTATATTTATATGATGATGTTGATGTGCACTTTCATAAAGAATAAGGGGGAAGGCCCCAATTTCAAGTGTCAAATTATTTATCCCAATGTGGTAGAGATAAGTCCACCTGTTACCCTTGGGATGATTCTAGAAAAAGAAGAGATTAAAAAGTGGGTGTTTGAGATCAACCCCAAAATTCCTACCAATATATTTCCTGTGTACTTTCTAGGTATGTGGATCTGTATTTATCTGTTTCCTATTGATGATTCCAAATGTATTTTATGGTCTGGAACATTTTTCATAGCCGCCAAGTTGGTAGAGATGAATATTGTGGGGTTGGATACCCCAATTCTAGAAATTATTTATAAGATTATTTGTGACATTCATGTAATGAATGACACTTTTTGAAATGTAGGACCATTTCAGGTTTTATGTGTATATATCACAACCCATTTCAAATACAATTTTGTGAAGAGTGGGTCCATGTCTTTTCTTTATCATTTTGACCATTCATTCAATCTTTTTGGGTATTCTACCCTTATCCATGATAAGTCAGGATATTCAAATAATTTTGAGTTTATTAAAATAGATTAACTTCTTTTTTATGGAAATCATGTAGTTAAAAAGTTTCATTGAGGATGGGATAACCAGTATAGTGTTGAGGTCATATATTCTTTCTTGTAGGGATGGTGTATTGGAAATCAAGATCGACGGTGAAATTGTATGTGATGATTATTCTCTTTATGGATTTGAAAATAAATTCAAATTCATGAAAAAACATATTGTATCCCCTCTGGTGCAAGTTAGGCAAAAATATCATCTGATGGTGGCTGGAATACGATGGTTGAATATAGCCATGGGAAAGATAGGTGCCATGATCAATCTTTTAATTCCCTGACCCTAGATGCCCAGAGCCGGTGCATTATTTTAATACACTGGAATGATTACAAGGAACCAGTCCTGAAATATTGAAAAATTTAGCAATCTTCAAAAATATATTATATATATGAACATAACATTATAATTTCTATCATAAATTCTAGCATAAATAATTATTTGACAACACCATTATTCAACTAGATTAACCCTGCGTAACAAACAAAATAAACTTCTTGGCATCCTAGGAAAATAAAAAATAATAAAGTGGTGAGCTCAGATTCTTAGCAAGGGTAAATAATTCAACAAAAGATATAACATTTTATGTCATAATGTATAATAAAAACAGTTGCTTTTTTAAACATAAACATTAACATACAAAGGAAAAAATAAATCAAACATTACAATAAAAACATGACCATGAATATCCTACTAGTCGAATAATCACATGTTATTACTTATTTAAAAATGAGGGAATACATAATTCCAGACATAATGACTATTATGTCAAGGAATTGTGCGAAGACAATACACAAATATTCTGTTAAGGCCTTGTGGTAAGACACAAGTTTGTCTCATGAGACATACCTATGTATTGAGGGGCTAATGTGGACCTCACCCATCACATACTCATTCCAATTCATTTCTCATATGAAAAGGTTGATACATAACATAAAAATTCATATTAAAAATAATATACAAAAACACAATACTTTAACCATTAACCATGAATTGTGTAAAAACATCACATCCACAATCAAACATATCATAACTCAATCAATATAATTTGGAATATTGTATTATATTAAATTAACCTCAATCAAGAATAATATTATGTAAAGGATGTTGACATAGTTTAAATTGATCAGAAAAAATTGTTAAGAGAAATCTCTCTTTTTCATGAAATCATTTAAAATTAAAACAATTTATAATGGAATTAATTTAAAAGATATTTTTGAATTAATGTGTCCCATACCACTTTGAAACTTTTTAAAGTAATATACATTATAAAACATTCATCCCCATATAAATAAATCCTTAAAAACATTTTCAAAACATGGATATTAATGAGAAATGTTTAGAATAATAAATATTTAAAAAATTAAAAATGATGTTTTAGTTAAATATTCCCATAAAAAGAATCCTTTTTAAATTTCTTTTATGAAACATGGACAAGGATGATAAATATGTCCCAGTACATACATACACCTAAAAAATCTTCAGTAATAGTGAGATTGGTAAATTAACCCTTATCATGTACTTTTCCTTAGTCAAGGGTAAGTTAACATTTTTTATAATGGTTAAAGCATTTTAATTAAATTATACATGAACTATATACATATATATGATATCATATATGATCCTCTAATATTTCTTTGTTAATAATATTTTAGTAGTATCATTGTTTCGGGTGTTAACTAATTCATTTTTTATGTATATCATGTTTTTCATGGATATTATTTATTGGATTCATATCCAGATGGATATTAAGTTCATAAACATTATTTTTTTAATCATCAAATGAAAATTCTTCTTGAATGGTTACGTTGGGGAATGAAATCTCATCGCATCGTGGAGACGTTCAGCCGTACATACACACGAGCGAAAATATCATTCTATTGATGTTGAAATTGTATGTAATCGGATGGTATATTATATATACAAAATCATTAAAATTTTATATTTATTATTTACTTCATTTATACTAATTTTTATACCCATCCAAAAAATGAAGTGTTGAATAACAAACTACACCACGATGTGGAGATGGTAAACGGTACGTACGCACGTAGGGTGACTTTTTCATTCATAGGATGGATAGAATAATGAATATGGTTGTAACATATTTATAACTACATATTTTTATTTTTAAGGTTCTTTAGTTATTAGTTTTTCATGGAAACAACAAAAAAAGAGGAATTAGAAGAATAAAATAACTTTGAAAGAGGTGATAAAATAATTACCTTCTCTTCAGGTGCTTCTGATTGATTTAGACAAAATGGCTCCTTAGGCTGGATTTATGATCAATTTAAGTCCTCTATTTTGGAATGAGGGTAGTTGGGATGAGATTTGAGTAGGGTTTTTCCATGTCAAATGACTTTAGTGGTTTGAATTTAAGAGAAGGGGATCTACCCTTTTATAAGAGATTTGAGGGACACTTTAGGAAAAGTTAGAAATTTTAATTTATTATAAATTTATTTCTGGTTTCTAATAGAAATAAATTGATTTATTTCTAGTAAAATATGTGTACTGGTCTAAAAACTATCAACTAGTTGGTTTTAGTGATGTTTATGTTACCATATTAACCATGTCTTTTAGATTTAACACTTATTTAAATAGTTTAACTTTTACCATGTATTCTTTTATTTTTTTACTTCATGGATAATATAGTAAATATAAAATGCCAAGTGAACCTCAAGTAGCTAATTAATGAAATACGTAACATTATATAAGTCATTTAGCCAAATATTATATTTTTAGGTCTATTATATTATTTAATAAAATAGTGTTTTTTTAATACTCATTTATGTCAATTTTGACACTATATATTATTTGGATTTTGTTAATGTCAGTACAATATTATTACTTATAAAAAATACATTGAATCATCCCTAACTTATAATATTCACCTATAAAATTCAATTATGGCATCAAAATATTAAATTTAAATTTAAATTTAAATTTATAATATCTATTATTTGAATCTTCCTTTAATAAAGTAATTATTGCATCGTCATTGTATCATAAATATATTATATTATTTTATATCTAAAAGTTATAAATAAAATACTATGATATAGGAAATATATTTATATTTCTGATGAATATTTATAGTCAAAATTATATTATATATAACCTAATATTAAAAATTGTTTAGTTATTAAATGTTGAATTTAACACTTTTAACTCTTCGTTAAATAAAATATAAAAGATATCATAATAAAATCCAAGTGTATCAAAAATGATCATATTTTTTCTTGAGTATTATATTGGTTAAAATATAGTTATCCAATAGAATTAGGATATGTGTTTGGGAATTTTAAATTATTATAATATTATTTTTACCTAAAATTATCGTATTTGTTTTTAAATGTGGTAAATAAAAATCAAAAGTGAATATTCAACAAAAAAACTTCCATACAATTGAATTACATTTTACATACTTGTGAAAACCATTTCTATCATATTTTTTAAATTCAGTTCATTGAAGTGGTAAAATTATATTTTATGCAAATTTGTAAATGTGCCTAGAAGGTGGGTTAAAGGCATTAAAAAGTTCGATAAAATTTTATATATAAAATATTATTATAAAATGACTCCAATGACATAAATTGAACTAATATAGGTATTATGTATCTATTTTTAATTTAAAATAAATTTAAATTAAAAATAAATATTTAAATGAAGAATGTCGATTTTTATGTACTATACAGTATTTTTCACTATTATAAAAAATTGAATGTTTTCATAAAAATACCAAGAATTCACCAAAACCTAATTTTTATATTAAAAATTCAAAAATTAAGTTTATTTTTCCAAATTAAATTTTTAGGAGTGTCTAAAATATTTTTTTTTATTTTTCACAAAATGGCATAAAAAGTTGTTATTTTATGAAAATAGTTTTTCTAAATATATAACTATTTTAACAAAACATATACATTTCATTATAAATAATTTTTTATTTATGTGAAAAAATTACAAATAACATTTGAAATTTATTTTTTACTATTCGTATTACAAAAATTGTAACACTAATGTGTTGTCTCGCAGAAAATCAATTCAACGTATAACGAAAGCCAAGTCAGTGTTGCATGAAATATAAGCTATTAAATTACGTTAATGAGAAAAAATACTATGAAATAATGGGGTGTTAGATTCTCCCCTCTTTCAAACAATTTCATACTCGAAATTTGAAATTATTCTTCGAAAATAAAAGGTTTAAAATAGAAGATACCTTTGTAGAATACTCACATCAGAAGTAAGGTTAATAAAATTTAGTCTTAATAAGAGGGAAAGAGAATTGAAAATGTCACCACCAAATTATGATTAAAAATATAAGAACATTGGTGGAAATTATATAGACATAGTTGGAGGAGAACGTAAATATTTATAGGAAGTGATTGAGGTTATCAATAACAAAAAATTGAATGGTGGATGGAAAATTTAGGCCCTCGAAGCTATAAATCTATTATTATGTAAAATTTAATTGGTTCAACAAAACATATGGTTTTAGGATAACAAATTTTATAGATAATTTTTTTTAAGGGGAGTGATTAATTTACTATCAAGATAAGAACTCAAGAAAACATACTTGATTTAATTACCTTTCAGAATCATATTCTCATCATTTGGTTGTTCTTTGATCTATTTTCACTTCAACTCTTACATAAAGAAATGAATGTTCAAAAAATAATTTTTTTTGCCTGAAGCGAATTTTATAAATGATAATGTCCAAAATTATTCCTTATATGCTATAAATGATTACTAAAAACCAAAAGGATAGGTCAAGGTATCCAAAAAAATAATACTTTAAACTCAAACAATATATCATGTGTTCAATTTACTCAATTCCAACCATTAGACTTATCAAAAATACTTGTGTCAAAACTCACAATCCAAAAATTTATAAGGAATGTAAACATAATATAATGAACATAAACATGTAAATACCTTTATCATGTACTCTATTAAAACATGGTGAAAACCAGAATTTCTATAAAACCTAATTTGAATATGTTCGTACTTATTTATTCCTTCTGTAAAATACAGAATACTAGATATAATCCTTAAATCCATAAATGTTGTAAACTCCCACAATGATGGAATAAACAAATCATTAATGAGTTCCAAGGATGTAAATAATATAGAATCTAATTTAACCAAATCAGTTGCCTCTTATTTCAAAATAATTATATTAGTTTCAGAAAATTTTAATGTTTATATTTTCCCCAACCATATATTTTCCAAATTGATTAACTTGAAACTGTATCACTTTATTTGCTACCATTCAATCTCAAATCCTTAATGAAATTGTACTATAGTACATTCCTTATATAATCTATAATTATTATAACTTTTATATCATTAATACAATATTCAAATTACACAATTCTTTAATTACAACAAAATTAAACTAGTCATTCCTCCCCATCTGCAGTAGTATCATAACTTGATTATTATCCAATAGAAAAATTTATAGTATACTCAGATGAATTGACATTGATTCGTGTAGTGTCCCAACTCCTTGCAGATGAATCATTGTACATTTGTAACAATTTTTTTACCCACTTAATCATGAACTTTGTGTCTTTTATCACCACACATACAAAAAACTTTCATTCCCTTCAAGAATTTACCAAAGTTATTCTATCCACAGTTGTCACTTGTGTAAAAATACTTTTTTCCCTTCTTCCCTCTATCGATATTTTTTCTATACAATGGTCTTCTTTTATTCAATCCATTAAAATCCATAGGACTTAGATAATTCTTTAAATATCTTATTAACACATTATAATATTCATTAATATTGTGATATTATGTGGGATACTATTTCCGTTTAAAATTTTACTTCATACCATGAATGATATGATCCTTCTTACCCTTTGTATCTTGCGTAATGTCAGAATTCTCATTTATTATACTATGCGCCAATTATATTTGATGAAAAACAATATGTTATGTAACACCCCAGGTAAATAAAGAATATGAAATTTTTATATTTATCCATATTTGTGAATAAAATATTAATATTACTTTAAAGGGGATGCTATGCTCGATGGCGTACCCAACACACAACAACGAGTTTTTGGGAATCTTACGTTGCATTCTAATAATAAAATAATATTATTTTAAATAGTAGCTAACACCTAGCCATTGTAATGGTGGGAATGAACAGAACTAACTACAAAATGATTATATATGTTTGTCAAATATTTTTACTTTTTACAATAAATGTTAGAGGACTAAAAATGAAAATGAATCCAATTTTAAGCGTAAACATTCTAATATTCTTTAAAAGGTCGATTAACCGCCTTTTGATGGAGAAACTATTTTAAATCCACTTTTTGACAATTTTATGTGTTATATTTGACAAAATAAAATTCTTCTTTAGAATCGGGACATCAAAATTTACTTTGTGTAAATTTTTGGAATTTTTCTGAAAAAGTTCAATTTTTAATGAATAGTGACAAATGTTGTATTTTAATTCAAAACCTCTTTTAATATAATTTATATATATGATTAGATTATCTTTTGAATTGGTTTTAAAGTGAAATTAGGATATATTTTTACCATTTAATCCAATATTGGTCGTTGGAATTAATTTCACTTTGAAATCGGACTTAAACTAGTGTCAATCTTTCGATACATTTTGTTTCATAAAAACACGCTATTTGTTTTGACAGCGGGAATTAATTATTAAATTAATTAATGAAACTTATATGTTTTTAATTTTGTAAAATATACATCATTTTTTAATTCAGAATATAAAATATATCTTAGGGTGAACTTTTGGTAATTTTCTGAAAAACGTCAATTTTTTATGAATAGTGAAAACACTAAGTGGAACTTATAAAAACTGATTTTTCCGTTTAAATGAAATTTTGCCATATTTGTGTTTTGAATTTCAAAAATATGACATACATGGTTGTCATTAAGAAGTAAAATGTGGTTCAATGGGATTAAAATAATTTTTTTGTGAATAGTATCTTATTAAATTTTTAATCGCGATTAGAGGTAATTAGTTTAGTTTAAGGTAAAAATAATGTTTTAATAAAATTAAATGACCTAGACACATATCCTACCCTCATTGGATGTGTCATGGCCGACCATGAAAATCCATGGGTCAACTTGGGGACCCCATGGAGCCACTTTGGTTGGAAAATGAGATAAATATCTTTTTATTTAATGTTAAAGTAAAAATGACACAAACATGAGATGTTTTACTAAAACAATTTTTACATGGGGTTATAAAAGCCCGATTTTTGACTATAAATAATCAATAGAAATATAAAACGATTTAATACTTCATAGTATTTTTTTTTATAATTTTTGGACATTATATAAATTAAATTATTTATGACATCATGATGATACACCGATGACCTCATTATTTAACGATTTAAATAAAATGGAAAGATAATGTAAAATCTAAGACTTACACATGTCCAAAACCTATTGGATGGGTGTATTTCTAACCCTTATCACCTTATCCTCGAAACACATTAATTTGGGACCATTAAAATCCGAAACTCATTCTAAAATAAAGTAACGTTTCTTTACTCTCCAAGAGTGCCCCTCCTCTCCTCTTATAAAAGGCCCCCACCTCTACCTCCTTACCCACACTTCCAAAGCATTTGGATCGGCCAAACCCTACCCATTTTATCTCTCCACATCCTTCTTTAACTCCTTGAAGCCTCACTTTGGGCATAAGTCTTCCCAAGGAAGCCTTTGAGCTCAATCCAAAGGGAGTTACCCAATGTTTAGGTAATGTCTTCACTTGAGTCCTTTTGTTTTATTTTGCTTCTCCAACCCCCTAAACTCTTTTTATTCATTTAGTTTGTAAAAACTCCAGTATATTCAATATACTAGGATGTTTTTATAAGATGTATTCTAGCTACACTTACACACACCTACATTTAATGGTTAAAGAACATACTGTTTCCGTGGATGGTGAATTTCTGCCTCCCGAAACGATGATTGTTCAACATTATATTAACACATTCAAAGTTGGGCAGTAAGATGAAACTATATATATATATGATATATAATATGTTTATGTTTTCCTTAAGCTTTAGTATTTTTCATTTTGGGCATACCTTTATGGTTTCCATTATGGGTAAACGTGATATCTTCATTTATGGAAGTGTGGACTACCGCCCCCTCAAAGTGATTTGATTCGTTAATACCATATGTGGTACGTATAAAGGATATATTTAATGATATTATATATGATAACATACCGGAATTAAAATAATATTATGTATCATTATGTTTTAATTCCATTAAATATGAAATAGAAATGGAAGTAGTGTTCATGCGTACGTACGGCTTACCGTCTCCATGAACGGTGCATTTCATTTCTTAACTCGAAATGTTATGTAATATTATAAATCCATGAATATACTGGATATATATGATATATATGATATCTAAATCATGAATAAAATTTTGGATATAATGGATATTTTACCACATGAACAACTTGTAATTATAAAGAGTTTATTTTTTTTTTGACTCAAGTACCAATTATCGTTAAAACGACCATTATTAACTTAAATAATAACATAGTGTTCATGACTAGGTAATAAGTGATATAAAAGGAATAATGAACTTGAAAAAGGTTCTTAAGGAATTAGAAATTAACTCATGTTTATTATTCAGGAGATTAAAGAACGATCGAGTCAAGTCGGACCCGAGGTAAGGGATCCTACTCCTCTCTTTCTTTTTAAGTACACTCTTTTATGTCATTCATTTTAAGTTCATATTTCTTGTGATTGGGATGTTCTTTTATATTAAAATTACTGTAATTTTTATTTTAATATGATGATAGACCCTATTTTCTCTCATCAACTCGTTTTATGAGTTTTGAAGTGATGTCGTTAGGCTACCGAGTTTTCGTAAGGGATTTTTCATCTAACTTTTAATCTCGTGAGATTTATGCTGCATTTTCCACAATTTCCTCTGAGTGGTGTATGTACTGACCATTATTATACTATTTGTGTAGTATAATTTCATTAATGGGTATTCACATCTTCATTGTATGACCCTTCTTCCATGGGGTGTACGTTTCGAAAGATACCCAACTCTGTAAGGGGACCTTTCACCCTCCTCTTTTTAAAAGACTTCTTTTGTTATGTCTTTTAATTCACATAATATAATTTTGGGATATGTTATTTAATATCCTTATTGATGTAAATTTTATGTCCAAGTGATGAGATGCCTTTTTTTCTCTCATCAACTCATTTTCTGAATTTTCATGTGATGTCGTTAGGCTGTCAAATTTTACCAAGGGAACTTTTTAACCCAATTTCGATTTCTTTGGGTTCAACATGTAGTTATTGAATATGTAATCTTTTGAATATGTGTGAATGACATTTTATTGTTTTACACATAATATCCACTTATATTGGGTGTGTTTATATTTGTCACACATAATTTTGAGATTTAATTATCCTTAATTTAAGGACACCTTCTTTATAAGGGAATTCATCACATTTGACATTTCTATTGAGACTTCAATGTTGTTATGCACCGGTTCACTCTTATATGGTGTATATACTATCCTTTGGAATATTATATCATGAATCTATTTATTCTCATGATATTATAATGTTCTGAGTAAATGTTATTCCTCAATTATTGTTTTCAAGTGTCTCTAATTTTGGTAGAACCCCTTTAACCAAAATATCATTTTAAATGTTTTAATTATTTGTTATTATTAATATCCATGTTTTCAAAATGGTTTTAAGGATTTAATTATATAGATATTAATGGTTTAAAATTTTAAAAGCTTCAAGGTGGTATGGGACACTTTGATTAAAAAATATCTTTATTAAATGTTTTAAATGGTTTTGGAAATGGTTTCTTTTTGATTGGATTCATTATTTCAATATACTAAAATGTTATATTGTGATTAAAATGTGGAAATGTTATGTTTCCTTTTTGAATGTTTTATGTGATACGTTTATGTTATGGTTCTTGGGAATTGTTATGAAGACGGGTGGTTCTGTGATAAACTAAGGGCGGGTGAGCCCGATATAGCTCTCCAATGCATTGGGTAATGAAAAGGAGTGAAACATTATGGTTTCTCTGAAGAGATTTAGGGAATATACTGTGGTGGGTATTCGAAACGTAACCAAGAGGGTTAATCCCGACGTAAGAATGTTATGAATGCCTCAAGTTACCTTTTATGTCTTATGATTTCTATGTTTTATTCATGATTTGATGAGGTATGTTAAAGTGCCTATGTTTTATTGGCAAAGTATGTTTTCATTCTTATGTATATATGAACTCATGTTTCCTTTCCATATTTGTTATAACCCTTACTGAGCTTTTTATGCTCATCCCAAGTTTTTTGAAATGTTTTTCATAGTTCAAGGGAAAGGTACATGATATGATGATAGTGTCAAGGAAGTTTCAAGAAAGAATCCATGTTTTATTTTAAATATGTTTCTGTTTATGGGAAAAAATAAATACTATCTTTATGTAACCACTTTGTTTAAATGTGGAATATAATGAATGTTTTATGATCTAATTCTCTAAAACTCTAAACCTGAAAAGATCCTCAATGTGTAATCTGGTAATAACTCAAGATTAAGTAAGGTTTAAGGCTGAGGCCTTATAGTTGGTATCAAATGTCTGTTTAGATAACTTTAGAGGTTAGGGTATCCTCTAAGCATAAGTGGCATTACCATAATGGTTAGGATTTCAGAAAGAGTCCTAGTTTTAAATAAATTGAATGAGTAAGTATATATTAGTGTTTATCTTCCTCATTAGTACATGATGGTTTTGTTGATATACTCAAACTGACCTTTTTGGTTTTAGTAAATGGCTAGATCTAGCAGGCACCAAAGTGACAATAGGTTTGAAGGAAACTATGGTGGTTCTCTGATTAAGAGACTAGATGAAATGGGGTATTCAATGAGGAAACTCGTGGTTGTTCTAAACAAACTATCAAGGAGTCATGATCATCCACTCGAACCATGCTATGTTCTGTAATGCATCATGTACGAGATGACCAATCGATGTGGAAGTTCAGGTAATAATTATAAAGGTAACCATTAGGGTTTATATGATCCTTACTTTTGAGGTAATTATGGGTTACTATGTGTTATGATGGAAGTGAAAGGCATGAGATAAAATTGTGGTTAAATTATGTTATGGTTATTTTTTATGATTTTATCTCTTTTTGGGGAATGATATGAGAATTATATAGTTTGGAAAAAGGACAACACGCAGACGGTGTGACAACCTGTCGCATTGGACAATGCTGCGGGAATCGAACCCACAACCAAAGTGCGACTGGTATTTATTGCCTACCACTGGAATACATGAATTCCCTGGTTAGTTTGACTAATTCTTTTTAATTAGATGATTTTAGGAATCAAGAGTAAGTTTATTTTGGGTTATATACGGAAATGATTAACCTATCATGGATGATATGTAATTAGGTTAATTACTTTTCAATATGAGAATTTAAGAGCAACTGATGTTATTTGGAGATAAAAGTTAATTTTTACCGTGGATGACTATGTGATTAAATCCTTCAAATATTTGGGCTTCCATCTTAGTGTGGTTTACATTGAATAATTTTATGGAAAATTGTTTATCGAATGGTCTTCGTTGAACTTTGGGGGTTTTTTTGGACAAATTTTGGAGAATTAAGAATAGATTTTCTTTTTATGAAGGATTATACTTTTGTGGATTATCTGACCTCATACTATTAATTTTGGATTTGGATTTTCTCTAAAGATATGGGAAATATATAGTTCTCTTTTGTGGATTAGGTGAATCTCTTGAAGTTTATTATAGTACTCTTAATGTGAACAAGTCTTCCTAAATACTCGTCTTTTGGAGAAAATATGAGTTTGTGTAAGGAATATAATAAAAGTTGAAAGTCAACATGATAAGTGATTATGTTTCCTTATGAATAAATTCCTCAATAAAAAGTAACTTAAAACAAAAATGTTGTCTATTAACTTTTCCTACTGGGGAATCGAATACCGTTTAACCCATCACAAGTTTGTGATTTTATTGTGGTTAACTTTCTCCTAAACATGTTTTCTATCACTCTCCATCAGAACATGACCATATGTTTTCTCCACCATGTACATGTTTTCCTACATGTAATCCAAGTATGTGTTAACTCGGGTGACCTCTATACTTATCTTTCTTTATTTTAAAGTGATTGTTTTACTGACTCTTGTTCTGATATTGGACTTTCAAAGGTGTTTCCAAGCCCAATTTTAAAATTGCGAGGACGCAATTCCCAAATGGGGGGAAGGATGTAACACCCCAGGTAAATAAGGAATATGACATTTTTATATTTATCCATATTTGTGAATAAAATATTAATATTACTTTAAAGGGGATGCTATGCTCGATGGCGTACCCAACACGCAACAACGAGTTTCTTGGGAATCTTACGTTTCCCTCTAATAATAAAATAATATTACTTTAAATAGTAGTTAACACCTAGCCGTTGTAATGGCGGGAATGAACAGAACTAACTATAAATGATTATATATGCTTGTCAAATATTTTTACTTTTTACAATAAATGTTAGAGGACTAAAAATGAAACTGAATCCAATTTTAAGCGTAAACATTCTAATATTCTTTAAAAGGTCGATTAACCGCCTTTTGATTGCGAACCCTTTTAAATCCACTTTTTGAAAATTTTATGTGTTATATTTGAGAAAATAAAATTCTTCTTTATAATCGGGACATCAAAATTTACTTTCTGTAAATTTTTGGTATTTTTCCGAAAATGTTCAATTTTTAATGAATAGTGACAAATGTTGTATTTTAATTCAAAACCTCTTTTAATCTAATTTATTTATATGATTAGATTATCTTTTTAATGGTTTTTAAAGTTAAATTAGAATATATTTTTACCATTTAATCCAATAGTGGTCGTTGGAATTAATTTCACTTTTAAATCGTACTTAAACTAGTGTCAATCTTTCGATACATTTTGTTTCATAAAAACACGCTATTTGTTTTGACAGCGGGAATTAATTATTAAATTAATTAATGCAACTTATATGTTTTGAATGTTGTAAAATAGACATCATTTTTGAATTCAGAATATCAAATATAGCTTAGGGTGAACTTTTGGTAATTTTCTGAAAAACTTCAATTTTGATGAATAGTGAAACCATTATGTGGTACTTATAAAAACTGATTTTTCCGTTTAAATGAAATTTTTCCATCTTTGTGTTTTGAATTTCAAAAATCCGACATACATGGTTGTCATTAAGAAGTAAAATGTGGTTCAATGGTATTAAAATTATTTTTTGGTGAATAGTAACTTATTAAGTTTTTAAATGCGATTAGAGGTAATTAGTGTAGTTTAAGGTAAGAATAATGTTTTAATAAAATGAAATGACCTAGAAACATGTCAAACCCTAATTGGATGTGTCATGGGCGACCCTGAAAATCCACGGGTCAACTTGGGGACCCCATGGAGCCACTTTGGTTGGAAAATGACATAAATATCTTCTTATTTAATGTTAAAGTAAAAAATGACACAAACATGAGATGTTTTACTAAAACAATTTTTACATGGTATTATAAAAGTCTGATTTTTGACTATAAATAATCAATGGAAAGCTAAAAAGATTTCCTAAATCTTTGTATTTTTTTATTATTTTTAGACATTAAATAAATTAAATTATTTATGACATCATGATGATGCAGTGATGACCTCATTATTTAATGATTTAAATAAAATGGAAATATAATGTAAAATCTAAGATTTACACATGTCCAAAACCTGTTGTATGGGTGGATTTATAACCCTTATCACCTTATCCTCGAAACACATAAATGTGGGACTATTAAAATCCGAAACTCATTCTAAAATAAAGTATCATTTCTTTACTTTTTAAGAGTGCCCCTCCTCTCCTCTTATAAAAGGCCCCCACCTCTACCTCCTTACCCACACTTCCAAAGCATTTGGCTTGGACAAACCCTATCCATTTTTTTTCTCCTCATCCCTCTCTAACTCCTTGATTCCTCACTATGGGCATTAGTCTTCCCAAGGAAGCCTTTGAGCTCAAACCAAAGGGAGTTACCCGATTTTAAGGTAATGTTTTCACTTGAGTCCTTTTGTTTTATTTTGCTTCTCCAACCCCCTAAACTCTTTTTATTCATTTCTTTTGTAACAAATCCAGTATCTTCAATATACTAGTATGTTGTTATAAGAAGTATTCGAGCTACACTTACAGACGCCTACATTTAATGGTTAAAGAACATATTGTTTCCGTGGATGCCGAATTTCTGCCTCCCAAAATGATGATTGTTCAACATTCTTTTAACACCTTCAAAGGTGGCCATTAAGTTGACACTATATTTATATATGATATATAATATCTTTATGTTTTCCTTAAGCTTCTGTATTTTTCATTTTGGGCATTCCTTTATGGTTTCCATTATGGGTAAACGCAATATCTTCATTTAATGAAGTGTGGACTA
Source organism: Viscum album (assembly GCA_963277665.1). Classification (NCBI taxonomy): domain Eukaryota; kingdom Viridiplantae; phylum Streptophyta; class Magnoliopsida; order Santalales; family Viscaceae; genus Viscum; species Viscum album. Next base: position 1,269,492,610 of record OY728151.1, on the reverse strand, counting down.
CCGCCCCCTCAAATTGATTTGATTCGTTAATACCATATGTGGTACATATAAAGGATATATTTAATGATATTATATATGATAAAATACTGGAATTAAAATTATATAATGTATCATTATGTTTTAATTCCATTAAATATGAAATAGAAATGGAAGTAGCGTTCATGCGTACGTACGGCTTACCGTCTCCATGAACGGTGCATTTCATTTCTTAACTCTAAATGTTATATAATATTATAAATGCATGAATATAATGTATATATATGATATATATGATATCTAAATCATGAATAAAATTCTGGATATAATGGATATTTTACCACATGAACAACTTGTAATTATAAAGAGTTTATTTTTTTTTGACTCAAGTACCAATGATCGTTAAAATGACCATTATTAACTTAAACAATAACATAGTGTTCATGACATGGTAATAAGTGATATAAAAGGAATAATGAACTTGTAAAAGGTTCTTAAGGAATTATAAATTAAATCAAGTTTATTATTCAGGAGATTAATGAACGATCGAGTCGAGTCAGACCCGAGGTAAGGGATCCTACTCCTCTCTTTATTTTTAAGTACACTCTTTTATGGAATTCCTTTTAAGCTCATATTTCTTGTGATTGGGATGTTATTTTATATTAAACTTACTATAATTTTTATTTTCATATGATGAGAGACCCTATTTCCTCTCATCAACTCATTTTATGAGTTTTGAAGTGATGTCGTTAGGCTGCCGAGTTTTCGTATGGGATTTTTCATCTCACTTTTATTCCTGTGAGATTTATGCTACATTTGCCACAATTTCCTTTGAGTGGTGTATGTACTTCCCATTATTATAAACTTTTCATAGTATAATTTCATTTATGGGTATTCACATCTTTATTGTATAACCCTTCTTCCATGGGGTGTACGTTTCGAAAGTTACCCAACTCGGTAAGGGGACCTTTCACCCTCCTCTTTTTAAAAGACTTCTTTTGTTATGTCTTTTAATTCACATAGTATTATGTTGGGATATGTTCTTTAATATCCTTATTGATGTAAATTTTATGTCCAAGTGATGAGATGCCTTTTTATCTCTCATCAACTCATTTTCTGAATTTTGAGGTGATGTCGTTAGGCTGTCGAATTTTACTAAGGGAACTTTTTAACCCAATTTCGATTTCTTTGGGTTCAACATGTAGTTATTGAATATGTCATATTTTGAATATGTGTGAATGACCTTTTATTGTTTTACACTTAATATCCACTTATATTGGGTGTATTTATATTTTTCACACATAATTTTGAGATTGAATTATCCTTAATTTAATGATACCTTCTTTATAAGGGAATTCATCACATTTGACATTTCTATTGAGGCTTCATTGTTGTTATGCACCAATTCACTCTTATATGGTGTATATACTGTCCTTTGGAATATTATATCATGAATCCATTTATTCTCATGATATTATAAAGTTCTGACTAAATGTTATTCCTCAATTATTGTATTCAAGTGTCTCAAATTTTGGTAGAACACCTTTAACCAAAATATCGCTTTAAATGTTTTAATTATTTATTCCTATTAATATCCGTGTTTTCAAAATGGTTTTAAGGATTTATTTATATGGATATTAATGGTTTAAAAATTTAAAAGATTCAAGGTGGTATGGGAAACTTTGATTCAAAAATCTCTTTATTAAATGTTTTAAATGGTTTTGGAAATGGTTTCTTTTTGAATGGATTCATTATTTTAGTATACTAAAATGTTATATTGTGATTAAAATGTGGAAATGTTATGTTTCCTTTATGCATGTTTTATGTGATACTTTTATGTTATGGTTCTTGGGCATTATTATGAAGACGGGTGGTTCCGTGATAAACTAAGGGCGGGTGAGCCCGATATAGCTCTCCAATGCATTGGGTAACACGAAGGAGTGAAACATTAAGGTTTCTCCGAAGAGATTTAGGGAATATACTATGGTGGGTATTCCAAACATAACCGAGAGGGTTACTCCCTACATAAGAATGTTATGAATTCCTCAAGTTACCTTTTATGTCTTATGATTTCTATGATTTATTCATGATTTGATGAGGTATGTTAAAGTGCCTATGTTTTATGGGTAAAGTATGATTTCATTCTTATGTATATATGAACTCATGTTTCCTTTCCATATTTTTTATAACCCTTACTGAGCTTTTTATGCTCATCCCAAGTTTTTTGAAATGTTTTTCACAGGTCAAGGGAAAGGTACATGATATGATGATAGTGTCAAGGAAGTTTCAAGATAGAATCCATGTTTTATTTTAAATATGTTTCCGTTGATGGGAAAAAATGAATACTATCTTTATGTAACCACTTTGTTTAAATGTGGAATGTAATGCAAGTTTTATGATCTAATTCTCTAAAACTCTAATCCTGAAAAGATCCTCAATGTGTAATCTTGTAATAACTCAAGATTAAGTAAGTTTTATGGCTGGGGCCTTATATGTTAGATCACATCATATTGTATTATACAAAAACTATAAAAATTTTCATCATTAATTGAATATTTACACACATCTAGTCTCATAATCATTAAAATTGTATCCTTTTCTGTATATTTACTCATAAATACATTATATTGGGTAGTAAAAAAAATGTGAATTATCTTAAGCATATCCCCTAGGAGTGTCCAACCAAGTGTGTAGTAAGGCCCATTATCATGTACCTTGTTATCATGAGTCAAGTTCAGATCACCTTGTCGGAGTTTCCAATCCTAGGTACATCTATGCCATAACCACGTCCAGATGTATTATCCAGACGAGGATGTATTTTCTAGGAATACAAATATAATATTTTTTTAAAAAATTCTAGGATTCTCTTCAATACTTATCCACAAATTCTATCATAGGATTACGATCCCTAATCTATGTTTTCTAAACCTATTTCCAATGTTGTTGTTAAACTTCCTCTGATACCTACTGAAATGCCCTTACCCTAGAATCCCAGAGCCCATGAATTATTGTAATACATTGGCATGATTTCAAGGAATCATGTCCCAAAGGACCGATCAATTTAGAAGTCTTACGAAAAATATTACATAAAACAACATATCATTACAATTTCTAACATAATATATAGAATAAGTAACCCATTGATATCATCATTATTCCCCTAGATTAACCATGAATATCAAACATAATACACTTCTGGTAATCTTGGGAAAATAAAACATAAGAATGGGGTGATCAAAGATGCTTGGTAAGGGTAAATTATTTATTGGAAGCTATAAACATTTATGTCATAATGTATAAGTAAAACAGTATCCTATTTAAAAAAAGTTAACACAACAAGGAAAAAATAAATCAAATATTTTTGTATAAACATGAATAGGGATATTGTACTAGTTGAATAATAACACGTAATAACTAATTTCATAACAAGGGAATGCATAATGTTAGACATAATAACTAATATTTCAAGGCTTTATGCCCAGAAAATAGACGTATATTATTTCACGGCCTTGGGAAAAGAAACGAGATTGTTTTATGAGACTTACCAATGCATCGAGGGGCTATAGCATGCCTCGCCCAACACATACTATGTCCAATGCATTCCTCATATGAAAAGTTTGATCCATAACATAAAAACTCATATTAAAACTAAAATATGAAATTTCAATACATTAACCATAAACCATGAATGGTATATAAATAGAACATCCACAGTCAAACATATCATAACTCATTCAAAATAGTATGGGACATTTTATTATAATAAATACTCAAGAATAATATCTAGTAAATGATGTTGAAATAGATTAAATTATCAGTAAAAATCATTGAGTGAAATATCCATTTTTTAAATCATTTAAATGTCACAAAATATATAAGGGAATACATTTAAATGATATTTTTTAATCACAGTGTCTCATACCACATTGAAATTTTTTAATGTAATTAACATTTTAAAACATTCATGTCCATATAAATAAATCTATAATACCATTTGAAAACATGTATATGAGGTATTTGATTCATATCCAGAATTATATTATGTTCATAAAAATTATTTTTCAATCATCAAATGAAAATTATTCATGAATGGCTATGATGGGGAAGGAAATCTCATTAAGTCGTGGAGACGGTAAGTCATACGTATGCACAAGAGACAATATCATTATATTGATGGTGAAATTGTATATAATTGGATTGTATATTTTATATACATAATCATTAACATGTTATAATTATTATTTATATCAATTATACTAATTATTATACCCATCCAAATTATGGAGTGTTGAATAACAAACTACACCACGATGTGGATACGACAAACTATACGTACGCATGTATGGTGACTTTGTTATTTATATGATAGATAGAATAATGAATATTTTTGTACCATATTTATAATAAATTCTCTACATATATATATGGTACTGGATTTATTATTTTACTATGTAAACAACAATGATAGATAATGTCGAATAAGAAAAGAACTTTGAATGAGATGATAAAATAATTACCTCTTCTTTAGGTGCTTCCTTTTGATTTGACAAAAGGGCTCCATAGGTTGGCTTTGTGATAAAATTAACGCATATAAAATGAATTTAGGGTGGTTGGGAGAATATTTGAGCAGGTTTTGGATGACCCAAATAGCATTGGAGGTGTGAATTTAAGATAAAAGGAAAGTACCCTTTTATAAGAGAGGTGAAGCGCACATTAGGAAAAGCTTGAAATATTAATTTATTATAATATTATTTTCAGTTTAAAATAGATCCAAAGATTTTAATTTCGAGGCTATGATGAGGATGGGTGTAAATACTCTCAACCAAAAAGTTTTAAAAGTTTTTATGTCCCCATATGAACATTATCTTTTAGATTTAACCCTTATTTAAATAGTTTAGCTTTTACCATGTCTTCTTTTGTTTTTATACTAAATGGTTAATATAGTTACTATTAAATTACAAGATAACCTCAATTGATTAATTAATGACATATGTGAAATTATATAAGTCATGTCTCAGAATCATAGATTTTTAGTACTATTATATAATTTAATAAAATAGTATTTTTTTTTAAAACTCATCTATTTCAATTTTGACACTATTTAGTATTTGAATTTTGTTAAAGTCGTCAAAAAATGATTCATTAGAATAAAAATACATTTCATCAACACTAAATTTTCATATTCACCTATAAAATTCATGGATGGAATCAAAAGATTAAATTTACATTTATTTAAATATTTGTAATATCAATTATTTTAATCTTTCATTAATAGGGTAATTACTGCATCATCATTGTGTCATTAATAAATTTTATTATTTAAATTATAAATCTTTAAATAAAATACTATAATATAGGAAATATTTTTATCTTTCTGATTAAATTTTATTGACTAATTTATATTATGTATAAACCTATATGAAAAATTGTTTTTTTAAATTTGAATTTAACACTTGTAACAATTCTTTTAATAAAATACAATAAATGTCATAATATAATCAATGTGCATAAAAATGGATCATATTTTTTTTCCTAAGGTTGATTTTTCTCGAATTATATTTATCCAATAGAATTAAGACATATATTGGAGTAATTTTATATTATTATAAGATTATTTTTTCCATTAATTACCGTATTTTTAACTATGGTAATTAAAATAAAAAATTTAATATTCAAAAAAATACACTTTTATCCAATTGAACCTCATTTTACTTAATAATAACGACTGGTTCTATTAGATTTTTTAAATTCAATTCAGAGAAGTTATAAAATAACAATTTATGTAAATTTGTAAATGTGCCGAGAAGGTGGGAAAAAGACGTTAAAAAGTTAAATAAAGTTTTATATATGTAATATTATTATAAAATGACTTAGATGAATAAAATTGGACTAATATAGTTATTATTTATCTATTTTTACTATTAAATAAATTTAAATTTAAAAAATTTAAATCAAAAAGTTCGTTTTTATGTACTAGGTAGAATCTTTCACTATTCGTCAAAAATTTGATGTCTTCAAAAAATTACCAAAAATTAACCCAATCCTAATTTGGATATTTTGAATTATAAAATGATGCCTATTTCAAAAAATTCAATTTTTAGGAGTTTCTAAAATTAAATTTATTATTGTTCACCAAAGGACATAATAAGTTGTTTTTTAAGAAAATTGTTTTTTGAAATATATATCTTTTTTAACAAAACATATACATTTCATTATATATGTAATTTATTATTGTGAAAATTTATAAAAAAAATTGGATTTTTTTGTAACAATTCATATTAAAATAATTATAATAATAATTTGTTGTTTCATAGAAACTCAATCTTGCTTATAACGTAAGCCAAGTCCGTGTTGCATGCAATATAATATATTAATTTACTTTAAAAAGATAGCATACCTCGAAATATTAGGGTGTTAAAAATATTCTAGTCTCTAATGTAGAATCTAGATCGACTATATGTTGTTCTAAATCATTGGATTCATCATACCCTATAGGGGTGCTATATAATGATGCTTCTTTGTGTTTGAGTTAAGAGGAGGATCTAAACACAACCTTCTCATTTGGAAGGTGCATTGTCTCCTTCAGTGGTTGAGTCAACAGAGATGGAGCATGAGGATGATGAGGCTTATATATCACTAGAGTAAACTCATACCAGATATAATCCCCCTACAAAAATCTTGTGTGTCACACAATCATAACCAAATGAAGTTTCACCTTGGCAATTTAGTCATTATCGCAAGGAAAAGAATCAGGTTTCATTTTCCCGTCCACCATATGTGATAGCAGGAATAGGGAACCACATCGAATCTAAAGTTCCAGAACCATCCTCACAGTAGGCCGAGACATATTCTAAGTATGTAAAACTAGGGATATTTAAAATACAGAAATTTCTTTCAGTTGATGATTAATCTTTATGTGGGATTATATGAGAGGGGATTCATATTAAATGGATAGAAGATATTTGAGCTCTATCTGATATTTTTATTAAGGATAATCCCACTAACATCAGAATTTATATCCTAAAGATGGAGATTCGAATATATGAAACTTATGATCTAATCGCTAAAATGTTGTTGTTGAAGGAAATTAAATGATGTGGTGCCACTAAATGGATTGACCATTCATCTTTTTAATAATGGTGTGATTTTGTTGATCCTGAAGACATATGTTATCTTATTCTCATATTTTTTTCATCCATTGTTTCTATTTTTTAGAAAAAGATTTATTTTTTAGATGAAATACAATCTTAATTTTTTTACTGGTTATAGAAAAATCAGTTGATATTCCATTTCCATGTTATAATCCTGGTGGTACTCTACTCGTAGATGGTGGATCACCAATCGAATCAGGAGAAAAATCTCCAAGACGATAGGCCATTGAAGATGATATTGAAGTAGGTTTCCCATCCACAATACATATTTTTAGAGATGATGTTTCTATTCCTCCTTTAATTAAAAGGAATAAGTTGGTACGCCGAAGAAAGAAATATGTGTCTAAATGCTTCATTTTCAGTGGTATGTCTTATAAACATTGTCAATTTTGACCTCAATAAAAGAAAGTACATAATAAATTACGAATTTCATGAACATGTTCTATTTCTTCCCTAGAGGATGTTATAAATGACCTTTTGTCAAATTGGGAGGGCAGGAATGACCATGACCAGATGCCTACCAATGAAACAACCACTTTGGCTAAATATAAATCCTGAAAAGTGAAAACATTATCCTGTATAGAAATTGATCCTATTTCTATTTTAGGGAGAATGGAGGTATATGATATGTCATAAGTGATTCCTGAGAAGCTATATATCAACAAATGAATTCCATATCTATAATACTTCAAGTTCCCTTCATGTACCATAAAATCCTACAATGACTAATGTCGACCATGGGGATATCAGATAGAATATTTCTCAGGGTCTAAAGTCATCATCCTAGGGTCCTAAACCAACAACTCCATATGCTCCCATGGGTGATATTAACATGGGACATGGGATTTAAATAGATTCCATGATTAATCTTGCCATGTATTTTGTTTAAATACATGAAAATACAAATCTTCCTACTTCCTTAAGATAATTTGAGGAACTATATATAGAAACAAATGGATGTGTGTATTTATTTTTGATCTAATGAATCTTCTCATATATGAATCACAAGTCATGATTGTTTTAAATGTGTATTTTTTCTATAAAAACTAATATACTAAGGGTGCATAGAGAGCATGTTGAAATCACTCTCAATCCCACTACTGAAGAGGATTCATCTCAAGTGATACTTGAAGTATAGAGTTTTCCTGATGCTCATCTGGCGAATAATAAGTAGTCTTAGGGAAGTGCTCCTCGATAGGAAGTGTAATCCCAAACAATATAGGCTAGAAATTATATGGAATGATATTATGAAGATTCAGATGTATTTTTGGGTATAGGTCACCAACTTTTGCGATTATGCCCCTTTTTATCGTCATTTTGGAGACAATGATGATTTTAATTAATTGTTTAGGATTATCAGCTTCAATATATTGCTCATAGGGCCAAGATTCCTCATCAGATCAACCAGTATCTAGAAGAAATGCAAACATTTTTTAAGAGAGAACAGAACATGGAACATCTCTCAGGGTGTTAATTCTAGAGTACATCCTCTGTTATCATTGTGACTCCAAGTCTGATCCATTGTTTTAGAATTATTTCTACATCTTAATTCATAAATATTAGAAAGATATATGGAAGATTTTCTCTAAACACACCTTAAGGAACTACCTTAGATAATTCGAAGGCTTTTATTTTTATTTAGAATGTTGGGATAAAGTGGTTATGATTTCTTTGTAATCTATACTATTGTGAAGAAGACCATTAGGAGGTTGGAGAAAGATCATAAACATCAAAAATATCTCACCAAGGCCAAACAGCTCATCAACATTGATGGTTTTTGAGCAGCAGTATCCAATGCGAAATCCAGCCATAAAAAATGTCGGTATAATTAAATTGGAAAATCATGGAGAAGACTATTCAATTTTCACACCTTCAACAAGATTTAGATTCTAGTTAAGGGGAACCTGAAAAACTTCACTAATTAGATGGTGAAGTGAAAAATGTAAGGGTCAATTCCTCTATCATTGAAAAGGAAACACTTAATATGGCTGAGGATACTGGGGATGGTTGACTAACTGGACATCAATAACCATATTATGGTGCTTAGGAGTGTATTCAACAAATTAAAGTATATGTTGACAACCACTTGTGATATAAGAAAAAAAGACTCCATTTTTTCGATGTTCCTTTGGTGTCTATTTTCTCATAAATTAAAAAAAATTGTATCTCATCGTTTTTGTATACATATTTTTCTTTTACGGTAATTAAAATATCAAAATCTATTTTTAAGGAATAATTTTTTTTACATAGGATAAAAATTACCACATTTACATGGATGGTATATGATATAATTTTCTTCATAATCCAATTTCTCTAGAGAGCATATTCTGACTGTTTCTAGGGTTATATAGAAAACCCTAAAAACAATTTTTCTTTTTTGTTATCTCCCTAATTTTTACCTCATCCAAATATGTAGGGGACTTAGTATGTGAGTATTGGATTTTACTTAGGCTTCCATTTTTTTGGGTTCCCTTCCAAAACATGTTTATAATTTCAACTTGATATAGTTCAAGGTTGTATAAACCATATAGATTGTAGGATTAGGGAGTTAAGAGTCAATTGTTTTCCAAATTTCCCTTTCTATGTTTTTATCCTACTGTGTACTATGTCTCCTTTTTGTGTGGGATGTTTGAAATCATGTAATTCAGACTAATGAGGGTATTGTTTTATGTTCAACATCTTTGGCCATGAATTGTGATATTACAACACAAACCAATCTTGAAGGCTTTGAGTGTCCAAAATGTTCATCAGATACTTCCAAGTGTAGTATTGAGTCTTGCTTTTTATGTTCACCAAATATAAAACATTAATTACATAAGTATAATAGGACTCTCCTGATAATGAAGTTACTACTGTTTGGAAAACTCCTTATGGGGGATATTTTATGCAAGGCCAGCTAGGGTACTTACTACATAGTCAATAGTATAATCCTTAGGATGTAAGGCCCTTATGTCGGAGACATATACCAGGCCAACTAGGACATATATTTCATAGTCATGTAAAGTATCTCTCAGGTATGTTTACATTCTATTCTTGATAGACAAAGGAATTTAGTATTGGGATGTCTCAAGGCCATAATGGTTGGATTTCCCCTAGAAAAGTGTCTAATAATTAGAGGGGTCATCTGTGCTGACAAATGTAATGAATTAGAAACCACTTCTACTTGAATTTTGTTTGCGAATAAGGTCACATTTTTCATAAAGGGTATTTTCGAGGGTATTCTATGAATTTTAAGGTCATGCATTTAACACATTATGCTATGCAGTTTCAAATCAATGTGCATAGAAATTAAGGGAGATGTGTAGTTTAAGGTCATGCAACAAGGATATTATGTTGTGAAGTATCATGTAATGTGGAAAGGAAATTATGTTCTGCAGTTTCAATTAATGATGTATGGACATTATGCTTTGCAGTTTGTAGTCATGAAACAATGATATTTGGGGTACTGATTTAAGGTCATTAGCTTTGAACAATGTTTTTATTGCTCTACAATTCTCAATAATCTATCTAGAAATATGCTACTAAATTTAGGTATTGATGGATAAGTTTGTAATATGTGCTTTTGGAATTCATGAATCTGAAGAGTGATATGGGAAAAGGATCTAAATGGAATTAGAGGAGGTTCCTTCCAATAATAAAGCTTCTGATATTTGAAAAACCCATTATGGTGGCCAAATTATATAGCACCACCTATAGAATATACTATATATCCTAGAGTAGAATTTTTTGGCTGATAGTCCTGTTATATAGGAAACCTTATGCAAGACCATGTGGGGGACCATTCATCATATTTTGTAAATGTAGATTTCAATAATTCCAACATTCTATTACTAACATTAGATTGGTGTTTATTGAGATTCAAATATTCCCAAGAATATAGTTTGGTTTACGTAAAAAAATAAAAAATGTAGAAGTTGTATTTGAAGTCATAATTTCCACTGAATTGGGTAGAAATAAAATCTTTACTGACTTCTATCCCATGTTCGGGAAATATGGTGCCAATATTTTTAGGTCATACTACATTAAAATAAATATTATGGATACAATGAATGGTATATAGTAAAATGAACCATGGTTATTTCCATAAACTTTAATAAAATGTGAGGGGAAAAGGGTAAACCACAGTCTTGGAAACTTTTTGGTCGAGAGAAATTATATGGAAAAAATATACAGAGGATGGCCACTTTAAACTATCTGTTTCTAGATACCATCCCTAATTCATAGGGGGACATAAGAGGCTTCTCCCATGAATGAGGATTCCACTATTTCAAAACCCCATTATGGGGGTTTTATTATGCATGGTTACCTTGGTCATGTGTTTCGTAGAAAAATAGTAGTATCCTTTGGATGATAGTCAAGTTATATGACAACCTCATGCAATGAAAACAATGGGAACATACAACATTGTCAAGAAAAAGAGCTCTCAGGCATCATACATTCTTCCACCAAAAACCAAAGGACCATTATGATGATATGAAAGTATTCATGATTAGGAGTATGAAATGTGAAATTAGTAATATCCAATGTAGAATGGATGTATTTGGACCGATATTGTCCATGATTTTGGATTCCCTGATATAGATTTTACTCATATGTATACTGGGGAAATTTCGTGTTTCCTTTATGTGATATCTAAGGAGAGGACCAAAAATAAAAACCCCAACATAGAAAATTTTTATTTGTATGTTGGAAAGTGGATGCATTTTTATCTATGATGTGACTGGTCCCGTGTTTGAGGATCATTACACCACTATGTATCTCACAGGTGTGAGAATCAAGCCACACATAGTTCTCCAATAAATATCCCCACCCCAATTAAATTCATAAGTGGAGGATAATTGGTGTTTTTTAATATGTTTTCATACATAAGATTAAAACTCTTACTAAATATCATCATGAATATCTATCCAATACATTAACTTAAAGAGGCATTATTTTCCTCATTTTTTGATTCATCTCAAAATTGAAAGTCGGTACATCACTATGTATCTCATATGATTCAAAATCAGGCCACACATTGTTCAGGAATGTGTTATCCTTAAATATGCTCGGTATATAAATTGGGATATGGAGCATTTTTAAATATTTTTATATAGCTAGGTCCATGAATTATTATATAGAAGTCACTACATATCTCATAGGGGTGATAATAAATCCACACCCATAGTTCTTAAAGGACCATAATGTTTATCATCATGTGATGAGGATTTCTATTGAGTATTTTAAGGTCTTAAAAATATGAAAATTGTGAACCTTAATGTGTACTTAAACAACTTGTTTATGAAAAAATTCTTTTACCAAATTCTAGCCCATGTGATATGTTCTCAATGTGATAAACAATGAGGGATAAAATCTTCTTCTATAAAAAATGGTATCCCAAATTACTGATAGGGGTATCATGATTATATAGTGGTTATACTAGGGTGTGGGACTTGAGTTTCACCATGTATCTTACTCTAGAAACAAACAAGCCACACGAAGTTATGGATAAATATTCTCCACACCAATTGGGATAACATGGGGAAAATGGATTTTGAAAATTTCAAGACAATTGGTTAGACCTAACGTATGATGTTTAAGTGTCGCTATGTATCTCATTGTAATGAGAATCATGCCATATGTTTTTAAATATTATCCTTGAATATATAATTTATGCAAAAGGAAATAGAAATAGTTTCTTTCATGTGGCTAGACCTGAGACACAAGATTCCCGAATTAGTACATATCTCTTTGGAATAAGAATCATTCCCTACGTAGTTCTTGAAATTTTCAGTGAAGTCTAACATCTTTTTTATAAAAAATGATGAACCAATATGAAAAAAGATAGACACACTGCAACAGGACTAGGGGATTTGATCAAGGTGTCACTGCATATCTGGTATAAAAATGAATCAAGCCACACATAGTTCATGAGGAAATATTCCTTGTGTAGATTTGACTCATACACACAGATAACAAAGGAGAATTTATATTATGGTTGGACCAAATAATATAGATATAGGCATTACTATGCATCTCATTGTATAAGAATCAATCCATACATTGTTCTTTAATATGGTTCCCCGTGTTGGTATAATCAAAACATATTATAGAAATGGGGATCAGATTCCACTAAAGAGTAGCAATGATCTGATTAAGGATTATATATGGTTGATACTCATCATGTAAGGGACCATGAGGAATGTCAACTCATAGTATGTTAAGGGATTTCATAACGTTAAAATAAAGACACGTCAGCAGTATAGTTTACATTCATGTGGTAAGAATAGATGATTTTTTGACTTTTTGGGTCATGAGACTATGACCTCTTGTCATTCAGTCTATTGTCATGCAGTAAGGATGATGATTTTATCTATTTTAAATTCATGAAACATCAATGGTGGTCGTAACACAGTTTATCATTATACAACTTGGACGAATTTTTTTATTACAAAATGTATTTCTTTAGTAATCATGCATTATTTGGAGATCTATTTAGTTCCCTATCCATGATATTATTGAATAAGTTCCATTAGAGTAAAAAAAATTATTGAATAAGGCCCTTCCCACATTCTCTCAAGCATTGGAGGATTACTTCCGAATATCATAGGATTATAAAGAACTAAATAAAACTCTCCATGGAGGAATGAATGAAGGCACACCTTCTTCTTAAGGGAATTTTCTATTCAGTTCTCATAGACTTCCAAGTGATGCATGGTATTCAATATATTTTCATCCAATTTCTCCAACCCATCCATCCATTTCTGGGGTTGATCAACTATGGATGACTGATCAAAGATGGTAACACTGAGTGATGGAAACTGAATTTCTATTGGCAAAACTGCTTTTGTCCCATATAACAATGAGTAAGGGGTTATGTGTATGACAGTATGGGTAGTGGTATTGAAATCACATAAGGCATCAAATAGTTAGTCACACCATTATTTCTTATCTTTTTCCACCAAATTTTGCAGTATGTTTAACAAAGTCTTGTTCAAAGCCTCTATCTATCCATTGGACATTGTATGGTAGTGGGATGAGTGATTGAATTTGATATTATGATTTTTATATAGATTCTATACCATAGCATTATAGAAATTTGTTCAATTGTCCATAAATATGGTATGTGGGACACCGAATCTGTTGTTGATATTATCTTTGACAAATCTAACAATGCTTTTGGATCGGACTTATTTGAGGGGTACTGCCTCAACACATTTATAGAAGAAATCGGTAGCAGTAAAGATGTACTTGAACTGCATAGTTGTAATTATAGGATAAGGTTATGCAACATCCATTCCCCATGTATATAATTTCCAAGAGAATTTGGTTGTATGTAGCAACTATGTGGGTTGGTGGATGAAATTGGCATACACATGGAAGGAATTATACATCTTCATGAAATCTATGAAATCCTGCATCATTAAAAGAAAAATGTATCCAAGCCATTTGATTTGATCAAAAATCCTTAACCCAGACTGTTGGGCACCAAATTCTAGTACATGTACTTCATTCATGAAAGCGAATGTTTATTCCTAATAAACATATTTAAGGTTAATTTAATTGAATCCTAATCTATATAGGATATTTTGGTGATTTGGTCCATTATAAATAGTGAATATAACTAATATTCTATGGATCATCTCTTTTCCAACTCTATTTGGTGTAAGTAGTTCTTCACAGATATATCCCATTATGGGTGTAATCCATACCATTGTAGGACCAAATGGCTTGTAAATGGTACTTATTTCATTGATTTCCTCAATTATGATTTGAAAAAAGAAGAAACCACATGACTATGAGGAATGATAATGATTTTTTTCTCTCGGTTTGGATCTTTTAGGGTTGTAGCTACATTTTCCAATTCATCAATTGGGTTATTTTGTAATCGTGGAATGTAAAACAATGTTGTCTCGGAGGGAAATTCTACCACTAAACCTCGGGAATAATCACACTGGGGATTTAGCACTTCTTTTTTGATAAAATAATCACCATTAATCTATTTGAATACCAACATTGAATCACCCTTCACTTATAATTGGTTAACTAGTACATGGAGTGTCAATTTTAGTCCTATAATGATAGAATAATATTTTTCCTCATTGTTGGTATGACCTTATGGTGATAGGAATGATTATGGAAACACATTCTACTCTATAGAGATGAGTACAATTCATAACCCACATTTATTTCACTTAGGGTTATCCATTATCTTCCCTATTTGACTTTTTGTTGCACCATCAAAGTATATTCCCCACATTTTGGGACTATCATGAATAAAGACGATTTCTAATTCTAGAGGTTCCGTATTCAATGATGTATCTTCTAAATCGTGATGTTCAGTTAGTAAATCTTTCATGGATTAGACATTCACTTATTTTTGAGGCATGACCTGTATATCGAACTGCTACAGAATAACTTCCTATTGTGCCAGAATTCCTATCAACATAGGACAAATGAGAATAAATTTTTCCATTTTATTACGAGAGACCAAGTGAAACTCATGATGTTGTAGGGGGTGTCTCAGATTTTAGACTGAAATGATTAATTAAAAGAATATCTTTTTAAAATCATAATATTGATTCTCTACATTGATCAAAGTTCGACTGAGTTAGTAAAGGGTGTTTTCATTCCCTGCATCATTCTTTTGTACATGGAAGGTTCCCAGGGATCACTACAAGGATGTAACATAAAGAATTAGATTCTTTATTTCAACATGTGGAATCAATACCGATGTAATAAATTGGTATTTCTTGAGGGTATCAAATGCAACTTCACTGTCATTTTTCCATTGATATGTGACCACATTCATTATCAATTTTGTGAAGGGAAAACACTTTCCTTCTAGATTAGCTATAAAGTGCCTGATATAGGACAAGTGTCCCTGAAGTCCTCTCAACTTTTTCATGTTTCGAGGAGGTGAGATGATAAGGATATATTTAGTCTTATCGAGATTGAAATTGATGTAACTATAACATACAACAAAACAGATTAATTTTCTTGATGTTATCCTGAAACAACATTTTAATAGGATCTTAATCAGATTATGATGTTGATGTAATTAATCATATTTTCTCGGGATTTATTTTTATAATTTTATTGGAATATATTTGAGACCAGATGCTAACACAATGTGGCATTTTGAGACCTGGTGTTCTTGGAACAAATCAATGAAAAATGTTTATCTTTAGTTAAGTGCACATGAACTTTTTCTCTAAACAAGAATAATTTTTAAATGGTTGCACAGATCAGAAAATTGAGGGTACCATTGAATTAATAAGAGTGTGTTTACCTTAGTTGGGGCCTAAAATCCTCTGTCATGGGCCAGATAAAGAAGTTAATTTTTGGGCATGTTTTTTAAAAAATATTTTATTACGACACATCCGAGTTTTTTTTTTAAAATCCACTATTTTAGATAATTCTGTGTTATCTTCATAACCCTATAATTCACTTAACAAGGGGATAATGAGTTATCTCTGATGAACTCTTGAAAATAAAGACATGGGGAAGAAAGACCAGATATTGGATCTTGGATTGAAGATCGATAGACCGATGAATGAAGATGATGAATCTTCTCCCTTCGTAAATGATCAATCCAAACTCTTGTTTAGATTTTGATTCTTGGAGATTGATTCCCCATTCATTAATTCGATAATGAATTAAGACCAACCTATAAACCGGTTGATCCATATTTCGATCGCTTGCAGGATGGGAGATATATTTAGGAGATTTAATTAGGGTAAGATATATGTGATTTCATTATTCATTGTGGTCTCTCTAACAAGGAAAAATTGAATCTGACACGAAAAAAGGAAGAGATTTATCCTTTAGTTTCTTTTTTCTTCTCTATTTCCCCTCGTTCATCTTTTTCTTCACATTCTTCATGTTTTTATGAGGGGATGATTCTTGCACTATAGATATGTGGTGAAATAACCCAATACTGAATATCTGACACGTAGAGGCCCAAAGCTTTACATACCTGGAAATTACATTACATTTGTGGAATACATAATACATAACAAAAAAACTCTCCATGACCATATTAGTTTGGTGTCTTTGGAAACATGGAACATAATCTTCTCGTCATGGTGAAAGAGCTTCATCATATCCCGTAAAGATCTTCCCCTTTTTTTTCCTAACTAAAAACTTTCTTTAAATCTTGGGGAAAATAAAACGTATAAATGGTGAGATAAAATGCTCAGTAAGGGTAATCATTGAGAAAATAAAACAAATCATATACATTTGAACTTAAAAAAACATGAACATAAAGATTAAACATCAAAATCTTGAGTTGTGAAATAAATCGTGGCAGTACGCAAGGCATAGATCATAATGAAACATTAATCAAGATAATATATCATGGGAATGAAACATGTAATTATGGAATCCATTAATCACATGTTAGGATTTCCATAGTGGCCAAGGCATTGCTTCTAAGACCATCATAGAGTACAAAGTCCATTACTGAACTGGGTTTACTTTCCGTTCTAGCCCTGTATTACTGAACTAGATTTTACTTGTCATTCCATCCATATTTATCTCAAGAGATATAAAAATTTACCCAATGAATTCATGGGAGATATAGTTCCCACCCATCTCATATTGAAATCATTCTTACTTGTGGCCCAAAATAAATATAAATCATTAATCATAACCCACAGAATAAAATGGGTTTCGTAAACATCATCCCATCATAACGTAATCCATATAAAACAAATGGATATCATTTAATCATAAGAAGAATAAAACCATATAAATAATCGAGACATTATACTTGAAATATAATCATACTAAATAATGTCATCTTAGATGGAAAATAGTTTTGACAAAACACTTGAAATTATTTCTTGGGGAAAATATCTCTTCTTCTTCAAAATCATTTTCTTTTCCCAAAATTCCATTCAATTTTAAAATAAATAAATTTTGTTGAAATTAATCATGAAATATTGTAGAGGAAGATTAATATAAATTAGGCTTTATGAAACCATAAAAATCTATTCATGCCTTATAAGTTAAAAAACATTCTCCTTGTACTTTTTCCAGAAAAGTCTAAAAGTTTCTTGTATCGTAAACAAATGTAATATTCCTTCCATAACACAATGTAAAAGTCAAAGTGGGGTAAACATTACGTTAACCATACTTATAAGAATATTAAACTCTTTTTGAAAAACATTTTTATAGACATGGATGAAAAATATAACCCTTATAAATACTTACATATAAGCAATTTCGGATAAAAATGAGTGTTGCAAAATTATCCCTTACCTTCGGTCCAATTTCTTCCGTATGTGTCCAAAACTCATGTATAGTGGGTTTAAACATATTATTATTATTTAATATAACCATAATTACATTTATGATATCATTTATGATTCACTTATGACTTTATATTACCTGTTCTTTTGTCAATTCAATGTTAAAGCATCATTTTGGGTAAAATCCTTTCATTTATTGTATGTGTTTGGACTTGTTGTTCATGATATTATTATTACTTATATCATGATTTAATTACATCTATAATGTAAAACATGATTTATATATAATATATATTCGTTATATATGTATATATAATAGATAGATAAATTAAATGAAACACATCGTTCATGGAGACGGTAGGTCGTGCGTACGCATGAACGTTGTTTTCCTTTCCATATTGACTTGAATGGAAGTAAGTGGATGAAATATATATATATAAACATAAACAAATTATAATTATTATGTCATATATATAATTATTATTCATTATATATAATTTATAATCATTCTTTAATGGTTAACATGGAGAATGAATCTCATCGCGTCGTGGAGACGGTAATCTGTACGTACGCACGAGCGATGATATCAATCTCATAATTATTGAATGGAATTGTAGTGGACGATATAATATCTTAAAGTGAGTATTATGTTATAATAACCATATATAGTTATTATTTACACCATTATACCCATCCAAGTAAGGTGGGGTGGAATAACAGATTACACCACGGCGTGGAGACAGAATTCCGTAAGTAGGCACGCACGTTGATTTCATTTTCTATAGGATGGATAGAAGAAGAAATGGGGTTGTTTAGTATTTATAATAAAATATAAGTATATTATTTATACTGATTTTATTAATTTATAATGAAAAAACTAAATAAGAGGAAGTAGAAGAATAAGGAAACTTGAAAGAATCAGTAGAAGAAATTACCTCTTCTACGACGCGCCTCCTCTTAACCTCCTCTTAGGGCACTAATGTTGGTCTTTGAAGAAGAAGAGGACCTCTAGTAGGTTTCTATGGAAGTGGAAAAGTGAAATGGGATGGGTTTGGGCGAGCTTGAAGGCTCAAATTTGTGTGAATAGGAGAGGGAGGAGGTGCCCTTTTATAAGGGAGGAGAGGGGCACCTTTGGAAACCTAAAAAATATTAATTTAATATAAATTCAAACCCCACTTAAAAACTTCCAAAATGACTCAAATACGAATCTTAGATGATATAGGATTGTATTTGCATCAACCAATAAAATTTAGACATGTTTTAAATTTATTTTAAACCTTATCAACATGATTTATCCTTATTTAATCTATTTAATTTTATTTGTTGTAATAATATTATAAATTTTAAATTGTTATAAATAATTACTTATGTGTTGTGAATTATCCATAATTGGGTACGTTATGAAATTTTAGACCATATAAATTTCAATTTATAAATTTTAAATATTTTTGTGATTTTTAAACAATTTAGTAATATGTTATTTTTATAAAATAACAATAGTGTTAATTTTGACACAAATCATTTATTTTAATTTAAATGAAATCCACACTGAGGATATATTCGAACCAAAATGTTTAATATATTACTAACATGTTATATTCATCTAGAAAATTAGTGGATAACATTAATTAGTTCATATAATGTTTATTTTAAATTTTATAAAACCATTTATTTGATATTTCTCTTAATAAAACAATTACTACATCATTTTTGTATAATTATTTAATAAAATTATTAGTTGTATAAAAATTAGAAATAAAATATTATTATCATGATAAATCTAATATATTCCAAATTAATTATTTTACTCGAATTTATCATATTAAAATCACAACATGTAAACTGTTATATTTATTAAATTATGAAGGTGACAAATTTGACATCATTTAAAATAAAATAATATAAGTATCATAATCACTTTTATAAAGCCCTAAATGGTCAAAAATTATACCATTGGATGGTTGTGGTTTATATTTATTCTACCAATAAGTTTTGGTCAGGTTTCTTGTGCCGTTTAATGGGTATTATTATTTTAATAAAAACTATATTAATGATTCTTCACTAAATAAATAATTTCTGCATCATTAATGTATAAGCTATTAAGGAAATTAAATATATCTTAAAAATTACATATAAATTACCATAACAAATAAAAACATTTTAGATTTCAAATGATTATTTTTAATAAAATTTATATTCTGTATAACCTTATATTGAAAATAATTTATTTATTAATGTTTCTGTGAGACATATTTGAGTTTCTTTAAAATAAAATAAATTAATGGTCCTAATCACATCCAAGTAGGTTAAAATGGATTCCATTTCGACCCCAATATGCCTTATGAAGAAGTATAATCATCCAATTATATCAATAAATGTGATTGGGTAATTTTATAATATTATATTTATCCATAATTACCTGATTTACCTTTAACTAGGGTAAATGAAATATATCATAGTTACAATTTATAGTGACCAAAAATAAAATGTAGCCTATTAACATATTTTGGACCTATTTATTCCAAATATGGAATCCATTTTTCTGAATTAAAATTATAGAAGTTGTATAAATTAATTTAAAATTAATCCCTTTGTTAATAAAACGAGTTTTAAAAGTTAAAACATTGCAAAAGATTGAAATTATTTTACCTATGAATTCATTGTAAAATTAATTCTAATGACATAAATTATATTAAATGGTAAAAAATATATTCTATTACTTTTAATCCATTCAATATTATAATTTATCCATATAAATTATTACGATGAAAAAAAGTTGTTTCTAATTAAAATATAGCGTGTTTTTACTATTCATTAAAATATGAAAGTTATGAGAGTAAATTTTTATATCCGGATTCCAAATAATATTTTCATTTTTACAAATTTAACTTATAATAATTTCAAAACTAGATTTAAATTGGGTGCACCATCAAAAGGCGACAAAACTGCATTTTTTGAAAAATACTTATTTTAGGTGAAAATTTTATTTTGTTCTCATACAATGTTCTAAAAAAATTTAGATAATAATAATGTTAGAAAATTAAAAATTTAGTTAATACTTTTCATAATGGCTAGTTTATAGAAATATTATAACAATATATTGTTGTTTAGTGAAACCCAGTTTTGTGTACTACACATGCTATCGAGGAAGGTCATGATTGCGTGTAATGAAAGCCAAGTCAGGGATTCGTGTAGTGCAAGCTCCCTTTGGTGTTGCATAGAAAATAATCAAAACTTATTTCATTTATACATTAAATAAAATCTATACTTAATTTTGTGTAGAATAATTTCTACAAAATGAACATGAAATTGTGTGTAACACGAGCCAAGAATAGTGTTGTGTATATTGCATGCTAATACGGTGTTGCGTATAGTACATGATAATCTTGGTGTAGTCTAAAATAGAAGACATTAAAGAAATTAAAAATAATATATCTCATAAAATATCGTGGTGTTACATTCTAACACCCTTAAAATGAATTTTACCCTTGAAATTTGTCGGCGTTATTAATTATTTAGTACTTCAAAGTTTCGTTTCATAGAAACCCACATCGTAAAAAGTAATACTACAAATTATTTTTAATAAATAATGTATGAAACGTAATAGTTACTCAAATTAACCCATCACTGGGATTCCACATAGGAGAACATAGGTGAAACTATAGACATGGAAGAGAAATATGATCATCTATTTCTGATGGAGAGTGGTATATAACATGGCCATGAAAAATCCAACAATCACAAAGCCATAAATTTGTGATGATCTATGGTACCATTTGATTCATCGGATATGAGAGTAATAGGGAAACATATTTTGTTTTCAAGATCATTTCCCTAACATTGATAAATTTTTACATAAGGAGAAATAATTAATTTATTTCAGTGTAATATCATCTTTGGTCATTCCATGAATAATATAAACTTCATATCTTATTTAATGAAATTATGTATAATTTTTTAGTCTTGAAGTATTAGCAGATCATGCAATAGAATGATAGGTCATTCCATCTGTCTCAAACATAAGGTTACAAAAATTTATTAAATATACATAAGTCCATCTATGCTGAGATTAATCCTATATGGTTACAAAAATGGAATTATACATCATCAATCATACCACATAATAAAATAAAACAAAGATCTACTAACAAGGGACTTCCTGTAGGCTAGTGGTAGGTGATAAAGGCATGTCACACTTCAGTTGTGGGTTCGATTCCCACAACCTTGTCCGACGCGACGGGTTTTCGCCCATACTACAGGTCATCCTTTCTCTAAAACTATACTATAATAATATTAAAAATTTATAGCCTTAAACAATACTATCTGATGGACAGCTTAATCCGTTCCAATATTTAGGCTTATCCAAAATACTTTTTTCTAAACTCACAGTATAAAGAAAAATATTTACAGAGAGTTCATCTACCTAGCATGTAAATGCAATCATTTATCCCCCATATATCATATTATATATCTTATTGGTTACATTCCAAACATGTGAATACCATAATCAAGTATTCTCTTGAAACATGAATTACCATAGAACCTTAGTGAAAACATGAATGCTATCAAAAGTTAACTCTTTCCACATACCAAAATCCAAAAATTTCGATAGACTCAAACCATGATATCACTTTGTCCTTATATCAGTCATGAGCTCATGAATACTGTCATGCATATTATTTTCTCCTTATCCCTTCATTATGTGAATTTAATCTACTTTCTATAAATATTTCAATCCATTTTCATGGTCACTGGTACCATAATATTATTGAAAACCACAATATACCAATACATAAATATTCTAATATTCCACGATTCTATATAAAACATTATTTTGGAATCCTGTTACATAAACACTAAATCATTCCACCACATAATTGTCATATTCAACATCGCCAATAGTGATTGCATTTGACTTCCCTTTTCCCTTTTTCTTAAGAGGTTGTTGATTTCGATCATCATTAAGCCTTGGATAAGGGCGTTGGATTGAATAATTCCCCATTTCCCTGCACTTGAAGAATTGAAGTGTTGGTGGTGTGTTCTCTTTAGTCTTTTCTCTATTCAGATAATTAGATACCTTCTTCCCATTACTTTGGCAGTCAGCTGCTCGATGACCTTCTTTTCCACACTTAAAACATTTTCTAGTACATTTAAGACAATATCCACCATTATTCTTTTCACACATTGAGCATAGAAAACATTCCTCTTATTTTCACCATTGTTTTGAGATTTTTCCTTGAACTCCATCTTTGGTTTCTTGTTAAAACCATGAGATGGATATGTGACAACAACTTCCAGTTCTACCTTGATAGCACAACACACAATTTCTTCATAGATACTGAAGTCTCTTATAGCTAATTCCATTCGATGACTTAGGTTTAAGCCTCTAAAGAATCGATCAACTTTACATTCAGTTTGGATGATAAATCCAGATGCATACCTTACAAGCCTTGTAAAATATTCCTCATATATACCAATAAATTCATCATCCTTTTGCTTATGCTCAAGTAACTCTTTTTCCATCTTTGTTCGAACAATACGATGGAAGTACTTACTGATAAACAAGTTCTTGAACTTGTCCCATTCCATGGATTCACTTTCACCTTGGGGCCTTGTATTCATTATTAGAGTCCACCATTGCTTTGCTTCATCTTTTAAATGGTAAACAACCAAAATGACTTTTTCATGTTCCAAACATCAAAGTATGGGAAATATATTTTCAATGGTACTGATCAAATTTTTAGTAACAAGTGGATCAGAAGACCCAATTAAAGAAGGTGGACGTTGCCTCGTGAAGGAGTGAATAAAATCTTGTTCCCTTATCTGCTCATTCAGAAGTTCAAAATGATTTATATCTTCTGTAAGTATAGAAGTAATATTTTTCACTCTATCTCTCATAAAATTTGTTTGTTCAGGAGGAAAATCATTGCATTTCCCATTACATTGATCAAAGCGGTTCGTTCGGGTTCCAACCATTGTCTAAAAACCAAAAAGAATAGTGTAAGAGGAAAATATCATGCTAGGAAAACAACATAATAATGGGGGTGTACTTTCAATATCTAACATCTTAGGATTAATTCTATGATCATTACCATAATCCTATGACTATAAAATATACTTATACATAACCTTAGGGACATCCATAGACATACCAAAGAAATATCACTAGAGATCTGACTAATGTTTTCACATCCTTGTTTCCAAAGGTTGACTAAACTTTCACTCTGATACCAACTGTAGAGACCCAAAGTTTGATGTACCCAGAAATTACATTACTTTTGTAGAATACATAATACATAACAAAAAAAATCCCCCAAGGATCGTATTAGTTTAGTGTATTTAGAAACATGGAACATAATCTTCTAATCATGGTGCAAGATCTTCAATATCTCCCATAAGGATCTTCCCCTTTTGTTTTTGTACCTAAAACCTTTATTTAAATCATGGGGAAAAGAAAACATATAAAGGGTGATCTCAAATTCTCAGTAAGGGTAAGCATGGAGAAAATAAAACAATACATTTGAACTTAAAAAAACATGAACATAATGTTTAAACATCAAAATAATGAGTTGTGAAATAAATCATGGCACTACGTAAGGCATAGATCATAAAGGAACATTAATCATGATAAAATAGCATTGGAATAAAACATGTAATTATGGCATCAATTAAGCACCTCTTATGATTTCCATAGTAGCCAAGTCATTGCTTTCAAGACCATCATAGTGGAAAAATTCCATTACTGAACCGGGTTTACTTGTCGTTCCAGCCCTATATTACTGGACTGAATTTTACTTGCCATTCCAGCCATGTTTATATCATGAGATATAAATCATTAACCAATTAATTGGAGGTAGATATAGGTCCCACCCATCTCATAATGAAATCATTCTTACCTGTTCCACAAAATAATCATAAATCATTCATCATAACCCAATGAATAAAATGGGTTTCATAAACATCATACCATAATAACGTAATCCATATAAAAGAAAATGATATAATTTCATCATAAGAAGAATAAAACCATGGAAATAATAGAGATATTATAATTGAAACATAATCATACTAAATAATTTCATCATAGATGGAAAATTGTTTTGACAAAACACATGAAATGAATTCTTGAGGAAAATATCCTTTCTTCTTCAAAATCATTTTCTTTTCCCAAAATGCATTTCAATTTTAAAAGAAAATAATTTTTTTGGCAAAAATTATTAAATCTTATAGAGAAAGATACATTAAACTTAGGCTTTATGAAACAATAAAAATCTGTTCATGCCGTATAAGTTAAAAAAAACATTCTCCTCGTACTTTTGCTGGAAAATTCAAAAAGTTCATTGTATGGTAAACAAAAGAATTATTCCTTACATAAAACAATGTAAAAGTAAAAGAGGGGTAAACATGACTTTAAAAAAAAATTGAAAAATATTAAAAACTTTATGAAAAACATTTTTATGGACATGGATGAAAAATATAACCCAAGTAAATACTTGCGTATAAGTAATCTCAGATAAAAATGAGAGTTACAAAATTATCCCTTACCTTATGTCCAATTTCTTCCAAACATGTCTGAAACTCTTTTATACTAGGTTTAGACATATTATTAACTTGTAAAATAACCATAATATTATTTATTATATCATATATGATTCACTTATGACTTTATTTTACCAATTCTTTTGTCAATTCCATGTTAAAGCAGCGTTTTGGGTAAAATCATTTCATTTATCGTACGTGTTTTGGCTTGTTGTTCTTGATATTATTATTACCTATATAATGATTTAATTACATCAATAATTTAGAATATTATTTATATATCATATATATTCAGTATATATATATATACAAATAATATATAGATACATGAAATGAAACACACCGTTCATGGAGACGGTAGGCCGTACGTACGCATGAACGTTGTTTCCCTTTCCTTATTGACTTGAATTGAAGTACGTAGATGAAATATATATATAAAAATAAATCCAGTATTTTCATTATTTAATATATATCATTATTATTAATTAAATATACATTATAATCATTCATGAATGGTAAACATGGAGAATGAATCGCATCGCGTCTTAGAAATGGTAATCCGTACGTATGCACGAGCGATCATATCGTTCGCATATATATTGAATAGAATTGGAGTGGATGATATAAAATATCAGAATCCATATGATGTTATAATAATTATATATATTAATTCTTTAAACCATTATACCCATCCAAGTAAGGTGGTGGGGAAAAAACAGATTACACAGCGGCGTGGAGATGGTATTCCGTACGTACGCACGCACGGTGATTTCATTTTTCGGTGGATGGATAGATGGTGAAATGGGGTTGTTTCATATTTATAAAAACATATTAGTATATTATTTATACCGATGTTATTACTTTATAATGAAAAAACTAAATAAGAATAATTAGAAGAATAAATAAACTTGAATGAATCGGTAGAAGATATTACCTCTTCTTCGACGCGCCTCATCTTAACCTCATCTTAGGGCACTAAAGTTGGTCTTCGAAGAAGACCAGGACCTCTAGTAGGTTTCTATGGATGTGGATAAGTGAAATGGGAAAGGGTTGGCTGATCTTGAAGGCTCAAATTTGTGTGATGAGGAGAGGGAGGAGGTGCCCTTTTATAAGGGAGGAGAGGGGCACCTTTGGAAACCTCAAAAATATTAATTTAATATAAATTCAAACCCCACATAAAAACATCCAAAATGACTCAAATACGAATCTTGGATGATATAGGGTTGTAATCTCATCATCCAATAAAATTTAGACATTTTGGAAATTTAGTTTAAACCTTTTCAACATTATTTATCCATATTTAATCTATTTAATTTTATTTGTAGTAATAATATTCTATCTTTAAAATTGTTATAAATAATTACTTATGTGTTGTGAATTATCCATAATTGGGTACTTTATGAAATTTTAGACCATATAAATTTAAATTTATATGTTTTAAATATATTTGTGATTTTTAAACAATTTGATAATATGTTATTTTTATAAAATAACAATAGTGTTATTTTTAACACTATTTATTTATTTGAATTTAAATAAAATAATCTCAGAGGTTATATTCAAAAAAAAAAGTTTAATATATTCCTAACATTTCATATTCTTCTAGAAAATTTGTGGATAACATTAATTAGTTCATATAATGTCTATTTTAAATTTTATAAAACCATTTATTCGATATTTCTCTTAATAAAAAAATTACTAAATCATTTTTGTATAATCATTTAATATACTTATTATTTGCATAAAAATTAAAAATAAATTACTCTAATGATGATAAATATAATATCTTTCAAAAGAATACTTTTACTCGAATTTATCATCTTAAAATCACAACATGTAAATTGTTATATTTATTAAATTATGAAGGTCACAACTTTGACATAATTTAAAATAAAATAATATAAGTGTCATAATCTCTTTTATAAATCTCCAAATGGTCAAAAATTAGACCATTGGATGGTTATGGATTAGATGTATATGAAAAAAATGTTTTGGTCAGTTCTTTTGTGCCGTTTAATGGGTATTATTATTTTATTAAAAACTATATTAATAATTTTTCACTAAATAAATAATTTCTGCATCATTAATGTATATGCTATTAAGGAAATTAAATATCTCTTAAAAATTAAAAATAAAATTCCATAACAAATAAAGAAATTTTAGATTTCAAATGAGTATTTATAATCAAATTTATATTATTTATAACCTTATATTAGAAATACTTTAATTATTAATGTTTGAGTGAGATATATTTCACTTTCTTTAAAATAAAATAAATTAATGGTCTTAATCACATCCAAGTGGGTTACAATGGGTTTCATTTCCACCTGATTATTCCTTAGGAAAAATATAATCATCAAATTATATTAAGACATGTTATAGGGTAATTTTATAATATTATATTTACCCCTAATTATACGATTTTCCTTTAACTAGGGTAAATAAAATTTACCGTAGTTACTATTCATAGTGCCCAAAAATAAAAAGTAGTCTATTAACATAATTTGGACATACTGATTCCAAATATGGAATCACTTCCCAAATTCAAATTAAATAATTTTCAGAAATTAATTTAAAATTAATCCCATTGTTTAGAAAACGAATTTTAAAAGTTAAAACATTGCAAAAGATTAAAATGATTTTACCTATGAATTCATTGTAAAATCAATGATAATGACATAAATTATATTAAATTGTAAAAATATATTCTTTTTATACTTTAAAACCATTCAATATTATAATTTAACAATATAAATTATTACAATTAAAAGAAGTTTTTTTCAATTCTAATATAGCTTGTTCTTACTATTCATTAAATGATGAATGTTATCAGAATAATTGGAAAATTTTATCCAAATTAAATTTTTATATCCTGATTCCAAATAATAATTTTATTTTTTCAAATTAAACTTATGAAAATTTCAAAACTATATTTAAAGTGGGTGTGCCATCAAATGGTGATAAAACTGCATTTTTTTAAAAATAGTTATTTTACCTGAAAAAATTTATTTTGTTCTCATACAGTGTTCTAGAAAATTTATTAGATGAATAATAATGTTATAAAATTCAAAATGTAGTTAATAAATTTCATAACAGCTAGTTTATAATAATATTATAACAATATATCATTTTTTAGTGAAACCTAGTATTGCGTACTACACACGCTATCGAGGAAGGTCATGATTGCGTGTAATGGAAGCCATGTCAGGGTTGCGTGTAGTGAAAGCTCCCTTTGGTGTTTCATATAACATAATAAAAACTTATTTCATTTATAAATTAAACTAAATCTATACTTAATGTTGCATAGAATAATTTCGACAAAATGAACTAGAAATTGTCTGTAACAGAAGACAAGATTAGTGTTGCGTATACTGCAAGCTAATACTGTGTTGTGTATAGTACAAGCTAATCTTGGTGCAGTGTATAATAGAATACATCAAAGAAATTAAAAATAATATATCTCATAAAATATATGGGTGTTACATGACACCCCTGAAAACACCACAGAGGTCTGACTATAGGCTCAACAATCTTCAACCTAGGTAGCGGCTTACGATAGTGTGAGGTAGTAGCGCAAGGTAGAAATAGCTGGAGGTGGCAGAGCATAGCGGCCACGGCCTGAGGCGGCAGCTCTAACTGTTTCATACAATGCGGAACAGGTCCAAGAGAATATTGCGTCGGTAGGGCAAGGCTTCTAGAAGGGCGGCCTGTGGTGGATGAATGAGACATTGTCCCACGTATGAACTGGCCTAGCCGGCGAGTACTGGCCGCTGAAGGAGGCCACAATGTTCACTAGGGGACATTCCCTTGTACCGCGTCAGAGGAAACCATGGTTGTGATGTGCCCATGGTACTCGGTGGAGATATCTGTCCAATGACCTGAAACTATTCACACTACCATATTAGTGGGAGTCACACATTCAAGGTAGATCATCTGTGGTGCACCGAACATGCCCGCATGTGGATGGTCAGAACAGAGGAGTCAGGTCACCCTAGTAGCCCAATAGGTTGGATCTAGTTGCATAGTGGGCTAAGTCGGGCCTAGCCAGACTCGGTCGGGCTTAGTTGGGTTGGTCAGACTGGGTTAGTTTGTATCTTGACCGGGCCCGGGTCGGACCATTTTAATTAAACAACTGTAAAATTCAAATTGTGTATCTGTTTGAGGATCTATTTTCATCGTTGTTACCCTCGTGATGAGGATGTCCTTTTGTGTTACTCTTACTGAGTTTTTATAATGTTTTAAAATGACCTATTGTCATGAGAAGTAGGTTCTCCCAATACAAGTGTGCTATGAGTGGAATCCAGTGTGAGATGACTATTCATCATTTGTTTCCATTATGGTAAAATATTTATTTATTTTTGTTATAATTCATGTATTACCTTGTGTTATATTATGTTTATTTATTAGTGGTATTACATTTTGGTTTTTAGGTGTCCTACTGGGATTTTTTTACTCACCCCTCCATGGTCCATTCCCGCACGTGTCATGTCTTGTGCAGATAATTGATGCTTTGACAGATTTCTTGGTGGACCAGGACTAAGTGGATCTTACTGTGTTTGTAGATATGTGGTGTGATACTATAAATTTATATAGCTATCCTATACCTACCCTTAATGTAGGGTATTTTATAGATTAGTTTTAGGAACTTTTGTATTCACTTTGATAGACTCCTTCTTTGGGGGGGCTTGTATTCTATCCTAGTTTTTACTTTCTCTCTTTTAGGGCATGTATATATGTGCATGTATATAGGTACTTATGAAAAATGAAATGCATTTTGGGATATAACTACTTGGATATAGTATCCAGCCCTTGGTCTATAGTAGGTGGGCCTAGGGTAGTCATGACATGGGCCCCTCTGGGATGGGTCATGAAAAATTTGTATAAAAGGAGGACAGTTCTGTTAAAGGATAGAGAGTCTATGAGGATGGTTTTGGGTAATAGATTCGAGTGTTTTGAGTTCTGTTTTTTGTCCTGGGTATCCAGTTTTGATGCAAAGGCTGTTGTATGTATACCCAAAGACTATGAATTCTGATTTGTGACTCGGTACATGAAAAAACTAGTTGCTGAGGAATCAATGGTACACACCTCATATTGGATTTTGGTGTGTCCTTATGTCCTTCTTGAGTAAACTCTCCGGGTATACTCTATTTAATGTGGTAAATCGTGATATATTTTTGGATGCCTCAATGCATACAACTAGGTATGATTTCATTGTACGATCATGAGGAATATCCACCTAGTTATCAGGCATCCGTACAGAGGCATGTACTTGTGATACTCCTTGCACTGAATATATTACCTATGGGGGGGGGGGGGTTACGAGCGATACCACCACCCATCTAGTAGTAGTTACTACCAATTATACCACATGGGGATGCAAGTAGGATGAGAGCTTTTCATGAGTTCTAGAGGTAGCTACCTCATAGGTTTATGGGTGATCCATAACCTCTAATAGTTGAGGATTGGATGGAGGAAACTACATCTGTCTTCCACATTATGAGGACACATGTAGACAAGATGTAATTCCTAGCTGCTAGTATTCTTTAGGGTTCTGTGGGATGGTGGTGGAGCTTAATGGCCTAGGCACATGATGGGGAGACTCTCCCTTTAGTAGACTTCACGAAACTCTTTAGGTAATAGTTCTTTATTACAATGTTATGCAGATAGAGAATACATGAGCTTCTTCAACTACAATAGGTAGTCACACTGTGGTGGAGTCCTCGATGAGGTTTACTGATCTTTCTTGCTACTCCACGGATATGGTGCGAGACCCGTTCTTCAGGGATTTGACCTTTCAACAAGGGTTACACAAGGAGAGCATGTAATCCATGATATTCATTAGAGTTCCTAAATATTATGGTGTACCTAAGTAATATTTTCTTGTGGAGATATGTCTAGTAGAACAGACTCCAGTTGTAGGATCAACCAGTAGGAACTTGGCACCAGAGTCGTTAGTTTTAGGTAGCTAATAGCAGACCCATGGATCAAAGGGATTCATGCACTACAGGGGATTAACTCGGGTCATGGGATCAGTGGTGTGGGGATCTTTGGGGCAGTGCACATCTGCTAAAGGATTGGTTTTGTTACTCGTGCGGTGATTAGGGAAATCTTTCATGAGATTTCCCGACTCGTCCTACGGATGATTAGGATATTGTTGATGGACTGATGAGAAATAAAATGAGGCATGAGTAGGGTGGTACATAGGGAAATGTATATGGATGATGAGTAGTTATAGTAGCAGGAGGTGGTTGGTGGGAGGTGGTTTGATGTGTAACCACCACCACCCCAAGATTTTCCACACTATGTATAGGGAGCTGCTGGACATGGATGAGGACTACTTCATGAAATGGATGCCTATGAACGTAGTTCTCTAGGGATTATTTGTGGTATGATCTATTTTTTTTCCACCCTAGTTAGATTTTTTATATACAAAATTTCTTATCATTCCATTCATTTCATGGACATTGTTAGGTATTAAAAGATTTTAAAAGAGCTGTTTACTCGACCCTTTTGTTTAGAGACTCATTTAAGCGGGAATTTGATGGGAAAAAACTAGTTCTAATAGTGTGATATTACTCTTGGATGTGCGTTTTTTAGTTGGGATTTCTTCGTAGTGGCGTTGATTCCTTACAACATCATTCTCATGAAGGACTGATTGTCCAGAGTTTATGCTCAGATTGACTATTTTAGTAGTGGAGTGCAGTGTGTCAATGTTGATGGAAATAGGTTATTCTTATTTGAAAAAAATTAATTGTATATAGTACATGATGTAATTACTCATTGGAGGGTGCATCTGATTACTCATCGGTTGGATAGTCTAACCCTCGGTGTAGTGGATGATAAGATTCCTCAGTTTCCTACAGTGGTGCCAAAGTATGAGGTTATTTTTCCTGATTATGTCCACAGATTTCCTCCCCATTGGGTGGTTGATTTATACATTTATCTATACCATAAAATATCATTGATATCTACACCTTCATATCATACGGATCTCGTATTCTTTGTCAGTTGAGGGCACAGTTGGAGGACATGTAGAGGAAGGGCTTCGTGAGACCTAGTGTATCACCCTAGGTGGCCTTGGTTTTGGCTACTAAGAAGGCATATATAAGAATGAGGTTATGTGTGGACTTTCAGGACCCTAATCAAGTGATTGTGAAAAATAAGTATACATTACCAAGGATTGATGACCTCTTTGATCAGTTTAAGGGAGTGAGGTGGTTATCAAATAATGAACACAGGTAAAGATATCACCATCTACGTGTACGAGATGAGGATGTATCTAAGACATGCTTCAAATGTCTTTAAAGCGATGATGTGTACTTGGTGATGTTTTTTGGAATGAAGAATTCCCCAGCAGTGTTCATGAGGATCATGAACAGGAACTTCCATCCTTACATATACTAGCTCATGGTGTTCTTCTTTGATGACATCCTGGTGTACTCAACATCCATATAGGAAAACACGATACACTTGAGGATGTTCCTAGACACACTCCAAGAGAACTAACTCTATTTGACCTCTCTATGTGTCAGTTCTTGGTTTGAGAGGTCCACTTTCTAGGAAGTAACATTTCATAGACAAAAGTTGTAGTGGATATGGAGAATACTGAGGTGGTTATTTATTTGGATCCAACAAATAGTGTTTCCAAGGAGCGGAGTATCCTGGGTTTGGATTAGTAATATTGTATTTTTGTAACTAGATTTTCTAGGGTAGAATCACCCTTGCAGTCGTTGACATGGAATGGGGAGAATTTTAGGTGGATGGAGATGTGACAACTATGCTATCATGAGCTTCAGTAGAGGTTGAAAAGCCCTCTGAATGTGAGATTACTAGATGAGGGCATCATGTATGTATTGTTCTGTGATGTGTTAAGGACCGTTCTTGGTTGTGTCTTGATGTAAGGATATGTGGTGGTTGCCTATAATTTATGAAAGTTGAGATAGCACTAGTAGAACTATATGCACCACGATATTGATCTAGTAGTGGTTGTCTTCATATTAAAGATGTGGAACCACTACCTAATGGGTGATTAGTTTACCATATACTCTTTCCACAAAAATATCAGGTATATATTCTCTTAAATGGATCTAAACATCATATAGAGGTTATTGCTAGAGTTCCTCTAGGACAATGTCATTGAGATTTAATATTCTCCTAGGAAGGGGAACGTAGTGGCGGATTCTCTTAGCAGGAGATCCATAATGTAGTTGCTATGTGATGTGTCAAAGTAGTTGACCATTTTAGAGATATACCTTGTGGATAAAAATGGAGTCTATTACCTCCAGTCAATGGTTTTCACCCCTCCACTCTTACAACAAGTTAGGGAGGCACGACTTGGGGATATCGACTATGAGACCAGACATTCTCATTTTTCACAGGGCCTTCCATTAATGAATTTTTAATAGGTATGGAGCATGTCATTATTTTTATAGAGAGAAATGTTAAACTAATGAAATTACGGGAGGAGGTTCTACTGGAGTTACACACATCAACATTGGTGGCAAATACTGGTGTGGCGATGATTTACCATGACCACTGATGTTAGTTATTGTGTCCAGTGATGAAGAAGGTAGTAGCATAGTTTTTTTTTCAATACCTCACTTTCCCTCAAGTGAAGGCTAAGCACTAGGTTCCAGTGGGCCTGACCCAACCAATTTAGTTGCTAGAGTGGATGCGGGATGAGATATTAATGGAATTCATGATGGTTATACTATGCATATCCAGGGGACATGATACCATCTGGGTGATTATTGACTGACTCACCATATTACACCATGTCCTACTCATCCATGAGAAGAGTTCAGTAAGGATCTTGGGATTCCACTACATTTAGGAGATATTTCGTCTTCATGGAGTACCATCGAAGATCGTTTCAGATTGTGATGCTCGTTTCACATGCCAAATGAGGAAAGGATTTCATGAGGTTTTTGAGACTCAGTTATTCTTGAGCAGGTCGTTTCATCCCATGATTGATTTACAAAAAAAAGAACCATTCATGTTTTGGGGACATGCTATGTGTTTACATCGTAGACTTAGGTCATATTTGGAAGGATCACCTACTTATAGTGGAGGTTAAATACAAAAAAAACAATCATTCCACCATTTTTATGGGACCATTTTAGGTCTCATAAGGGTGACCATGAAGGTCACCACATTATTGGACTGAGCAAGAAGTGTCAACACTAATTGGTCTAGAGTTGTTGTGGGCTACCACTAATAAGGGGAAGATCATCACGGAATTGATGAGGACTACAAAAATCCTACAGAAGTCATATTCTGATAGGATATAGAGGTCCATGGAGTTTAATGGGGGAGACCATGTGTTCCTTGCATACTCACATCGATGGGGATTGTAGTGATTTGGCTAGGGAGGCATGTTATCTCTAAGATACATCATCCCATTTTAGATTATGAGTAGTGTTGGTGAGGTGGCATGTCTCCTAGATATACCCCCATAGTTTTATCATGTGTTTGATATCTTCCATGTGTCATAGTTGAGGTGGGAAGTGAATAATAAATCACACATCATTGATTGGGGAAATATAGACATTGATAATGGGGAGACATTTACATGGTACTGAGTGGAGATCGAGGATCGATTTGAAAGGATGTTTCATGGGTGGTCGATTACTCTGGTGTTCATTCAATTCTAGCATATAAATCTTGTAGGAGATCACATGGTAGAGGGTGGCTAATATTCATCATTAGTACCCTCCCCTTTTTGTTTATTAGAACTTGTACTAGATTTAAGGGATGTAAAAACCTAAGGTTGGAATAATGTAATGACTCGTATTTTTGTTGTTTTTTATAAAAAAAAATTGTGAAAATTTCATGACCATGCACTAAGATGACATGAAATTACAAGGCTCAGTGCTCCCAGAACAATTCCTTGAAAAAATTTATGCTTTTAACAAATCATGCGGGTAGTTTTTTTTGAAATTGTAATAACATCTAAACGGGTTTCCCGATCAGAAATATGAGGGCACCGTTGCATTCAGAATAATGAATTTATCATAAGAATGGTCTAAAATTGTCTAGTGTGAGATATAAAAACATGTTAATTTTTTGAATTTTTAGTAAAAAAATATTTAATGAATTTTTTTTATTACAACACAAAAAGGTATTCTTTTTTAAAATGAACATTTTCATAGAATATGGTTTTTTCATCATAAGCTATGAATTCCTATGACATGAGGTGTATTCTATCTATTGAACATTGGGGGATCGAGAATCTATGATGAAAACTTGGATATTGGATCTTGGATCGATGATTGATGGATTGACGAATGATGAGAATAAAACTTATCCATTCATTAATAACCAATCAAAACTACATGTAGGATATTGTTTCTTGGTGATTTATTCCATTATTTTTGAATTTAATGTCAAATGTGGACTGACCCATGAAAAATTTGACCCGTGATTCGATCTCTTGAGGGATATGAGTTATATTAAATGGATTTAATAGAGGTTAGATCTGTGTGATTTCATCATTCATCCTGATCCCTCTAACAATGAGGAATCATGACCAACATGAACAAATGCTGAGATCCATCCTTCAGGTTATTTTGTGCTTCTCATTTTCCCCCTGTTCTTTGAATTCTTCACATTTTTCATGTTTTTATGATAGGATTATTGGTACACCTTTGATTTGTGGCACAACAACCTAAGACCAAATATCGGACACCCCCATGACACTGTAGAGGTGTGAGGGCAGGCACAATGAACATTAACTGAGGAAGTGGATTACCATGTTGCCAGGTGGATATAGGAAACTATGTAAGACAACAATATGATGAGGTGGTGGCTCTATCCGGTTCTCGAAAAGATGTTTCTGTCCAGGTAGATGACATGCTGACATGGAAAGGTTGCTAGCAGGGTGTCCGATAGGGGTAGAACATAGTAGGGGCATGCGTCGGAACTTACATATCTGGTGAGTACATGTCAGGGTAGGAGGCTGCAACATTGACTGGGGGACGTGGCTTGATTCCATGTCCTAGGAAACCAAGATGGAAGTGTGGTCGTAAGACCAGTCATAGAAGGTGGCCAAATTGTGTGAAACATGGAACGACACCACATTAGTGGGAGGCACATGAACGATGTAGACTGCATGTGGCACACTAAACTGGAATTCCTACAGTGGGATGGATTTGAGGAGTTGGGCCACTCGAGTGGCCTAGTGGGCTAGGGCGATTCGTGCTGGGTCGGGTCAGATGGCAGGGTCGGGTTGGGTCCAGCATGTAAATATGGTCTAGGTCAGACCTTTTAAATAAAATAGTCATAAAATTCAAATTTTGTTTCCTTTTGATGATTAATTTTTGGCATTTGGACCCCTGTAATGAGACAACACTTTTTAGTTACTATATTTGAGTTGTTTTGGAAGTTGGAATACAGCCTAATAGCTTGAGGATTAGGATCTCTCAATACATGCGTGCTACGAGCCGATTCATGTGTGAGATAAATGTACTTTGTGTGTTTCCTTTTTGGTATACCATGTGTTTCTTTATGGAAGTCCATGTATTTATTTATGGTATAATTAATTAATTTCTTTTCGGTTTACATCATATTTTTCTTAGTGTAATTACTATGTGGTTTTTTTGTCTCCTATAGAGTATTATTTTACACACCCCTGTATAGGCCTTGTCCACACGTGTCATGTAATGTGAAAGAGATTCATAATTTGATGGAGATATAGGTCTACCATAACCAGGTGGGGCTTATAGTGTTCCGATGGATGAGGTTTTCTCTTATGGATTTATACATTAGTCCTACACACACCCATCAGGTAGGGTTTTTAGTAGTTGTGTTTCATGAACATGTGTATTCAATTTGAATGAATCCTTCTTTTGGTGGGTTCGTATTCTCGACCTAATTTTACATTCCATCATTAAGGTCAGGGTATTTTGTGCATGCATACAGTTACATAGGAATATTTCTCCCATTTTACACTATTCCTACTCAGTTCTAGTCTCCATCCCCTAGCCTATCAGAGGAGGCATTGAGGCAGTCACGACAAGGACCCCTCTAGGATGAGTTGTGATAGTAGAATATTGTTTAATGTTGTTTTAATTTAGGTAGGTGATCAAAAAAATTTCTGTATTTGACTACTATATCATCAAAATATCGTGAAATTAATTTACCCAATAAGGGTTTAAAGATTTGATGCATTACATGTTGGTATGTCGCACAAGAATTATTCAAGCCAAAGGGAATTACCCGATATCAAAATATACCTTGAGGGGATCTTATGGATATGTTTTATTCATATTTTGGGTCCATCTAGATTTGGTTTACCCAGATTATACATCCATGATGGAGAAGGATTGGTAGCCAGCTATTGCATCAATTCGTAGTTCTATGATTGGAATTGAGAAGTCACATTTTGTATAATCCCAAATTTAGATCTCTTTAATCATTTAAATCTATGATTTGACCATTATTCATTTTCATAGGTACAATATAGGGTTTCCACATCATTTAATTTACCTGTAAAATGAACTCATACTTGATGAATTTTTCCACTTCATCCTTAATTTTTGAGGTGTCAGTTTGGCTTGTCCTCCTGGCTGCATTCTTGTATCCTTGATGATCTTATGGAAAACTCAAATGTTGAGTGTCCACCTCAGGGTGATGAAATGTAATTTCATATAATTCCAACAAAACCCATCCCAGTGTTTCTTTAGAATGATAGTGTATACCTCTTTCTCAAAAGATGTTAGGGCTACACCAATCAGAGTGGGTGTAGATAATACTATGTATACATATTTATTTTTCTATGTTCCTCCAAATCGATGGACATGCTTTATTCAAATTATGGAGGGAAATAATTTAGGTATTACTATAATTCTCATCTTTATGTATCTCTTATTCACTCTTCTTTTGGGTTCAGTGATGAGGAAATAATTTCATGCTAGGGTAGGAGTTAGTATTTGGACATCCCGAAGAGGAGGAAACCATCTCCATCCCAATTGGAGACTACGGTCCTTTTTGTAGCTCTAAAGGGAAGATGATGGGATTAGAATAGGCATCCATTTCCTTTTTCAATAGTTACACAACTTATTCTAGATCGTTTAATCAAGAAGATACATAGAGAAGTTCCGTGGATGAAATCAAGATATCATTGTTTAGGATTTCGTCATTGCTTGGAATGTCACTGAATTCTCCCATACTATTATGAATAGTTGTCATGATTGAAATTATGGAATCCCCTGAATGAGTTCTTGGATTTTGGACTAACATTTATACTTGATTAATGGGTAGAACATAATTTTCACTATGATTATTGAATGGGTTAGCTTGGATATTTTCAAAACCATTTGGATCACCGATTATAGTAACATCATTTTCTATGGAATCTTTTCCAGTTGTGTTGCAGAAGTCTGCATCAATGTATAATGATTCACAAGTATTGAATGGGGAATTATCATCATAAAATGTTACAATTTCACCGTTGATGCAATGATCAAGACATTGGTGGTATGATGAAGGAACGGTTGTATGCTGATATATCATAGGTCTTTCCAACAGAATGATGAATGTTATCTCCTACCAGAAAACCATGAACTCTAAATCAAATATGGGATTAAAAACAGAGTTCAGATCATAATATCATTGATATGTTATTTTTCATTCTTGTCATAACCCTGTGACATAGATTTGGAGGGAGAAAAGTGGGATTCAATGAGGCAAAGTCAATAAACATTATGAATGGGAATGATTTTGACTCCTGATCCATTTTCAATGAAGGATCTTCGAATGTCAATGTTATTAATCTTACTGGCTAGGTAAAGGGTCATGATGTTTCCTTGTATGAATACATCCCCATCTAGGTCTGTAAAAGATATGACCCCATGGAATTCTACCCGATCATTCTCTAAAAGATAAAATTCCATCATAGCAACCTCATCTTAAAACACTTGAGGACATCACAATGCGTCGATGAGTGATTCTGGGAGATCCTTCACTGGATTTAGGGAATCCATGATCAATAACATAGTGAGTACATGAGCCAGTTTCTTCAACACATCATACTATTGATCTAGGGGTCTATGTCTCCTATAGTTAGATTCTCTATTATATGTGCCCTGCAAGATTATTCTATATATATGGATGGAAAATTCCTAGGGATATGAGTTGGATATACTTATGTTCTTGGTATATTAGTATGGATAGTTCTACCCACCTTGTGAGATGTTTATGGCATAGCCTCTAACTTGTCTCCAAATTTGGTCATGTTGGGGAAGACTATGACAACCCTGATCTTTTATTACACAAATAATAATAATTTATTACATAACCATCACTTGATAAAACATAGAGGATCGAGTGGTCTAGTGTATTTGGGGATTAGGATAATTACACAACTACTTAAAACATTAAATACAATATATTTATTGAAAACAACCTTTACATGACCACTATATTCCCTCGTACTTAGCATTGTTTGAGATTACTTGAGTACATGCATAAGAAAAGGGTGAGCTATAAACCCTAGTAAGGGAATAATCATGGAATAACATGAATAATACAATACATGTTAGAAAATAGTCATATCAATAGAGCACAAGAGAAGCATAAATATAAAGGCATGATGAAGCATGATATTCATAACATGGAAATCTGGCAACAACACTTTACATGGAATTACCATTAGCCAAGGCTCATTGCACATAGAGCATGAGTAAATACTCATTGCACATGAAGCACAAGTAAAACTTCATTGCACATGAAGTAGCATGAGTAAACACCAATTTAACATGACGTATCACAATACTATGCTTCACCTAATGCATTGGATCACTATAAGGGCGCACCCTTCTTAAACATTTCATTTAATGCATAAGTGTGCCACAGGGATCAAAAAACATGGATTCATTAAACATAATAATTTATTACATGATAAAGGAATGTTGAATTCATACATGATACTCTATAATCAATATGTAAATGTGTATATAGGTCAATACCCATGATAGAGAACTGGGCATGGTATTCACTACACAATGACTTTGGCTTTGAAAAATGTGGTGCAATTTCGGCAGCCTAATAGCATGACATAAGAATTAATAAAAATGGTTGATGAAAGAGAACTGGGTGTCTCATAATATATACACTAAATGGAAACTAAGGGGGTCATATAGTTATAAGTCCCAACAATTGTAATGAAATTTAGATTCATGATACAAAAGAATTGCTTTAATGTAAATGAGGAGAGAGAAATTCCTTTCAGAATTTCGCCATAACTACGGGTAAACATGGGAGGCATTTAATGAGAGAGAAAAAGGTCTCCCACCATTAAAACATAAAAAGCCTAGTATGGGGGATGTTTTAAAACATACCCCAACATTTATAATTGAAATTAAAAGTGCATAACAACATAAATAATATTGGAAAAAAATGAGAACGAAAAAAAACCCTTACATGGAAGTGTGCTTCCAAAGGCGTGAGAGAGGATTGAGAGAGGTTTCTTGGAAGCTTGGGGAACGTTTAGAGGATTATAGATAGATAATTCTAGAGTTCTGACGAACTACAAAGGCTTTGAGTGAGGAGGATGTTTGAGCTTGGGTGGGTTTATATAGGAAATTTGTGGGAAATGTTTATTATTTAGGTTTGGGACACCTCACATTAAACTAATCCTAACTACAAACTAGACCATGGTTTTTCCCATGTTTTTTGGAAAAGGAAAGTGGAAAAAATATTTTATGAGGCCAAAGTCCTAACTTCTTAAAATAAAGGGGTTGCTTATGTGGAGGTGAGTCACACTCCCAAGGAAATCAATTTAAAAAGACAAGATGGTTAATAAATCTTGAAGGGTCCATTAATGTTTTGTAAATTAATTCAAAAAAACCTGAAATCACATTATTTTAATGGTTAGACATATATTGGCCGAAAATAATTCTTATATTATTTTATTTCATCACTATTGGGTCATTATGATATCATAAAACACATTATATATTTAAACAATATTTAATTTTTACGCAAAATTTTGACTATCTTAGAAAATTATGAAAAATTCACCGTTAGATAATTTCTATGTCTTGATTACAGAAATAATATTTATTTTAATCTTAATAATTTTCTAAATATGTTAAATTTCACTTTTAAAATAAAAACCGACATTTATTGAAAATTCACGGGTTTTGACAAAAATAGCATTGAAACCTTAAAAAAAATACGATTGCATTCATAAAATTATGCAATCATATATATTTAATAAAAATAAATTTAATAATAATTATAATATTTTATTAAAATATAATTTATTTCAAAAATCAATTAATTCATCAAAATAGATTTCTTAGATGAACATTAACTAAAAATACTATTTACACTTTAAAAACTATATACAAGGTAACAAAAATAACATGAAAATATATTAATTATTATATACAAAAATAATGTACATAACCATCGTCCTAAGGTATTATTACATAAACCCTTATAACACCCCCATAAGACCAAAGAGTAATGTGTGCGATGGTGACAGACTCTTGGGGTGACTCAGATAACATTGCTCGAGTGGTAATCTCTATCAACTATAATTTCCCTTGTAGGCGGTCTCGATCGAGCTTAACATATTCCAGCTCAGCTTGGGCTTGGTCTAGAGTGAAGCCCAAAGACGCCACCTCCTTTCCGAGCTCTGACAAAAGGGCTTCATATGGGGCATATCTACTTGATGATGTCATTTCTTCCTTTGTCTGAGTAAATTGGATTTGTTAAAGCCTTATATTTATACTAATCATGTGATCATTGATCAATGATTGTATTATCAACAGTCACAATTCATAACATAAAACCAAAGAATTTGACATTTTATATAATGATTATACATAAGGAGACATTTAATTAGATCAAGATGGATTTCCATTAATGATTGATTGGGTCGTTACAATCTTTACCCATTAAAAAATTTCCCCCTAGATATTTTCTTTTCCCACACCAAAATAGATGTGGGTAACACTGCTTCATCATTTCCTTTGATTCCCATGTCCCTTCTTCAAACTTGTGGTTTCACCACAACACCTTGATGAGGGGAATTGTCTTATTTCTTAGAACTTTATCTTTATGATCTAAGATCTTCACTGGTTTCTCCTCATAAGAAATGTCATCCTCTAAATGTACCACCTCTGAAGAGAGTACATGTGAAAGGTCTGGTATATACTTTCTTAAGTGGGATATATGAAATACATCATTTACTTTTTCCATGGTAGGTGTAAGTGCTAGACGATAGGCCACATCCCCGACACGATCAAGAATCTCGAAGGGGCCAATGTACCTTGGACTTAGCTTCCCTTTAATTCCAAACCTCATGGCCATATTCCATAGATTTTTGCATAGAAATACTATGTCTCCAACTTTAAACTCAAGGTTTCCTCGATGGTTATCTGCATAAATCTTCTGTTGACTTTAGGTTGCC
Organism: Viscum album; assembly: GCA_963277665.1. Classification (NCBI taxonomy): domain Eukaryota; kingdom Viridiplantae; phylum Streptophyta; class Magnoliopsida; order Santalales; family Viscaceae; genus Viscum; species Viscum album. Next base: position 1,269,449,291 of record OY728151.1, on the reverse strand, counting down.
TTGATATGCTGCTGAATGGCTTTCAACTTATCCCTGATTTATTCGACCATTTCTGGTCCAAACAGCTTACGCTCACCAACCTCATCCCAGCAAGATGTTGTTCATCACTTTTTCCCATAAAGGGCTTCATATGGTTCCATTTGGATGCTCGAGTGAAAACTGTTATTATAAGATAACTCGACTATAGGAATATGTTGATCTAATCCTCCTTTAAAGTCCATTGAGCACACTCTCAAACATTTCCTCAAGTGTTTGGATATTCTGATTGGATTGGCCATCAGTTTGAGGTTGGTAGGCCGTACTGAAGTTCAGTTCAGTATTCAGAGGATTTTTAAGACTCTTACAAAACCAAGAGATGAATCATGGATCTCGATCGGACACAATAGATAGAGATACTCCATGCAGCATTACCAATTCGCTGATATATATCTCTGCCAGATGATCCAATGAGAAATCCTCCTGAATAGTAATGAAGTGTCACTTCTACAAATACCCCTTTTATTAGTGCTAAAAATGGCCTTTAACAGTGCTAGAAAAGAACTGTTAAAGCCGGTGTAGATAACAGGGGGGTCCCCTTTATCAGTGCTCCAAAAAGCACTGATAAATACCCCTTTTATCAGCACTAAAAAGAGCGCTGATAAGAGGGGTATTTTATCAGCGCTAAAAAGAATCGCTGATAAAATGTTCCTTTATTAGAGATTTCTTTTTTGTGCTGATAAAGGACCCATTTTATCAGCGCTTTTTTAAAAATGCTGATAAAAGTAAAAAAATAATAAAAATCCTGCCAATCAAGGGGGCTTTTATAGCACTTGAGCCCCCCTTTTAATAGCGCTTTCCAGCCCCTCCAGTGCCCGTACGCATCCCCTCCACCCTATATCAGCGCTACACCCACCCCCTTTATCATCGATAGCCCCCCAAATCCACCCCCATGCACGCGCCCTTGCCTCCACCAAGATTTGATCTTGAGACCTCCACCTTGCGCGCCTAAAGCCTTTACCACTCTGCCATATTGATTTGTTCTTCAGTTAATGACATATCTATTTATTTATCTATATATTTAGTTATATTTATTCATATAATAATATAAAGTTATATATATATATAGTTATATTAATATATATATTTATAGTGATATTAATATATATATTTATAGTTATATCAATATATATATGTAGTTATATGAATATATATATATAGTTAGATTAATATATATGTATATAAATATTTATATATTGGTATTTTAAGTAAAATGGATATTATTTATGCCTGTTTGCAGTTCGAGTTGCATTTTCAACATATTTTGGTTATTTTTTAAATTTTTATTTTTTTTTCTGGTCTTAAAATTGTTATTAAATGACTATTACTCCATAATAATATGCAAATTATTAATTAAAAAAAATTAATTTTTTATAAGCCATTTTCACTAAATATCATATATATTAAGTGTAACTTTATATTTATACTTATCTAAAATATGTTTAAAATTATATTTAAAAAATATTTATTATATTTATATCAATATAACTATATATATATATTTAAATATTAATAAATATATTTTTTTTATTTTTTTGGAAGTAGACCCTTTATCAGCGCTTTTAAAAAAAGAACTCATAAAGACCCCTTTTATCAGTACTACTAAAAAAAGCGCTGATAAAGGGGTACGTTTATCAGCACTTTTTTAGTGCTGATAAAGGTACCTACCATTATCAGGGCTTTTTCGTTAGTGCTGATAAAGGTTTTCACTAGCCTTGACCCGTTTTGTGGTAGTGTGTGCAGCCTTTGTAAGACGATCCACAAAAACCCAGTTTGAATTGTTGCCTTTTGATGTCTTCAAGAGTTTAGTGACAATGTCCATGGTGACATTCCCCCATTTCCATTCTGGTATGGGAAATGGTTGCACCATCCCCTTAGAATTCTTCCTCTCTACATTCACTTGGTGATAAACCAGGAACATTAAAGTATATTCATCGATATCCTTCTTCATATTATCCCACCAATAATTCTATCTGAGATCTCGATATATCTTTGTGTATCCTAGATGAACAGAGAAAATTGAACTATGTTATTCATCCAAAAGTTCTTTCTTCAGCTCCAGACTTAATGGAACACGTAGTCATTTTCCAAATCTCACAATTCCTTCTTCATTAACATTAAATTCCAAGGATTTTCCTTTTCCACTTGATTCCACTTTTTCTTAAATTCCCACATCATCTTTTTGAGTATCTTTTAACGTTTAAAAAATTAGTGGTTGAGCAATAATTTGTGAAAGGATTGATGATTTTCCCTTGTTTATGATTACCATGTCCATCTTCATCAAATCTAAGAAGAATGGATCCTTTTCAATTCTCATCAATGATAGAAATGTTGGGTCCTTTCTACATAGGGCATCAAACACCTTGTTCGCTTTCCCAGAATGGTAATGGATTGAGAATCCATAGTTTTTGATTAGCTCTAACCATCTTCATTGGTTCATGTTCAACTCTTTCTATGTAAATATATACTTGAGGCTTTTGTGGTCTGTATATATTTCACACTTCTCCTCAAAGAGATAATGCCACCAAATTTTCAAAGAGAAGATCACTTCATCTAACTAGAGTTCATGTGTTGGATAGTTCAATTCATGAAATTTTAATTGCCTTGATGTAAAGGTAATGACTTTGTCATTTTTCATCAACACACATCCCATGCCCTTCTTCTAAGCATCACTTAATACCACAAAAACTTCTCCAGTTGTGGGTAATGTTAGCACAGGTGCAGTGATAAGACTCATTTTCAACACCTTGAAGCTTTCTTCACTTTCCTCACTCCCGGAAAACATTACTCCCTTATAAGTTATCTTGGTAGGAGGGTTGGACAATCATGAGAAATTTCTCACAAATCGTCGATAATATCCAGCTAACCCCAAGAAGAAACAGATATATGTTACTGATGATGGCCTCACCCATCCATCAATTGCATTTGTTTTAAAGGGATCCACATATATCCCATTTCTTGTGATGATATGTCCTAAGAATGAGACCTCCTTCAACTAGTATTCACACTTGTTGTGCTTTTCATAGAGCTTCTCCTTCCATAAGGTCTATAGTACAGTTCTTAGATGCTCCTAATGATCCTCCTTGGTTTTGGAGCATATCATAATATCTTCTATAAAGAATACCACAAATTTTTCAAGGTGATATCTAAAGACTATATTCATTGAGTCCTTGAAAATTGATGGAGAATTAGAGAGTCCGAATGGCATTACTATGAATTCATAGTGCCCATGTCTTGTACGAAAATAAGTCTTGGGGATACCTTCATTATTCACCCTTACTTGATAATATCATGACTGCAGATCCACCTTGGAGATGTATTGTGCTCCACACAGCTGATCTAACAAGTCATCAATTTGTTGGAGATGATACTTGTTCATTGTCCTGATTTTGTAGAGCTCACGATAATCGATGCAATGACGCATTGACCCATCCTTCTTCTTGACGAAGAGGGCTGGTGCACCCCATGACCAAGCACTTGGGTGTATATACCCTTTATCTATATTCTCCTGTAATTAATTCTTCAGATCTTCAAGCTCTAAAATATCCATTCTATATAGTGTTTTGGATATTGGTAACGCCCTAGGTATACGTTCAATTGAGAATTCAACATCTCTTCTAGAAGGAAGACCAGACAATTCCCTGGGAAACACTTCAACAAATTCCGTCACAATAGGCATGTGTCCTAACATGGCATCCTCCTTAGACTCAATCATCTGAGTCATATACGTATTATCATAGGTTTGTAATATCTACACTTGATATGATGGAGTTAAAGAAGATTCATATTCTTCCTTGCACTTGTAAATAATCGGGGGTCGATTCTACACATGGAGAGTGATTTCCCTCTCATTGAAATTTATGTTGACTCTATATAAGGAAATCCAATCCTTGCCAAGAATTGCTTCAAATTTCACTAGAGGGAGTATGAAAAGGTTTTTCAGGATGTTTAATTTACATATTTTGACAGGGGAGGAGTTATATTCATGGGATGCAATGATTTCCCCATTTTCCATTCTCACTGACATTTCACTTCCATGATTTTTGGTGGTGTTGGGATTGTTCTACTAAACTTTTGAGATATAAAATACTACATAGAAACTGAATAAAAAAGTAAATTCTCTATTTTTGAATGAATAACTAGCGTACCTATCAGCACTTCTTTGTCAGGGTTCACATCGTCAGTAGTGATGGAAAAAGATCTCCCTTGATGCCTTGGAGGTTGTTGGTTTCCTTCAAAAACCCTTGTCTTAGGGAACTAATTTGTAAGATTCCCTATTTTTTTGCAGTTGTATCAATAAACAATGTGTTGTTTTTCGAACGAAACATTCCCCTCCACTATTGTAGCCATGTGTTTTTCTTGTCGGCAGTTAACATCTACTTTCCCTTCTCTTCCACACCAATAGCATTTCCTCGTACCCTTCAGGCACTTTCCAGGGTTCTTCTTTCTGCACCATTGGAAAGTGGGGTGCTAGATCTTCATAGCACTGTTGGATTTATCAATCGGACCACCAGCATTGAAGTCCACATAACTCTTATTTTCCCCTTGAGACCCCTACAATTCTCTGATCTCCATTTCGGCCTTGAGGTCACATCAATCAATTTACTCATAGCTTTTGAAGTAACGGATCGCCAGTGCTTTCCACAGGATAGGTTTCTACCCTCCAAAGAAGCAGTCAACCTTGCATTCAAGGGGTAAAGAAAGCCGGAAGCATATCATGAAAGCCTTGTGAATTTTTCCTAGTACGCTCCAACATATTCATCATCTTTCTTCTTGAGTGCAAAGAAGTCCCTTTCCATCTAAATCCGGAGGGTGCACAGAAAATATTTATCGAAAAACTTCTTCTCGAAATCCTTCCATTCCAATGGCTCGATCTCATCCTCAAGCTTAGTATTTTTTGATCAACATCCACCATTGATCATCTTCACCCTCCATACGATAAGAAACCAGGAGAACCTCTTATTATTCTGAACATTGAAGGATGAAGAAGATCTTTTCAATGGAGTTGATCCATTGTTCATCAATTGAGAGATCGGATGATCCATTAAATGTTTGTGGTCTCTCTCATGAAGATCTCGATAGTGACTTGTTCTTTCTTAGGGGTGGGGGGTTGAACATTCCTCTTAACCCATGTTTCTATTCAATTAATGAGTTAGCTGAGAGAGAAGCATGAAAATGTTCATGATTCCCGCTCCCATTGTATTGGGCATCTCATTAGTACAGTTTTCACATTGACATTCACATCGGTTGTTAGCCCGAGTCCTCCTATTACCGGCCATTGGTAGGAATAAAAGGAAATTTAAGGGTTAAACATAATGGGTAATCCAAGGACAAAACTAATGACTTATACATAAATTTTATTTCCTTAACATATGAATCTATTGGCTTCAGTCTATGTTATACCTGATCTACTTTCAAACATATATTTGTAGGGAAATTTTTATCCCATAATAATGGTTCATACTAAACATGTGAATTTAAAAAATCATATCCCATGAGAGTGTTGTAACCAAGAGTGTAGCAAGGCCCATTATCGTTCCCCAATTCATGTTCGAGTCTAGCTCAAAGTGGGGTTTTCAGGTTTTACCCCTAGGATACATCTACGCCAGAGCCGCCTCTATATGATTGTAACTAGAAAGGGATGTATTTGCTTGATAAAACAATTACTCAATACTCACCAAAACATACAGATGTTTTTATTTTACTTAGTACGTTCTCTAATAATATACTAGGGCTTTCTAATCCTAATCCCAAAAATAACTAAACTTATCCTCTCATACCAACTATGACAACCCTGATCTTTTATTACAAAAATAAACATAATTTATTACATAAACATCACTTGATAAAAAATAGATGATCGAGAGGTCTAGTGTCCTTGTGGATTAGGATCATTAAATAATAGCTTAAAACTAGAAATACAACATCTTTATTGAAAACATACTTTACATGACCACTACATTCCCTCATTCTTACCATTCTATGGGATAACCTGAGGACATGCATAAGAAAAGGGCGAGCTATGAAGCCCAGTAAGGGAATAATAATGGAATAACATGAGGAATACAATACATGTTAGACAATAGTCATATCAACAGAGAACAAGAGAATAATAAACATAAAGGCATGATAATGCTTGATAATCATAACATGGAAATGTGGCAACAACCCATAACATGGAATTAGCATGAGCTAAGGCTCATTGCACATGCAGTGTGAGTAAATCCTCATTGCACATGAATCATGAGAAAAACCTTGTAGAACTTGAATTAGCATGATTAAACACCCATTTCACATGACGTATCATGATACTATAATTCACCCAATGCATTGGAGTTCTATAAGGGTGCGCCATTCTTAAACATCTCATTTCATGCATTAGTGTGCCACATGGATCATAAAACATGGATTCATTAAACATTATCATTTATTCCAAGATAAAGCAATGTGAAATTAATATATGAAACTATATAATAAATAAGTAAATTTGAATAAAGTTGAATACCCTTGATAGAGAAATGGTCATGGTATTCACTACACAATGACTTTTTCTTGGAAAAAACGTGGTGCAATTTCAGCAGCCTAACAACGTGACATAGGAATTCATAAAAATAGTTGATGAAAGAGAAATGGGTATATCATCATATATAAACTAAATGGAAAGTAAGGGGTCATATATATATACATGTCCCAACAATTTTAATGGTATTTATATTCATGATACAAAATAATTTATTGAATGTATATGTGGAGAAAGAAATTCCTTTCGGAATTTCGACATAGTAACGAGTGTACATGGGGGAATTTAATGAGAGTGAAAGTGGTCTACCATAATTCAAACATAAATACGGATGTATGGGGGAGGTTAAAACCCATACCCCATCATTTATAATTGAAATTAAAATGGCATAACATCTTAAATAATATTGGACAAAAATGACAAATGAAGAAAAAAACCATAAATGGAAGTGTGCTTCCAAAGGCTTGAGAGAGGCTAGAGAGAGTCTTCTGGGGAGCATTGGGCTCCTTGTGAGGATTATAGAGAGAGCGGGAAGAGGTTGGATGAACTAATAATTCTTTGAGTGAGGAGGAAGTGGGAGCTTGGGTGGGTTTATATAGGAAAGGTGAGGGAATTCTTTATTATTTAGGTTTGGGAAAATTCACATTAAACTAATCAAAACCTCAAAACAACCCACAGGATATTCCCATGTTTTTTGGAAAAGGGAAGGGAAAAATAATATTTTATAAGTCCAATGTCCTAAATTCTTAAAATAATCGGTTTGCTTATGTGGATGTGTGTCAAACTCCACATGAAAACAATTTAAAAAGACAAGATGTTTAATAAGTCTTGGAGGGTCCATGAATGATTTGTAAATTAAGTCAAACAAACCCAAAATCACATTATTTTAATGGTGAAATATATATTGGCCGAAGAAAAAGATTATAATATTTTATTAAATAACTATTGGGTCATTTTGATGTCATAAAACACATTATATATTTAAACGATATTTAATTTTAACCCAAAAATTTGACTGTCTTAGAAAATTATGAAAAATTCAATGTTAGATAATTTCAACGTCCAGATACCAGAAATAATATTTATTTTATCAAAATAATTTTATAAATATGTTAATTGTCACTTATAAGACAAAAGCTAACATTTATCTAAAATTCACGGGTTTTGACAAAAATGGCTTTCAAACCTTAATAAAAATTACGATTGCATTCATAAAATTATAAAATAATTTATATTAAAATAAAATTAATTTAATAATAATAATAATATTTTTTTTTAAATATTATTTAATTCAAAAATCAATTAATTCATCAAAATATATTTCTTAGTTGAACATTAACTAAAAATACTATTTGCGCTTTAAAAACAATTAACAAGTTAACAAAAATAACATGAAAATATATTCATTATTATAAAAAATAATGTACATAACCAACATGCTATGGTATTTCTACATAACACATTATAATACCCACATAAGACCATAGAGTAAGGTGTGAGATGGTGACAGACTCTTGGGGTGGCTCGGAAAACATTTCTCGAGTGATAATATCTATCAACTTCAATTTCTGTCCTAGGAGGTCCCTTTGGAGCATAAAATATTCAAGATCATCTTGGGCATGGTCAAGAGTGAAGCCCAATGACACCACCTCCTTTTTGATCTCTAAAAAATGAGCTTATTTATGAGGCACGTCTACTAGATGAGGCCATCGCTTCCTTTGTTTGAGTAAATTGGATTTGTTAAAGCCCTATATTTATATTAATCATGTGATCACTTTTCAATGGATATATTAGAAATGGTCACAATTCATAACAAAAAACCGATATAGTTGACATTTTATATGGATATTTTACATAGAGAGACATTTAATTAGATCGAGATGGATTTCTATTAATGAAAGTTTGGGTCGTTACAAAGACCCTGTCCTATGTGGGGGGATTTCCGTTGTTGCTGCTAAGCATGATGAAGGTTTCTTCCATGAGTTTCTACTTCATAACCAGTTTATATAGGGGTGTGGTTGAAGTTGTGACTTCTAGCACCACCATGTATTCCCGTGTATCCTTGAGCTTGGTGACCTCTTCCCCTAGCTTCCCAATCATGTGAGGAAAACTCATGTTCATAATTAGAATCATCATTTTCATGGTTATCTGTTATGTTAATAATTATAATATAACCTAAGTTAAAATTCTCATCTGATGAATATTATGACTGATAGGTCAATTATTTGTCTGCCATTTTTTGGGGTAGTTCTCGTGATTTTGAGAGGGTTGGCATGAAATATGATAAGGTCAACAATAATATTGTCCTTAATATGAAACATTCTTCTTCTTAATTCCCCTTATTCTTGAGGCCATGCTTTTTTTGAGGATTGGAATTCATGGGACTATGATTTTGATGAAGAAGGATTTTTTGTAATGGAAATAGCATGGGACATAGATAGTTGTTTCAACTATGTTTGTAGAATAGCATTATTTACATTGATTGTTTTACTAACCATATGATAAACAATTTTTTTAGTATTTTTTCTTTCGACTTCCTACCACTGACCATTCTCCTCTAGATCTGTAACAATAACACATGCTACCTGGGATGGTGAATTTATCAAATTCACCTTCCCAGATTCCACCATATTTTGTAGGAGTTCAATAAAAACAAAACACTCATGTTTAGGGAGCCTCAACATTTTATTGATGGGGAAATAGTTTGTGGGTCCTCATATTTTTATTTGTGAGGTTTCATTGGTCTTGTAAACTAAACTATGTTTTTATCCAAAGCCTATATGAAGTTTCTAGGAACTTGGACCATTTGAAAATAATAGACCTTGTTTTTCAAATCCAAAAACTACATATACCTTTGAACTTTTTTATCATCATGGATGGTTTTTAATTACAAGTGGTTCTCTAGAGGTTATGGACTATTGTAAAATGTGGGATTTGAAGTAGGAGCATGTACATGGTCCTGCTTATGTGTGACTAAATAGACTCTTCTTTTTCTTCTCTTCTTTTTGGAGTAAATGGAATAACTACAGATTTGGATCTAGTCTCTGTTATGGTGTTTTCCATCTCCTGAGAAATTAGGGCAAGATCCTGAAATCCTAATATGGATTTCATAGGGATTAAGGGTTTTTACAACTCATCATGGAGATTTTAGACAAAAGTGGTAAGAAACTCTTATTGATGGAATGGTTTATTCAAGAAGTATGTTAATTGTTTCCAAAAAGCAATGAAATATAAATCTTTTTCATTCTCCATTTGTTTACAATTTGTTAGATTATATATTGTTGTCTTCAATAGCGTTCTGATAAACTGGAAAAGGATCTTATGACAGAGAACATATGATGCATTGATTGATTGAGACTAGAAAATCGTGTACTATATAAAGGCTTTCCCCTGCAATGATTGCACAGTGCATCTGTGTTTCACTACTTCTTGGTACTCAGGGGTCCCCGTCATGGGATCATAGTGATAGATGAAATGTGGAAAGTGCTACTCTGGATATCCTAGTTTATTAATGAGTAGAAATGTGGGATTCCCAATAATTGGAGGAGGAGGGGTAGAATCCACCCATTCAGGATTAGCCTTCTTTGTTAGCTATAATGTTGTACTCAATCCATCCTTAGCTTACAATAAAGTCTTGAATGACTCAATAGTTTCCATATGCATTTTGGAAACATTTAAAAGATCCGGGACCTTAACAGGTGCAGTAGTTGCAACCTAAACTTGTAGGGTGACTAGTTGGAGCTTTAGTGGTGGTGCTATAAGTATTTTTTTGGATAAATAATTATGACATGCCTATAAGGATGTTCCTAACCCCACTATGGTCATACTTATAATCGATGGAATTCATTATCTGCAACCATAGTTTCAATAAGGCCCTATTACTAAGGTCATCCTACTTGAAGTGGATGTCAAGGATCTTCTTCTGTACTATATCTAGTTGGAAGGAAACCTCAGAGTAACTCTACATTGAGTCTTATCAGATCTATTATCTTTGCATCCTGCTAAGAAAATATTTACTCAAGAGAAAGGGGTTGAACATATCTAAGGGAAAGGAAAGAAATAGTGTGAACATTAACTTTCCCCATATTATGTTCCTTTCTAAGAGATTGAATTTTATTATTTGATGGGATACCTAGATTTTTGGTAGGCCCTAGATTTTGGGTACACACACCCCTTTCATTTCAATCGGTGTGGACTGCATTATGAAAAAGAACATCATCCTATGATACCATCAAACTAGGTTAATTTTCTAGAGGATATTCAATGATATAATTGATGAAATTTACCAACACATGATTCATTTCTGGCATTTTTTCTGTATCTTTGTGAAATCAACTTCTTCTTCAACCTCTATGAGACATATTCCTTTTATTTTTTAGTCCCCAAGAACTATTTGGTTGATAGTAACTTAAAGGGAATACATTGAACATTCAGTTATACATTCATTTTGTATATTCATAACAAATCATGATAAAACTAACATCCATTTAGGAGGGGATTGTGAATGTGAAAAATCCACCACCCCTATAGGAAGGGGCTCTTCATATTCTTCTTTCTCAACTATTAGAGATTTGTTTGTGGGCTCTAAGGGATGGGGGAAAAAGACACTATCCCAATGGGATGGGGAATCTCCTAAACTAATAGGGATACTATTTGTGCATATTATCTTATAATTGTATAGATTTTAGTTCATACATGGAATTGGTGCATTACCCAACAATCACATAAATTACCCTTTTTAGAAGACCATTATGCTATTTCAAAGATCAACAAAATCTGACAATTGAAATCCTGTCAATATATTCCATTATCAATATTCTCATATGCTTGATGCAAAATTACCTCACTAGATTTATCTATTTGGGTTGGTTGAGGCCTATTATTGAGGTTCATTACTTCGGTCATTAACATAATTCATTAGTTGTTACTAGCCTAGGGAAATTACATTGCATGAGGTAACTTTTCGTTTGATTTCCTGACTGGAGGTTAGGGTGAAATGAAATGATCCATGTACACCCCATCTTCTCTATGGGAACTAGAAGCAGAATCTATGATCATCCTTGAAAAACTAATTATTTCATTGAGGCATGCACATTGATGGTCTCTTTGTTGCTTCTCGATATTTTTATATCTATAAACCTAAAGAATGTCCAAGTCTATTTGTCACTGAAACCCTTCTATTACCTTGAAATGACTTTGATACTCATCTTATGGTAATATATTTTATTTTAGATGAGTAAGTTCTTTCCATAGGTCAATGCGGTTTCATGGATACAATCTTTCTCCAACAACTCTAGAATGTTGTATTGATAGGTGGAAATAAGTAGAAAATGACTGGAATTTCACCCATAGATAATTGTTTCCTCTTGGTCCACATATCCTCTACGTCTTTTTTCATAGATTTTTCAACCTAGTCCAACCATAGTGCATGATTCTTTATTTATTTAATACAAGAAATGTTATTTGATGATTTTTACACTATTATATTATAGGTAAAATGACCCAAGAGAGGTTCATAGAATTATCATTGCCTATTGAATGTATTTTTTCTGTGAAAGTATTTCACCTACAGATAAAATGATTTAGATGTGAATGGCCTTGTGTTTTTATGTGGCTTATGCTAAGACAGATATCATGTAACTACATTTTTGATAGGATTATTCTCTTGAAAATTTGAGTTACTACTATGGATAAGACATTATTAGTGATCTTCATAATGGGGATAAATACCATGGTGGATTATAGAAAGGGGTAGACCATCTTGAACCTTTGTCTTAGAGCTACATGGAGGGTTGTAGTGGAACTCATCAAGAGATAGGATTCAGATATTGGCCAATTTTTTTTTGAAGAAATCATTCATGAGGATTTGTTTAAAGAGGACCCTCATATGTACCTCTACGGCTCCCAAAATTGGGTAATTGGGGAGGGGGTAGGATCTTGAGCTATAGTAGATAATTTCATGGGGGCTTCAAAAACTATAACATTGAGTGGATCCAAATAAAAAATAGTTTATTGATTTTTTAACATTGTTTGATAAGAAATTTTTATAGGATATTTCATAAAAGAAGTTGGATCCACATGATGGTATAAGTGGTTATCATGGGAAGGTTTATATTCATGCCTTAGAGTGGCTGTTAGAATTAGTGGATTATATCTAAATGAAATTGGTGTATGTTATCAATCCAGTTATCTGTATAATATGGGGTAGTGTTCCCCATGACCCTATGGGACTGGAGTAGAGGAATGTATCTTCTCTGAGGTGACATGATGATGAGCCATCCCAGGAATGAGAATAGAGTTATATGTCCATCACGTGGGTAATATTTTTTCCAATATTATGGTATTTTAGAATATTTTATTATATTTGTAGGAATATGTGTGTACCTATTCACCATTTTTAAAATGTTATTGGTGACTTCAATGAACTTAATAGGAATATATGTTCATTCTATATCTATATTAGGTGTATGTACCGGTTATTTTCCTACATTTCCTATCATTGGACACTAATAGTAATCAATTGGGGGTTGAGAATGGAGAATCCCCATGACATGTCATTAGAGATTTCGAACTAAATTCTCCAGGTTCTTTTAGATGAGACTGCTGGAAGGCTTGATAAATGTTGGTATGTGTGTGTGTTCCAGATCTTTATTTTCCACCAAAAATGGTCAGTGGAATTAATTAAGTGTTTCTATATTAGTCTACTAGAATTCATGATGGTTGTAACCAAGTGTATGTTTCTACTCAGGATAATCCATCGAATTCGAATGGCGGGACAGGTTTGGAACCGCCCAATGAGTCTGTTATCCAGAGGAATGAAGGTGGATGGGTTTATGTTCTCACTCTTTTTTTCCACCAAACTATGTCGGTGGGATTCTTTATAGGGGAAAGGTAGATCCATACTCCCTGTTAGCATAATTTTGTCCCGGGTGGGATATCTTGTGTGACCGAGTCTGAGGGACCTCATCCAGAAAACTGGAAGAAATACCCTCATCATGTTGATGATTTAGTACCACGAGATGTTGGAGGCAGTAATTATTAGAAGGTTTACTTTAGTAGGACCCCTATGTATTCAGAACATGGCTATAGGTGGTCTATTGGTCGAAATACCAAGAACATGGGAGCGATTGGTGATTATGTTTCAGGGATAATCTCCTGAATTGTTGAAGATGGGGGTTGGAACCATAATCTTCTAGACCAATGGTCATCATTGACTAGATGATCAAGGTTTATTCTTTATTTTGAGGACCTTTTAGGTATTCTCAATTATTGGAATGGTACTGTTTTGATAGTACTATGAACCAATGTGTTATGGACTTGGCATTGAGGAAGCTGAGTTGGTGATTGAATCCTTCCAGTAGATGAGGATGAAGCTTGAGCTGCATCTATGGTGTTCATGTTTGTAAACATGAAAGAATCCATTTGGATTGAACGAAGTTATGAAAAAGACTGTTGGTATATATTAAACACCCAAACATTGAACTCCACCATCTCATTCGAGAAAAAATTCCTAATTGATTTCTTGGCATGGAATAGGTAACTCTATCAGCTTGGTTAAGGATTCATGTTGGGTCACTAATGTTTTTTCCGATGGAAATGTGACTTTGTTAGAAATCATTATCTCTGAATGGTTTCCAACAAGTTTTTTCATGGAATCGGAAACACACAATGCGTTTGTTTTCATAGGGATTGTCTTTCCAAAGGCATGAACTCATTATGAATTTTGGCATATGATTCTCAAGAACTCAAATTAGTCACGAGGTTATGAGGTCAGGCTTGTCCCACCATTTTTAAGGGAATTATTGACTACTCAAGGAATATCATATAGTTTTTAGATATGTTCATGAATCCATTATTAATTTGTTATGTATAATATTATTTCCCATTGTAATTTAGAAATTAATTTTTAGCATGGGTAGAATTCAAAAGCATTTTTATGAATTTGATGTTCTTAATCAATAGAGATATCTATAGGTGTCTCAGGTTCTCCATTGATTGTGTCCTCTAATACTCTAATTTGAGATTCTTTTTTCATTTTTAGGATGATGTTTGTTTTCGATCCAAATAGTGGGGACCTCTAATTTTTTTTTTCATCCCAGTATATGAATGTAACTCTGGAATTTATTATCATCTAGGTAGGAAAAGTTCCCTCAGGTGTTTACCATAATCCAACAATATGAAAATTGTATTTATTGTATGATCGAACCAATAATTTGGCTTCATATATATCCTTGTGAAAGTAATGGGAATCAATGTAGTTCATTTCCACTTAATAGGGAACATCATACATTTTATGTTTATGTGATAAGGACCATACCGTATATTTTAACGCCATGTGGTACGGATGTGTAGGCAGATGTTGCCTAGTAAATGTGTAGTGTGGGACATATGTTCAAACAACCGAAGTGTGTTTCAAGGGATATGATTTTCCATGTCGAATTTTCCCTACAAGGGATGGGGTACAAAATCACATGTGTTGTTTATGATGTCTGGTTTTAACCTCAGGGAAGATTCCTATATTTCCCATTTCCTTGGGTTTCAAAACCACATATTTTGTTAGTTAGGACCATCACATAAAGAGGCCCTCAAGGGTATGTCTTGGAGGGGAGTATGTAACTTTGACAATATAAGTTGGGGATTAATTTTGATAATTATATACTCTGTTAAGGGACCATGAAGGATGATTTAACACATGATGATTTAGTTTCATAACTCGTGGTTTACTCATGAAGAGGATAATAGGATTTAGGGAATCATGATTTTGGATTATTCTTGAGGAGGATTCCCATTGAGCTTAGGCCCTGATTAGGCTTACTATGTATCCATGTTTTTAAGAATAAGAGTTCACATAGTTCAATTATTCAGGAGGATTATGTGGATTATGTGATTATTATAGACCTCTAATACCATGTGCTTCATGATCGGTGTGAGAAACCATTGTTTTTAAATGATTCAACAATCCAAATTCACTTTTCCTCCTTCATTGGTTGAATATTTTAGGGATATGATAGAAGAGGCCATGGATATGGCACATCCCATTATTCACATTACATTGTATATGGGTCCAAGGTAAGGAAGGAATCAATGTGAAGGATGTAGAGATGAGCAATATGATAAACTACTATGTCAAAGTCTAGGGCCTACACTAGGATGGATGCCCATAGATTGTTCCTAGTATAGGGGAGACTTTTCTTTTGTCAGTGGGAAAATAAAGTGTGATTCTTACCCTCCTAACTGGGAACTAAAGGATCCTGGTCATAGAGATGAGAAGGGGAGTATAGATTTGTATCCCCGAAATCCAAGATAGGGAACTTTGAATAACAGTACCTAAGTTAAGGTTCCATGTGACTATAGATATAATAATCTATAGATTACCCAAGGATCCTTACCCTCTTGTAGGAAAAGATAGGGAAACTTATGATAATAGAAATACAAATCCAAATTGGAGACACACTACTGTGCCTTTCTGGAAGGTTTTGTAAATTAGAAGGACTTGGTGAATGTTTCAAAAAAATCCCTTTCATGTAAGGAATACAATTAAGGAGAATACCTACCATGAATTTCATTAAAGAAGTCTTCCTGAAAGGCTCATATAGATTTAAAGGTGAGTTGAACCAAGGGGGGTTATGCAAGGTAATCCATTACACGAGGGATCTCTATGCAAGTAGGCTTGTGTTAATTGGTTTCTCCTTTAGTGAAGAACAACCTGGATTTTTACAATTGTGTGAGACTTTTCTCAAGAATTCAAGGATATTCCAAGGTACTCCAAGAACTGGGTAGTGAATGTTCCTATTTGAGGAAGGGTGGTTATGCTAGTATTCTTGAATCACATTGTTGGGAAAATTGGCCACACATGTTTCATTATTTAAAACACTGAATAGAATTATGTCTCACTAAATCCCCTTTAATACCCACTATTTAGATGTTTTGAAACTACTATTGATGTTTTTCTGGACATGGGAGATGCACCAGTGTGATCAGAGCCGTAATATGCCTTTGGAGAAATTTGTTAGTACAAATGAAGTCCCCAAAGGTCTATTTGTAGGAAAATAGGTCACTCTGGGCAAATGTGATTGGTCACGTATGTAGGGTGATGCGTAAGTACTTATGCATCGATGGTGATTGGGGATACCTTGGGCAAACCACTTTGTGATCCTTTGAAAATCATGACAATCTTTCTATATTTTCTCCACCTTTTTCTATAGATTTTCCCTTTGTAACTTTTTCATCCATGTGATGAAATATAGTTTCAACATTAATATATTTATTCAAATATATAAAGTTTATATATGGTTTTATAAATACAATACATTTATAATAATATTTATATTATACATATATTATATTAAATACATTTTCATTTTATGTTTCTTTGTAAATACATTTATATAATATTTTGTATACAAATATATATAATGTAGAAAATATAAATAATAATTTTTTCATATATTTTACCTTAAAATTATATTATATATACTATATTATAAATAAAAAATTATATAAAAGATTAACTATACTGTATAATCATTTTATATATTTTTATTTTAGTGCACTATTTAATTATTATTTGATGAATATATACATATATATATCGTTTAATTATATTATATATTTTAAATTATATAAATGAATTTAGTTTTTTCTTTAATATATATATATATATATGATATGATGTAAATATAAATAATTAAATCATAATTCCATAATTTAAATGTATTTAATATAATATATGTACAATATAAATAATAAAATACATAATAGTATTGTATTTATAAAACCAACATATATATTTTATAGTTTAAAAAATAGTTGAAATAATAATAATAACTGATAATATTATTATTAAACATGAACATATGTACCAATATAGAAAAATGACTATAAATATATATATGAATTATATTATATTTACAAATTTTATTTAAATACCCAAATATATATACAAACACAAATATAATTGTATTTACAAAAGTATGTACAAAAATATATTTATATATGTAAATATAATGATTCATAAATATATTATATATACAGAGATATAATATGTATATATATATCTAACACAAATATTTTTTATATTATCTAATATTTATGTCTCTAAAATGTAATAGACTAATATATACATCATGTACTAATAAAAATACATTATATAAATATATTATAGTCATATATATATATATATATTAAACAAATACAATATATATTATATCCAAATTTTTCACATATAAAAAAATATATTATATTATTAATTTTCACATAGAAAAATATATATATTTATAAAATATTTAATATCTATGCATCTGAATTAATATAAGTTATTATAAATAATACTAACAAGGATCTTCGACATAGTGGTGAGGATTCTAGGGATTTTCCAACTGGAAACTACTTTGATTCTCAGCTGCAAAATTTTTACCACAGCATGTCTGTGCGGGGTGGAAGGTGGGAAGAGTTGCCTGAGTGAGGGGGTCTATTTATGTGTGTTTTTGGGCCTACTGGATTAAGGGATCCGCCCATAGTCTCAGGTGGGGGTGCCTTGGTGTATTTGGGGTTTTTCCGAAGTGTTTCTTGCATTGTTGTCAAGGTGGGTTGTTCATGGGGTTGTGTGGGTCTTTTAAAGGCGGGTTGTCCGGGTGTCTATGGTTTCCATTGGGGTTGTTCAGTGAGTTTTTTGGTGTCTAGGAGTGCCTATAGGGTTTCATGGGGGGTCTGGGCCTCGTGTCGGGGTTGTTAAATTAAAAAAGGTGTTATTTCGGGGTGGTTACATTATAAATTCCCCTATACTTGGTCCCCTAAATTTAAATTAGGGGCATTTATATGTGTACTTAATTTCATGATTGGATTATATGTGGTTAAACATCCTCTAATCTCAAAAATTATTGTGAATTTCAGGTGTAATTATAGGGGGTTAAAACCACCTCTAATCTAAAAACCGATAAAGAAAACCATGTTTTACCAGCTCTTACCCAGAACCTCCTCTAATTAGAGTATGTGGCCACCATAGGCACAGTATTGAGTAACTATAGCTAATGTTTTTTGACGGGGTTAAAACCCCCTCTAAAAGAAAACATAACCCCTCCTGATCACTCAGATATTTTTTAGTTCATGTTCATATTCACACTCTTATCGTTTGACTATAGGTTGTCGTGGTGGTATGTGTCTACACTTCTAAAAACACGCCTTAGAAAATTTTGTTAACCATATGTTCATTGAAAAAGCATAGGTAAGGTAAATACCATATGATTAATAAGTCATAACTCTCTACTTACATTTAAATCTAGTATTGGGTACAAATAAATAGGATGAAACCTCACTAGAGACACTACCCACAACCCACCCAAAAGTTGGTTCTAGTTCATGTTCTCTATTTTTCAAAAATTCAATTCCATTTGAAAATTTCATTCATTTTACTTTTCTCTTTCTATTTTTGAACCAAATGAACCACCACTTATGATCCAGAAGGTCCCATTCAGATCATGAACTGAAATATGGTGTCCAATAATTCCATACCATAACACCTTCATATCCATAAAACCAATGGTCCATGACTCAACATTCCATAGTTTACTTCTTATGGTGTGTATTGTAGCGTAATCAGGAAAACACAGTTTACATTACGGAAAAAAATCTAATTACCAACCATGTTATTCAATATACTAAACAAATCATTCTTCAAATAACATGAAAATCACAAGAGGCACATATCACAAATTCATACAGTTGACCAACAAACCCTTTATGGTATGACATAATGCATGGCTTGTCAATACAATAAATGTTCCTAAAATGATGCATGAGATGCATACTATCAATTATTCTGGGAAAATATAATAAAATCATCAATCATATCAATGATAAAATCCCAATTCATGTTTTTCACGCAATAGTGGAATCAAATCAACTGTAATAGAAAAAAATTCAGAAATTGGAAATTTATGTTCAAGGTAATTTGACTTTTTCTTAGGTGTGGGTCAGGTACTCCCAAACATAGCTCATTAAAAATATACTATTCATTCCCAATCCCCGTGTATTTTCTCAAAATAGTAAATCAGAGAAGAAAGTTCTCAATTACCACTTTGTAACATCCAACACTAGATGGTACTAAATTATTAACTGAACCTGGGGTCATATGACCTCAAGAACTCCTCCTCATCTACTAGTGGATTCCTCTTAACAGTGATGGATTAGGGTGAGTCGATTAGGATATTATTCCTTCATATCATAGTGTATCACAATGGTAATAAATATATAATTCATTAATATATTTGGTAAATCATTCATAAAATATATAAATATATAAGACATGAACAAATAATCAATTCCAAAAGCAATATCAAATTCATTGATGTGTTATGTCTTGTCTCTACAGTGTTGTAAAGTTGGTATATAGGCATATATTCAATAAATGTATCAAAATACGACAAATAAAAAAATGAAATATTCCAGAATGCATGACTATTCTTATCTTGGTCCTCTTATCCCCTACTACTAAGAATAATATAAATTTATCATCATAATATATGTTCTTTTCCTAATCCCTCCATAATTTTTTTGTAGGTTCCCAATGGAGGACTGGACAAGGTGTCATATAAAACTCATTAGGCCACCACCAACAGGGTCTATAAATAATCCTTGATGTGAAATAAATTCTATATATTTTTGAAATTTATAACATAGGTAGATAAAAAATAAATGTAATTTTCCAAAGGAATATGTGATATTTCCCATCCTAATAAGGCTTCCTACAAACAATAGTTAGGCTCCCATACACAAGGGCGGTGGTAAAATAAAACTATGAAAGTCACACTACTAGATCTAAAAACAATAAACTAATACCCATAAAATGGATATCTATAATGACATATAAAAAACCATTGTCTCATTGTATAATGAATTGTATATCATTTTACATGGATTCACCATATAATCAAGTCATCCACAATATCATCACCGTTTAATCACATGTGTTAGACCATTAAGGGCCATGTACAAGGTATAGATGTCCAAGGAATCTCCATCATGTCCTTGAAACATCTCAATGAAAACTTAGTAAAGACCCAATTAGAGTCTATGTATCATATCAACTTCACATATCCAATGTGAGTACTAGAAATCATGATCCATGGGGTATCATGTCCTGAGGAATCCCATGGATTCAATACCCAAGAAAGAGAATTTTCTAAGGCATCCACTACTATAATAATGATATATAAGAGGAAAATCCATGAAATCTAATGAAATAATGATCCATGGTATATCAGATGAGGTATCCACTACAATTTCAATTCATCTAATCATCCATTATTTCATAAACATTCACATTTCATGAGTTCATCCAACTAATTGAAAGTTTTCTATAGAATCCATTTAACAATTAAATATAATAAATATCATGTAACCACATAAAAAAGGAGGAATCACCATATTCTAATTATCCCAATTAAATTAAATTCAATTTAAAAAGGGATTCCTCTAACTGGGAAAGCTCACATGAACCCCGCTAAACGTATAAAAAAAGGGAAGTTACAAAGGTGCTCCACATCGGTGGCCTAGGTTTGATAAACAACCTCCAAAAAACTCCATGGAACTAGAGGGAATTCCTAACATGTCCAAAATAAAATAATTTTGACATACAGTTGATTTTAAGGGATCCTTCATAAAGTACAAAGTGGAGAAAAACTTCAAGTATGCATATAAAACAACAAACCTCAAGGAAAATCTAAGGACTCCTATTATAGGTCCGTAGTGGAAACACATATACTATCATCTTCTTATTCAATACATATGAAATTGAAAATGAAGAAAGGAAAAATAACCAAGAAATAATGAATATTATATTTCACCTAAATAATAATAATAATAATTAAAATTAATAATAGAACAAGTTTATCAAATAACATACATACATTAATCCAACGAGACTAGAAACATTTGATTCCGAGTTCGAATAGAAAATCAGTTTCGGTGACTATAGATTTATTTTAAAAGGAGATCCCAAGTGTGACCTGTAGTCTAATAGATAAATAAATAAAATAGAGTTTATTTTTAATATGTTTTAAGGCTGAAATGTTAATTTCTAAAATAATTAATATATCTCGTGATTTGATCGCAGAGTTCAAAAAATTGTGTGACAATCATGCACCACATAATGTTTTAAGGGGGACTTCACATGGTTTCATGCACATGGTTTGAATAACCAAATGTATACCATGAAACACCCTATATAACAAGTTGCATAGTCCTTTATATTGGGTATGAACCTAAGGGATAATGGTTTCCTCAAACTGTTTGAGCTCCTTCACCTCACAATGAAGCCCTGCAATGTAAGGGTATCTACATGGCCTGACCAATAGGGTTCCTCCAAACCATGTGACCTATACTTTTTCCCAAAAAAGATAATATATAGGCTCCAAAAAAGCATCAACCACCCCAATGTTCTCATGACCTCATTCGGCACTCACAATAGACCATAAAAAAGAAATTAAACCAGAAAACAAAATATTCGTACCTCATTTAGAAATATCAATGTCTTACACTAACCAAACACACAGAACACTGATGTAACTGCATTATTATACATTACCTAACATTATTTTCCATGAAAAGTATACTCTTTTTAAATATTAAAGGATCTCACTCTCAACTATTCTCTCATCTTACTCCACTACAAAGGTATGTGTCATGAACTTTCCTTCCCTCACCATCTTGGAATCCCTCCCTTGGAGTTCAAAAGGTTCATAGTATTCCTCCCAAGATTTAAGAAGATACAATGTATGGTAAGTGTTTATAATACTTTTTTTTAATTTTAATTGAAATTAAATTATTATAATACAAATTTAAAATATATCTTCAATTGTAATTTCATCGCATTGTATCCTATTTAATGTCTTTTTAATGATAGATGACATATCCCTACACATGTAATCTTTTTCCTATGATGTTATTTTGTGGATATTAAGGATCACATTCCCCTATTTCATCATCAATTTCAAAAAATTCTAGTAATTTGTTAATTATTGTAATTCGTTATCATAACCACCAATTTGGTATGTTCAAAATGATATTCCAACTCATTAAAAACTTTTCAAAAGCCAATATAATGCACAATAATCTTATGTTTTGGTAAATTTATAAATTTATGTTTTTATAAACATTTAATCCTAGTATGGATAATAGAAACTGGATTGGATGTGGAAAAAATAAACCTAGGGGTAATCACCATAAAAGGGTTTTTTGAAAAATTTACTCAATCATAACCCTAACGCTTGATGAGTGAGAAGAATAATAAACACCTTTCTAGACACTCCTAGGGGATATGATTTTGTATATTAAAATTATTTTATCAACCACAATGAAGGATTCCTCAAAACCTTGAAAAATATTGAACATAATTACTATTTTATATTAATAAACCAATAGTTTGAATATACCCTTTCACCAGTTCCATACATTTTTCTTTGATAAGTGTACCTCCTTTTATAATAATAATACCCTATAAATTCTATATTTTTCAGTAATTTTTAACCTTCACCCATATATCTCAGGATGTGTTATGATCATGTTATTCGAATTACCAACAAGGGGAAAAGTATTAAAATTTTATATACTCTTACTTTAATATAAATGATTATTATAAAGTTAGCTATATATGGTTTTATGATCGATAATCTATCTTTAGATAGATTTGGATCATGTTATCTTGATTATTGACATAGAAAAAAAATTATCATTTCTTATAGTTTTAATAAAATCAGGATGATTATGGTAAAATTTAATATGAATTATTTAACAATAATCCTTCCATATATAGATTTGTTATGATAATATTAAACTATTTATCGTAATGGAGAAAAGAATTATCATTCTTTATGTTGTTCTTCAAATATGGATAATTATTGGAAAAGAATATTATTAATTGTTTATTTATTTTTTCGTATAAAGAATGTATTGGAAATAAAATTCTAATAGGTTACCCCCAACATTATAAAGTCCATATATGCATTATTGGACCCATTTGAAAAATTGGGTTTCTTATTTTCATGTGTGCCTACAAAGAACAAGATAAAACCATGATTGTAAGATCATGATTTCTGAGATAATGATGTCTTGGATTATGGAATGGTTTAGAAATCCATCATTATTCATTTAATCACTTAGGAACTAGTTTTTGTCATACATGTAATATAATTATTTTCATTTCTATCCATGGATATATTATTGTCATATGTTCATTTCATTAGGACTATATGATGTTTATTTATTCCTTCTATATCACATGTTCCATGTCTATGTTTTGATAGGATTTCATTATATGTTACCAAATACAGACAATTTGAGTTCACCCTTATCTATTTTACTTTAATTGAGATACCTAGAGGGGAACTATGTATAATATTACGGTAATTCATAGTAGGTCTAATAAATCTCTCACAACGTTTTCATATTATATCTTATGATTTCCAATGTAATGGATGTATGGATGTAGTATTATAAGACTAATAAAATATTGGATCCTTATGGAACTCTTATATTTTATAGAAATAATTAAATATAACTACATACTCAAGGTTTTATGAATTTGGGATGTATCATGTAGTATCAACAGACGTTGATTTGAAATTTAAGGACTAAATTTACCTAAACATATATAGATACCAAAATTACTATGAATGTAATTCAATATTTCTTGAGAAAATGTAGAAAACATAGAAGGATTTATATTCTAAATTTCAATTTCATGAGTAGGTTATGAATACCATTATATAAAGTTAGTGAATAACGAGAGGAATGTGAAATATTTCAACAAAAATATAGAATACATAGATATTCCACCTAAAAATATAATGATATTAGGGTTCATGTTAATTAGATCATAACTATTTTTGGATATTTTACCCATGTTATGAAAAATAATATCACCATTATAACGTGATATACTGATCTGCGACATGGTGTAAATATGTTGGATTGAAACATGTGTAAAATCCCTCCATAAAATAGTCAAACTACTAATCCATTTTTATAAATTCAATTTATCAAGTCCCTTGAGAATACCTTTTTTTATTATAGAATTCGTGAAGATAAAAAATTTATCAAGAAGTTATATCATATTGATGGATATTTGGACCAATATTGGTCTCTAATTTAAAACAAGAAATAGTTAAACGTGATAAAATTAATCGAACATGTAACTTTTAATGAGTTATTTCATGAAAAAAAATACTTTTTGTGAAAAGTGCAGAAATGGAGAGGTTATTCCCCAATATTAGAGAACATGGGAGGAAAATGGTTTTATGTATGACTGAAATATTAAAATTTTAGTTGGACATTAAATATAATTATAATATAAACCAAAATTATATATTAAATGTTTAGTTTATTGGTCAAATTAGTGCCTTCGAAGGGGGTCAGTACCTCTGGAACTTTTCATCATTTATGTATGTAGCCTTAGTAACCCTTAAAAAGAAAAAGGGATTCTATAGGACACATGTGATGAAGGGAAAGTTTTAGAATAAGTGGTTGGCTGAGTATCCTGGGAAGAACAATATGAAAATTTATAATAATGGAAGGATGAGAATTCCATTTTGTAATAACAACCGAAGTAAACTCAAAGGGCCATGTGGGAATGTAACAAGAGTTTGTTACAAGTGATAAGAAAAAGTTCATCCATATCATGAATTCAATTTAATGGAATAAGAATTTAGGTTTAATGGATTATTTGTAAGTAAAAATTATATTTTGACAATCTATTCCATAAAAATCTAGGGAATTAAACTAAAAAATGTCGTGGGAGGAATGCCAAGATTTTATGACTATTAGAGATAATGTTGATGTTCTTAATGATTTAGTGGTTGGTCATTTTATCAAAAAACTCCAATTTAGTTAATATTTTAATTTATATAGATATTTTCACAATTTCATATCTTCCATGTTTAAAAAAAAAATTAAATATGTGTCTATCACCCCAACGTGTTATTATCAATTGAGACACCATGTTAGAATATTATTACAATAAATATGTGTGAGGAATTTATAATTAGAATGCATGGGAATACACTATTAGAATTTTTTTATATATATGGTTTACATAAATATGAACCTTGGTATGGATGTTCTTTAAATTTATAACTGGAAAATTTATTTCCAAGAGAAGAATGTTACAATTGATGAAGGTAAAGAGGAATATGTTCTCGAGTGTTAGAAAATTTTTCATCTAACTCATGTTAGGATCCTCCCCATATAATTATACATAGTGAAATTTTGAGAAGATCTTAAATTAAATAATTATACATTGATATGGAATATTAACTAAGGATAGAGGATTTACATGCGGTACAAAATTTCATTAGTGTTTCTTAAGGATAATTACCTGGTCTTAAACCACAGAATGTAATTTAGATCTATATTGAACCCATTACTAATTAAATATATATATATAAAACTAAATATATAATGTAAATTGTGGGGATAATGGTGAAAATGAAATATTTTTAGGATTTTTTTAAGAAACCCTATTGTTTCTCAATGGGAATCCCCTATTTTATTAGTGAAAAATATAGAATATTATGTGAGACTCTTCATCAATTATAGGTAGTTAAATTCCATTTCTATAATGAAAAATTATATTTTCCCATTAATCCTTGAATTATACAATTAAAATAATATAGGATAATAATTTTCAAATATTGTTATTAGCACTGGTTATCATCTTTTAGGGATAAAGATTGATGATATGTGAATGATGGAATTTACAAAAAAGTATGGGCATTATGAGTTTATGACAATTCATTTTCGATTAACAAATGATCCATATTTCATCATAATATGATTAATAGGGTATTCAATGATTATATTGATAAATATATTATTGTCTTCATTGCTAATATCTTTATATAATCTTACATCATTGAGGATTATAAGATTCATTTGCAAATAATTCTGCAGACCCTTGAAAAAAATAATTATACCTGAAATATTTTATATCTAAATTTTGGATTGATTATGTTTCTTTTAAAAGATATATTATATAAATGGATTTAATGTTATTTATCATTAATAAATTATTTTTTTCAAATAATTATGTTCAATGAAGAGAATACTTGAGATCTAAAATTTCTTAGGACTAGTATGTTACCATTGTTGGTTTTTTCAATATTCTTCTCACTTACCCAACCCCTTAATCATGTAAACAACCATAACAGTTAAATTCACTTGGTCAAGGGACTATGGACAAATAATTTAAGAAATTATGAGGTTAATAATTAATGACCTAGATGTAACTCTACCATAGGATCATATATTTTTATTAAATAAATATTAACTCACGTGAAACAAAACACAAGATCTTTTAAAGTAATGTTCCTTGTATATTAGGTACATAAAACACAAAAACCAAAAAAATAATTATATTTCACTTTTATAAAATCTTAATGGGTTCACCATAGGTTAGTTTTACTATATATCATACTATGGTGATATAAATCAATATAAATGAGTGAGCATAAATCCTAGTAAGTGAATCAGAAAGATAGACATATTTCATGTGATCATGAGACATATCATTAAGAATATAATTCATAAAAATATGGAATCAATAAGAGTAATTTCATATTAATAATAACTTGAATAATAAAATGTATTTGTGTGTCAAAAATTTAAATTATATATCAATAATCATAACTCTAAGGTTCATCACCAAGTTGTCAAAAATCAATATTACCTAGGTTATTCACCTAGGTATCGTAAAACGTGTCATATATAGCAATTAACCCATCTTAACAATTAATTAGAATGATATTTGGCTTATACCTTAATATATATGAACATCACGTTATCTAAATATATCATTATGAATAATTTAGTTAATAACCCATGGAAGAAAAAGAATAGGTTTCATATCAAAATCATGGCATAGAAAAGTTATTAAATAAAGGATAATTACATAATTATTAACCCACCAAAAGATAATTATGGTAAAATTTATTATATACATGAATCAATAAATCATTTTAAATCAGGGTGAATAACGATGGAAAAGGAAGAGGTTTGGGTATTCATAAAAAGAAAAAAATGATAATTTATCAAGTAAAATATAGTACAAAATTCAGAAAAATGATTTGTATAAAACATGGAATAAGGAAATATACAATGAGATGGGACAATGGTATTTAATCAATAAAAGCATATTCTTATAGTAATGGGATAACTTAATGTTCAAAAAATAATTATTTTTTCATATATAATTCAGACAACTAAAAAGGATACTTAAATGGAAAAGAGAAGTGGATATTTCCCATACCATGAAGAGTTTCTCTTAAATATTGAGGTTTGGAACCTTAGGGGATTACGTAAAACATAGAGGGGAAATGATTGGAATAAAAATTACAATGAATTCTTGGATGATGGTTTGAGAGTGAAGGGGTATGGTGATATGGGTGGCTATTTGTAGCAAATGTGGGAGAATTTTTTAATAATCTTATAATATTGGTCTTAGAAATCTATTTTCATGAAAATGAAAAAACGTGTCATTGAACAAGGTTTTTTCTCATTTTTATTTAAATATTAGCAAACTTTTATGATATTTTAATCCATTTTAACCAAACACCATTTTTTACACTCATTTATACATATAAATTTATATTTTCCACAAAATAATTCTTTTAAAATAAAATTATATATTTTGGAATTTTGATATTCATGTATAGGTTTAGGTATTTATTAAAAGACATTAAAATAATTAATAATTACAAAATAACTTATATTATATATTTTATTGTGGTTAATTAATTATTATAACATTTAAAAAAAATATAAGTAAAAAAACATACTGAAGACCCGAAACATTATTTTTATTATTCACTGAAAAAAGATGAGTTTTAGAAGTTTTTGAAAATTATACTAAACTAATTTTGACATACTAATTTCAAATATAATATATATTTTATCAATGTAATTGTTTAAATATGATAATTTAAAATTTTAATATAAATTTCATTATTTTTTAAAAATAATAATATTTTTTAAGACATAAGAAAAATTACGAAACTTATAAACAAATTCTAGGGAATTATAAACTTAATTTACCATTTATATATATATAATGGTGTTTTAAAATACTATTTATTTAGAATAAATTTTTTTAAAAATATTTGATTATATATAAAAATGTATATATTTTCTAAAAAATATAATTATTTTTTATTTGATTTCAATGGTCAATTTATCAAATTGGTTGTAGTTAAACCTAAATTTTAATAATTGTTTTTTAATAAAATGGGATCAATATAATAAATATTTTATTTCTAAAATGGGAAATTAATCTTTATGAAACTAATACATGGAAATTTAACCAATTATTCTACTTTTATAAACTCTAATAGTAAAGTGTATGATAGTGCACTTTTCATGGTGTTGATCATCTAACATCAACTAAGTGGTAATATAGTAAAACAATAACTTCTACCATAAAATGTTTCATTTAGAAATAAATTTTTGAAGCTCGGTATAGGCTTAGTTAATGGAGAACCCAAGTTATGCTACATTCAAATAAATCATTGTCAAATGGGCTTCAAATGTAATGAGTCTACGGTTTGAGGCCATTATTTCTCATTTATACATAAATTTTACTTTTTCGTAGCTAATTATATAGATATATTATAATGGTAAAATTATCACACATCGGTATAACTTACAAAATCAAAATAGACCAATAGTTTTATTGAATAACGACCATATTAGAATAGTGATAATATTTGAAAAACATTAATATTTTACCACATCAATATTTCACTAAAAAGTAACTAAAATT
Organism: Viscum album; assembly: GCA_963277665.1. Lineage (NCBI taxonomy): Eukaryota > Viridiplantae > Streptophyta > Magnoliopsida > Santalales > Viscaceae > Viscum > Viscum album. The sequence continues at coordinate 1,269,419,928 of OY728151.1, read as the reverse complement.
ACACACACACACATATATATATATGTATTCATTTCATAATATGTTGATTGGTTTTATAAAATATTTTTTCATTTTTATAGTTTTGTTCATGGGGTAAATGATTCTATCAATATGGGGTGATCCATATTTTCCCATTTTATCAATTATATTTAATATTTTTTTTCATAGTTTTAATTCTTAATTTTTTCATTGGCTTCATAGCTAACTAATTTAATGATAATCTATAACGAGAGAACATTTTTCTGTCTCTATCTATTTTTTACAAAAATTATTCAATAAAAATATATAATTTTAAAATCCTAGGTTGTTACATTATATCCTCTTTATAAATTTCATCCTCAAATTTCAAACTCAATTTATTGGTTGAGAATAGGTGAGGGTATGTTTGTTTCATTGTTACCTCTAGTACACATGACACCTCTCCATACATGTGGTACCACCACAACACTTTGACAAGGTGAGTTGTATTGTCACATATATTATATTCTGTGGAGTCCAAGATCTCAACCCTTTACTCCTCATAAGAGAGGTCATGTTGTAATTGTTCCACCTTTTGATTTAGTAGATGTTATCAATTAGGTATGTAATTACTCAAGGGATCCATGTAGAATAAATCATGAACTTGGGAAATATTTGGTTGATGTGCTAGCTGATTGGCCACTTCTCCAATAAAATAAAGGATTTAAAAGGGTCCAATGTACCTAGGGATGAGATTATCTTTCATCCCAAGCAAAATGAATCTACTCCATGGTGATATTTTAAAGAAAAATAGTTCTCCAATGTCAAACTACAGTTACCAAAGAAATATTTCAAAATATCTCTTCATTTAACTCTGAGTAGCCTTCATATTTATTTGGATGGTATGAAATGGTTTTGTCGTATCTTGTATAAGATCAATCCCGTGTAGAATTATCTCACCAAACTAATTACAAAAATTTGGAGTTGTACATCGCTTATTATATACAGAAACATAGTTTTCAATTTGAATACTTTAGTCAAATATTCTATTATATGAGAACTCAACTAATGGGAGTTGTTGATCCCATCAACCTTTAAATTTCATTGATCATGTTCTTGGAATTTCTCTAAGTGTATGAATAGTTATTTTAGATTTTCCATTAATTTTCTGATGATAGGCCGTACTAAAATTTAATTCAGTTTTCAATGAATGTTTTAGAATTCTCAATAAGTTAGATGGAAACCTTGAATCAAGATAAAAATGATGAAAAGTGGTTCCCCGTGTAGCCTCACCACTTCCATTATATATATATTTTCATGTTTTTATTGTGATAAATATTCCAAAATATCAATGAAATTTAATTTCATGGTGAGATGTTCCCCTATAACCCATTTTACATTGTTTCCATTTGATTATCTTGGGAGAACATTGATGAATTATATATTGATATTTTCCCACATATTTGTCAGTTTTGGAAATTATTTCAATTCCCCTTTAGGATGTTATCTCTTAGCCTTCATTTTCTAACACACTAAGAACATTGGTGTGTATTCAAATATCTACCTTTTCATATTATACCACCAATAATGTTCATGAAGGCCCCAATACATTTTATCACTTCCATGATGTATAGATAATGGAGAGATATGATCATCATCCATCAGCTCCTTATTTTCCTCTAGAACTGATGTGACATATCACCTTGTATGAAATTTTAGTACACATTCATGATCAATATTGAAAAAAGTAAACATCCAATTCATCGAAGCCTCTATCTTATTTTGTATCAAAGGATCATCTCTTTGAGCTTTATTCATCTTATCTAGTAATAATGGTTGAGAAATAATTTGGGATTAGACTGATGATGTCACTTCTCTTTTGATTTCCTGGTCTAACAATACTAGTTCATTGATCAATAGATATACTTAATTAAACATCATTTCTAGAATAATAGGTTCTATTCTACATAATTCATCAATAGTTTTTTCTCTTCTTGGATGATAATGAATTAAACAATCATAGTCTTTAATAAGCTCAAACTATCAACTTTTCCTTATGTTCAATTCACTTTTATTGAATATATACTTGAACAATTAGTGGTATGTGTTTATATCCAATTTTATATAAAAATTATTGTTTCTCCATATCATTGGACTAATGATAAATGTATCTAACTCAACCTCATTCAATGGATAGTTCTTCTCAAAAGTCTTTAATTTTCAATTTTCATATGAAATAATCTTGTAATTTTTCATGAGGATACGCCCAATCCCATTCATGGATGTATATGTATAAATAAAAAATAATCCTCTATAGGAATGTGGAGTCAACACAGTTGTAGTAACCAATATCTTGTTCAGTTTTTGGAAACAATTTTTACAAACCGTTTTCCAGATGAACTAACATCCTTTTTGAGCTAAGTAGGTTAGTGGATTAGAAAGTTGTGAATTTCTTTTCAAAAACCTCCAATAATATCCTATTAAACCCTAGAAACTATTAATCATGGTTACAATTATATAATGAGTTCCATCCTCTATATCCCTTCTCATGGGAGGTTTTATTGATATTCCTTCATTGATTATAATGTTCCACAATAATGAAACTTATTTTAATCAGAAATCACAATTAGTAAATTTTACAAATAGATTCTCCTCCACAACAATTATAAAAATAACTCTTAGATAATTCTCCTCCTCCTAAAAACATTTGGAATATATCATAATATCATCAATAAAAAACTACTATCAATTTATCAATGTATTCCTTAAATAAATTATTCAACAAATCTATAAATGTAGTTGGTCCGTTGGTCAAAATGAAGGATATAACAAAAAACTCATAATTCTCACATCAGGTTCATATGAATGTTTTTTGAATATATTATTTCCAAACCTTCAATTTATGATACTGATTCTGATAGTTCAATCATAGGGAATATTTGATCCCCATTAAACATGTAAAATAAATCATCAATCATCAATAGAGCATACTTGTTCTACGATGTTATATTGTTATATACTCTTTAATCAGTGAATAATTGCATTAATCCATTCTACATAATTAAAAGGAATACATGTGTAATATAGTGACACACACTTTTAATGATAAATCCATTCTCTAATATATCTTGATGTTGTTTATTTGATTTATTTATATCTACAATTTTCATTCTATACTGAGTCTTCAATATCTACATAGATCTAGGTATGGGTTCAATAAATAACTCTAAATATCTTTATTGGGGCATTCTATGTAACTCTTAAATAATTATGACAATTTATTTCTGAAAAATTAGTATATTATCTATCTTCGTTATTTCATTTCCTTCTCCCTCTTCACTAACCATCTCTATAAAGAATAGTGTGGGGGGTCCTTCAAGACAAATCTTAGGATGGTATTTCTCTGCAATGAAAATAAATACATTTTTTCCATTCAAGACTACTGTAATTTGCTTATATATTTTTTTTATCTTAGTAGTATACTTTGAGATCCAATCCACCCCTAGTATATTTTTTAATTCCTCCAATTGAATAACTACTATATTTGGGATGAAATTGTACTCTCCAAATTTAATACTAGATTTTCCATCAACTTTTGATGCTAGGATAATCCAAAAAACAGTTATAAATGAAAAATATACTTCTATAATATTGGGATTGATTATATATTCATTCATAATGTGGATGAAATAGAGGTATTCATAAAACTAGAATCAAACTATGAACTTTCTATATTTGAATCCGAAATCACATTACCTTCCACCAAGTCATTTAGAGATTTTACTTTATCCATGATGATAGAAAACACCTGAACATTATCCCATTCAATATGTTGAGGTTCATGGTGGTATCCCTCCATTATATTATAATTTTTACATTGATTGGAAATGTTACCAATATATCAGCACTTGAATAACTGATCCTTTGGATCAGCCAGTAGCATCTTCCCTTTTTTGTAAGTGTTGATCATTTGAGGTGCGTCCTCACCATGATAGTTCTCAACTATATTATTATCACTTCCACAGTTGTGAATTTTTCTATTACCAATAAGGAGGTTCCCTAAATGAATATTCCCACATTTGTTTCATGTGGGACGTTTCACTTTCATTCCTCCTCTTCAATGACCAAAATAATTCCATAATTTTGTCTTCATATCTCTCATTTATTATTTACCTATGCAAATAATTCATCTCTCCCAACGTTAATTAAACCTTAGGATCACCCCATACTATCTCCTCATAGCTTTAATAATCATGTTTTTCCTTATTCCTCCATATATGGGGTCTAAATAAACCAAAGAATATGTTTACCTTTCCAATAGGATTCATTAAAAAGGTAGAGGTATATAGAGAAAGTCATGTAAATTTCATATCATTGATTTGAACTAATTCATTTTCCTTCTTCTTCTTATCTAAGAATACCTTCTCCAATTTTCACATCTAATGGGGAAAATATATATTGAAATTGAGTTCCTAAGACTCTTCCCACTCCATTGAATTTATCTCCATTCTTGGCTTCATTTTTTTAACTAGTTTCCACCACTAGTCTGCTTCGCTTTCTAATAAGTATACTTCCAGGGTGGCTTTCACTAGCTCTGGACAACATAGTATAGAAAATATATTTTCTATATATCTAATCTATTATTCATATATCTATGGGTTTTAAATACACTAAAAGATGTTTTTTGTTAATTAATTAAGGGGCTCAATAGTATGTCCTTACCATTGAGGTGAATTTGGTCTCTCAATATTATTCATGGAATTATTCACAACTTGAGAAATATTTTTCATCATCCTCATGAATTTTTATATTCCATCTTTCGTCACAAGACCTCTAGTACATCAACCATTTCACTCATAACGGACATGGTTCCTCCTATTTCTCAATAATTTAATAAAACATATAAAACTATTCTAATAAACATGAAATACATCATCCTAGGTTGACCCAATTTTATTTTTACTATATCTCATATTGTGGGGACATACATCAAAATAATTAGGTGATCATTAAGCCCGATTTGGGAATTGGAAAAAGAGACATATAGCATGGGATCATAAGACATGTGAATAAGAACATGATGAATAAAAATATGGAATTAAAAAGAGTACTATAATAATAATAACATAAATGATAAAATGGAAATGTGTAAAATGATTTAAATGATACATTAATAAGAATATCACCATGGTGTCATAAATTAAAATTACTTAGGATATTTACCAAGGTATCATAAAACAAGTCATATCTAGAGAATAAATTATTACCCAATGAATTGGAGTGCTATGAGGGTGCACCACTCATATTTCATAATTTAATGTGATCAAAATAGATCATAATAAATAACTTCAATAATAACCTGTGGATGATAAATAATAGGTTTTTTTTATCAAAATCTTATCGTTGGAATGTGCTTGAAAGCATGATAATTACATCATTCTTAACCCAAGAAATGGGAATGGGGTTTACATATATGTAAATAACTTAATAAATAAATAATTTTACATATATTAGAATAAACATAGATAAAGAAGAGGTGTTTGTATTCATAAAAATAAAATAAGTGATAATTGCTTCAGTAAAATAGAGAAATAAATTCGACAGCATGACATATATAAGAATTTGATTAAGGAAAAGAATATATGGAAGGGAAAATTGTGTCCCATTAATTGAGGAATATAATATTAGTAAGATGGTTATATAAAATGGTGTAAAAGGAATTAGTTTTGTAAATAGAAGATATTCTACAAAAAGGAATCTTTAATGGAATAGAGAAGTTGATATTCAACGTACCATGAAGAGTTGCTAAGAAATAATGAATATTGAAACCTTTGGGGATTTAAGACACCATTGGGGGACTACATAAGAGGTGATATAACAACAAATTTTTGTAGTATGAATTGGTTATAAGGGTGGATGATGAAATCAAAGGATATTTATAGAAAAAGTGGGAGATTAGTTTAATAATTTCCAAATATAGGTTACGGAAATTAATATTATGTAAAATGAAAAACCATTTCCATGCCCATGGTTTTTTCTCATAGGTTTGAAAATTTTAGTCAAAATTTATAATTTTTTAATCTATTAGGAATGAAAACCATTTTATAATACATCTAATGGACTTGTAAAGTAAAATTTTCCCCAAATTAATGCTTTTAAAATTATTCTATATATCTAATTTTCTATATATGATAATTATATCATTTAAATATAAACATCTTAATTTATAGTAAAATAGAACCTTTTTAGACACATTAAATTTTTTATCGCATATAAAAAATTTCCACAGAAATTATAAAAATATATTATCATTTTTATATAAATAGGGGTTTTAGAAAGTCTATTCTCTTAAAATGATAATTATTTATAATACTTTAGTATCTTATAAAAGCATTTAAATTTGATAAAAACGATTTCATTATGTTTTATTTCATCCAAAAATAAATTTATAAAATTGGTCTCACTTAAACACACATTTTATTGAACAGAAGTATTCTCAAAATGGGATTGATGGAATAAATGTTTTATTTATACAAGGTGAAATTAATCATTTTGAAAAAAAGTCATGAGTATGTTACCCCTTATTACACTCATGTATTACATAAGGTTAAGTTGTTTTATGGTGGTAGTTTCATGATTTGGATCACTTACCATTGAACATGTGGTAATATCAATAAACTTCAACTTATCCTGTTGGTGATTTAGTATAATCCTCACTTGTTCATGATCAGATTTTGGAGGGCCATGGGAAAACCCCAATGATTTTACCACAAAAAAACTATAAAAAATGGGATTTCAACTACATGAATCTAATGGTTGAGGCCAAAATTTATCCTTCCATCATCAGTTGTCTCTTTCAATTATTCCTTATAAACACAAATTAAAATGGTTAAATTACCACCCATGGGTATAGTTTCCAATATTAAATATGATAAACAGCTATACTGGCCAACTTTATTTGACCTAAGGTTATATAATAGCTTGATCGCAATGGTCACATTTCCATTTATAACCTATATATATCAGTTCTTTATTCTAGTAAATATTCACTAGAATTCCACGTGGAGTTAAATTTTCTTTTCATAAGATGTTTAATGATTTATATATTTTTTATTTAATTTTTATATTATTGGTTGTGGGGGTAATGATTCTTGCATATTAGAGAAATATATTTTTTGATACCTTAGATATTATATTTAATATTATTTCCATATATATTGTTTTTCATTTCCATTGGTTTCATAGATGAATAATGTAATGATCATTATTAATGAAATTAATTCTTTTAGTATTCTCGAGATTTCTTTCCAAAATATATTCAGAAAAAAAATTATTTAAAATTATAGGGCCACTACCTAAACCATCAAATAAGTAATCATTTTCTATATATAGTATAACATTGAAGAATGTACATGATTTTTTTCTATACGAAAATTGATTTCATGATTTCCTATCTATAAAAGAAAATTGAGAATTCATGAAAAAAACTGTCTAAGTAATGACCATTAGATATAAATATTAATATTTTTTCATAAAGTATTGAGAAAATAAATCTATGGGAAACAATATGATATATATATATATATACCACTAGAGATAGATTCATATCATCACTCATAAGGATCTCAAAATGAGGCAATGAAAATGGTTGGCACTACTTGAGGACTTCATTTGTTCAATTAACTCCCACCTTTTGGATGGAAGACATGGTAAAACATCCATTCAGTAAAAGATTACAGGGATTTCTAAACATAATTAAGATTAACAAGGATACCATATAAATAAATCTATTATATATTTATATGGTGAATTTAAGGCATATGAATCCATTTTTTTCCTTTTCAAAAAAATTAATAAACAATCATTACTAGAAAAGATAGAGAAGCCTCAGTAGGATTACGAGGAATTAGATAAGATTAATATTGTTTTAAATGATAGGAAATTGACATACTTTATTAATAAAGATATATTTTTATTATTTGGTAAGAGGTTATATGTTTCATCTATACTATAGTTTAACAGGGAACTAATAGAAAAATAATATTGGTAAAATATCACTATATAACATAGTAGAATAAATATGTATAATAATTAAAGTTAGAATTTATATTTGGATAGTATGAAGTGAGAAATTTTGAATAATGTGAAAATTTACTTAGTAAGGTAACAGGTAAATTCTGAAATATAATGTCCCAATGGAGTGTGGAAACCTTTAACTATACATATACTGATGTGGAAAAATATTATAATGTAATTTTTCAAAGAATACCAATTAATAAAAAGAGGAATAATAATATATTAGTAATCATTGATAATCTTAAAAATTATTATCATTTATCAGGGATAAGAAAAGATAATCTCCTTGAGAATATTTCCTGGCTCTATATAAATTAATTCACCAGGCTTCACGGGGAACCACTATCGATTATTTTTTAACATAACCCTTAGTTTACATGTAAATTGTATAATAATCTTTAATGTAATTTAATTAATAAGATACGTTTATTCATCACCTATCATAAGCAGACCAATGGGCAATCAGAAGTAACAATCCATACATTGTAATATATATTATGATCATGGTCTCTCGACTTATATGGTATTTGGGATCATTAAATACTTTTATGATAATTTTAATACACCAAAAGTTTCCATTTTAACGTCCATATAGAACCATATGATGTACTTTAGGTGAAGAGGTTTCATACTTCTACTATATGAGAGGATTTTGTATAAATAAATTAAGTGAGCCCAATGATCCCTCATGAGGAAACTATTAAATCATAAACTATTCTGGATCATATAAAAGTATATAAACAAAAATATAAGATCTATATTAATAATAAAATTAAATATGGAGAATTTTATGTTTGTGGATCATGTGTTCTTGAATATATCACCGATGATAGAGTTGTATAATTTTCAAAGAAGTAGATGTTAAGGCCAAGGTTCATTGATCATTTCAAAAGACTTGAAATAAATATAGTTATAGAATATGTATTGGATATGTTACCAAAAATTATGAAGTACATTAAATCATCCTTATTTTAGTACTAGGTAAATACCTGACATATCCAATACAAGTCCACACATCTGAGGGAATTGAGTTGGAGCCTGACTTGTCTGGTTAGGAAGAGAATGTCCATCTTACACTAGTAGAATACTAACCTATACCAACGGTTTGGAACCGTTGGTATAGGCCTCCAAACCGTTGGTATAGCCTATACAAACGGTTTGGAGAACCGTTGCGAAGTAAGCCGTTGGGATAGGTCTATACCAACGGTTTTCCCAAAACCATTGGTATAGACCTATCCCAACGGTTTTTAAAACCGTTGGTATAAGTAATATGAAAATCTATTCCAACGGTTATAAAATCGTTGGTAAATGTATTAAAAAAAACATCCGCTGGGATTTGATCCCAGGACCCCTCGTTTATAATCGAACGACATAACCACTAAGCTAACATCACTTTTGTAAACATAATTTCATAAATATATATATGTATTATCATAATTAATTAAAATTTAGATTTATATAATGTTCTCGGGTAGCAGACCTGGATGAAATGAAAGAATCTTTCCCAACGGTTCTCAAAACCGTTGGGATATGTGGAAATTTCCAGGAGGTGAATGTAGGATTTTGGGTGAGTTTTCCCAACGGTTCTCTCAAACCATTGGGAAAGGGGGGGTCTTTCCCAACGGTTTGGGAGAACCATTGGGAAAGGGGCCACAAAACACCCCTTTCCCAACGGTTCTCACAAACCGTTGGGAAAGACCCCCCCTTTCCCAACGGTTTGGGAGAACCGTTGGGAAAGGGTGTATATAAGTGTTGGGAAAGATCCGATTTCCAGTAGTGTTATTCACAAAAGAGAGCATGTTTTGTACAACTAAAAAACTCAATTATTTAATTCCCTTTGGAGAAATCACAAACTATTAGGGGAAATATGAGATCCTAGAGAAGCTATGAGGAATCAATATTCACACTATTTAAATAGCAAGTATATAAAAAAATTTCAGGGATGAAATTATTTAATTGGGGGAGAATGTAATTCCTATGACACTACTATATAAGGTAAATGATGCGTCCTAAATGTATCACACAATGTGTACTCTAACTATCCTATGTTAATTATTATATTTTATAGTTCAATTTAGGGGAGTTATAAATTACATTTAATAAAGTAAACATCATATTAAAACTCTTCATAAATATATTAACATAAAACGAAATTTTGAGAGGTGAACATAAGGAATATACTACCTAGAAAAATTAATGGAGAATTATTGAGGTAAATATATCTAAGAGACATATATAGATATTTTTTTGAGAAATATATAACATAAAAGGTTTTGGATGATGATGAAATTTTCTTCAAAATAATAAAAGATTTATTTTTTTCAAACAATACCATTTTTGAATTTGAAATCATGTCTTCAAAATTATAAATAATATAAAAAATTAAAATATACATATTATTCTTTTAAAATAGAAATGAATACTTATAATGGAATCTTAAAATTTTTCATTAGTCATGATGGTGGGTAAATCCATATATTCAATGAAAATTAAAATAAACATTACATTAACACTGTTATAAAAAAAAATTTAAAATATTTTTGTTAGGAAAATGAGTAGAAGATTAATTTAAGACCATAATTTAAAAAATTAACCTATGAAAAAATATTTTCAAAAATTATATAAAAAATTTAAAACATTTCGGAATAATTTTATTGAAATACTTGACAATGAATAGAATTTTTTTGACCGAATTGAGAAATAAAGAAAACTTTTCATAAAAACATTTACTCAATAATTTTTTGTAGTAAATAGTATATAATGGTAATGTTATATGAAAGTTTCAAGAATAACTATAGTCGAATAAAATTAAATGGGTTTATTATGAAATTATCCATTAATTTCCTACAATGGAAATTGAAGTATAAATAATCCAAATTAAAATTTGATTAAATCATAAACCCTTACCGCTTAGGTTAATTTTGAATCACAACCCCAATGAATGATGTGTGTTGATTGTATTTAAAATATAGAGAAATAGGAATAATTCATGATATAATATGTAAATGGGTAGTTCATACATCCTATATAATAAATTTGGTGCATAAAACAACATGTCACTCAAGGAAATAAGTTTTAAGGTGGAAGCCCTTACTGTAATTCCAAAATTTGTTAGGTATTTATTTTACCTCCATTATAATAATTTTATAAAAATTATTATTTGAATAATAATATTTACAAGGTTTAATCATATATACATAAAACCTTTACATTATTTATTTTAATGATGTATTTAATTACTTAATCAATTATGTCCACATTGGTTGTTTTGAGGACACTCAGTTCATATTTTCGAAGGCTATTAGTGTGTTTGGCATGATCAAATTGACCATTATTCCATAATATGAACATTAATGATCATGAAATAATTATCATTTTTACACACCAATTACCCTTTTAAAACCTACAATGAAATATTGTTATGAAAAATGTACTATGTTATAATCATAGAGATGGTAGGTCCTATATACATTTGAGTAACGTTTCCATTTTTCAATGATTATGATGAAAATATTTAGGTGTTATTTTCTATATCTAGAATGAACATTCTATAATAAATATAAGTTTATTTCATTAAATACCCATACATATACCATACATTTTATTTTATGATAAAAAACAAAATCACATCACATCATGAGGTGGTACTATGATGCACGCACAAATTTTTTTTATCATTTCTCAATGGATTATTAGGATTGAAGGTATATTATATGAAAATTTTCCCAGGTGATTAATATTTAATTCGTATCATAAATTAACATTAAATAAATTTTCATGAATATGAATAGAGGAAATGATGGAAAAAGAGTTACATCGTTTTTTGGATGTTATAGTTTGTTATACACATTAACTATGATTTCATTTCTTGTGTGATGGAATTGGATAGGGATTTATGTTATGAAATTAAAATAATAACATATTTGTATATGGTAAATACTTATCTTATTATATTAAAATAAATTTTACGACTTAATAGGGGTGGATTAAGAAATATTACAAATATGCTCAATTAAGAATTCATATTCTTTAGACCACCTCTTCAGTATTATACCTAATTTAATCCAAGTTTGGATTCATCAAAAAAATATGATTATAGGACCTAAGAAGGGAATTTTGGTCGGTATATGGGAATTTTTATTAACTATTTTGTTTTTTATGTGTGTGATGAATAGGATAGTGGGATCTCTTTTATAATGGATGAGGAGTTGAAACCTTGTAAATACAGAAAACAATTCAAAAATGGGAAGTAGATCTCAATAAATGTGCCTCCAAAATTGATAAATAAAGGTTTATTGGAGATTAAGGTTGATAAACACATATACTATTCAAAATAAAAATATTTGGAATATTTTGTTTTATTTAAATATCTAGTTTAACCCCCCTGGAAAAATTATTTTAACATTAACTATTGTAATGGATTTTTATTATTATAACTATTCATTATTAACCAAAATTATCTTTAACTTCATATATCAAAAAATTACATATGATTCAAAATATGAAATAAATTGTATCAAATTAAATTCTTAAAAGAAGTGTAACTTAATTTAAAACTAAACCATAAGATCTATCAAAAAGTGTTTTCAAGAAAATATTTTTTTGCATAATATAATATTATAATAATTACATGAAATTTAATAAAATTTAAATGAATTTAAATTAATATTTATAAATATATAAAATAGAAATTTTCTTTTCAATCATTAATTATTAGGGGTTATATTAATTAATTAAAATTGGTAAAATTAAGATCTCTCAAATATTTTTCAGAAAATGTGTTCTAAAGCCTAAAAATAAAATTTTATTAAAATATAATATATTAAAGATTTTAATTGAAATAACTCATTAAAAACTAAATAAATAATCCATATTTTAATATTAAATAATATTAAAATATTAATTATACTTTTTAATTACATGATTTATTAAAATATATATTTTTGAAAATTTTGTATTGTTCACTCTTTGAGGACAAATCCATATTCTCTAAAAAATACCAGATTTTTACCATATGTTAAAATAGATATTATTATTTAAAAAATTATTTTAATTTTATAAAATTAAACTTCTAAACAAATCCAAAATTAATTATAATATTTTTTACACTAATGAATAACATCATTTTCAATGAAAAAATATATTTCTTGGAGAATATTTCATTATTAAAAAATTGAGAACTTATTTCCTATGAATTGATAAATTGGGTAGAAAATTTATATATATTTCAAAATTTGTTAATCATAATCAAACCCATTAATTTAACAAGTTTTTTTATAATTGTCATCTTTATATAATCATGGTTCATTTTGGATCAGTGTTGTGTGTTACATATGCTATCAAACATTGTGATCATTTAAAATATCATAGTGTTACACTTGTCAATGATTTGGATTCATTAGAGATTTATCCCAATGGATAATAAATAGTGCATGTAGTTATAATCATATAAAATAATGTTAATGTATTTAGTGTTAATATAGAGCCACTAGTCTACATTTAATTTTTTCCTGGATGAATTCTGGAGGAGACTTGATGTTTAGTGGTAGATGTTCAGTATTAGTGGATTGTGTTGTTTAAGAAGAACCTATGAAGGTAATTCTAGATGATGGTAGTTAATTATAGGTTTATAATTTTATGATTGACATTTATTCAATGTATGGGATATTACGAGTTTATAAATTTCCCTTTTCATTTTTCTATGTTCTAATATGTGTTGGGAATATGACGTTTTTATGGGACTAAGGATCTAAGATATAATGACCCAAACATTTATAAAAGGAATTTCGCCCTTCATATAAAAATTTCACATACTCTAAATCAATAAAAATCACATAGATACAAAAATAAAAACTTTATAAAGGAATAATTTAATAAATCAAAAGTATTTATGGAAGTTAGGGAACCAATAGCGATAAAATATTAACATGACCTAAGGAATTGTAGTATAACGCTTATGAATAGTAAACTAATCCAATTAATATTAATCTCACCCATGGAAGTATAAATAAATTTTTTTCATCTTATAAACAAAATTATTGTATAATTATATCATAGTGTAATTATATAAATGTTTTTGAAAAATACTATTTAAGTGTTGGTATTTTTATAAGTCATAAATACATAATTACATGTTTATGAATAATGTAATAATTTTTAAAAAAATTAATTTCATAAAATTTTCTCATTAATTAATATTTTTATGTATTATGATTTTATCATAATTTTTGGAGACCTTGAGTAATTTATTAATGTTTTATAAAATTAGTTATAATTTTAAAATCTGTATTTTTCACGAAAATGATTATTTTAAATAAAAATTAAATTAATCATATTTAGGAAAATATTTTTATAAAATGGATTTCATTTATATATTTTACCCATCAAAAAAAAATTTGGGTGAATTTTAGATATTTTTATGGAAGAGATGAATTTTTGGTGAATAGTAAAATGCGGTAATTTCGAATATATATACATTATTATATATATGCACTATTCATTGACTCATCGCAACTGTAAGAACCCAAATCTTAAAATAATTTTAATTATTTTAATATATTTGAAAATAATTCTAAAACTATTCATACTCTTGAGAAAAAATAATAATCTATTGATTAAAATAATAAGAAAGCACCCATCACCTCTACTATAAATATCACCCCTCAAACCCTCTTCTACTCATACACCTCAAGCTTTTTTCCTTGCCCAAATTCTACAAAAAACAATTTCTTATACCATACCCCATGTCTAGGATCTCTAGGACTCTTAAAAATACCAATCCTAGGTTCCATTTGGATGATCTTAAGAAGATAATTAAAGAGGTAATCCTCTCTATTTTTCATTTAATTTCCTTTCAATTAGACAAATTTTCTTATTCTCAACACACATACCTTTGTCCATATGAAATAACAAATCAAGTACCAAACATATAATATAATTATATCATGTTAATAGAAGATAAAACAACAAAATCTTCTCCCTATCTCTCCCTATTCTATTCTAAAAATGATAACATCTCCTGTGATGTGTTAATTCACCAACATCATGGGTGGTTCACTTTCATTTTACTTAAACACCCTCAAGGATGTAAATAATTCCCTTAAGTGGTTTGAAAAATATTTTAAATTTTATTTTATGACCCTTTTTATGTTCTTGAAATAAATTATGCACATAATATTAAATGATAAAAAAAATGAGTTCGTTGTGATCGAAAACCCGCCAAAATTAACCAAAAATGATAATCATTAAGTTTTATCTAAAGAATTATCCTCATGTTATATAACAAAATACTTTTTTAGATAATTTAATATTATTTGTGATCATTAATTTCATATAATAAAAATTTTGTACATTCTTTCTAATTTTTAATAAAAATTTCATTCATGTATACAAATGAACAGATCAGGGAAACCATGAAAATGAATTCTCTCAAATGATGAAATTAAACTCTATAACTCATCCAAAGGCCCATAAAAGAGTGTAATTAAACTATAAGGCATAATATTCATATATAAAAGATTCTTTAATTTTAATGAATCGATAACATGTGATTATATAGGATGTTAAAACAAAGGAAGATTTTAGACACAAGGTAAGGTGTTTTCTTGAACCCAACTCTCTACCTTTGGGTTTTCCTTCTATCACACAATTTTCAGTATGGGTTTTCCATAAAAATTATTTTTCACCTTTATAATACCTTTTTTTGATTTATTTTTTTCCAATAGAGTATTTTATTAACACAACTATTTACAAAATTACTCTTCCTTTAAAAAAATACATACCTTTTACTTCGAAGGATTATTTCCTTCAGTCATGGTTGATGATTCTTATATCAAGTTTTATCACCACTATTTCATTTAAGAACCTATTTTTTATGATTTAACTATCGAGAAATTAAAACCATTCCTTAACATGCATTATTATACATTCAATATTGATATATGTTGTAGGTGGCATTCATTATAATGTAAATGTTGTGATCTGACGTGTGTGCCCAGAATTATATTGTGCAAAATAATTGTTCTGATGTTATGGGTGTGGGTGGAATTATATAGCCCTAAAATGAATTGGTAAATTTTAATAACCTCATGAGGTAATGTGAAATATATGTGCATAGGATTATATAATTATTTACAACTGTATGTAGTAGTTGACCAATAAGACATGATCTTCTATTTCTATGAATTACCACATTGGAAGTATTTTCTTAATGCTTCCTCTCATTATTATGATTATATACCAATTTTATAATGATAATGATTATAATCACCACATGTTATATTTTTTCATGTTATTATCAATCCTTTTAGTAGTCTTTTATCTCACCCCTTTTTTATGTATATCCTAAAGTGACTACTTGTGCTAGTGAGAATTCAATGGGTAAAAATACTCTAGTGGAGAATTAATTAAATAAATGTTTATGTTTTATTTTGAAAATGTTTTTTATTGTCTTAATTATACTATGAAACTAAAAATTTGGATCTCCAATTGTGTAATGACATTATGTTGTTTTTCGTCAAAATGATTTAATACGATTTGTCATAAAATAATGGTCACTATAGTTGAAATCAGATGGAGGATTAGATAATTTGAGAATAAATAATAAAGATATTTAGTTGAATCCCTTTATATGAGACTATATATTTGTAAGCACAGTATAATAATTTCTTTAGAAAATGATAAAAATTAAGATCCAACGATATATTCCTTTAATCTTAATTTCACTAATGAATAAATTATTAACTTATGAATTGTGGAATTGTGTTTTTTCAAACATTTTATATTTTTGAAAATGGTGGGAACCAGAAGAAACCATGACAACAACCCAGGAGAGGGACAATGCAGTGATTGCCGGAATGAAATAAAAAATTATTTGGGAGGTGGAGTTCAAAATTTCATGGTGATACTTACCCCGATATCTTAGGTTATGAAAAATAATATAAATAATGTTGAATGAAATCCTTCAATAAATACGAAGAAACTAGTTATTTATTGTTTTAAGTGGAAAGTAACACCGACATTTAATAAATATTATAATCCACTAGTCATATATTAGTGGGTTAACTCAATGGATAATATAATTTATTTGCTTCACTGTCCAGAGATGGATAAAGTGACTCTGGAAATTTTTTATCTAGATAGATAGGCCTACCATTGGTGGGAATTGATTAGGAATTCCAGGGAAAAGGATGAAATTGAAGTGATAAAGTGGTAAGGCATTAAGATAATATTTCATAAAAATTATTTCCCTCAAACTCTTTGTACAAACTTGGATATAGAATTCGTAGATTTGAAAAAAAGGAAGGTGAATCATTCACATCAAACAAAGAAAATTATAAAAGGCTTGCACTGTATGATTCAGGATTTGTTATCATCAATTATAGGAAAATAAATACATTCTTTATTGGTTTAATACCACACCTTAAAAAGTCTCTTGAAATTTGAGACTTTTTGAGTTATGAATATGTAGTTTTATGTTCTCTCAAATTGGAGATGGAGTTTTTGGAATGGTCCCATGGATATGGTGATAAGAAATGAAAGATGGATTTTCAAGCTCAAGGATCTAATGAAAAAGGTGGAAATAAAACTCACACACCCACATGTCAAAAATATGGGATGAATCTCATGGGAACAACCTCAATGGGATGGGGAAATTTATAAAATGTGGGAGAGAAGGCCACCATTCTCAAGAATGTAGAAGTTATATGAAAAGGTAGGACAATGTGGTGTAGTAAAGTGTAGCACCACCCATGCTCCAATGCAACAAATGTATGGATAAAGTGCACTATGGAAGCCAATTCACAAAACCGTGAGTCCTCAAGGGTAATCACTATGATCAACCACCAAAAAATATAAGAACATGGGAATTTTTATTCCATCACTACTGTGGTAGTGGATCTGGAAAATGACATTTTTAAGGTACACATCTTATTCCTTAAATATTGTAAAATGTCTTATTTGCTTCTGGTTCTACGCATTTCTTTATGTCATGAATTCTTGATAAAATAATTAAATCGAAGCCCCAAAACATTGAAGTAGAGATATATGTATAAAAACTAAGTGGTGAATTAATTGCAACCAAATTGTTGGACTCTTCTCTATTTGGTATATATGGGAAGATTATTCTAGCGAATCGCATAATACTTTCCTCGGTGGAATTTTATTCTATACTAGGGATATATTGATAATCTTTATATAGAGAACCTATAAAGTATCTAGAAAAGAAAAACTCTTTTCATATTCTAAAACATCCCATTATCCTCTACAAATGAAAGGGAGATCGTGAATCTCCTCTAAAAAACCTTCAATGTTGTGGGTGTTGATTCCCCATGAAGAAGAAAACCTTGCTCAAATAGTTTATTCAAATTAATTTATCATCCAAGGGGAACTTCCCAATATTGGGGAATATAGTGATGTATTTCCTGAAGAGTTACGTGGACTATCACCATATCCTGAGGTATATTTTTTAATAGAACTCATACCTATAGATACTCTTATCTCGAAGTTTCCTTATAGGATGGATCCTATCAAGATAGATGAGTTAATGTTGTAGGTAAAAGATTAATTGGATATGCCCAACTGCATCACCTTGGGGTGATCCATTGCTCTTTGTTAAGAAGAATGATGGAATTATGCATTTATGTATCTATTTTCAGGAGTTCAACAAGATCACTATAAAGAACAATTATACTCTTCCAAGGATTGAGGATGTGTTCAATCACCTATAAAGAGATCAGTACTTCCCAAAGGTGGATATTTATTCTGGATATCAACAGCATTTGGTGAATAAGGAAGATACTCAGAAGGCATCCTTCCATACAATGTATAGGAACTATGATTATTTGGTGATTCCCCTTAGACTTACCAGTTCACCTAAAATCTTCATGGATTTGATTATTACAGTCTTTAGAGATTACCTCGATAAATTTTTGGTAGTATTTAGCGATTATATTTTCATATATTCCAAGAGAAAGGAGGAACATGAAGAATATATATGGATTTTTTTGGTGACAGTAAAGATGGATAAGGTGTACGCAATGTTCAAAAAGTGTGACACTTGGATATGATAAGGAATATTCTTGTTACATGTGATCACAAGTGAGGGAATTTCTATGGGCCCTTAAAAAACAAAGGTGACTGATGAATGGCCCAGACCCTCTTTTTTCAAAGAAATATGTATTTTTCATGGATTGGCATGGTATTATCGATGTTTATTGAGTAATTTCTCACTTTTTTCAAGCCTTCAAACTAATATAACAAATAAAGGGGTGAATTATATATGGATGGAAGAATGTGAGTAATGCATCAAGGATATAAAGAGATGGCTTATCATTGCACCACTACTCACATTACTGAAAAGTGTATAGGGTTTTTTTATATTTAGTGATTCTTACAATAAAGGACTAGGTTGTGTAATCATGAAAAAATGATAATGTGATAGCATACACCTATGAGAAACTCAATATCTATGACCATAAGTACATGAGGCATGATCTAAATCTAGAAGCTATGAGTTTTTCCGAGATAATAATATGGAACTACCTCTATGGTAAAAAGTGTGACCTATATATCGATCACAAGATAAAATAATATATATTCACCAAAAAAGGATATCAACATAAATAAAAGGATAAGGATATATCTAATCAAAGAACATGATTTCCCCATTCACTATTATCTTGGTAAGGAGACTAAGGTAGCTAAAAAATATACTACTTTATCTATGTTACAGAATGGGAAAGAAAATATCTTCTAGGATTTGGAAATCATAAGGGTAGGGAATAAATTTGACATTACCCAAAATATTGTCCAACCATCTATCCAAGAGAATATTAAGGAGGCCCGAAGGGATTATATGATGTTTGAAAATATGGTGAATATAATAAAAGAAGGGATGCTTTAAGAATTCTATATTGATAAAGATGGTGCGATTAGATTTGGAACAAGGATTTGTTTTCCATAAACACCTAGGATATAGAAGGATCTATTGGATATTTCAAATTGCCCCACATTCTCAATACATCCTAGTTGGACCAAGATGTACTGTGATCTCCAAGAACTATTTTGGTTTGAAAACATTAATATGGATATTGTGGAATATATCTCAATGTGTTTAATATGTTAGCAAGTTAACGAAGAGTGATAGAATTCCAAAGGGATGATGAAACCATTTCCTATAAACTTATGGAAATGGGATTATGTATATATAGAATTTTTCACTGGTCTCCTGAAGATATCCAATGCAGATAATGTGATATGGGATGCGATGGACAGACTCACCAAGACATCAAACGTTATTGCAATTCGGGATGGTATCACACTTGAAAAACATACATATATATATATATATATATGCATATGTATATATATATGATTGAAGTGGTGATACTATATTGGGTTCTACTCTCGATCTCCCGTGATCATGATCCAAGGTTCACATAAATATTTTGGAGTAGTTTTCAACATGATTTGAGTACTAACATAAATTTCAGCACGACATATCAACCCCAAATTGATGGCCAATCTGAAAAGACTATTTAGATACTTGATGGTATTCAAAGAGATTACTCTTTTAAATTAAATGGTTTATGGGATCATCATATCGCATAGGATTAGTTCTCAAACAATAGTATCATCCACTCAAGTATTCATATGGTTCCATATGAAGCATAGTAAGGAAAGATATGTATAAATCCAACATATTGGGATGAATTTGGTGAAAGAAAGATACTTGGATGTGACCTTGTGAAAGAGATGAAAGGGAAAGATCAACACATCTAGAAATATATCAAAGCTACTCAATCCCAAAAAAAGAGTTATGCTGAAACCTGTCGAAGGGACTTGGGGTTTGATATTGGAGATATTCTCTTCCTTTGAATATTACCTTGGAAGAGAGTCATGTAGTTTGGAGACAAATGGAATCTATGCCCAAAGAACATTGACTGCTTTCAGATCCTTGATCACATAAGAGAAGGGGCCTATCAAGTTGTACTTCCACTGAATATGGCTCCTGTACATTATTTTTTCCATATATAACTCCTAAGGAAGTGGATAATAGATACCTCCCAAGTATTTAACTCATAGGTGGTACAGTTGGAAGATGATCTCTATTACGAGGAATAGAAAGTAAAAATTTTAGACTGGATATATAAGGTTCTACACAACAAGACACCAAGCCTTTTTAAATTGTTTTAGAGGAACCATATATATGGAAAAGAAACTTGGGAACCTAAGGATGTGATGATGGAGATGTACCCTCACCAGTTTATATAAAATTAATTTTCGATGGAAAAAATTGAAAATGGGGGAAGAATGTGGCAACCCAAAATTTTATCAAAGGAATTTATCGATTCTAATAGTAATGTAACATAGAATAAATATCATAAAATAACTTATATACCATAATCAAAACTTTATAAATGAATAATTAATTAAATAAGAAGTGTTTATAGAAGTTAAACAAAAAAATTGTATAAAATAGTAACTTGATATTGTGAATTGTAATATTACCATTATGGATAGATAACTGGGAAATTGAACAGTAACATCACCCATGAAATTATAAATAAATTTCATTCTTCTTATAAATAAAATTATGGTATAACTATATCATAGTTTAAGTAAATAAATGTTTTATCAATTATTAATTAACAGTTGGTATTTTTTTAAATCCTAATTAAATATTTACAATTTAATGAATAATTTAATAATTTTAAAGAACATGTGTTTTCCTAAAATTTAATCCTAAATAAATAATTTTTCTATATGATTGTAAAATAATTTTATAGTACTTTAATTAATTTTTTGACATGTTATAAAATCTGTTTTAATTATAAAATATGTATTTTCCATGTAAATGATATTTTTAAATAAATTTTAAATTACTCATATTTAGAAATTTGTTTTCATAAAATGGAGTCCATTTTTTTATTTAACATGTCGGAATATGGTTAAGGTGAATTTTTTAAAATTTTAAGAAATACTTGATTTTTTAGTAAATAGTAAAATACGATAATTTACAGTATATATACATTATAAGCTAAATTCAATATTCATTGAGTCATCGCTGATGTTAGTACCTAATATTGAACTCTCCATAATTATTTTAATATATTTTATGATGATTAACAAGTAATTAATATTCTTGAGACAATATAGTAAATTAATGATTAAAATAATATAAAAACTCCCCTCTCCTCCACTATAAATACCACCACTCACACCCTCTTCTCCTCGCACCTAACCAACTTTGTGCCTTTCCAAAATTCTACCTAAAACTAATTCCAATACCCTACCACATGTCTAGTAGATCTTGGTTTCATAAAAAGACCAGGCTTGGGGGCCTTGAGGAGGATATCACGAGGATAATTCAAGAGGTAAATACTCACCATTTTCATTTCAATTCACTTTAATTTCATTTATTTTATTATTTTCTCCTCACCCCATACATCAAAATTACCTGATAACATTGGTAAATTACATATATCATAATTATATCTTGTAAAAGGGATATTAAACATTAAAATCCTCTCTCTCTCTCTCTATCTCTCTCTCTCTCTTTCTAAAAATTAAATCATCACCCATGATGTGTCAAGTTACCAACATCGTTAGCGATGCAATTTAATATTCCTTAAACACCATTAAGGATAATATAAAGTCTATTAAATGTTTTAAAACATTTTATAATTTATATTTTATAACCCTTTTTATCTTTTTTAATTAAAATATACTCATAATAGTAAATTATAAAACAAAATGAGTTCATTTTGATTGAAAACCCACCAAAATTATCCAATAACAATCATCAGTAAATTTTATATGATGAATAATACTAATGGTATAAAACCAAATAAATTATAAGATATTTTAAGATTCTGTAGGATCATTAATAATATATAATAAAAATTCTGCATATTCATCCACATTTTAAACGAACTTCCATTCATGTATACAAACTAGCTGATCATGAAAACCATGAAAATGGAAGCTCCCGAATGTTAAAATTAAACTCTAAAACTCATAAAAAATCCGTTAAATAGAATAATAAAACCATAATGTAACATATTCATGTATAAAATATTTTTAATTTTTTATTAACAAATATAATGTGATTATACTGGATATTAATTTGAAAGAATATTTCAGACAAAAGGTAAGTTGATTTCTCAAACCCAATAATCCTTTGGGTTTTCACTATTTAAAAACATTTTTAGTATGGTTTTCATAAAAATAATATCTTCGTATTTATATTACCTTTTCTAGGATATACATGTTTTCAACATTATTTTATTAACAACACAATATTTTCCAAAATAATTATTCATTCAAAAAAAACAACACACCTTTTAATTCTGAAGATTGTTTCATTCACCCAATGTTTATGATTCTTAAATATCATATTTTATCCCCTATTTCATTTTGGGATGCAAATTTGATGAATATATTTTTATTAAATGAAACCCATTCCCTTTCATGGGTTATTATATGTTCAATATAGATATATTTTCAAAATGGCATGCATGATAATGTAAATGTTGTGATGTGATAGGTGTGCCCAGAATTATATAGCCTAATTTAAATGTTATGATGTGACAGTTACTCTTAGAATTATATAGAACTCCAATGCATTGGGTAAATTAAAAAACTCATGATATAAATTGACATATTCATGACAATTATACTATCTTTATTCAGAACTCTATGTTTTATTTGAGCACTAAAACATGATGTTTCATTTTTATGAATCACCACATTCCAAGTGTTTTATTAATTCTTCCTCTCTCGATTTTGATCCTATTCCAATGTCATGATGATAATGATTATGCTAACCCCATGTAATAGTATTTCATGTTCTTATCAAACCTATTATGTTGATTTTTGATCACCCCTTTTTTATGTATATCCTTTGGTGAATACTGGTACTACAGAGAATTCAAGGTATAATAAGAAGAAAGAGAAGAAGGAATTAAAGAAATGATTTTGTTTTATTTTGTAACTATTATGTATGTTCTTAATTTTACCATTCCACTAAACCTTTGGATATTCATTTTTTATTTATATTATGTTGTTTTTCTTTAAAATGATGTAATACGATATGTAAGAAAATCAGGGTCACTAAACGGGAATGGAATGTATAAGAATTGAGGATAACCATGGCCTTAAGGTGGATGGAAATCCATCATTTTATAACTAGTGGAACCCACCATTGATATGATGGAGTTCACATGGGTTTGAAATTTTCTACAGACCCCACCATTCATCTAGTGTAGAGAAACTATCCAACCGATGTCCAAGAAAAAATAACCCCATATTCATCACATCCCACTGGCTAGATGGTTGTGAAACTAGAAAACCAATGTGCCCAATCCAAGTTACCATATAATGAAACCAATGGGTTTTAATTATATATGTTTTTTCACCTCCTATAACATCTATACCTAACCACCTTAAGCCTATTTCAAATCAGAGATCTCCCTTATGGTCATTAAAATCTCTCATTCATATCCACTTGATCCATCAAGATTTTATAGATCTATTGTCATTTGACTAGAATATACTTTTTAGATCTATGAAATCTTCTTATTTTGTTTATGAAAAGTGTATAGATATATATCTGATATGTGTTTTCCTTGATTATTTAATGATTAATTCATCATTTCATAATAGATCGGTGGTGTATATGGAATGGTGATATTATTTTTCGATCAAACTGAGATTTACCATTGACAATGAGTGTTCAATATGTATGTGTTATTAAATCATAATCCTAAAACTAGAATTTATAAATAATTTATGACGTAACCTTGATCAATTTTTGATTCCTTGGTTGTTTGGTGGATGATTTGATATGTCAATAATAGCCTCTCCTACCCAAATATAGAACTCTAAGGGATGGTTATGTTTCAAGGTATTCCATTAAAGAAAATTCATTATAAAACATTGATCCTTATTCAATATCATTTCATTGATGGATTATTGATTAATAGGTGATCATTCATTATACATGACACTTTATTATAAAATAATTAGTCAATAAACAACCCATTATTAATTCAAAAAAATGGATTCTAATTAATTGGAATCCCGTGATTTTATATACCATATTTATGAATATGTTGATGAAAATCGTATGGTATGTGAATCTAGAATCATCTTCTTATCATGGAATTATCTTAACACTTTGTTCTAAATCATCTATTATGTTGATCTAGAACTGAAACTAGAAATCCTTTATTTTTAAGCAATTTTCTATGGGTTAGAGATGTGTTTGGTATTTTATCCTTCGAAAAAACATGTATTTCTTCAACAAAAACATTAATTAATGATTTTTATGCCATTTTTTGTACTTATTTACACATTATATAATGTTATAGTTCAAGTTATGGTATCATTGTATTTTTGACTGATGTTGTTTACTTAGAGGTGTGGGAAATTTCCTGATATTCAAATTTGATCCTTATTTCCATGAGTATTTCTTAAGTATAATCCATACATTCATGTTGTTGATTCATATATTATTATATACTATTACTATAATTTTCATGATACCAATATATATTATATTCATCATTCATAAAAATGTTTCGTTCTATCATCAAATTCATGGTTATTTATTTGTATCTATGATAGGCAGACTGTTGTGGTGTGGTTACACCTTAATTTTGTATTTTTCATGATTTTTTATGATGCTGAAGGTGGATCCCAATACAAAATAAAATCATGACATCTTTATGGACCATATAGGAATTGATTACTTAAGGATAATAAAGAAATCCTTGGAATTCAGTTCCTTATGTATACAAAGTAGCATATCCAGTCAATTCCTTGTGGATGCCTTGTGACATGTCACCAGCCTGGAGCATAGTAACTGACCATTTTTTAATCATTTATCATCCTTATTGAAAGGATCTATATTGGGTAAAATTGTGGCTTTTGGTCTCGGATAGCCCAGAAGAGATTTTTTGTCTGATTTATATACTTTCTCAATTCTTAATTTTTATCATAGAATAAAATTATTATAAATTTTCACATTTGATAGGGATTCATTCTTGTTGTCTTACTACATTTTATTACTTACATTATTCATGGGAATCTATATGTATATGCATAATTCAAATATATAGTTGAACAAAGGCAATGTTTCATGTGTTATATGGTTGAACTGAGGACCATGCATCAAGGAGTGGTAACAAGATGTATTTAGATGGATAATACTATTTATTTACTTATTATTTAACCTTATTTCACTTATCCATGGGTCTAGGTTATGAAATATGGAGCCATGTCTATTTATGTCTATGAGTAGTATATCATCTACATAGTTTATGAATGCATATACTAATAAATATATTTTATTATATTCAGTTTTATTAATATCACTAGAATAACATTATATTGAGGGAATTGTCTCCCCATTTAAGGACTTAGATCATCATTATTAGTTGTCTTCATCTTCTATATGGGGAGGTACACATGAGGTTTTACAAACTAGCTCAGATACCATGGTACCCTGATACCCAATCCACCTATGAATGACCTAAAGGGTTTTTTAAATCACCGTTAGTTAGTGATAAGAATTTATTATCATACAATAAACATAATCGGATGATTTTTCGACAAAACTACAATTCATTACTGATATAGTTCTGTTTTATCAAAATGCAAGGAGAATATTCCAAAAAAACATTGGTAAAATAAATTAAAAATAATAATTCATCAATGTACTCATAATATATCTGTATAAAGTCTTAAAAACTATATAGGATGAGTGTATAACACCTATACCAGTCACCTCAATGAGTAGAGGTCCCAAATTTCAAGAACATCCACCACCTCCAAGTGGTTATTTTCTTTTTCTTAGACATAAAAAAAGTCTAAAACCCCCAAAGGAAAAAATTAAGGTGTGATATGTAAATCCTAGTATGGTATCAACAAGTGTTCATTAACAAATTCAATATCAATAGACAACATGTGGTAGTATTTAAAATAAAACAAGGCATGGAATAAAATTTACATATTTCTAGTAAAACATTCTGTCATAATCAAATTATGGTATATATATCAAAATAAGTCAAACAAATTATTAAATAAAAAAGTTATGTAATGAATTTATCAAGAGTAAAATATATTGTTAATTGAGTTCTTATATAAACAAGTCATAAAAAATGTATCACCATGTAAAAAACCAATTATTAAGATGGTTTTTGATAATAAGTTCTCCACAGATCTAAAAATGATCGAGGATATAGATATGTTTGTGCAAAATCAATCTACAGCCCATTATGGGATGCCTACACCCCAACAAGGGAACCCTTTTTAGGCATTCATTGCGTTGCTATTTTAGTTTCAGTTGTAATGGTCAATCCATTTCTTGTGAGTCAGATTCATAGAGTAATTTTTTGAGTCAAACACTAATTACCCATGATAACATGTGCTTGAATCAATCAATCAATCAATCAATCATTGGATAATGAAATCAAAACATTATGAGAGGAACCATTCTGTAAAATATAAAGATTCAAAACAATACATCATTCACTATTAATTTTCCATAAATTAATTATCAAAATACCCAATATCTTTTCCAATGTAAATCATGATTTTTATCAATTTCATGCCTTTTCAAAAAAAAACATTCAATTTAATTCTTCTTCTATTGAATCAATTATCAATCATTTTATCAAATGATGTTTCAAATCACTCTGTAATGTATCTCAAAAATTATCCCCACATTCCAATTCCATTGAAATTGGGGTTCATTAAGTACTACATTCCCATTAAAAATAACACATTAAATATTTAAAAATCTAGTTTTTTAATATATTTAATAACAAATTAAAAAAATAATAAATTATAGGGGTTCAATTTTTGGGGAAATTTTATATTTAATATCCAAAATTTAGTCACAAACTATTAGAAAAATGGTCTTCAATGTTGGGTTTTTTTATTGACGTCAGTTTTTAACGGACGTTGAACTCGCCAACGTAAAAAATTTGTCTTTAAATCGGGTTTTTAAACCGATGCGAAAAACAAATTTCCTTTTTTTAGAATCAGTTTTTTAATAAAACGAGTACAAAAAAACTCATTTATATCATTTTTTGCATTTGTTTTTTTAAAAATGAATGCTAAAAAGATAAAAAAAAATTTTCGGTGTCAGTTCTTGAAAAAAACCAACAAAATATATGGGAAAAAATATTTTGGCATCGGTTATTAAAAAACCCTTTTCAAAAAGTAAATTTTTTTATTCTTTGTTTTAGATAATTTCCTAAGCTTCGATTTGACTAGTCGTGGAGCTAAAACGGTGTTACAAATCAAATAGTATGGCCATCAGATGTTGAACCTATCAAAGTTTTGATTAATACAACTCGTTTTAAAGAAAACATAATAAAAATGAATTAAAATAACATGAACCAAATGATATATAATAAACATCATAATTAAAACATATTTCAATGGTTTTAGGAGATTTTATCGAAATGATATGTTTTTTATCATCATATCTTTTATATTTAGCATAGAAATCATACGATAATGAAAACGATGATCAATAGTTAAATATAAACCATGGTTGGTAAATTTCATTCGAATGTTTTATATTTGTTAC
This sequence comes from Viscum album, assembly GCA_963277665.1. NCBI lineage: Eukaryota > Viridiplantae > Streptophyta > Magnoliopsida > Santalales > Viscaceae > Viscum > Viscum album. The sequence goes on along the minus strand of OY728151.1, from coordinate 1,269,391,292 downwards.
TCGATAATAAAAGTAAACCATTATTATATGAAAGATAATCGAGTTATTTAGAAATGAAGGATAATACTAATAATGAAAATAAATGAATAGAATAGGTACTGCTTTCAAAATGACTATTGAAGTTGCATTGAAAACATGATTGAATTGAAGAGTTTGAAAATTTTGAACGAAGGAGAGATGCATTTATATATAGCAAATGGATATATTTTGGATTGAGTTGTATGAAAATATACGATGGATTTAAAAAATATAAACCCACATTGTGAAACAAAATTAAAATTATGATCTCTAATATTAGTGAAAACTCATTGGCATCAGTTTTGTTTGATGCCAATGCAAAAGAGGATTTACATTGGTCTTTTGGGGTTGGTGTTTATGAAAACTGATGCCAAAAATTCCGATTGATGTCATTTTTTGGGTCCTTTTTGAAATAAACTGATGCTAAAAAGTAAAAAAAAATATTTTGGGCATTGGTTTTTAAATAAAAGGATGATAAAAAGTCATTTCACATCAGTTTTTTTAAAAACAAATCAAAAAAGTAAAAAAATATATTTTTGGCATCGGTTTTTATATAAACTGACGCTTAATTTTTTTAATAAAAACATTTAACGTCTATTTTAAAAAACAGGATGAGAAAAAATAAAAAAAAAGCTTTGGAATCATTTTTTATAAAAAATGACTCCAAATTTTTTTAAAACAATTTCAACTTTTATAGAATTCCATAAGAATCGATTTGACTGGTCATGGAGCTAAAACGGAGTTACAGATTAAGTTTTATGGCCATTAAAAGTTGGACATCTTTGAGACTTCTCTTAGATAAGATCAAATTATAACATCCAAAAGATGTAATCCGTAACTTCATTTTTTCCCCACGACCATTAAAATCGAATCATAAATAATTATCTAAAACATTGTAAATTTGTTTATTATTTTTCAAAGGTTTTCATAAAAACCAATGCCAAAACATTTTTTTATTTTTTCACATCTTTATTTTTTAAAAATGACACCAAAAAATTCAATTTAGTTTTTGGTGTTCTTTTTTAAAAGGCAGATTCCAAAAAGTCTTCACAAACATATTTTATATCGGTTTATAATAAACTGACATCAAATTGATGACGTTTTAAAACATTTTTCTACTAGTGATATGATCTAATAAAACACCTAAAATGATATCACCATGAAGAACTTGTCAAAAATGGTAAAACAAAACTGAGAATCATGGTCCATCAAAACGAAATTTATATCCATCAATTAAATTATGATATATCACTCTATAAAGAAGATATAATAATGTATTGGGATATACCAAATGTGGGGATATTGACATACTATAATAATATCCAATGATATAATCATAACTTTTTTCACAAATAAAAGATGTTGGGGAGCAATAAAATACTATAGGGAGCCTCCAAAAGTAAGGAAAACAGATTTGGGTCTAATGGGAGGTATTATTAATCTAAAATAGGGGTCTCCATATTTTTATTTAATTGTTTTGGTGATTAAAAATCCACATGTTCCATTTTTGGGAGAGGTTACATAGATAGAAGTAATTGTGCAACCTAATCATGCACCCCTATTATTCTTCTGTGTTCGAGTTCATAGTTTTACCACATTACAAAAAATCGTTTGAATACTATACATTTCCCACTATCCATGGGGTTCAGTTTAGAGAACCCTACCCGAGTACCTTATAGCTGAATCATTTCATTATTACATTGGTACTATGAAAAAGTGATCACATCCAAAAGGATGGAATAGATTATTATATTTTTAAAACTATATACAAACATAAATATTGTATTATTACATGAAATGAAATAAAACATAAAATCTCAATTAGGAACATTCCTATTCTTTTATATTATCCCTCCATATCAATCATAATATACAACTTGGCATCCTGGGGGAAATATTAAACTTAAGAAATGGGGGAGCTCAATTTATTAATAAACGAAACCATATAGTTGAGTCTATCATAAATAAAAATAAACAATAAGTCTATGTGAATAACTACGAACACATTCTATTGAAACATAATCTTGAGCATAATATGGATTGAATAAAATCTCATCAAAAAATTCCATATAAATTATCACATGAAAATGAAACTTATCCATGGAAATTCTACAAGTCAAATAATCACATGGATTATCAATAACTAATTTTATAATGAGTGAATGAATGATTGTGTACCCTATAACTATAGCATCATTCCCTAGGATAAGAATTATATATAAGCTTTTAAGTCCCAATAAAAAACCTAGTCAAGATCAACTCATGATACCTACTAATTTATTGAGGGGCTCTAGTAGGCCCCTCCTACAACATACTATGTTCAATGAATTCTTCATATGAAATGGGTAAAAAATAATCAAAATACAAATTTATATTAACACTAGAATATGAAATTTAAATAATTTCCAAAATTAGTTAACATACTCATAAAGTATCCAATGTAATACAAATATTATATGAAAATTGTTATCTTAAGTAAAAATGATCATAACCCATTCAATAAAATATGGTATAAGTTATCATAATAGATCAAACTCAATTAATAAGAAGATACGTCAATGATTGTTAAAATAGATGAAAATACTCTAATAAAATCATTGAGAATTTCTTGAGTGAAATACCACTTTAATTTGAAATTATTTATTTAAAATCAAAAAAATTATAAAAGAAAAAAATTTCATTTAAAATAACCTTTTAAAATTTTAAGGTAATTAAAAAATAATTTAGGTTTCATGGATAAAGGAAGTCTTCTCAATTTGTTTTTTACATTTCATTATTGTTTTTAAAATAAAAACATTTAAAAATGAATTTTTGAAAGAAATTCCTTTACAAATATCATATCATTGAGGTGAGAGTTAATAAAATTAATAGATCACCTGTAAACCCACATTACACATTTGAAAATAATAATCATTAAAATAAAAAATCATTTGAAACATTATAATATCATGACATAATCAATGTATTTGAAGTTTAACACAATGAATGGAAATTCGGTTAAGAATTCTCTTTCCACTATATAATCAGTCAAACTGTATTCCCCATCAATGTGATAACTATAAAATGAAACCTTTAACACCATGAATATTATGAAATTCATGATTTCATAGATCAAAGGTAAAAATAGTTACAACATAAACAAGGATTAAGTGGTTAATAATTTATATCTCATAGAAATAAAACTGAGATAATAAAACCATTACTTTATGTCCAAAAGAATTCTCCAATTTTACTAAAAATCATGGATAATAAAATTATATTAATTAATTACTAAATAAAGAACCTCTTGTACATGTATTTTTTTATTCTAATTTTATTTAGTTCATTATTGGCCATTTTTACCAGTTTTAGGGTTCAATTTTATTGTTTCGGGAGTGTTTGTTTTCCTGGGTTATCAAGATCGGTTCTATTGTATACATGTATGGATGTTCGTATAAAATGACATTAATCCTCAAAAATTGAAATTATATTTTATTTATGAACTTAATTAAGTTTAAATGATCTTATATATCATTTTTTTAAAATATGAGATGTTTCAATAGTTAAATCATTAATGAAAATGATTTAATATAATTTGGATGTTTTTAGGACCATCATGAACTTATATCATTTTACATAATACCATATCTATATTTTAGGTTCAAGATCATTATATAACATATAATATGAAAAATAATATCTTATTTAAAAATAAAAAATGTTTTCTTACCATCCATGAAGGATGTAATAGAAATTTAAAACCCATCATCCACAAATGTTGTGAATTGAAAATCCACAAACACTATTTTAATTTTTAGAATAAAAAAGAGGACTGAAGAGACTTTATGACATATTATTATGTTAAAAAAATACAATATATATATTATACTAGAGTTATAATCAATGTTTTTATAGGTATGTAAAGTGGAGGATAAAAAAATTAAATTAAATGAATAGAAATTAAATGATACTGAAAGAGTATTTTACCACTTTAATTTCTTTCCCTTGGGAACCTATTTATTGGACATGGGTTTGGTATTTTCGTAGGACCAAAAAGACCAATATTTGGGAAAGATGTTTTGGAGATTATTTTTAAAAATATATGAAATCTGAAAATAATATAATCTATGATTAGAATAGGTTGTGAGGTGTGGTATTTAAATTGAATGATAGGGGTGTTTTTTTATTTAATCTATTAGTGCATTAATTTGGTTTAACACATGGTATTGTATTAATTATTGAGACTATGTATAGTTTATATTGAATTTTATTTTTAACTATTTTTTACAACATCCATACACCATCTATAACTCAAATAATTCATTTACTTGGCTTATGATTTTAAATACTGTTAATTATTATATTTCATTATTCACCAAAATATCAACTATTTTAGAAAGACATTAAAAACTCACCCAAACTATTTTTAACATTTAGTTTTAAAAAATGAAAAAATAATTATTAAAATAATTTTATAAATATGATAAATTTATTTTTTTAATTAAATCATTTATTTATTTAATGATTTCAGTAATTATATAATTACATCATTATTGATGTATAATTATGTATGGTAATTATTTCACCACTTAAAGTGAAAAATAAAATATGTTGATATAGATAATGTTCATAACATTGAGAATAATATATCTATATATATATATTTGAATAAATGTTCATAATAAAATCATATAAAAATAATATGATTATTAAAAATATGAAAGTTACATTTGTGAATTTCTTTAATTTTAATAATTTCAAAGTCATTTTTTGGAAAAACTATCCACTAAATAATCAAATTCTATCTACAGGGGTTGATGATCAAATTCTATTTGTCTAATAAAATTTGGGAGAATTTTAGTTTCATTTTTTTGTCCATAACATTTTAATTTTTCCTTAAATTAACCTATTTATCCTTAACCATGTTGAAAAAATATCAAGTCTACTATTCGTATTGAACTAAATTAAATGAATACTTTTTACTAAATATTGACCATATGATTCCAAATAAGGAATAAATTTTGAAAAATTAAATTCAAAGGATTATCATTAATTTACATAAAATTAATCCAATATATGGGATGAAAGAATCAGTATTTAAAGAAAAAATGTTCAAAAGATTGAAATGTTTTTATATCCAATTTCAATGTGAGATTTATACTAATTACATGAAATGGATTTATTGTTTTAAAAATAATCAATTTTTATATTAAAAAATTTAAAATAAAATTTATCAATATAAATAATTTAGTTTCAGATTATAATGCATTATTTTATTACTATTTATCAACAAAATTAAACTTATTAGAAAAATATCAAAAAAATTATACAATTTTTTTATTGTATTTTTTCTAAATTATCTTTATATTGTCAAATAAAATTTATAGAAGTGTCAAAAATTATAATTAAAATAATTGTTCTACGAAAAGGTTCTAAAATGTTAATTTTGAAAATATATATTTCTCTGTAGAAAATTGGTTATATTCTTATCTATGGAATATCAAAAATAGTGGTTGAATTTAAAAATATTTTATTGAATATGTAAAATATTCATTTCACTAATATATTGCAATAGTAGTTAATTTAATTTATTAAGGTAAACTTTCAATTGTGGACATAAAAAAAATTTATTAAAAGAAAACATCATTTATGTTTAATAGGTTTTTATTATTATTATTTTAATATGTAACCAATTAATAAATTTTATATCAATTTTTAATGTATATTTTCATCATTTACTTAAACTCATTCATTCCCACCATTCCAATATCTTAGTGACAACTATCAGAATTAAATTATAATATTTAATCATTTGTTTATGATGAGTGTTCTGTAAAATATATTCCTTCAAAGATATTGAATTTATTTAATAAGAGAAATAAAAAATTGATATGGGGCTACATTCTCTACTACCTCAATAAATTTAGTCATCAAAATTTTTAAATTTCACTTTGAAAATAAAATATGATACTAAAAAACTGTTTTGGGAAATCCAAATCATAAATCGGGTTAAAAATACATCAACATAAAAATAGGGAAATAGAAATTAAAAGTTCTCCACAAAATATTTCATTTTAATGGGATACAAATAGTGAAAATGATGACTTGGGAGAAAAAAACTAACTATCATGTTCGGATATAGAGTGATTGAAGACATGGTTAATATAATGTTAACCATCACAAAATCAAAAATCTATTATTGGTTAAAAACCATTTATTTCTCAAAATGAAAACTAAATGGTTGACCTTTTTTTCCAAAATACATTTCCTAGAGTTGACGGTTTTTTTAGTATCTAGATAAGAACTTGAGAAAATAAACATACTTGATTTCATTCCATGTCAAAATCTCATCCTTTTATTGTTGTTCGATCTTTCTCCACTTTACTGTTCAATATAGAGATATATATTAAAGACAATTTTTATCCCTGTTGATGTTTTTTGTATCATAATATCCACTATGAATTCATTTATCCATTAAATTATTATTAAAAGTAAAACTATTATCTCATGATATCAACAAATAATAATTTCCAAAGATTAATTTAATCCATTCCATAAGTAGCTAATCTAAAGATTCATCCCAAGTAAGATTTTCCAAATTCGTAGAAAAGGAATTTAAAAGGAAGGCCAAAAAATTTACAAAATCAACTTATCATTATATTCCCAAAATAGTATATTGTAAATCATAATTTCATATACAAAATATATGATTACCTTTATATCCTTTAAAACATTAGATAAACACACATAATTATTTGACTAAATTAACAGTTTGTTGAATATATTCTTTAAATTAAAACCTATAATAATTTCTATATAACACAAAACATCATATCCCGAACCACCTTCATGGTCACCCATATTATCAAATAAACATGTATTTATTATTATCTCAACATCGAGAACATATTTGGGTTTATCTTCCCTAAGTCATGTGTTTTCAAGAAGATCAACTAACAACATAATCACTTCTCTTTATTATAGGTGTTATTCATCTCATGATTCCAATTCCTTTAATGAAGAAGTATTGTATTACATTATTTATATATCTCATGATTATTATAACTAGATAATTATTGATAATATACTAAAATAGAATAAATATTGAATCCAAACATAGCTATATTAATCATTCCAATTCGTCTATGGTGGTATTATATGCTTGATCATGGTCTATTATCCTCTTTTGTAGTATATTCCTTTGATTCTTGAGAAATTTATTTACATAGTGCCTCAACTCCTTGTAGTTGAATAATTGCACATTGGAAACATTTTTATTACACTATATATCTAAATAATGTTTTCCTTTCTCTATATAACTAATGAAACTCACATTCTATTTATGAAAGTACCGAGGTTTTTATTTCTACAATTATCACATATGGGAAAATACTTCTTTCTCTGCTATCATTTTCCCAAAACTATCTAATATTTCCTCTACTTTTCATGATTACCAACATATCCGTATTACTAATAGAATTATTTCATCTCTCTTTATTACATGGTACTATATCCTCATATGTAAAGAATCATTGGGATACCTGTTCCCTTGGAGATATATGCATAAGAAAATTAAATATTGGATCCTTTACCTCTTTGGATCCTGTTCATTTTTTGAGGTTCCCATTTATATGAGGATCCATTTCTAAATGATTTCACACAGTAGATTATATCATATCATTATGAAACATAATGTATAATCCAGGAGTAAGTGAAATACATAACATGAATTAAAAAATTGATGCGCAACCAATGTCATTAACAATTGTTTGTTTGGGATGTTATTCTATAGTTATACTCAACGTATATCATATGGTTATATTCCTTAGTTTACAATTTCCTCAATCTAGTTTCCAAAGTTCATAATAAACTATCTCTAATAACAGCTATAATTATCCCAAACCTTGTAGGCCGGAACTAGTGCATTACATTATTATACTAGTATGATGAACATGTGATTGCATCCCAAACGTATGAATAGTTTAGTAACATTGAAAACTAGATATGAACATAAATTTGAAAATACAACTTAAAATCAAATAAAACATATAATCACCTTTGGAAACATCATGGTCCTAAATAATATCCCATCATGTTAAATAAAATATAAATCTTCGAATCCTTGGATAAAATAAAACATAAGAAAAGGGTGATCTCAAATCCTCAACAAGGGTAAGCATACATTAGAATCTATCATTAATAAAAATAAATATTATTGAAATATGGATAAGTACAATCAAATTCCATTAAAACATAATCATTAGAATGATATGGGACGAATAAATGATGATCGAATAATTCCATATAAATTAACCCATGAGAGTGAAATATAACCATGGATATTCTATTAGTCAAATTATCAAATGTATTATCAATAAATAATTTTCTAATGAGAAAATTCATAGTTTGGGATATCATAAAAATACTAGTATATCTATGTCCAAGAATTATATAATAAATGGTATGGACTTGACCAGAATTTATTTTAGTTTTCCTTATGAGACCTACTGATACAAATAGGGGTAATAGAATTACCCTATTGACACATAATAAGTATAATTAATTAATAGTATGAAAGGGGTGATACAAAATAAACATACAAATTCATATTGAAATTATCATATTAAATGTAAATAATTTCTTCAATTATTAAAACTAATCTTATGTCATCCAGAGTAATATGGTGTATGATATCAAAAAAAATATCACCATTAAAATTAATCATGAAACATTAAAAAAATATCTTATATGGTATCATAAGATATCAACCACAATTAATAAAAATACCCATCAAAGATTTTTGAAATTGATGAAAATAATCTATTAAAATCATTGAGAAATTCTATGGGAAATACCACTTTACATTGAAATCATTTATATAAAAGATACACAATTATAAAAGAAAACATTTCAATTGAAAAGAACCAATTAAACAGATAATAGATTCAGTAATTCATTAACTCTTCATGGAATCCATAAAATATTCTCATAATTTTTTTAAAATTTATCTTTAATTTTGTAAAAATAAATATTTAAAAGTGTTTTTTAAAAATAAATTCCTTTAAAAATATAATATCATTGAGGTGAGAGTCATTAAAATAAATCTATAAGTTGTAAACCCACATTAACCAAGTGTATGTAAAATATAAGTTACTAAAAATCATTTGACCAATTATCATAACATTACATAGTCTATGGAGAAGAAGATTAACCTAAATAATTTAAATTTGGTTAAGATTTCCCTTTCTACTTTGTAATCGGTCGGAATATATGCCCCATATATGTAATACGTATCAAATAAAACATTAAATAACATGAATATTTTTAATTTCCCGATATTATATATGAAATGGATGAATACATTCACTACACATATGGAATAATTTTCGAATAAGTTATATCTCGTAGAAATAAAAGTGAGATTAGAAAACCCTTACATTATATTCAATAGAGTTTTTCACTTTTACAGAGAATCCATAATTATCAACACAGATTCATTAATTACTTAATCTATAATTGATTATATTGGTATATAGTATATTAAAATTTTATTAAGTTCATGTATCACCATTTGGATGAGTTATGGAGTTCAATTTCTTCGTTCTGAGGGTGTTCTTTTTCTTGCTTTTTCAAGATCAGTTCTCTTGTATAATTGTTTGGATGTTCATGTAAAATTAGAATAATTCTCCATAATTGAAATTATGCATTATAAATGATGTTTAATAATTTAAAATTGTCTTATATATCATTTTATTATATCTAATGTGGATGATTCATTAGATAAAATGTTAGTGATAATGATTTAATTTATTTTTCTTGTTTTTACGACCATAAGGAACTTATATCCTTTTATTTAACACCATATTTATATTTTGGTTCCAAAATAATATATAACTTATTATATGTATAATAAAAATATATTTATCCATAAAAATGGTGTTATAGATATCCTGTAATGAGATAATGGGAAATTAAAACTCATCATCCATGATGGAAGTGAATCGACAAGCCACATACAATCATTGAAATTTTAGAATAAAATAAGGATTGGAGAAAGATGCTCATTGATTATTACATTAACAAAATAAGATTATAGTATATATATTATACTATAATTATCATGCATGTTTGGTTAGAGGACGTAATGATAGGATAAGAGAATAAAAGAAAAGAAAATGAAAGTAGAATAAAATTGGATTTTTCCACATGAATTTGTTCTCCTAGAGAACCTTCTTAAAGAACTTGGTTTTAGACTTTTATTAAGAATAGTATGATCAGAATTTGGTGAAGAGGTGTGGGATATGAATTTTTTAGAACATAATAATGATAGAAATATTATAATTTGTGAGAGAAAAGGTGGATTGTGGTGGTATTTATAGTGGATGAGAGGGGAGTTTTTTTTATTATTTAATTCATTAAATTATTAATTTGGATTAAGAAGATCAATAGTATATATTCTAGTGACTATGTATAGTAAATGTTTCATGCGATTTCAATCTAGTATTTCTTAAATCATCCATTAACAATCCATGGGTCAAAAAAATCATGTATTTTGCTTATATTTTTAAATACTATTAAGCGCTGATAAAGGTTACCCTGTATCAGTACTAAAATTTTAGCGCTAATACTGGGTAACCTTTATCAGCGCTAAAGAAGTTCTGATAAAACGATCCTTTATCAGTACTAGAAAATCACGGATAAAGACACTCTGTATCAGTGCTAAAATTTTAGCGCTGATACATGAATAATTTATCAGCACTTTTTTAGCACTGATAAAACCTTAGTCCATTTTTTTATAAATTCGGTCCCACCGTACCCTCATTTTATCACGACCTAAAACACTCACAGTAGTGGAACCCTACGACTCCCCTCTACTGGATGTGCTTCTCTTGCCAGACCTTCGCCACCCTCGCTCCTCTTTGCTGGAATTCTGCCACCCACAACGCCCCTTCAGTTTGTCAGACCTCCACCGCCCGCAACGCCCGACTTCTTGTTGCCGGACCTCCGCCGCCCTCGCTTCGCTTTGCCGGACCTCCGCCACCCGTAATTCCCTCTTCTGTTTGCTGGACCTCCTTCACCTGCAATTCCCTCTTTGGTTTTTCAGACCTCCCAAGGCATGTTTTCCAAATATTTTTTCAATATTGTTCTTGTTGTTGGTTGAATGATTTATTTGGTTTAAATCTTTATGTTTATGGTGCATAATTGCATCATTAGGGCCTTTCCTTAGTTTAGTAGGTGGTTTCATTCTAGTTTTGTGAAGATATCAAGAAATATGCAGGTTGTTCCATTATTTGACATTGTTTTAGGTGTTTAATATGATTTATTTGGTTCTAAAATGGTTTTATAAATTGCCTGGGTTCTAGGAAACATGTTTTCCATTTTTGTTTTGTGCGTAAGGGTTCGATAATGACTTGACTATTGTAAATGGTTTTTTATCATGTGTGTTTCTATTATTGGAAGTGTGATTGTATAAAATAGATATAATTATATATAGGGGGTGGAATTGAGAACAATGGAATCCTAGTGATGGAGAATAACCCAACCCCATAAACTCATTTATACCTAGAATACATTATTTAAAACAATAATACATCACCAAAATTTAGTAAACCTTCCCAAACAAATTCTCTTCACCCTTAAGAGTACCGTGACACACCTAATTTAAGAGGAGAACAAGTAATTAGAATGTAATTAAATAAATACAGATAATAGGATGTTACATTGACAATATGAATGGTGTTAAAAATAATTGTTATAACAAGGGGATAATTATAATGAATATGTCATTAATAGACCATATTATATTATTATAAATCGAAACATCATCATTGGAAAAACACTTTGTCAAAAAATGAGACATTCTAATATTATAAACTTGTGGAATCATCTACCAAAATATATTTAATTCCATAAATTATAATACAGTATGTTACTATATTTATCTTATTGGGGAACTGCAACAATATGATTTTAATCTATAGTAGGGTACACTATTCAGTGTAGTAGTCTAATCTAGTTTATCATATAACATGATGTCTCACATAGTTACCTATGTTTCCCTTACCATCAATTATATAGATATAATAAAAAAGTATCTCTCTAAAAAACTATAGGTATTATTAATAAAACTTGTCAAATAAATCTCGACTAACATCCAAACCCATCCTAATAAATAATCAATTTCTCCAATACTTGCATGCCTCACATAGAAATTCAATTCATCCCATTAATGGGTACAAGTCAATATATGACATAATTATTCCAAGGATCTACAGTTGAGGATGTCAGAAGCATAATGTAAAAATATTTGATAAAAACTCCAAAAAGGAATTTTAAAAAACATTGGAATCCTTATTATTTACCATCCTTTGAAAAATAATATTTGAAATAATTCCTTTTAAAACATTTTTAAATCACATATTCCTCATCAATAAATATAATATATTCTTTTGAAATTATGAAAATGGTATCATAAAAAGATTTTAAAATAATAAAAACTTTTTTACTTTGAATGATTTATTCATGTAATTATTTAATAATTGGGAAAAATCATAAAACAAATATTTAGATCTCCACTTAGATTTTACGAGAACAACAAACTTATTAATTTTATTTATTATTGAATCAAAAAACATGAAAACTATTATAATATCATTGTTTCGTGTTTGGATATAATTTTAAAAAAATTATAAAACCCCTCATGAATATCAAACATTGGAATATTTTGATAGGTTATAAATTTTAGAAACTCATACACTCCCCAATAGTCAATGAAATTAATTTAGGTAAAATTTTTAACTCAATATTTGTTGAAACCAAATTCCATAAATGTTAAAAGACAAATTAATCAAAATTATGTCCCATTAAATCACTAGACAGACAAATAACCTATAATGAACTAGTCAAAACACCTGTTTTAACTACCATAGTTGTTAGGGGTTAGTGAGAAAAAGAAAACCAAGGTTCCCTTGGTGGTGATGGTGGATATAAGTGCTAGTAGTTCCACTTTTGGTGACTGTTATTGGTTGCGGAATGGGGATGTTGACCCTCATGTTTAATGGAGGCTTCGTTGTATTGTTGGTTCCCTTACCTTTTTTTGTTATTTTGGTTTTGGTTGAAATTGTTAAATGCTTATCCCCTATTTCAGTGTTATCTTTTGGTCTATTATATTGTGAAATTTGGTTATGATATGGTGTTTGATTATTATGTAATATTTATGGGTTTTTACATGAAAAAACCATTCCCAAAGGTGTTACTGAATGACTAGGAACTAGTTAAAACCCATGGGGATTGGTAATTCTATAAGGCCTCGGCCTTAAACCTTACTTAATATTAAATTAAATTAATAATTCTCATTGAGAATCTTTTTAGCTTTAGTGTTTTAGAGAATTAGGACATAACTATTACATCTCAAAAGATTACAAATTAGACACTTCTACTAAGTTTCCACAAAATAAAAACTCTTAAAAAGAAACATTTCTAGTTCCATGTTTTATATAGCATGACTTTCTCTTGATCCCATCCTTGACCCTATTCCACATTAATTCCTGTGAAAAAAATTTCAAAAAAATCTGGGGTTAGCATAAAAAGCTCAGTAAGGGATACACAAATAATGAAAACTATTAGTTTTTCAAAACAACAAGTAAACCATGTATACTTTATCAAAGTAATAACTTTCACCTTTAGGAAGTAGTAAAAACTCTTCACTGAATAAAATATCATTACCTACCCTTTTGTAACCAAAATATTACCATAAAACCCATATAAAGAACACATAACATATAAAGGTAACTTGGGACATAAACATACTTAAATGGAATAACCATACAGTCGACTTCCACACATATCAATTAATGGAATAGCCATACGGATGACTTCCATACCCAATGCATTGGAGGTTATAACGTAACCACCCGTCCTGGTAGTCACGGCACCACCCGTCATATGGTTTATCACGTAACCACACGTTAAATGTCCAAGTACCATTATAAAATCATAAAACATAAAACAAATATAATGGAAAGAAAAAATTTCCACACATTGATCACAATATATCACATAAATATATTGACATAAAAATTCCATTATAAAAACCATTTTCAAAACCAAAATATAAGAAAACAAAAACATGGTATTTATTTTTCATGAAAAAAGTTATGGCTTCTAGAGGAAGTCGAAGCTCAAATAATGGTCACAGCGGCAGAGAAGTTGTTGTCACTGCATATGTACGACAAAAACATTTCCTTTTGTCGTTTAGTAAAACGCTTCGTATAAAAAGATTCCTTTTGAATAAATGTAAAATTAAATGGGTTTTATACACCATATAAAAGGAAGTGGTGTATAAAACAAAATATGCCTCAATGAAAGGAGATTGAGACGAAGTCCCATACCTCGGGTCGGACTTGACTCGATCGTTCTTTAACCTCCTGAATAATAAACTTGAGTTAATTTCTACTTGCTTAAGAACCTTTCTCAAGTTCATTATTCCTTTTATATCACTTATTACCATGTTATTAACACTATGTAATTATTTAAGTTAATAATGGTCATTTTGTCGATCCTTTGTACTTGAGTAAAAAATAAACTCTTTATGATTACAAGTTGTTCATGAGGTAAAATATCCATTATATCAAGAATTATATTCATGATGTAGATATCATATATATCATATATATCCAGTATATACATGCATTTATAATATTACATAATCATTTAAAGGTATGAAATGAAATGCACCGTTCATGGAGACGGTAATCTGTACGTACACATGAACGCTACTTTCATTTCTATGTCATATTAATGGAATTAAAACTAAATGAGATGTATGTATATTATAATTCCAGAATTATATTCATCACATATATGTAACATACATCATATATATCCATTATATATATCTACATATAATATTACATTACATTTGGGGATAAGAAATGAAATGCACCGTTCATGGAGACGGTAAGTCGTACGTACGCATGAACGCTACTTTCATTTCTATATCATAATTTAATGGAGTGAAATCATCATTATATAAAGGTATATTATAATTCCAGTATAATATCATATATAATATCATTATATCCATCCTTTATACGTCCCACATATGGAATTAACGAATCAAATCACTTTGTGGGGGCGGTAGTCCGCACTTCCTAAAATGAAATTATCGTGTTTACCCACAATAGAAACCATAAAGGTATGCCACAAATGAAAAAAAAAGAATCTTAAGTAAAAAAATAAACATATTATATATCATATATAAATATATTGTCATATTAATGGCCACCATTGAAGGTGTTATATGAGTGTTGAACAATCATCGTTTCGTGAGGCAGAAATTCGCCATCCAGAGAAATAGTATGTTCATTAACAATTAGATGAAGGTGTGTGTAAGTGTAGATAGAATACTTATTATAAAAACATCCTAGTATATTTAGGATACTTTAGTTTTTATAAAGGAAACGAATAAAAAGAGTTTAGGGGGTTGGAGAAGCAAAATAAAACATAAGAACACAAGAGAAGACACTACCTTTAAAACGGGTAAGTCTTTTTGATTTGAGCTCAAAGGCTTCCTTGGGAATACTTCTGCCCAAAGTGAGGCTTCTAGGAGTAAGAGAGAGGGAATTGGAGATACAAATTGGGCAGGGATTGGCCGAGCCAAAGGCTTGAGAGGTGTGGGTAATGAGGTAGAGGTGGAGGCCTTTATAAGAATAGAGGAGGGGCACTCTTGGAAAGTTATGAAAAGATACTTTATTATAAAATTATTTTCAGATACAAAGGGTCCCAAAATTATATATTTAGAGTATAATGTGATACCGGTTCGAAATACACCCATCCAATAGGTTTTTGAAAATTTTAGGTCTTATCTTTTACATTATCTTTTCATTTTATTTAAATCGTTAAATAATGAGGTAATCGATGCATCATCATGGTGTCATATATAATTTAATTTATTTAATTTTTAAAAATTATAAAAAAAATATCATGATGTAGGAAAGATTTTTATCTTTCTAATTAATATTTATAGTCAAGATTATGACTTTTATAACCACATTTAAAAATTGTTTTAGTAAAACATCACATGTTTGTGACATTTTTATTTTAACATTAAATAAAAAGTTATTAATGTCATTTTCCTACCAAAGTGGCTCCATGGGGTCCCCAAGATGACCCATGGATTTTCTTGGTCGTCCATGACACAAAAAACAATGTAAGTACATGTGTATAGGTCATTTCATATCATTAAAACATTATTTTTACCATAAACTACATTAATTACCTCTAATCGCGATTAAGAACATAAAAGTTACTATTCACCAAAAAATTATTTTAATCCCATTGAACAACATTTTACTTCCTAATGACAACCATGTATGTCATATTTTTGAAATTCAAAACAAAGAGGTGGTATAGTTTCATTTAAACGAAAAATCAGTTTCTTTAACTACCACTTACTGGTTTCACTATTCATCAAAAATTGATGTTTTTCAGAAAAATACCAAAAATTCACCCAAAGATATATTTGATATTCCGAACTCAAAAATGAGGTCTATTTTACAAAATTCAAAACATATAAGTTGCATTAATTAATTTAATAATTAATTACCGTTGTAAAACAAATAGCGTGTTTTTAAGAAACAATATCTATTAAAAGATTGACACTAGTTTAAGTCCAATTTCAAAGTGAAATTAATTCCAATGACCACTATTGGATTAAATGGTAAAAATATATTCTAATTTTACATTAAAATAAATTCCAAATATAATCTAATAATTTAAATAAATTAGATTAAAAAGAGGTTTTGAATTAAAATACAACATTTTTAACTATTCATTAAAAAATGAACTTTATCGGAAAGATACAAAAAATTTACACAAAGTAAATTTTGATGTCTCGATTCTAAAGAAGAATTTTATTTTGTCAAATATAACACATAAAATTGTTGAAAAGTGGATTTAAAAGAGGTTCGCCATCAAAAGGCGGTTAATCGGCCTTCTAAAGAATATTAGAATGTTTAGGCATAAAATTGAATTCATTCACATTTTTAATCCTCTATCATTTATTGTAAAAAGTAAACATATTTGACAAACATATATAATCATTTTGTATTTAGATCTGTTCATTCTCTCTATTATAATGGCTAGGTGTTAACTACCATTTAAAATAATATTATTTTATTATTATAGTGCAACTTAAGATTTCAAAGGAACTCATTGTTGCGTATTGGGTAAGCCATCAAACATAGTGTTCCCTTTAAATTAATATTAACATTTTATTCACAAGTAGGGATAAATATAAAAATTTCATATTCTTTATTTACCTGGGGTGTTACAAATTCCCTTTGGACCTTCCCATGAGTTGTGTCATGTGTCAAGTGGGATGGAAACCATGCCTAGTTCATGACAAGAAGTCTACACCATAGTATGGTTGTCTAAATCCTTTCTGTACCGCGTCCATGGGAGGTTGAAATGTGGGATCTTTTTTTATAGTCTTAAATTCCATGAGCCCCATTTTATATTCTCTTTTCTCCTACATAACTCTCATTTTAAATCTTGATTCTTTAAGGATTACAAGAGTCATTTTAACTCCTACGAACTCCATTCTTCTTAGATAGCTCTAGTGGATGTGTTTGGTTTCTCTCTGATAAAGGGATCTCTCATTGATTCTTTAGGGATTACAAGAGTCATTTTAACTCCTCCGAACTCCCTTCTTCTCAGATAGCTCAACTATCTGAGTTTGGTTTCTCTCTGATAAAGGGATCTCTCATCGATTGGAAATCCTCTATCTGCTCTTATATCCTCCTTATAGAGTGATAGATCATCATCTTTTTAGTGAATCTAATATTCTTTTTTCTGAATCTTGATTATAGGTTAGACTACTTGATCTCCTTATAAGGAAGTGGTTCTATTCTACTGTATTTGCAAGTCTTGTTTTGTGTACTTGAACCATAAATACTAATATTTGAGATTCAAATAGGATGAAGATGAATAATTATTGGATGGATTCTAATCATTTAACAATAGAGTATGAGAACAGAGTGAAAGAGTTCATCACGTTTGAAAAGGATCACACAAAGGATCCTTCCCAAATCCTTTTTCTATGTTTACGTTACTGTTATTCTAGAATACTTACTCTAGAGGAGTTGGAAGAGAATTTGATATTTCATGGAATAGATCAGAGTTATAAATGTTGGAATAAACACGGAGAAAAAGAGAATGTAGCTCCTGGCTGAGATAAAACTGTGTTTTATGGAAGGTCAGATATGAATACAAATATGGATAATGAAGAAGACCATATGGAGGATGTGAATATAGATTTAAATTATGATGAAGATCATATTGAGGAAATTAAAAAGACAATTCATGATGAACTCCGTGATTGCCCAAAATTGTTTGAAAAGATAAACTGTTGTGTAAAGATGCCATTGTATGCTGCTTGCACTAAGTATACAACATTATCAGCTGTACGGAAGTTGTATAAATAGAATGCAGGCAACAGATGGAGTGATGTTAGTTTTACGGAACTACTTGCTCCCTTAAATGACATGCTCCCAGATGATAATGAGCTCCCAAGCTGGACATATGAAGCTAGACGAATGCTACGCTCGATGGGAATGATTTCTGGAAGAATGCATGCCTGCCCGAAAGACTGTATATTGTTACAAAAAGAGAACAAATCACTTACAGAATTCCCAAAGTGTGGTCTTTATTGATACAAGAAAGATAAATCCAATCCTAAGAAATATCTATGGTACTTTCCAATCATTCCAAGGTTTAGGCATCTATATGGATGTGAAGAAACTGCAAGAAAATTGTCATGGAATGTAGATAAAAGAAATAAAGATGGGTTATTACGTCATCCGGTTGACTCTCCTCAATGGAAGAAAATTGATCATGAGTATCCTAAATTTGGAAAAGAGCTGAGAAACCTGCGTCTTGCGTTATCTATAGATGAAGTGAATCCATTTGGTTTTCAAACCAACACTCATAGTACATTGCCTGTTATGTTGGTAAATTATAACTTGCCACCCTGGTTATGCATGAAGCAGAAATTCATCATGTTATCTATGCTTATATCAGGACCAAAACCACCAGGTAATGATATTGAAATTATCTGGCTCCATTGATCGAGGATTTGAAGTTATTGTGGGACTCAGGTGTAATGTTGTATGATGCTTATAAAAGTGAATACTTCACGTTGAGAGTGATGTTGTATGGGACAATAAATTATTTTTCTGCTTATGGAAATTTATCAGGCTATAACATTAAAGGAACTCAAGGTTGTCCCATGTGCGATGAAGATACAGAATCAATTAGGTTGAAACATTCATCGAAATCTGTGATTCTAGGACATCGTAGATTTCTACCTCATCGGCATAAGTACTGATCATGGAAGACATCATTCAATGGAAGTTCAGAAAAACACGCAACACCATCTCCACTAATAGGTGATCAGCTATTTGAGAATGTAAAAGATCTGAACACTATTTTTGGTAAACCATTTTCAAAAAACCTTACGAAAATCAGTTGGAAAAAGAGATTAGTTTTTTTGAATTACCATACTGGAATTGTTTGTACGTCAGAAATTTTCTTGATGTGATGCATGTGGAAACAATTTATGTGACAGTGTTTTTAGAACGTTGCTAAATTCCCCTGGCAAAACAAAAGATGGAATTAAGGAAAGGATGGACATGGATGACATGGGAATATGAGAAGAGTTGGCTCCCGTGAAGGGTGAAAATCGAATGTTTCTTCCTCCGACTGCTTATACTCTTTCTAGGGTGGAGAGATATCAATTTTTCAACTTCTTCAATGATGTAAAGGTTCTAGAGGGGTACTCATCAAATATCAAGAACATTGTGTCAATTAATTATTTAAAGTTAAAATGTTTGAAATCACATGATTCCCATGTTTTGATGCAAGATGTAATTACTATAGCTTTACGTTGCATTTTTTCCAAGAATGTTCGTCATACATTAACCAAACTTTGTTTCTTTTTCAAAGATATATGTAGCAATGTTTTAGACCCAGGGAAATTTCCAGCTATGGAAAAAGAAATTGTCATCATATTATGTGAATTAGAAATGTTCTTCCCACCAACATTCTTTGATATGACGATTCATTTGACGATTCACATGGTGAGAGAGATTCGACTTTGTGGTCATGTGCACTATAGATGGATGTATCTTGTTGAATGGTATATGAATATTTTGAAAGGGTATGTCAAAAATCGAAGTCGGCCAGAGGGTTGTATAGTGGAGCGATATATTGTTGAGGAAGCCATTGAATTTTTTACTGAATACCTATCTGATGTGGAAATCATTGGTCTCCCGAAATCTTGTCACACTGGATGCATTTAGGGTGAGGGACTTTCTGGAAGAGAAGTTGTGACAATCAGTATTAGAGATCGGGAGTAGGATCATCTTTATGTTTTGTATTACAGTTGGGAGGTTGCTCCATATATTGAAACTCACAAAGAAATTATTAGACAGATAAATCCATCGAGGAATGAAAAATGGTTATTAGATACACATAATCACCAATTTATAGGATGGTTTCATGAACATATTTTTAAGTAGTTGGATGAAAATACGAATTCAATTTCAGAATGTATTTGATGGCTAGCCATTGGACCAAGTGTGTTTGTATTATCTTACAGTGGTTATGTAATTAATGGTTATAAATTCTATACAGATGAACATGATGAAGATAGTACCATGAAAAATAGTGGAGTTACACTAGTGGATGAACCGATGCATGTTTCTGGTAGTAAGGATAGAAATCCAATTTATGCACATATGTCATACTTTGTCATTATCAAACTAATATGTGAGTTGGATTATACGACATTCCAATTGCTGATTTTCAATGAAAATGGATTGATAACAATAGTGGTGTTAAAATAGATGAATGGGGATTTGTGAAAGCTGATTTTAGTAAAGAAGGGTACAAGATGAACATTTTATAATGGAATCACAAGCAGTACATGTTTTTCATGTTCCAGATCCCGCAAACTGAAAGTGGTTGATTGTTCTATTATCATCCAAAACTATTAAAGGTTCTGATGAAAATTCATTTGAGGACGATCCTTTTAGTTGTACGTCACAATCATTTCGGAGCGGTCCCAATGTAGATGATGTTTTCTATGTTAGAGGAGACCATAATGAAGGGATTTGGATAGACGATAGAGGTGTCAAATCCCTTCAACCATTGAAAAAAAGAAAGAGAGTTCGGTAAACAGGTAATATTTTGTTTGTAATATAGATCTTGTTATATCATGTTATTATCTTATCCTTACTGAATTTATGTAATCTGAATTAACTATTCAACTAATTTTTCAAATGATGACTTCTTCACATTCTGGTGCTCCTAACCTTGAGGCTGAACAGTCTCTCAAGCAGCAGCTGCTGCAGCTGCTGCTGCTCCTGTAGCTCATGCTGCTACAGCTGCTGCTGCTCCTACTGCTCTTGCAGCTTGTACTGATACTGCTATTGCTCCTACTGCTACTCCTGCTGCAACTCCTGCTGCTCCTACATCTCATGTTGCGGCTGCTGTTGCTCCTTCTATGGCTCCTTTTGTTCCTGCAGCTCCTCCTGCTACGGCTCCTGCTGCTGTTTCTCCTCCTGCTGCTCCTCCTACTGATGTGGCTCCTACTTCTCTTAGTGTTGAGGTCCAACAACCATCAGCACATTCCTTTGATACCATTCTATATGAGCATATAAATGATGTTGATATCGATGAAATGGTCGGGAATTAAGGACCAACGTCCCAGAAATCCCAGGTGTGTCATAGTTTGATGGTGTTATCAAATATTCTTATGGAGAAAAGCAAAGGCATAAAATTTGAAGTCAGATGGAATGCATGAGGCCAACATATGAATCCAAACAAGGCTATGTTTAGCAGCTACATTGGAGTTGTCACTCGGAAACGCATGCTGATTGACATAGATTCATTGCACCATGTTTTGTCCAAGCTGATGGCTATTATCTGGGAAGAAATTACGGTAACATTATGAATTTATTTTATTAATTTAATAGAAAATAAAATAATGAAACAATGTCTTACTCTTATCAATCTCTTTCAGAGTACATTTATAGTAGATGATTCACACAAGTATTATGTACTAAGGCTTTCAGGAAAGATTCATCGAGGTTTTCACACTATTTTAAAAAGATGTCACCTCAAAAATTCTAAAGGTAAAATAAACATGCACCCACCCTTTGTCTATTATCACCTGATATCCCAAGAATCATGGGATGCATTTATTGTTCATCATGCGGATGAGAAGTTTCAGGTACATTATGAGTGATAATATGTTGTTTGAGTGTACCTGTATTCATCACTTTTATTATCAATATTTCATTTATGAAACATAAAATCTGTACTGAAAATAAGTAACATGCTTCAAAACCAACATACCCCTATCGTAAATCAAGGTTGGGGTACGCTTCATTAGAAAAGAAAATGGTACGTATTTTAAATTTACAATAATATTGTTAGGTTCCAATAAACAACATCATAATTATTTTTCTATGTTTATATGTAGATTGATGAGTCTAAAACCAAATGCACTTCCATCCCACGTCATGTGCTATGGAAGGAGGCACGTGTGAACAAAGACGGGAACTTAGTAGATGAGAACACATAGAAAGTGTGGGAAATATGTGTAATTATGACACGACGATAAAATAATTTGTTTAAAATTTCAATTACATAAAAATAATTATTTATTTTCCTATATCTGACAGTCACAGGAATCAGCTACTCCTGTAGCTGATACAGACCTATTATCGATGGCCTTGAAGCAGCCAGAAAAATATGGTCATTTCAGAGGTGCAGGGTTTAGGGTGACACCCCGAGTATATTTTGAGAAGTTGAAAAAAATGGATGATACAGATGAAAAATTGGAACAAATGATCGAAAAAATAGCAACCCTTTAAGAACAATTGCAATGGAAGGGATAGTTGCTAGCAGGATTTATGGGTGGGAAGCAAAGGGAAGACACAACTCAAGAACAACCGTCGCATGAACATGCTGCACCACCCCCACCAGCTTTGAGGCGAGCCATTTTCCTCAAAGAACTATCTTAGCCGTGGTAATCAATATTCTAATAATTTTTTCCATGAAATATGAATCCGAAAAACACTGATAATTTTTCTGTACTCATATTATACAGGGTGATAATGATTGTGATTTATATCTGTCAACACCCACCTATCACCTTGTCGCGAGGTCTACAATTTTCAATATCCTAGAAGCCACACTACATAATAGAACACTTCCGAAAGATCATATGAAAGTGACGATTACTGTAGCTCTTAAGCCAAAGTTAGAGCAACATATTCCACTTGATGACGACGATATTCATATGGTCAAAAAGGTTATTGGGACATTCATTGCCTGGCCGTCACAACTTGTAAGAGTACATGCGTACAAAGAGGTATTTATTTCCGTTTCTTTTCAAACTAAACCCATAACAATGACTGAAAAAATGGTCTAAACCAATGATTGTTGTTGTAGATGGAGAAAGGGAAGGGGGTGACAAACGTCGGCTCAAAACCATCTAAAGGATCAACCAACCGATCCCAAGAAGCTACTGAAAGAACAATAACACCAGCTGTTCTCTATCCATATTTACTAGCATTGAAGACTCATGTGGATAAGAAGCTAAAAGATAATAATAGTCATATAGTGGTTTTAGAAGAGAATATATATGGAGAGGAAAGTCAAGAATTCGTTGATGCTGAAAATGTAAATGAAATCCTTTAAAATGGTTGGCTAGGCGTCACAGTTGTAAATGTATATTTGAGGTATGATTCCATGAATTGATTTTCCAAAAGCTGATCTAATGTGAAAATTATGACTAAATGAATTTTATATTTTTGACAGACACATTTATGAAAAATAATTGAAGGAATTTTCCCATGATCCATGATTTTGACAGGATATTCCTCATATCACATCAACACACCTAACAAAAATAGAGCCATAAAAAAGGGATTCAATAGTGAATGGCTTGCTGAAAACATTTGAATGCATCATTACAGAAGACATACTTTTCCTAATACCAACCATGTAGGAGAAATACTCTATGATTAAAGTATATCAATTACATTTTCACTTCTTTTATTACTTATTACTTTTTGTGTTTTTAGGCAACATTGGTTGCTAATTTCAGTGAACTGGGATACTCAGGAGATTTATTTTCATGATTCAAAGCAAGGATATCCATTAAACCGACCACACATGATGGAGTTTGTGAATCTGTAAGACAGTACATCTTACGTTTTAGGTCTAAACATCAAGTAATATAATTTATATTATCTTTTACTGAGGATTCTATTATGATAGGGCGGTGTATCATTATCGTCGAAAAAATGAATGAGGACAGGGGATAAGCATAGGGAGGCGAGCAAGTACTACGTCTGGACAAATATCAGGGTATATATAACAAAATTTCACTATCCAAACACATCTCAACACAAGTTACTTATTCTCCTAATGATCAAATTTTTTGAAGTGTCCAAAACAATAAAACGATAATGATTGCGGTTATTATGTTTCTAAATTTATGAAAGAGATCGCTTTCCATCAGCAAACCAGCATCCCTAAAGAGGTATTTTTAAAAACTGTTACTAGTTCGTCTAAGTTATTTATTAATTCTTTATTTTTTTATTTTGCAGTACTACTCTAACTTCCTAATAGCCTCATACTAACATGATGATATATATTTGATCAGAAATGAGTGGGCCGCATACCTGAGGGAAGATTGTACCCAAATACAATAAAGATCTGACTTGGGAACATGTAAAATTTGTGGTCATTTTTTAGAGGGATTAAGGGGATCAAAAGATGAAACATTGTTGTATGTAAATGTTGGTAGGAAAATTTTAATTGTTATTAAATAAAACATCTTTTCTCTAATGAGTCATTTTCCCATTTTAACATATGATATGCACCAGCAGCATGCAAGAATGCTGAACCACTCAAAGGGTCTCTATTTTGTTTAAAATTGACACGATTTTATGTGAAAACAACAACTCACCTATGGAAATACAACCAAACACATTCAGATTGCATTGATCTTTTATAAGAACGATCCATGGGTTCTTAATGACATGTAATAGTAAACCCCGCCTCAATCCGAGGCACAGTGTGGCCGCTAGCACTAAAAGGGTCTCTCTTGTTTAAAATGGACATGGTTGTAATTGAAAACACCAAATTACCTACGGAAATCCAACCAAAAGGATTAGGATTGAATTTATATTTTATAATAGCGATCCAAGGGTCCTTGGAGATGTATATGAGTCAACCCAGCCTCAATATGAGGCATGGTGTGGCCGCTATCACACAAAGGGTCTCTATTTTGTTTAAAATTGACACGATTTTAAGTGAAAACAACAACTGACCTATAGAAATCTAACCAAACACATTAATATTGAATTTATATTTTATAAAAACAATCCAAGGGTCCTTGGTGATGTGTATGAGTCAACGCCGCCTCAATTCGAGGCACGGTGTGGCCGCTAGCACTCAAAGGGTCACTATTTTGTTTAAAATGCACACGATTTTAAGTGAAAAAAACAACTGACCAACAAAAATCTGCCCAAACACATTCATATTGCATTTATCTTTTATAAGAACGATCCAAGGGTCATTGGTGATGTGTATGAGTCAACCCTGCCTCAATTCGATGCATGGTGTGGCCGCTATCACTCAAAGGGTCTTTATTTTGTTTAAAATGGACACGATTTTAAGTGAAAACAAAAACTGACCTACGGAAATCTGACCAAATGCATTCGGATTGAATTTATCTTTTATAAGAACGATCCAAGGGACATTGATGATGTGTAAAAGTAAACCTCTCCTCAATCCGAGTCATGGTGTGGCCGCTATCACTCAAAGGGTCTCTCTTGTTTAAAATGGACACGATTTTAATTGAAAAACAATAACTAACCTACGTAAATCCAAAAAAACGCATTCGAATTACATTGATATTTTATAAGAACGATCCAAGGGTACTTGGTGACGTGTAAGAGTCAACCCCACCTCAATATGAGGCACGATGTGGCCGCTATCACTCAAAGGGTCTCTATTTTGTTTAAAATGGACACGATTTTAAGTGAAAACAAAAACTGATCTACGGAAATCTGACCAAACACATTCGGATTGTGATTATATTTTATAAGAATGATACAAGGGTCCTTGGTGATGTGTAAAAGTCAACCCCACCTCATTCCAAGGCACATTGTGGCCGATAGCACTCAAAGGGTCTCTCTTGTTTAAAATTAATGTGATTTTAATTGTAAACAACAACTGACCTATGAAAATCTGTCCACCACATTCAGATTGCATTGATCTTTTATAAGAATGATCCAAGGGTCCTTGGTGACATGTACGAGCCAACCTAGCCTCAATCTGAGGCCCGGTGTGGCTGCTAGCACTCAAAGGGTCTCTATTTTGTTTAAAATGGACACGATTTTAAGTGAAAACAACAACTGACCTACAGAAATCTGACCAAATGCATTCGGACTGCATTGATCTTTTATAAGAACAATTCAAGGGTCCTAGGTGACGTGTAAAAGTCAGAACTGACTCAATCCGAGGCACGGTCTGGCCTCTAGGACTCAAAGGGTCTCTCTTGTCTAAAATGGACATGATTTTAATTGAAAACAACAACTGACCTATGGAAATACGAACAAACACATTTGGATTGCATTGATATTTTATAAGAACGATCCAAGGGTCCTTGGTGACGTGTACAAGTCTACCCCACCTCAATTAGAGGCACGATGTGGCCAATATCACTCAAAGGGTCTCTATTTTGTTTAAAATAGAAACTATTTTAAGTGAAAACAACAACTGGCCTACAGAAATCTGACCAAACGCTTTCGGATTGAATTGATCATTTATAAAAACGATCCACGGGTCCTTGGTGATTTGTAATAGTCAACCCTGACTAAATCCGAGGCACGGTGTGTCCGATAGCACTCAAAGGGTCTCTATTTTGCTTAAAATGGACACGATTTTAAGTGAAAACAACAACAGACCTATGGAAATCTGACCAAACACATTTGGATTGAATTGATCTTTTATAAGAACGATTCAAGGGTCCTTGGTGACGTGTAAAAGTCAACCCCTCCTCAATATGATGTATGGTGTGTCCCATAGCACTCAAAGGGTCTCTATTTTGTTTAAAATGGACACGATTTTATGTGAAAACAACAACTGACCTATAGTAATCCGACCAAACACATTTGGATTGAATTGATCATTTATAAGAATGATCTAAGGGTCCTTGGTGGTGTTTGAAAGTAAACTGTGCCTCAATCAGAGGCACGATGTGGCCTATAGCACTCAAAGGATATCTCTTGTTTAAAATGTACACGATTTTAATTGAAAACAACAACTGACCTACGGAAATCTGACCGAACGAATTTGAATTGCATTGATCTATTATAAGAACAATACAAGGTTCCTTGGTGGTGTGTAAGAGTCAAACCCGCCTCAATACGAGGAACGGTGTGGCCGCTATCACTCAAAGTGTCTCTATTTTGTTTAAAATGGACATGATTTTAAGTGAAAACAACAACTGACATACGGAAATCCAACCAAAAGCATTCAGATTGGATTGATATTTTATAAAAACAATAAAAGGGTCCTTGGTGACATGTACGAGTCAACCCCGCCTCAATCCGAGCCACTGTGTGGCTGCTAGCACTCAAAGGGTCTCTATTTTGTTTAAAATGGGCATGATTTTAAGTGGAAACAACAACTAACCAATGGAAATCTGACCAAACACATTAAGTTTGCATTTATCTTTTATAATAACGATCCAAGGGTCCTTGGTGACGTTTACGAGTCACCCCAACTCAATCCGTGGCATGGTGTGGCCTCTAACACTCAAAGGGTCTCTATTTTGTTTAAAATGGACACGATTTTAAGTGAAAACAATAACTGACCAATGGAAATCTGAACAAATTCATTCGGATTGAATTGAACTTTTATAAGAACTATCCAACAGTCCTTGGTGATATGTACAAGTAAACCCCGCCTCAATCTGAGGCACGGTGTGGCCGCTAGCACTCAACAGGTCTCTCTTGTTTAAAATGAACATGATTTTAATTGAAAACAACAACTGACCTATGGAAATCCAACCAAAAACATTCGGATTTCATTGATATTTTATAAGAAAGATCCAAGGGTCCTTGGTGACTTGTACGAGTCAACCCTGCATCAATCCGAGGCACAGTGTGACCGCTATCACTCAAAGGTTCTCTATTTTGTTTAAATTGGACATGATTTTAAGTGAAAAAAACAACTGACCTACAAAAATCATACCAAATTAATTTTTATTGCATTGATATTTTACAAAAACGATCCAAGGGTCCTTGGTGACATGTAAGAGTCAACCTTGCCTCAGTTCGAGGCACAGCGTGGCCGCTAGCACTCAAAGGGTCTCTCTTGTTTAAAATGGACGCGATTTTAATTGAAAACAACAACTGACCTACGGAAATCTGACAAAATGCATTCGGATTTCATTGATCTTTTATAATAATGGTACAAGGGTCTTTGGTGACGTGTAAGAGTTAAACCCTCCTCAATCCAAGGCACGGTGTGGCCGCAAGCACTCAAAGGGTCTCTATTTTGTTTAAAATGGACACGATTTTAAGTGAAAACAACAACTGACCTATGGAAATCCCACCAAACGCATTTGGATTACATTGGTATTTTATTAGAACAATCCAAGGGTTCTTGGTGATGTGTATAAGTGAACCCTGCCTCAATCTGAGGCACGGTGTGGCCGCTAGTACTCATAGGGTCACTCTTGTTTAAAATGGGCACGATTTTAATTGAAAACAATAACTGACCTACAAAAATCTGACCAAACGCATTTGGATTACATTGATATTTTATAAGAACAATCCAAGGGTCCTTGGTGATGTTTATGAGTCAACCCCATATCAATATAAGGCACAGTGTGGCCGCTATCACTCAAATGGTCTCTATTTTTTTTAAATGGACACGATTTCAATTGAAAACAACAATTGACCTATGGAAATCTGAACAAACGCGTTCAGATTGAATTTAACTTTTATAATAACGATCCAAGGGTCCTTGGTGATTTCTAAAAGTCAACACCACCTCAGTATGAGGAATGGTGTGGCCGCTAGCACTCAAAGGGTCTCTATTTTGTTTAAAATGGACACGATTTTAAGTGAAAACAACAACTGACCTACAGAAATCTGACCAAACGCATTCAGATTGCATTGATCATTTATAAGAATCATCCAAGAGTCCTTGGTGATGTGTACAAGTCAACCCCGCCTCAATCTGCAGCATGGTGTGGCCTCTAGCACTCAAAGGGGCTCTCTTGTTTAAAATGGACATGATTGAAATTGAAAACAACAACTGACCTACGGAAATATGACCAAACGCATTCTGATTGCATTGATGTTTTATAAGAACGATCCAGGGGTCCTTGGTGATGTGTAAGAGTAAACCCCGCCTCAATTATAGGCACTGTGTGGCCGCTAGCACTCAAAGGGTCTCTATTTTGTTTAAAATGGACACGATTTTATTTGAAAACAACAACTGACCTACGGAAATCTGACCAAATGAATTTCGATTGCATTGATCTTTTAAATGGGGGGTCATGGCATGTGATCTATCAAGGGCCTCATATATATCAAGTCATGGTTGGCCTTGTATACTGGGGTGGTCATGTGTTTGGGTCTATGATACTTATGGGCTTATATCTGGATGAAAATACTCCCATATGGGAGGGTGGATATGCTTATGGGTCTTATTCCTTAAATGAGAATACTCTCATAGGGGAGGGATGAGATGTATATAGGTATTATTCCCCAAATGAGAATACAACCATAGGAGTGGGATGAGATTCTTATCGTGAATATTCACTAAATGAAAATAATCCCATAGGGGAGGGATGAGATGATTATATAGACTATGCCTCAAATGAGAATACACCCATATTGGAGGGTTGATATGCTTCAAGAGATTATTAGTTTGATGATAATAATCCCATATGGTAAATAATATATGCTTATTTGTATTATTCCCTAAATAAGGGTACTCCCATAGTATAGGGATGAGATCCTTGTAGATCATATGCCTCAGAATTGGAAGAACACATATGGGTGGTCTGAGATAGTGTTGAGGGTATTCCCTGGATGAGAAAACTCCCATAAGTGGATTTCCATGATGGAGTATAAATAAAACTAACATATTGGAGGTCGATGATAATTATGTATATAGTGGGGAGACCATGGTATATTATATGTTTTGTGTGGTTCCTAAGCTGTACTCAGAGAAAACCTAACATTGGATGAAGTAGGTATGGTTGATCAAGCTTTAATACTTGAGAATCAATGTGTCTTGATGTAGATGGGGTTGGACTTGGTCAAACTATATTTTTATAATATTGACACAATCCTTGTGAAATTCTTGGTAAATGATCATCACTTGGAAAACTAATTTTTGTTTAATCATGGTCATGGATTTGAGGATCAATGATGATTTTTTATTAGTTTTATTCCTGTTATTTCTCAACTAGGTTGTGCATATTGCCTGATCATGGACCTACAATAGCCTATTGCTGGTTTAATATTGGGGGTTTATTAATGATATTCATCCCCCCACCAAGTATGTGCACCTCAGTGTGTTTACAAACCTAATAACTTCTTTGAGGTTGAGAACATGATGCATAGTTGATAGAAAAAAGTCCAAAGATTCATGTATTGATAAAACACATCCATGTGGAGCCTTAGGATTGAACTGGAAATCCCCCAAGACACCTAGTACCCGCCCTTGGACAGCCACCCCAAACCCTTGAATAGCCCCCAAACCCCCTAAATTCTGAATTGATTTATTTAAGTGCTTAATTAACTTATAAATGATGTGTTAATGGTGCACGGGTATAATTGTTGTATGGGTATACTTGCTTTAATTGGCTTATTGAGATGCTATTTTTTTGCCGGTGTTCGGGTGTGCGGTAGCAGATTTATCGGAGCAGCAGAGAGGGAATTAATAAGAACTCTTTTAGCGCTGATAAACCATGCTTTTATCAGCACTAAAAAATCATTGATAAGCTACACCTTTATCAATGCTAAAGAAGCAATGATAAAAGATATGTTTATCAGCGCTAAAGGAGCACTGATAAAACACCCATTTATTAGTGCTCTTTTAGCGCTGATAAAGTTTACCATTATCAGCGCCGAGCTTTATAGTGCGTTTCTAGCACTATTAAAGCAAATTTTTAGCGCTGTTAATGCCCGTATTTGTAGTAGTGTACTATTCACCAAAAATTCAACTACATTCGAAAAATCCCAAAAAAATTAACATAACAGTATTTTTATGTTTAGATTCAAAAAATGAACTAAATTTTATGAAAATAATTTTTTTATTATAAAAAATTAAATTTTTAATTAAATTTATCACTTATATTGTTTTTTCTTTAAATAAATAATTACTAAATCATCTTTGTATAATTATATTAGGTAAATATTTATTCACTGAAAATTTAAAAAATGAAATGATTTAGTTAAAACATCTATATTTAAATATAATTTATATAGTTGAATATATCTTCCAAATATAACAAAATCCTACATAATATGATATTTAAAAATATAAATGTGATATTTTGTAATTTTCATTAATTTAAATAGTATAAAAGTCGTTTTCATGGAAAATATCCCATTAAATAACAAAAAATACCATTTTATGTGTTATTGCTGGAATTATATTCCTCTATAGTTTGAAAATTTTAGGGTAAATTTCTAGTCATTATAATGTTATTTTAACCATAAATTTATCTATTAACCCTTAACTGTGTTAATGAAAATTTACAAATGTTACTAGTCATATTGACCAAAAATAAAAGTTTAATATTTACTGAATATGGTTCTTATAATTCCAAATATGGATTCCATTTCTCAAAATTATGTCTAAAGAGGTTGTAAAAATTAATTTAAAATTAATCCAATGGATGAGATGAAACAACGAGGTTTTAAATTAAAAATTGTCAAAATATTGCAAAGTTTTTTATCCAATTTCAATGTGAAATTTAATCCAATGACCTAAATTTATTTATTTAATGTTTATTTGATATAATTTTAGTTTAATAAATTTTTAAAATATAATTTGTAATTATAATTTTTTTGGATGAATAGTTTTTTTTTTTATTTTATAAGTTATTTTTTACTATTCAATAAAAAATAAAACTTATTGGACAAATAAAAAAATATAACAAATAGATATATTTATATTAATATTATAAAAATTAATTTTATTTTAAAAATATAAAATATATGAATGTGTCAAAATTTTTATTTAAAATAAGTGCACCTTCAAAAGGTGGTAAAATTGCCTTTTAGAAAATATATCTTTTTTATCCGTCAAATTCATTTTATTCTTATCTCAACCCTATCAATATCAGTGGTTGAATTTAAAAATATTTCATTTATTGTGTAACATATAAATTTAATTAATATATTTCAATAATAGAGGCTAATTTAATTTATTAAGATAAAATTCTACTGTTGTCCTAAAAATAGTTTCTTAAAGAAACAAATCCTTTATGTTCAAATATTTTTTTTCATTTATAATTAATCAGTAACCTATATATTAATTTTATAAACATGTTAAAACTATATTTTCCTAATTTTCATAATCACTTTAATTTTACCCATTTTAGTTTCTATGTGATAATTATGACAATAAAATAAAAATATTTATTCATTTGTTTAAGCCTAGTGTTTTTTGAAATATTTTCCACAAGAAATATTGAATTTTTTTTGGATGTTAAATACTATAAAATATTGGGGATTAAATACATTTTTTAGGGGTGGACACAATATTTTTAAAAACAATGCCCCCCTTCTAGTTTATTTCAATAGTGTGATCATTTTTCTAGGTCAAACTGCATATTTTGACCTGACCATGTGCCAAACTTATGCAACACCAAGGGCTTCCAAAATTTTCCAAAAAATCTTCATACAAACTCTAACAATATCCTATAAAATCCTGATCCGTATTAGAGTCATGAAATAATAGAAAGTAGCTAACATGATGTCAGATCCTCCCTACTATAAAGTCTTTATGTCCCCAAAAATCCTATCTAGAATACTTAATGTAAATAGATTAGGCCACTAATCTATCACCAATTACAAATTCTCACAATCCTCATGAAAATAAAAACCATGATTTCATATAAAAAAATCAATAGAATAATTTTACCTCAAATTATGTTTGTCTCAAAATCAATAACCCTAATTTGATCCATATTCATTGAAAGATCGGGATCAATATCTAGATCGTTCTACCTCAAAACATGTGATGGGTCAAAAATTTACTCCTGAATCTAAGAAACATGAAAAATCTTATCAATTTATATCAATTGGGGTGTATGTTCTAAACTATAATCCACCTTCCCCACCCACACTATAATCTAATAAAAACCCACAAACATTAGTGCATGTTTCTCTATTTCCAAAAACATCGGTAGCCCAACTTAGGTAAAAACCTCAAGAAAACCTACTCACAAACTAAAAACACATATTTTAAATAATTATGATCAGAATAATTATTATATTTTCTCTATGTTGAAGTAATTTTGTATAAAAAAAAAATGAATCTTCTCCATTGTCATTAAGACCAAACTCAATCCATGAATGGAAGGCTCACCAATATCCAACCAACACAACAGAGATCTACAGAGCCTCCCATGCGATTCCTAAACTGGAACCATTAAAATTATATATTGGTAACATTTATTATATGAAATTTGAACCTATTCAAAATGGATTTCCCAAGATCCACCAAATTCTATAATGAAAAAACTTAATATTATCTTAGGAATATGTATGTCTTGTTCTATCTGTCCATCCATCCATGGAAGATATTTCATGCTCAAACATACTTGATATCCGAGATCCACATCAAGGAATCTCTAAAAGTGATGTAAAATGGGGATAACTATCAGATATTATTAAAAAAAGGGACTTTATGCAATCTGGAAATATCATTCACTAAGAGATTTCCCAATCTCTCAAACATTGTTGAATCTTAAATGGGTCTAAAGTGAGATTATATTTTAATATTACAAAACATAACACATATTTCATTATTTCCTTGAGGGGTACATTTAAAACTAACCAAAAATAACATAGAGATATCATCCTACTTTTATGTCAACCCTAAATGTGGCTAATGTAAACGCAAAAGATATTTCGTACATGGAATTGACCAAATGACATGTATATCAATGAAAAACAAGGTCAGCAATGTCTTATCTCATACCTGGACACTAGAATCATCATCGCATATCAAAAACCATATTATGGTTTCTAGGGTGGAACACCGAATAAGAATTTTTGTAGTCAGTTTTTAGTGAGTTACATATAGACAAATGGTACAAAACATGATTATGAAAACATAGGATTCCATTAGAAATAAACTTACACATGTTTAATGTCACCCCACCATAAATAGAGTACCCAATTATATGGAATTCATAATAAATTAGCAACTCTAAATAAATCATCTCAATATGAGTGGAGGTAAACTGAACACATTCCAAGGCAACATCTACCTCTTCCACTTGGACTCCCAAATGAAACTAAATTGAAACAGCCACCATGTCAATCTATTGTGATGATTCGTTCATGGTCTCGGTCAGTAGTTTCCTTCTTAACACGTCGGTAATGACATTTCCCTTCATCAAGGTATAGAAAATGATAAAAATATTTTAGGTGCTCCGTCAAATTCTTCAATTGGAGGTTTAGATCTTTTTGAGATAAGATATAACTTATTATTTTTTGTTCATGATAGCCACTAAATATTTCAAAAAAAGTAGTTTTTTTAACTCATAAGATCATGAATCACAATTGTGAGTTTGAGATCATGGTTCAGGTAACTCTTCTCATGTGACATAAGATATCTAGACCCCTAGGCTACCATGTCATCACCTTATGTTAGACTATATACAAAACCCAATCAAGAATCATCATAGAAGACCAAATTTCCCTGCCCAACACCTAGAAGAGTCAACACTGGTGAAAAAGTCAAAATATTGGTCATCTCATCATAATAACATGGAATTTTTACAATCCACAAGAACATCACTCCCATATGAGAGACAACAATCATTAGAGAATCCAGTGTTAAGAAATATTCTAAAACCTATTGTAATACCACTCTAATACCAAGAAGCTCAATATCTAGACTACATTACATGATTTCTCACATGTAATAAAAGTCTTCACATTATTAGGATCGTCAAATATTAGTGTTATGAGACAAAATGTACCAAGAACAATACTTAATGTATCCAAAAACAACATTTTCAATGCTTCAAATAATTTCTATGTTCTCTAATGATTTGTAAAACTATGTTTAGATGAAGCACATGCTCATCCATAGTTTTAGAGTAATCCAAAATATCATCCACAAATATGACCATGAATGAATTGAGGTACTCATGAAATATTCAACTCATAAAATGCATGAATACCACAAGAAAAGTAGTTTGGATGAAGGGAATAATAATATACTCAAAGTGACTACACTTGCATCTTAAGGTATCCTTTATAATATAAGATTAATTAGTTCTCACCTGGTGATAAATAGACTCCATTTAAATCTTTGAGATCAAATTTTACCATTTAAACTGGTAAAAAATATCATCAATATATAGTAACCTATAATTGTTCATTAATTTAACTTGAATTCTATGTTACTAATCATCACAAAGGTAAATATTTTTGAAATCATTATTCATAAAGAGAATAGGTGCCCGCCAATGTAGTAACCCAAACTAGAAAATCTCAGAGATGTTTTCATACCACCATTACATTGAAATAAGATACAAATACATTACCTCATAAAGAGACCAATAGATTAGTAGTCTTGGTAAACTAGATATATACACAATTCATTTATTACAAATGAATACAAAATATACAATATAACTTTTTTATGATAACTTTATTCCATATTGTTTGTCCTTGCATCTATTTTATAGTACCCTTCAGGGAATCTAGGGTAAAGGAAAAAAGATAAAGGTATTATCAAATTCTCATTAAGGGTAACTTATAGAATAAGAAATTAATTTTAAATAAGAATAATCAATATGGAAATGTAATAATTCATCACACATGCCCTTAAATTAATTAAATTAGAAGGAACTACATAAACAACATGAAAAGTTAAATAATTTAAACATTTTTCACTAAATAAATGGATACATAAATTTAAATATGTTAAGGTAAGAAATTTAAAAAACATTCCATTAAATAAATAAACTAAGAATGAAATGAATCCACAAATTTTTTTCATTGTGTAAATCACACAGATTATAACTACTTAATAAAAAAGAAATAAATGATAAATTATTATATGTCTCATCTGAAGAACATGAATACCGATATCATAAAAACTTATCACAATATGGTTTCAAAATATGAGGTAAAACCCATTTAGTTTACCAATATATTTATCTCATCAAAATCTATCAATGAATCGAGGTGGTATATAAAGTTTTCACTCCACCCTTCACTAAATATCCAAAGCATTCCTAACATCAAGTAATAAATTTAATTAATAAACAATATTCCTAAACAAATATCATCATTGAAAAAATAATATCGATTTATCAATATTTCCCTAGATAATCAATTGACTGTAAATGTAAATTTTGTATTTAAAAATTGTATACAGTTTAGGAAATAAAAATTTCCAAGATCAATGATGTTGATAATTATGGTAAATTAATTTTGTAATGATTATAAAAAATATAATATTTCAATGGGACTAATAATGTAATAAAATATTTGATTTTCAATACAATCCTTTTTCAAATTAATAAGAAACCCTCCATATTAAGAGTATAGATTGTATCATTACAATATATCCCAATTAGAAAAAAATAAAGTCTTGTAGTCATTAATGAATATAAACATAATAAAAAGTTATTTTATACACATTATTGAGGAGAATATACTTTTTATTTTGAAAAACATTTTGAAAATACTTTTCTTTGAAAATCACTTTTGAAAAAATTTTCTTTAAAAATTATCCATTTAAAATATAAAAGGAATATTTGATGAAATAAAGGTTGTTAAATCCTTACATACTTTATAGGGTGAAAAGAATATTCCATTTTCAATGAAAATATAGTATCCTAGGCCAGAAAAACATGGATATCACATTATTTTCGATGAATATCCAGTACATTAAAAAAATACGTGTATGTGGACTGTAACAGTTTAGTGTCTTTTGGAAACATGGAAACATAATATTCTATCCAGGTGAAAGATCTTCAACATCTCCCACAAATATATCCACCATTAGTAAATCAACCTAAAACCCTTATTTATACCCTGGTAAAGGACACATAATAAAGGGGTGATATCATATGCTCGTTAAGGGTAATTAATGGAAATCCATGATCATAATATAAACAAAAGGCTATGAAACTATTGAATAATATTTCGTGACCGTGCCCTATAGATTAGAGAACATAATAAAGAATGGAAATTCATAAGACATGAATGATAAAGAAATAATTAACATAGGAAAATGGAGCATGACATAAGAAAATACATGGAATTTGTGCCATGAACATTGGTTTATAATGTTGTGAACATTTATAAGTAGAGATAGGTTCACTCATTAAGTTATTAAAATGAAATCAGGCCCCAACATCTACTTGTGGACATGAAAGCAAGTTCATCCAAAAAATTGTGAATAATTAATCATGTTCAATCATAACCATTTGGAAATGAAACCAAATCCATTCAAAACATTGTGAACATGTAATAAGGTTCATGAATTACCTAATGTACATGAATACAGGTCCATAAATAACATTAATAACATGTAATCTGGTTCACACATAATATTATGAACTTTTAATCCGGTTCGTGCTTAAAGTTATGGACATGAGACAAATTCTATTCATAACATTGACAACATGTAATAAGGTTCACTCATAACATTTTGAACATGTAATCAGGTTCACGCATAAACATATTAACATGCAACCTAGTCCATGCATAACATTGTGAACACGTAATCAGGTGCACGCATATCATTTTTACTCATAATTCATTCATCATTACCCAATACATTGTAGGGATATATAGGTGAAACCAAAATCATAATAAATTCATTCATACATGTTCCAAAATATAATAAATCATTCATCATATCATGGCCCATACAAAGTCGTAGGTTTTATAAATAAGAAATCATAACCCATGAAATGAAATGGGTATTATTAACATTTCACCACATCAAATACTATCAAAAATAGATATGTTTAAAAACCATTTCATCAATGCATTACCCATGAAAAAAAGCATATTTCATAAAAATATAACCCTTCAAATGTAAATAGGCCTCATAAAGACCATAACATTAATCATAACTCATTCAAAAAAAGGATATGAATGGCACATTTTGATCATTTAAAATATGTAAATTAGTCACATCAAATTATTTCATCATATATGAAAAATAATTTTTTAATATCTTTCGAAAAAATTTCTTGATTAAAGTGTCCTTTGTTCTTTGAAAATGTCTTTTTTATAACATAAAACATTATAAAAACCTTTTTCTATTAAAATATCATTGACAACTTATAAATGAATATTTCCAAAAAAAATTAAAATCATTTTCCTTAAAATTTTTCTTCATTGATCTTTTTATATCATTTTGAAAACATTTTTGAAATCATGGTTTTATAATATAATTGATTTCTGATGGAGGAGATAGTCAATTAAGTTTTACATGTAGAAACATTATCTTATGTACCAAAGAGTGGATGCATTTTACTAATAATATATTAGATCATGAATTGTCATAGTATAAGAAAAATTTGTAATATTCTTGAGATATGGATTATAATATTACATTAAATGAAGAACCATGAGAGAAGATGTTACCTCTAAATTGTGTAAAACCTTTTGGCTTGTTCTAAACGGTTTCCTTTAGGAGATTTTTGAAAATGGGAAGGATTCAAGGAAAAATGGAGTATTTAGGGAGGATACTTGGGGAGACTTTGTTTGAACATAAGATGTTCGAGAGGTTTGACAATGTGATAGAGTTCTTGTCTTTTTTTAGCAGAGAGGGAGTGGTACTATTGTAAATGACAAAACATATTCACTATTGGGTGTTATTCATTATATAAA
Source organism: Viscum album (assembly GCA_963277665.1). Taxonomy (NCBI): domain Eukaryota; kingdom Viridiplantae; phylum Streptophyta; class Magnoliopsida; order Santalales; family Viscaceae; genus Viscum; species Viscum album. The sequence continues at coordinate 1,269,352,080 of OY728151.1, read as the reverse complement.
GTGCCTCAAAAAAATTTAATAGAGAATAATTATTTTCTATTGAAACCTCCATTTCAAAAAAAAAAATATGTTAATTTTAATTATTAGGTTCCATAAAATCTAATATTTCTTAATTTTATCATTTTGGTTTATATTAAACAACTAGTTTTCTAATATAATTAATTTAAACATTAAGAATAAAAAAGTGTTATTTATTAGAAAATATATATAAACTAAATTATTAATAAGATATCTCATTTATAAAATAAAAATCCCTTGTTTTTTGGAAATAAATTTTAAAACAAGCGCACGTGACTCACTAAAGCACTGCTTAAACCAATACCGTGTTAATAACATTTTTATGATATATGGGTATATATATTAATTAAAAAAGAAAAATTGGCCCATTAATAGACCATATATAATAATAATTACAAAATAAAACTTACTTGTTGGGATATAGTCTTTTATGTATTTTATATTATTTAATAAAATTTCATTTCTTGTAAAATAAATATGATGTTAATTTTAACATTTTTTATTTAATTTTAATTTTTTAATATCAATTTAATATTGAAATAAAATTATATTTTGTTTAAAAATGTGAATCATGATTTAAACATCTACAAAATAAATAACAATAATAATTCAATCAATTATCAACACTTTTAATATTTATAGTGTCATTTATTTTTGTTAATTATTAACTAAAGAATCCCAACATTGGAATTTCATAAGAATTTTAAGTAACTAAATCATCTATAAAATTTATTTATAGATTATTATGACCAAAATAACTCATTTATATTTCAAAAGGATATTCATAACATAAAATATTATATTTTTTACATATCCCAATGTTTTATAAATGATAAAGGTAAGGAAAGTCCCTTTTTTGTATTTTGCCTTACATAACATTTTATATTGTGAACTTCCATTTAATAATTTCACAATAACCTATAAATTTAGAACTATTTGGGTATATGGTAAAAATATTGGAATCCATTGGATTTTGGACAAGTTTCCAGGTCATTTTGGTAATTTTGATTAAGGTTTAGTCCCTTATTAAGATTAAACACAACTTAATAGACATAATTAATTTTAATCACATTAACAAATAATTTTGGTAAAAATTATTAAATTTACCTTATTAGACCAAAAATATTATACTAATTACAACCATGTTTGTCAGATTTTGAAAATTCAAATAACCAAATATGGAAAATAAATCATAACGCTAATCCCATATATGGGGTGAAATAATGGGGTTTTAAAGTAGAAAAATATTCAAAATTTTCTTAAGTTTTCATATACATTTTTTATGTAAACATGATTCTGATGAACCTAATTATATAAATTGATGTATAAGTGATCTAATGAAACTCTCAAATTTTTAAAATATATGTTATCATTAATAATTATTTAAACAAAAATGTGGTTTTCAAATAAAATACAAAATTTTTCACTATTCATCAGAGAATGATGTTTCTTAAAAAATCCAAAAAATTATCACTATTATAATTTCAACATTTTGAATTAAAAAAATTATTTTTATTTTAAAAAATAAAATTTATTAAGGTTTCAAATTTGTGTCTTTAGGAAGGCTATCCCTTAAAAGATGGTATCACTCGGTCTTGCATGTTCCACATGTTAAGCTAAGTATTGTTTGTAGTGTAAGATCAACATGGTGTTGCATATACCACTAAAAATATATTATATAATTTATTTATAATGTTTCATTAAATTAAAAAATATATAATTTTTAATTAATTTGAAAAAAATCACAAATATCTCGAGGTATTATGTTCTACCCCCTATAAAATGAATTTCTCCCGCAAAATATTTCTAGGCTATAAAAAGTTTAATACTTGAATATTTCATTAATATAAACTCATATCCTAGAATGGAATAAAAAATCCCTTAAAAAGGTAATTTGATAACCATAACAGTTACCCAAATTAACTTATAACGGTAAACCCACATTGGAGAACATAGGTGGGATGTGAAACCCTTAACATGGAAGGGAAATTTTACCATCATGTTTTGGAGGAGAGTGATAGGGAACATGGTTAGATGAAAGTTAATAATCAAAAATCCATAAATATGTTATTATCAATGTTACCATTCAATTAATTGTAAATAATGTAGTAGGATACCCTTTTCAATTTAAATATCATTTCCCTATAGCTGAGGAATTTTAATGAAAAGTCATACTTATGTGATATCATTCCCTTTAATAAGTAAACTCTCACACCTTGTTCATGTATTGACAAATTTCTGATTCACCTCTTTCTCTTAAAATAAAGATGAATTTATCATTCTTGATCAACTAACAGATAATGATATCTATGATGTTCGATTCCATCTGTCAAAGGTTATAATCAACACCACATTTATATAAAAAATCCAATATGTATAAATCCTTATATAGAAGATAAAAAATTATTCTTATGGAATTTATCTAAATTTTAACTTAAACATTTCATAAATGGTAAACCTCTTAATACTAACGAATGATTAATATTGAAATCTATGAAAACAATTTCATGAAATCATCTTAACATTGATCTCCCATATATCTTAAAGTACCACATGGTTTCCACATTCCAATACATGTGAATACCCTCATTTTATATTCACGTGAAACCAGGTAAAAACCTTAATTGAAACAAATACATTTAGAAAACACGCATGCTTCCTTTTTCTAATGATTAATGGATAAATTATTTAAATACAAGAACTTTTAAGCCTCATCGTTGATATCATAAACCACTTTTTCAATAAAATTTTATAGGGTAATCTATACAATCCAATTTACTTATGTATATCCAACATTTCTTTATCCAAAAATCATTATCTCAATGTCTGGAATTATTTTAGGGTTACCTTCCCATAATAAAAATATCAACATCCCATGAAATCACTTTTTTATGTCTCCAACACCATTCAACATGTGTTATTCAATCCTTAATGAAAACATATATTGAAAATAATTATCTATTTCATGGTTCATATAACAAAATATGTTAATTAGAACACATAATTACTTCATTTATCTAACATTACTCTGAAACCATTACTTAGTCTTCATCAAATTATTACTTAATACATCTTTACTGTAATATGAAATATAAATCAAATCATAATTTTCCACAACCTCAATCTAATCATGATTTTTATTTTTATTGTAAAAAATACTAGAAGAACATCACATACCTTTCAAATGTCATTTGATGTCTCTTTATCTTCAGATGTATAACCAATGATCTTAACACATTTCTGATTTTAATTATGAGATTTCCACATGGGAAATCGATTCTCATAATACCCATACATGCCACATCTTAAACATTAGTTGTTAAACAAGTTCCTTATAGTAATCACAGTTACTAAAACCAGAATGCATGGGGTGAGAAACATATATCATAAAATATATCATCAAAATCATGAAAAATTACTTCTATTATGCCTAAATAATGACACCTTACTTAATCCCCGACACCCTAGGTTATTCATTTAAAACATCTATTTAAATACTTCATGGATAATTGTGAAGAGTTTATGAAATCCCAAATAATATATATGGGAGTTTCAAACCAAGTGTAAAGAAAGGCCAGTTTCCATATACCATATTACCATGATTCATACCCAGAACATCTTGTTAGAGTTGTTTCCTCTAGGTACATATGTGCCAGATCCCCTATTCACTTGTAGTATCCATAAATAAATATACTTCTAGGAAACCAATCAATATATCCTTGACTTAAATTACATGAAATTTTTCATAAACATTAACCTATCCTTATTATTATACTTAGAGACATCTGGAGACATATCCCTAGAAATATACCTAAGGATATCACTAATTACTTTTATTCTAGTTTCCAATGGATTAATAAACCTTTCTGTTTATACCAACATTAATGACCTAGACTTTACATTCATGTATATTACATCATTTTAGATGAATATTCAGTAGATTACAAAAATACATGCTTTGGGATAGTAATAGATTAGTTTCATTGGGAAAATGGTAACAAAATCCTCTATCCTAGTGAATGATCTTGACAATATCCCTCAAATATCCCCACCTTTAGTAAATCAACCTAAAACCATTATTTATAACTTGGGGAAAGGAATCATAAGAAATGGGTGAGCTAAGATGCTCAATAAGGCTAAATTAATGAAAATTCATAAACGTAACATAATGAAAAGGGTTTGGAACATGAGAATAACATTTTAAGATAATTCATTAAATAATAGAATAAAATAAATAATTTCATTTCATAAGCCATAAATCCTATCAAAAAAATAACACAATCCAAATAAGCATAAAATTGGAAATTAAATGGAACTTTGGCTAAGAATGTTGGTTTATAACATTGTGAACATGAAAAAGTTGATACATGTTCACTCATTATGTTAAGGAAATTAAATATATCCCTAGAATAAACTTGTGGACATGAAACCGGGTCCATGAGTAAAATTGTGATCTTGTAATGAGTCTCACACATAACCTTATGGATGTGAAACAAAATCAATGCATAACATTGTGAATGTGTAATCAGATTCAGGTATTACATAATTTACATCATACCAGGTCCATGAAGAACATTTTCAACATTTAATTATGTTCACACCTAATACAATGAATATAAAATAAATTTTATGAATAAACTTAAGGAAATGAAACTAGGTCCATCCATAATATTGTGAACACTTAATAAGGTTCACTCATAACATTGTGAACATATAATCAGGTCTACATATAAACTTATGGACATGAAACTTGGCCTATGAATATAATTGTGGACATGAAATCAGGTTCATTCATAAACATTATACCCATGATGTATCCATATTTACCCAATTCATTGGAGTGAGATATAGGTCCCACACATTTCATTATAAAATCACTCACACATTTGACACAATATAAAAAAAATTCAACATGTCATGACCCATAAATACAAATATGTTTTATAAACATCAAATCATAATACGTAAAATCAAATTGGTTTTATTAAAATATCATCACATCAATAACTATGTAAAATATATAGTTTTTATAACCATTTCATCATAGCATAACCTGTGAAAACAAGTGGGTTTAAAAAACATGTAACTTGTTAAAGGGAAACATATTTCATAAACACCATGACATTAATCATTAAACATTCATTGAAAGGATATGAATTTCATATTTAGATCATTTACTAGATGGGAATGAGTAACATCAATGGATGTCATCATAGATGAAAAATAATATTCATATATCATTCAAAAATATTTCTTGAGTATAATATAGTTTCTTCATTGATAAATGCTTTTTAAAACATAAAATATTAATAGTACCTTTTTCTTTGAAAATTTCTCTGAATGATTATAAAGGAATTTTTTAAAATATTAAAATATTTTTTATAATCCTTTTTCCATGAAAATTATATTTAATGATATTTTGAATTTATTTTTAAAAAATTATCAAAAACATGGATTTTGAATACAACTAATTTCTAACCGAGGAGTGAAACTATTATATTTTACATAAAAACATTATATTATGTACCAAAGAGTGTAAAAATGGTACAAAAAATATAGGATATCATAAATAAATATAAAATAATGAAACTCATGATTATTCATGATAAATGGATCATAATATTTCATTAAGTGATCCAAAAAACATAAAAAATCTCAAAAAATGGTGAGATTGTCTCAAGAAACACTCATAACATGGTAACATGGGATCGTAATATACATAAAATAAATTCCATTTATCTTATAATATCATGAAAATATTTATATTCAAGATATTAAAATTTTAATTATATACACATCAAGGAAAATTTTTAGGTGTACAATAAAACATGAGTCTCAAAGAAGGTGAATTGAGAGAAAACTATTTTATGGATTTGGTAACTTTTGAATGTTAAACCCGATGAAGATGGATAATAAAATGAGAATCTGAATAACCATAAATTAAATTATAATATACATAGAATTAAATAATGTTATGTAAATACACCACACCAACGTGAAGGGTGGTGAACATAACATGAATCTCATAGAAATTAAAAGAGAGATGAAATCCCCATACCTTGGACCTTATCTATCATTATACTATAACTATATTTCTATGTAATAAATATAATTGAATTATAAATATTTTAAATAATAATTTTATTATATCTATAACTATATATTCTTGATTATTACCATATATTACCCACTAGTTAACGATCCTATGTTATCGTTTCACTTCGAGTAATAATAGTTATTTTCCTCGCATGTGTCTTAATTTGTTATATAATTGGTCCTTATACTTATAAAAGGGTTCCTAAATATATAACATGATATAAATAAAATTTATATACAGTATATTTATATTATAATAATTTATAGAATAAAAAAGAAAAAAATTTAATACACAGTTCATGGAGACTGTAAGCCATGCATACGCAAGAACATTGTTTCTGTTTTTATTGTATTATTGATAGAAAGTATGTAAATGAAATATGTATATATATGTATGAATATATATATAATTATTAATTTATAATTAACATATTATATATATCATATAATTTCATTAAACTCATCCTTAATAAATTCCATGTGGTGTGTGGACGAATCACATCACTTTAAGGGGGGAAGTCCACCATCCAATGGCCCGAAGGCCTCAAATTTTTATTATTATAAGAGAATCCCCTTTTAATGAAAGAAGGGGTAAGGGGGTAGTCCACACTTCTTCAAACAAGATGATCGTAATACCACAAAATGGAAATAAAAAGGTATGATTTTTAAAAAAGTAATAAATAATAAAAATTAAATAATAAGTATTATATATAACATATATAAATTTATTTTCCATCATAATGTCCACCATGATTTATTCTAAAGAAGAAATGAACAATTGTCATTTCATGAGGTAGTAGTTCGCTTTACATGAAAACAATATTTTTGATATCCATTAGATGGAAGTGTGTGTAAGTTTAGGTATAACCCTTTTCTCTAAAAACAACCTAGTATATTTTTTATACTTCTTTTTCACACAATAATGGAATAAAGAGAGTGAAGGTGTGGAGAAGGAAAATAGACAGAAGGAGGTTGAGATAGGACGTTACCCCTAATTTAGGTAACTCCGATTATTTTATGCCCAAAGAAATCCTTGAGGGGATTTATACCCAAATTCATAAATCATGGTATAAGTTTGTATTTTTTGAATTCTAATTTGGTAGATCCTGTGCAAAAATAAGAGGTTCTAGAGTTTTGATAAAGTGATATCGTGCTTGCATTTTTATAGTGGAGAGGGAGTGGCACTCTTGTAAATACCAAAAGGTATTCATTATTGGGTGGTATAACATGATAATAGTGCCTCCAAAATGGGAAAATAATGTATTATAGAATAATAATTCTATATTAAAACCTACACCACCAAAAAAAGTCCATTTTAATATTTTTATTCATTAACATCTAAGATTCCCCAATTTTATCATTTTTCTTTTTATTAAAGCATGTTGTTTTTAATATAATTAATTTTACCATTAAGTTAAATAAAAGTGAGATATACTAGAAAATATATATCTAATGAATTATTAATATGATATCTAAATTATAAAATAAATTTCATGTAACACCCCGACCCCAGTTACCTAGAGTCGGTGCATTATTACGTGTCATTGGCATGATCACAAGAAAGATCAAATCTCGAAAGACCGATTAGTTTAGTAGCCATGGAATAACTAGATACATTCATAAGGATTAAATTACATAATAAAATGAAAACTACAACTATATAGTCTCCATAGTCTACACTGTTATCCCCTCATACTATCCCTGCATGTCATTCATAAAATACTTCTTCACATCCTGGGAAAAATAAAACATAGAAAGGGGTTAGCTCAAATGCCCAGTAAGGATAAAAATACAGTGGAAAATTTAATAAATAAGCATAAAAATTTAATACAATGTATAATTAAAACAAAATCCTTTTAAACTTGAACTTCAGCATAATATGGAAAAGATAAAATGAAATAATTCGATTTAATCATTCACATGGATATTCTACCAGTTGAATAATCACATGAATATGAATAACAACTTTCATAATGAGGGAATGCATAATTCCAGACTATCATAACCACATAGCCAAGGCATCGTGCCAAGACTAAAAATAATATTTTGTCAAGGCCTTGTTTCAAGACACTAGTTTGTTTCATGAGACCTACAGATGCATCGAGGAGCTATAGCAGGCTCCACCCGTCACATATTAAGTCCAATGCATTCCTCATATGAACAGGTTTAAACATAACATAATCATTCATATTAAAAGTAGCATATGAAATGTTAATACATTCTCTATAAACCATGAATGGAATAAAAATAACAAATCTATAGTTAAACATATCACAAAACCTTCAATACAATATAGAAGTTTTGTATCATAATAAATAAACTTCAAATAAGCTTAAAATCCATCAAAGGATGTTGACATAGATGAACTCAAAACTATTTGAGAGAAATATAACTTTTTTTGAAATCATTTAAAAGTCACATAATTATAAAATAAAACATTTACTTTGAAAATATTCTTATAATCTTGTAAGGGAAGCTTTGACAATATTATAATGGCAGAAAATAGCCGCACCTGCCGTATAAGTTAAAAAAGACATTATTACCTTAAATTTGTCGAAAAGGCTAAAAGGACCTTGTTTGGAAAATAATGGAAGGATTCCTTTGTAAACATTTTATAAAAAGTCAAAAAGGGTATGAGTGAGTTTAACCCATATTCCATGAAATAGTAAGAATGATTTGAAATACATTTTTATGAAACATGGATGTGGATGATAAAGAGGGCTCAGTAGATAATTACGTATAAACAACCTCGAATAATGAAGAGATTGTGAGTAAACCCTTACCTTTTTTATTTCCTTGGTTGATGGTAGGTTAACCTCATGTATAATGGTGAAATAATTGTTATTAAATCATACATGAATCATAAACATTAATATGATATCATATATGATCTTTTAACATTGATTTGTTAGTAATATCTTAGCATTATCAACGTTTCGGGTGTTAACTTACACATTTTCTTTTTTATATTTTTTTACATAAGCCATGTTTTTTATGGATAGGTTGTATATTATTCATATCCATAATTATATAAAGTACTACAATATTATTTTTAATCATCAAATGACAATTAGACTTGAATGGATACGATAGGGAATGAATCTCATCGTGTCTGTGGAGACGGAAGTCAGTACGTATGCACGAGCGACAATATCATTAAAATAATATATAATTGGATGGTATATCATATTATCATGTTATATTTATTATTTAGATGAATTACACATCATTATTATACCCATAAAAATAATAATGTATTGAATAACAATTACACCACGACGTGGAGACGGTAAGCCGTATGTACGCACGAGCGACAATATCATTCTTTTGATATGAAAATAATATATAATTGGATGGTATATCATATATACAGAGTCATTATCATGTTATATTTATTATTTACATGAATTACACAACATTGTTATACTCATCCAAATAATAATGTTTTGGATAACAATTACACCAAGACATGGAGACGGTAAGCTGTACGTATGCACGTATGGTGACATGTCATTCAAAGGATGAATAGAATACTGAATATGGATGAACCATATTTATAATAACATCCCAGTATATATAAGATACAGGATCTATTATTTTATAATGGTAATAACAATGAAATAAGAAGTTGAAGAAGAAAGGAACTTGAAAGAGGGTGGTGAAAACATTACCTCTTCTTCAGGTTCTTCCTTTTGATTTGATCAACATGGCTCGTTAGGTTGGATTTCTGAACAAATTAAGGCCTCTAGGATGAAGTTAGGGAAGTTTAGAGAGTATTTGCTCAGGGGTTGGCCGAGACAAAAGGCTTTGAATGTGTGAATTAGTGAGAAGGGGGAGTGCCCTTTTATAAGAGGGGTGAGGGTCATCTTTGGAAAATGTAGAAATATTATTTTATAATAAATTAATATTTGTTTTATAATGGCTCAAATGTGGATTATTTAAAGGGTATGATGGGGATTGGTCGCAATCCTTTCAGCCAATAGATTTTAGAAAGGTTTGGGTTATTATATTAACCATATCTTTTAGTTTTAACTCTTAGTTAATTAGTTTTACATTTACCATGTCACTTTGTATTTTTATATTATATAGTTAATAAAATTACTATATATATCAAAGAGACCCCCCAAGTGGTCCATTAATGATACAACTATCACAATAAAAGTCCTTTGGCTGAATCTTAGATTTTTAAGAATATAATATCAATTAATAATATAATATTTTTTTAAACTCTTTTATGTCAATTTTGACACTATTGGGTATTTTGTTTTTCATAATTTCATAACAGAATTATTACTTTGAAAATAATTTATATAACCAATCCTAATATTAAATATTAACCTATAAAATTAGTGGAATTCATAAAAAGTCTCAAATTACATTTATTTTGATATTTATAATATCAATTATTTTCATATTTCATTAATTAGTTAATTACTACATCACCATTGTGTCATAAATAACTCAAATTATTTAGTGTCTAAAATTTTTATAAAAAATACCATTATCTAGTAAATCATTTTATCTTTCTAATTAATATTTAAAATATAATTTATCTTTTGTATAACTCTATATTAAAAATGTTTTAGTTATTAAACTTTGATATTAACTCTTTTAACTCTTCTTTGAATTAAATAATAATAAATGTCCTAATCTAATCCATGTGAACCTAAATGATAATATTTTATTCATAAAGTTGTTTTTGGTCGAGTAAAACTTGTCCAATGGAATTATGACATGTGTTAGGGTAATATTGATATCATTTTTACCCTTAATTACCCTATTTACTTTTAACTAGGGTAAATAAAGGTAAAAAGTTACTATTCAACAAAAATTATGTTCATCTCATTGAACCACATTTTACTCCTTAATATTAACCGTGTAACTCACATTTTTGAAATTACACTCACAGGAGTGGTAAAATTATGTTTTATGTGAATTACCAAATTCACCCAGGAGGTGGGTAAAAGACGGTGAAATGTTCAATAAAATTTTTATATATCTAAAATTATTCCGAACTAACTCCAATGAATTAAATTGGACATATATAGGTATTATGTATCTATTTTTAACTTAATTAAATTTAAATAAAATAATTAATTATTTAAATAAAAATTCTGTTTTAAACTATAACTCTGTGTTTTTTCACTATTCATCAAAAATTGAATGTTTTCAGAAAAATACCAAAATTTCACCCTAGGCTAATTTTGATATTCCGAATCCAAAAATTTAGTCCATTTTGAAATATAAAATTTATAGAATTTTAAAAGGTGGGTATTACTATTCATAGCGGCTACTTTGATTGGTCGCGGTGTGTTAGAATCTCGAAGTTGCGTACAACACACGCTACTGTATTATTCAAAGAGAGTCGTACCGTGGAAGCTTGGGGTGTTACATTCTCCCCTCCTTCAAATAATTTCATCCTCGGAATTTCTAGAATACTACCGCATGAAAATACTCGGGTGGTTCTTCATCATAAGTACCTTGGGTTCCCACGTTGCCTCTTCTATCTTATGGTTTCTCCAATGAACATTTACCAGACGAGTCGTCTGGTTTCTCAGCACCTGTTCTCTCATATCAAGAATCCTGATGGGATCTTTGCAATAAGTCAGATCGAGTTCCGGTTCTAATTCCTCATAGGTGGGTACATGCGTTGGGTCAGGCATGTATTTCCTCAACAGTGATACGTGGAACACATCGTGAACTTTGGAGAGACTTGGCAGAATTACTAAATGGTAAGCTATAGCCCCAATTCGTTCTAGAATTTAGAAAGGTATGATGTACCTGGGACTCAATTTACCCTTCTTATCAAAACATTTCACTCCCTCCTATGTAGATACCTTCAAGAAAACATGATCTCCTTCCAAAAATTCCACATCCTTCCTTCAGTTATCGGCTTACCTCTTCTTCCTACTTTTAGCTGCTTTGATGTGGTTTTAGATCACCATCACTTTTTCCATCATTTCCTCCACCATTTCTGGGCCCACAAGTTTTATTTCACCAACATGATGCCAAAAGGTTGGTGTGTGACATCTCTTTCCATATAATGCTTCATATGGTGCCATCTAAATACTTGAATGGAAGCTATTGTTATAGGAAAATTCTACCAAATGTAAATATTGATCCCACATACCTAGAAAGTCAAGTGATCAAGATCTCAACATGTATTCTAAGGTTTGAATAGTCCATTCTGATTATCCATCTGTTTGAGGGTTGTAGGCAGTGCTCAAACGAAGTTCAGCATCCAAGGCCTTCTTGAAGACTCTTCCAGAATATTGAAATAAATGGGGATCATGATTAGAATCAATCGATAGGGGTACTCCATGAATTATCACAACTTCATTAATATATATTCTTTCTAGACGTTCCAGTGGTAGATCTTCCCTTATAGCATAAAAATGTGTTGACTTGGTAAGACGATCAATAATAACATGTATTGTATCGTTCCATCTAGGAGTCTTTGTTAGCCCGATGACAATGTCCATCGTAATATTGTCCCATTTCCACTCTGGTATGGGAAGAGGTTGCATGACTCCTCTAGGATGTTTCCTTCTAGCTTTCACTTGTTGACAAACCATACATCTTGACAAAAAATCAGCAATCTCCCCCTTCATGTTGTCCCACCAAAAATGTTCCTTCAAATATCTATACATTTTTGTGCTCCCAACGTGTATAGAGAAATTGGAACTATGAGCATCATCTAACAATTCCCTTTTCAGATCAGGTATAATGGGAACATGATGTCTCTTCCCAAATTTCAAAATTTCTTCTTCATACACAAAGACCCTCAATCTCCCATCATTAACAGATTTAATCTTCTTTTGAAATTCTTCATCATCAGTCTGAGAACTCTTAATCTTTTATAGTAATGATGATTTGGAAACCATTTGAAAAATAATTGATGTTTCACTATCCATGGAAATTCCAATATCCATCTTCACTAAATCCATGAAAATAGTATCCCTTTCAATTCTCATCACGTTCAAAACTCCATGATCCATTCTACTCAAGGCATCTACCATTTTATTTTCCTTCCCCGGGTGGTAGTGTATCGTGCAATCATAATCCTTGAGTAGTTCAAGCCATCTGCTTTGCCTCATGTTGAGTTATTTCTTTGAGAAAATATACTTCAAACTCTTGTAATTACTATAAATCTCACATTTTTCACCATAGAGATAATGTATCCATATCTTCAATGAAAATATTACAGCAGCTAACTCAAGATCATTATTAGGGTAGTTTTTCTCATTAATTTTTATCTGTCGTGATGCATAGGCAATAACCCTATCATTCTGCATAAGGACACCACCAAGCCCTTTCTTCGATGCATCACTATAAATAACGAACCCATCATTCCTCGATGGTAGAGTCAATATAAGAGAATTGACTAATCTTCTCTTCAGTTCTTCGAAACATTCTTCACACTCTTTTTTACAAACAAATGTAACCACTTTATGTGTGAGCTTTGTTAACGGGTTAGCCAACCGGGAAAAATTCTGGATGAAACGTCGATATTAACCAGCTAAACCAATAAAACGGTGTACCTCAGTTATACTCATCGGTGCAGGGAATTCTTGGATTGATCTTGTCTTAGAAGGATCAATAGATATTCTATCCTAAGAAAAAGTATGTCCAGGAAAATAAATCTCCTGAATCCAGAATTCACACTTACTAAACTTCCCATATAATTCATGTCTTCTAAGAGTCTTCAGGATAATGCGTAAGTGATTTTCATGATCCTCGTAGCTTTTGGAGTATACCAATAAATAATCAATAAATACCACCACAAAATCATCAAGATATTTCTTGAAAACTCTATTCATTATATCCATGAATACAGAGGGTGCATTAGTCAATCCAAAAGGCATTACTATATACTTGTAATGCCTGTACCTGGTTCGAAATGTTGTCTTCATAATTTCTTCCTTCTTCACACACAACTGATGGTATCCAGATCGAAGTTCAATCTTTGAAAAGTATTGAGATCTATGTAGTTGATCAAATAAATCATCAATGTGAGGTAGGGGATACTTTTTCTTTATTGTTATAGCATTGATTTCCTTGTAGTCGATACATATCCTCATAGATCCATCTTTCTTTTTAACAAAAAGAATAGGGGCCCCCATGGAGAAACAATAGGGCGAATAAATCCCTTATTACTCAATTTCTCTAGTTGTTTCTTTAGTTCAAATAATTCCACAGTGTTCATTCTATAAGGGGTCTTCAATATATGCCTTGATCCAGGAATTAAATCAGTGGAAAACTAAACCTCTAGTTCTGAAGGATGTCTAGGTAAATCTTCCGGAAACACATCTACATATTCTTTCACAATAGTTGAATCCTCTATTTGAACATTCTTTTCCTCACCCACAATCATTTAATTATCTTCCTCCCCAATAATTGTATTTAGTTGAGCTACTGGGGGTGGTTCTAGATAAGAATTAGTTGGTGATGATTCTGCTCTAAAGATATGCTGTTCCTTATCATCATCATCAAAAATAGTAACCTCATTATTCTTATAATAAATTTTTGCATCATGGTCTGAAAGACAATCTATACAGAGGATTATATCAAATTCAGTCATGGGTATGACGATGAGATCAGCAGATAAAGAACATTTTTGTACTCTAATGGGGACTGATTCACAAAACTTTGTTGCAATGATACTTCCCTTATAAGTTTTAACTGACTAATCCCTTGTTAAATCAGGTTGGAAATATCTAAATTTCATTGGAAACTAGGAAGATATGAAACACTGTGATGATCCAGAATCAAACAATGCATTTTATAAACATGAGGAAACCATTAAATTACTGGCCACCACGTCTTTCAGATCTTCTATCTCAGTAGTAGTGATATCATAAGTTTGGACTTGACCCCTTGGCCTTTTCTGAGGTAAGTTCCCAAGATTCTTAGGACATTAATTTTCATAATGTCCCATCTCCCTACAATTTTATCATTGGACATCGGTAGCTTCCTTCTTCCCCTTACAATCATGATCTTGGTGGCCTTTTTCACCACACTTGTAATAGAATCCCATTTCTTTTAAGAAATAACCGGGGTGTTTCTTCCCACATTTACTGTAGGATGGATATTCAACTTTTCCCTTCTTCCTCTTATTTTCATTCCCAGAGTGATCAACAGATCTCTTCTTATCTTTCTTTGCTTTTAAAGTCATAAGACATGGATACTTTCTTTTCTATCTTGATAGCACATGTGACAATATCATTGTACAATGAGAAGGTTTTTGAAACTAATGCTCAACGGATAAATGGTTTTATCCCATCAAATAAACAATCAATCTTATTTCTTGGGTTATGTATATAATCTCCAGCATACCTTGCTATCCTTGTAAAGTTCTCCTCATACTTTGTGACATTATCATCCTCCTTTTGACTCAGACTCAGAAATTGCCTTTCCATATCTGCTCAATGGTCAAGACGAAAGTATTTTTCTAAGAAAAGTTCTATGAACTCCCTTTATTCCATATTTGATACTTCCTTATCATCCTTTTTGTTTTGAATCAAGGACCACCATTGATCATCATCTCTAGTGAGGCGGTAAACTACCATGATAACTTTTTCCATTTCACTACTCCCCAAAGCCTGAAATATTTTCTATAGGGAATTTATCCATTTCTTAGCTACTAAGTGATTTGTACTCCCATTGAACGTTGGTGGTTGTTACCTCATAATGCGATCTAACATTGATCCTCCACACTGCGAATCAGGCTGCTCTATACGGTTAAGGTTATTATTCATAACCTGAGTGAGTTGTCCCAGTATGGTGATTAGCTGATCAACACTAGTTGCATCACCATATCCACTATAATTATCTTGAGCAGGAGGGAAATCTCTACATAGATTTCATGCATTGATACAGTTTCCATTTTTTCCACTAGTATCCCTTTCTAAACAATGGAATAAACTAGATCAGTTTATGAATCAAAATACATAATTCCAAACTTGAAAAACACTTATCATAAATTGAAATATTTATGGATATAATCCATAATAATAAAAATGTTTTCTTTGAGGAATTATATACTCATAAACCATTCATAATGGTTTGTAATGAAATTGGGAATTATCCTAAGCATATCCCCTAGGAGTATCGTAACCAGGAGTGCAGCAAGGCACGTTTTGACGCACTAGTTCCCATTCGAGTGTAGCTCAAAGTGGTGTTTTTGGGGTTTACCCCTAGGTACATTTGTTCCAGAGTCGCCTATACCTGCTCGTATCTATATAGGGTTTTATTTCTCAGAAAACTCACAAAATCTCTACAATACCAAAATTCTAGGAAGTTCTTCTATACTAATCCTCAAAGTCCATCTTAGGTCTATGTGCTCTAATTAGAGTTTATCTAAATCTAGCTTCTAAGGATTGTAATAAACTTTCTCTAATACCAACTGTAACACCCTGACCCCAGTTAATCAGAGACGGTGCATTATTATGTATCATTGGCATGATCACAATAATGATCAAATCTCGAAAGACTGATTAGTTTAGTAGCCTTGGAATAACTAGACACATTCATAAAGTTTAAATTACATCATAAAATGAAAACTAAATCAATATAGTCTCCACAGTCCACACTCTTATCCCCTCATTCTATCATTGTAGGTAATTCATAAAATACTAGTTCACATCCTGGGAAAAATAAAACATAGAAAGGGGTGAGCTCAAATGCCCAGTAAGGATAACAATAAAGCGAAAACATTCATAAATAAGCATAAACATTTAAGGCAATGTATAAGTAAAAAAAAGACTTTTAAACTTGATCTTCAACATAATATGGAAAAGATAAAATTAAATAATTCCATTTAATTATTCACATGGATATTCTACTAGTCGAATAATCACATGAAATATCAATAACCACTTTCGTAATGATGGAATGCATAATGCCAGACTATAATAACCACATAGCCAATGCCTCGTGCCAAGACTAAAAATAAGATTTTTTCAAGGCCTTGTTCCAAGACACTAGTTTGTCTCATTAGACCTACCGATACATCGATGAGCTATAACGGGCTCCACCCGTCACATATTAAGTCCAATTCATTCTTCATAGGAATAGGTTTAAACATAACATAAACATTCGTATTAAAACTAGAATACGAAATTTCAATACATTCTCCATAAACCATGAATTTTATAAAAATAAAACATCCATAGTCAAACATATCACAAAAACTTCAATACAATATGGAATATTTTTATCATAACAAATAAACTTCAAATAAGCTTAAATTCCATCAAAGGATGTTGACATAGATGGGATCAAAACTATTTGAGAGAAATATATCTTTTTTTAAATCATTTAAAAGTCACATAATTATAAAATAAAACATTTAGTTTGAAAATATTCATATAATCTTATAAGGGAAGCTTCGATGATTTTATAATGGTGGAAAATAGCTGCACCCACCATATAAGTTAAAAAATACATTCTTACCTTAATTTTGTTGAAAAGGTTAAAAGGACCTTGTTTGGAAAACAATGGAAAGATTAATTTGTAAACATTTTATAAAAAGTCAACAAGGGTATAAATGTCATTAACCCATAGTCCATGAAATAGTAAGAATGATTTGAAATACATTTTTATGAAACGTGGATGTGTATGATAGAGAGGTCCCAGTAGATAATTATGTATAAACAACCTCGGATAACGAAGAGATTGTAAAATAAACCCTTACCTTGTACTTTTTCTTGGTTGAGGGTAGTTTAACCTCCTGTATAATGGTCAAATAATTGTTATTAAATTATACAAGAATCATATACATTAATATGATATCATATATGATCTTTTAACATTGATTCGTTAATAATATCTTAGTATTATCAACATTTCGGGTGTTAACTTACTCGTTTTGTTTTATATATTTTGTTACATAAGTCATGATTGTTATGGATAGGTTGTGTCTTATTCATATACAGAATGATATAAAGTCCTTAAACATTATTTTTAATCATCAAATGACAATTAGACTTGAATGGATATGGTGGAGAATTAATCTCATCGCCTTCGTGGAGACGGTAGTCCTTACATACGCATGAGCGACAATATCTTTAAAATAATATATAATTGGATGGTATATCATATTATCATGTTATATTTACTATTTAGATGAATTACAAATCATTATTATACCCATAAAAATTATTATGTATTGAATAACAATTACAACACGACGTGAAGACGGTAAGTCATACGTACGCACGAGCGACAATATCATTCTTTTGATGTTAAAATAATATATAATTGGATGGTGTATCATATATAAAGAACCATTATCATGTTATATTTATTATTTACATGAATTACACATCATTATTATACCAATCCAAATAATAATGTTTTCAATAACAATTACACCACGACTTGGAGACGGTAAGCCATACGTACGCACGTATGGTGACATGTCATTCAAAGGATGGATAAAATACTGAATATGGTTGTACCATATTTAAAATAAAATCTACGTATATATATGATACTGGAGTTATTATTTTAGAATTTGAATAACAAGGAAAGAAGATGTTGAAGAATACAAGAACTTGAAAGAGGGTGGTGAAAACATTACATCTTCTTCAGGTTCTTCCTTTTCATTTGATCAACATGGCTCCTTAGGTTGGATTTTTGAACAAACTATGGCCTCTAGGTTGAAGTGAGGGAAGTTGAAAGAGTATTTGGGAAGGTTTTTGACGATCAAAAAGGCTTTAAATGTGTTAATTAGTGAGAAGGGGGGGGTTCCCTTTTATAAGAGGGGTGAGGGGCACCTTTGGAAAAGCTAGAAATATTATTTTATAATAAATTAATATTCTGTCTCTAATGGCTCCAAAGAGGATTATTTAAAGGTTAAGGTGGGTATGGGTCTAAATCCTTTCAACCAATATATTTTAGATAGTTTTGCGTCATTATATTAACCTTATCTTTTAGTTTTAACTCTTAGTTAATTAGTTTGACATTTACCATGTCACTTTGTATTTTTATATGATATAGTTAATAAAAATACTATATACATCCAATCGACCCCGCAAGTGGTCGATTAATGATACAAATATAATGATATAACTCCTTTTCCCGAACCTTATATATTTAGGAATAGAATATAAATTAATAATATAATATTTGTTTTAAAAACTCTTTTCTGTCAATTTTGACACTATTGTGTATTTTGTTTTTGATAATTTCATAATAGCATTATTACTTCAAAAAAATTTATATAACAAATATTAATATGTCATATTAACCTATAAAATTAGTTTAATTCATAAAAAGTCTCAAATTACATTTATTTTGATATTTATAATATCAATTATTATAATATTTCATTAATTAGGTAATTACTGCATCACCATTGTGTCATAAATAAATTAAATTTTTTAATGTCTAAAAATTATAAATAAAATACCATTATGTAGGAAATCTTTTTAGATTTCTAATTAAGATTTAAAATTGAATTTATCTTATGTATATCAATATATTAAAAATGTTTTAGTTATTAAACATTGATTTTAACTCTTTTAACTC
Source organism: Viscum album (assembly GCA_963277665.1). Lineage (NCBI taxonomy): Eukaryota > Viridiplantae > Streptophyta > Magnoliopsida > Santalales > Viscaceae > Viscum > Viscum album. The sequence goes on along the minus strand of OY728151.1, from coordinate 1,269,332,433 downwards.
TTCTTTGAATTAAATAATAATAAATGTCCTAATCTAATCCAAGTGGACCTAAATGATAATATTTTATTCCTAATGTTGTTTATGGTCAAGATACAGTTGTCCAATAGAAATAAAACATGTGTTAGGGTAATATTGACATCATTTTTACCCTTAATTACACTATTTACTTTTAACCATGGTAAATAAAAGTAAAAAAGTTACTATTCACCAAAAATTATTTTCATCTCATTGAACCAGATTTTACTTCTTGATATTAACCGTGTCTCTCGGACTTTTGAAATTCTACTCATAGAAGTGGTAGAATTATGTTTTATGTGAATTTCCAAATTCTTCTAAGAGGTGGGTAAAAGACGGTGAAAAGTTCAATAAAATTTTTATATATCTAAAATTATTTTGAACTAACTCCAATGAATTAAATTGAACTTATATAGGAATTATGTTTCTATTTTTACCATAATTAAATATAAATAAAATAAATAATTTTTTAAATAATTTTTTTTTAAACTATAACTCAGTGTTTTTCGGTATTCATTGAATGTTTTCAGAAAAATACCAAAATTTCATCCTAGGCTAATTTCAATTTTTTGAATCCAAAAATGATGTCCATTTTGAATGGTAAAATTTATAAAATTTCAAAAAGTGTGTACTACTATTCATGATAGCTACTTTGATTGGTCGCGGTGTGTTAGAATCTCGAAGTTGCGTACAACACACGCTACTGTAATATTCAAAGTGAATAGTACCGTTGAAGCTTGGGGTGTTACAATTCCTCTCTGTTTTGGTAATTAATTTTTAACAAGCACAAGTTATGCCCTAAAACACCTCTTAAACCCTTATCGTATTAACAACATTTTTACAATCTATGGGTCAATATATTAATTATAAAAGACAAATTGGTCCTTTAATAGACCATATATAATATAAATTAACACATAATAATAAATTGGTGGGATAATGTATTTTTATTAATTTTAAATCATTTAATACAATTACATGTATTATAAAATAACAATAATGTCAATTTTGACATTATTTATTTACTGTTCATTTTTACGTATCAATCAAATATTGGAATTAAAATACACTAAGCTTATAGAAGTGTAAAATGATATATTAATATAAAAATATATAAAAATACATTTATTAAATCCATTAACTTGTCTCTTAATATTTATAGATTCATTTATTTTAGTTAATTATTAAATAATAATCACGACATTGGCATTTCTTAACATTTTTATGTCACTAAATTATCTCAAAAAATTATTGATAAATTATTATGATAATTGTAAGAATTTTTTTAAAAAAAATATATTTATTACCTAATATATGATGTTTTTTACATATCGAAATGTTTTATAAATGTTAAAGGTAAGGAATTTTCCCTTTTGGTCTTTTTTCCATACATAACCTTTTATATAGGGAACATCCATTAAATTATATCCTAATAACCAATAAATTTCAAAACATGTAGGGATATAGTATAAATATTTGCATCAAATGGATTTCTCACTTGTTTACAGGTCATTTTGGTCCTTTTGATTATGGTTTAGTCCCTTATTAAGCTTAATCATACCTTAATCACTGTAATTAATTTTAATCAGATTCAGTAATGATTTTTGTCCAAAAAATAAGTTGATATTATTATATCATAAAGATAATATTGATTATATCTATGTATGTTATAATTTAAAAATTCAAATCACATAAGATGGAAAATTAATATTAGTGTTAATCCCGAGATGGATCGAAATTACAGGTTTTTAAGTAGAAAAACGTTCATAAGTTTGTGGTGTTTTTTATTCAATTTTAATTAAAAATTGATTCTAATGAACATAATTGAATAAATATATTTAAAATTGATCTAATTTTACTCAAAAACAAATTTAAAATATAATTTATCATTAATAATTATTTAAACGAAATGGTTGTTCTTAACTAAAATGTTGTTGTTTTCAATATTCATCAAAAAATGATGTTTCTTAGAAAAATCCCATAAATTCACCATATGATCATTTTTCTATTATGAATTTACAAAATATGTTTATTTTATAAAATTAAATTCTTCAAAGTCTGATAATTGAGATTTAATTTAGATTCTCCCTTGAAAAGTGGTAAAACTTGGTTTTGCATGTACCATAAGCTAGGATGTCTGTTAGGTGTAGTGAAAGACCAGATTGGTGTTTATTTTATTGAAAAAATAATAATTTATTTTCAATGTTTTTTTAAATTCAAAAAATCAATATTGTTTATCAATTTGAAAAAAAATTTACAAAATCTCGGGTTGTTACAGTAAAAAGGTTCGAAAATTTCCTTATTCAGAAAGAGAAAGTAGGATTCCATTGAACAAATTTGTGAAATTGAAAAAGAGTAAAATGTAATTTAATAAATCATATTTATAAGTTAAAAATAGTTTTGGAAAACTTTATTATAGGGTATATTTTTAGAAGAAAACATTTTCACATACTAAAGAAAAAAATAAATATAGGTTTTCTAAAAAATATTTTCATCAAAAATTTAGGTACCAATGTGTGGAAAAAATTTACTATTACTTATATAATTACATAAATATAAAAGGAGAATAAAATTAATTAATTTATTATATAATGATCTAATAATTTCCCCTGATGGAAATTCAATTGTAAACAATCCTGAAAAAAATGAGATTATAAAGTAATCTACTGAAAATACCGTGACATTGATGTGAGAAAAAATCAATAAATAGACTATGATTATAAAATTTAAATCCAAATAAAACATTTATAAATAAAATAATATATTTAAAAATCTATTACAAGCATAATATTAAGAATAATAGTCTTAATGAGGAAGTAATATACAACAAAGAAAGAAATTGGGTTTGGAAATTCTTTTCCTCTAGGTTACACTTAATTCAAACACCCTTAGATGAAATAATTCAAATTGAAAATAAAAAAATCCTGAATAATGATATTATATTTCAAATTGGATGTATTTAAAACAATTATATGAAATTATATTCACAACAATAATGTATACCTCAAATAATGGAAATTAGGACGAAGTATTTTACAACCTGTAAACTTTTGAATTATAATCCCCAAGAAAGAATTACATTAAAATGAAATTATAAGAATAATTAAAAGATAATTATTGATTAAATAAAATAAAATTTATGAATTAAATAAAACAAAAAAAATTATGTGGTGAAAATGGTGTATGCCTCACAGAAAGAAGATTGGGTCAAGAATCACTTTCATTAAATTTCTGTTACGATGAACATTCTTTAACCATACGTATAATAGTTTTAAACATGTAAATATCCTATAAATGAAACATAATAATATTTATAAAATTATATATTATATTCTAATAATATATTATTCACCATTTGATTATAATATTTCATTATTATCACTATTTTGGGTGTTAATTGCCTCGCTTGTTGAGTATGTTTTGACTTCTTATTTTTGTAATTCTAATGTTGATAATGATTTCAGCTTCTAAGGAATTAAATAAATAATTTCATTATAATATATATCCTGTACATATTTATTATTAAAAATCAATAATTTTATGTGATATGAAATTAAATGCATTATTCAAGGAGATGGTAGGTCTTATGTACAAATGAACACAACTTCCATTGTTTTTTATATTTAACAGAAATAAAATTAAATGATATATATGTATATGTATTTTATAATTAATGTATCATAATTATTTAATATATTTAAAATAGTTTTATTAAAATAATCCATTATAAAATCCATGTATAGATTGACCGAAGCACATCGCTTTGAGGAGGCGATAGTCCACACATCCACAAACGATGTTATTATATTTACAAAAAATTGGTAATCCTGAAGGTATGTGTTATATAAAAATTATATAATAATTAAGACATCATATAAATATCATATAGATCATATAGAATCATATTTTAAATCATATTTCCCAACCATGAGAGATGATTAATGAATAGTGAATGAAATCGTTTCATGAGGCAGAAGTTCTCCATACACGAACGGTATGTTCATTACCCATTTAATGGATGTGTGCATAGGATTAGATATAAACCATAACATAAAAAATATAAGTATATTTATAATACTTATTTTATTATATAATCATTTAATAATAATAATTTAAGGAGTGGATAATGAAAAAGAACATAAATGCACATTGAAAAATGTTACGTCATTTTCGGGTAACTCCTTTTTTATACCAAAATACCTTCTTGGATGAATTCATGCCCTTTATTAGTCATCTATGTTTAGGTTAGGTATTTTTCATGATTATTTGGGTAGTTATTGGGTGAGACAAATGGATTCATAGTTGTGAATAAGTGGGATGGTTGAGTGATTTTTTATAGTGGAGGTGGAGTTCCATTCTTGAACATTTTTTAAAAAGGAATTCCACCCATGTGTTCCCATGTAATGTGGAACCAAAAATGATAAAAATATTAGAAAATAGAGGATAAGGTATAAATATGAAAATTAAATTTATTTATGACAATTTTATAAGTCTTTTTGGCCCTTGTGTTTAAGGATTAGTCCTTTGTTAAGCTAATTTTTCTATTAATCACTATAATTAATTTTAATCACTTTCATTAAAATTATCAGTAAAAAATAACTTTAAGATATTATAGATTAGAAATTATGGTGATTATAGATATGTAATCAATTTTTTAAATTCCAATCAAATAAGTGATAAAAATTAATATAAAATTAATCGCATAGACGAGATGATAAAGTAAGTTTTTATAGTAAATACTTTCAAAAGTTTTTGATATTTTTATTTCCAATTTTAAAGATAAATTGATTACAAATAGTTAGATTGGATTAATTAATAAAAAAATAACCTAACTTAATTTTAAATCCAATCAATAAGATAATTTAATCTTATAAATAAATTTTATGAAAAGGTAGTTTTGAATTAAAATGTATAATTTGTCAATATTCATAAAAAAATGAATCATCTTATAAAAATAACAAACATTAACCCTAAGATAACTTTTATCTTAATATTTAAAATATAATGTTTATTTTGACATATAATATTTATAAATTTCCCAAAAAATTTATTCAAAATAGGTTCTCCACTAAAAGTCAGCAAAATTTCCTTTATATAAATGCATTTTTCGTATGCATAACATTAGGTTCAATGTAATATTTTGACTATAAAATATATTGCGAGAATGAGAAAATATTTTAATGGATATATGGAATATTTTTATTTAATATTATTCATTAATTTTTATTAATTTAATTTATTATGATAAAACTCTTTAGGAATAATAAAAAAACAAATCCATTTTATTAAATTGGTTTATATTATTGCTTCTAATTAATTTGTAACCAATGAATTTACATTAAATTATTATAAACCATATTTTTTTAATGTTTCTTAATACTATTTATTGCCACTAATTTAATTTCTAGGTTATATTTTGTTATGTAAAAATGTTTTAATAATATATTTTTATTTGATAAAACATAGTCTCTATTAATGCAATCTATCGAAGAAAGTATTTATTGAGTGCAATACAAGAAAATGTAGTATTTCGTGCATTTCAAGATATAAAATATGTTAAATTTATTTAAAATATTAAATGTAACATAAGGTACTAATTAGTTATATTACTTTATATGATTGCTTTTCTGGGTCATTAAATCTATTGAATAAAAGTTTTTCTTTTAGAATTTTTGTGTTGTTACATTTTCCCCACAATAAATAAATCCATTCCTCAAAATTTAAACTCTATATCAGAAATATTTGGTTTGGTATTTGAAAATTCATATTTTGAAATGCCACATCATGAGAATATTTAATAAAATATCCTCTTAATAAGATATAAAGAGAAGGAAAAAGTCACATATAATAACATATAACTAAGTTTATGGGTAGAAGAACACTAGAGGAAAGTGAAAATATCAAATCGGATGAAAAGAATATATATTTCATTGGATTGATTGAGGTAATAGTACCGAAATATGAATTATAAATGGAATATTGAGGTCCTCAAACCCATAAATCTATTATTTTTTAAAATAAAATCATTTCAACAAAAATTATTGTTTTAGGATAACATTTGTCTTCTACTATCCTATTACTAATGTTGTGGAATAAATTTATCTCCAAAGTATATATGGAAATATACTTAGATAACATATTTATATGAAGAAAAGTTTTATCCTTTTTTCCTTTGATCAATATCTAGTCCATCCATTACTTCATGAAATGGATATCCAAAAATTAACATTAATGTCGGAGCACTAAAATACACTCTCAGGGGATCGTATGGCCCATAAAAGAGTGACATGTTTTTTCACAAGACTCTAAATATTATCCAAAGACAATATTTATAATAAAATAATCCCTAAACATAAAATTTAACAATATTGACTCATCATCGAAATTTATTAATGAAATGTTTTTAATAAAAACAATGAAAAAGTTTCAAAGACATAGGGTAGGCTAGTAGTAATCATAAAATATATATCATACTTATGCCAAGGGATTGAGAACCACCCCCTTATAGGTTTTTATTTTTCTAAAACTTTTTTAATTTAATTTTGAAAATAAATATTAATGAAATAATTAAAATAATATTAATCACTAAATATCCTTTTAGCTAATATTTTCAATAGAACCCCAATATGTCAATATGTCATCCGTTTTATTTCAACAATGGTCCTTATTGGGTCTAAGGTTTAACCTATGTAATTCCTTGATAGAATCTATTTTAATTCTATTATAATGGTTTGAAATGATTGTTTTAGTTATCCTAATAATATCCCCATGGCGTGTCAACCCATGTGCATATTAGGGCCCATGTTTATACTCAATTTATTCCAGACACACCTTTTAAGAGTTAGTACCCGTAGGTACATTTGTTCCCTAACAATGTCAACATTTATTTTACATATTGGGATTTATTTATAATGAAACCACAAAATATCTATCTAACCAGAATTTAGGATTTTCTTTTATAGTTATCATTAAATTACATAGTAAGGTTATGTTACGTAATCTATGTTTTCCTTAATCTTTTTCCAAAGTTGCTACGAAACTTGATTTGATACCAACTATACTGAACTAACCCAAGAAAGCCTCGAGTCAATGACATGTAACCATTACGTTAACATAAGATGCAAATAAATTTGTTCCCAAAGGAATTAATAGTTTATTAGTCTTTGTAAAATAGATATATAGATGAGTCTTATATTACTAATGAATACAAAAATTACAAAATAATTTTTTTTTCAGTATAACTTTATTATATGAAGTATATCCTTTCGTATATTTCATAGAACACTTTAGGGATTTTTAGGGAAGGAGAAAATAAGGTTGAAATAAAATGACTAACAAGGGTAAAGTATAATAGAATAAATAATGAATAAATAAGCATAACCAATATGGTATGGTAATAATTGAACTAAGATTCCATATAAGAAATAAATATAATATAAAGATCATAAATAGTATGGAATGGTAAATAATAAAAAACACATTCCATTAGAATAATAGGAAATGAAATAATCAATATGGAAAGTCAAGAAACATAAAACACATTCAATTACCATTAAATATATAATTAAATGCATTAATATTTTTTCATATTTAATATCATGTGGATTATAAATATTGAATCGAAATGAAAAAATTATAAATTTTTGGACATCATGTCTGAGGAATATGAGAACCAATACCATCAAGAACTTTTACACAATAATTTATAACAACAATTAGATACCCATTTAATTTTAAAAACTTATTTTTCTCATGAGAACTCATAAATACATCGAGGGGATATATAATCTTTAGGCCATGCACATCACTACATGTTCATAACATTCCTTATATCAAGTAATCATGTTAATTAATAATAATTATGAATTATCCAATATAATTATGGAAAAAATAATATGGATTTATCAATACTTTCACTAATAATTAAAAAACTATCAAAGTAAACACTATAGGTAAAAATGAAATATGGTTTAGGAAATAATAATATCCATGATAAATGAAATGGATAAGTTGGGTAAATTAATTGTCTGATGATCAATGGAAATTTAATATTTCAAGGGGACTGGAAAGGGAATAGAAGAAGAAAACTTCAATATTATCCATGTAAAAATCAATCACAAACCATATTAAATAATAATATGGATGGGATGAACATAATATATTCCAATTAGATTAAAAATACTATATTTTTTTTTGAGTGGAAACATTATAAAAATAAATTTTAAACACATTCATGAAGAAAATCAAATTTTTATTTTAAAATATAATTTTAAATCCTTTTCATTAAAAATAACTTTTTAAAATATTTTATTTAAAGAGTATCCTTTTTAATATTCAAAATAATATTCATATAAATAATGGTGGGTAAATTAATACATTCCATAGATGGTAAAAAAATAATATTACTTTTACATGGTAAAATGGTTATAAAAATACCTTATTGTAATAGTGAACAAAAATTCCAATAAAAATTTTTGAGAAAGAAAAAAGAGTAAAATGTTACATAATATATTTTTTTTTCATTTGTAAAAAATGTGAGAACCTTTTTAGAAAAATGGTTTTATAAGAAAACATGCTCTCCTACTAAATAGAAAAATAATTTCGGGTTTTTATAAATAAAATTTCTAAAAAACTTTAGAGCACCAAAGAGTGTAATATTGAAACTATTTCATGGAAAAGTAATTAATAAATATATTAAAATAAAAAAAATCTATATATTAAACATTTATCTAATCATTTCCCTTGATGGAATTCATGTTTAAACAATCCTGAACAAAATGAGATTGTGAAAAAATACCTAGAAAAGACCATAATATTGATGTAAGAATCAGTAAATAATTAAGTAATGTTTTTAGAATGATAATATATATTAAAAAGTGTAAATAAAATAATATATATTAAAAATTAATTACTCACATAATCATTGATTAATGATGACAACAAGGAAGTAGTACAACCAAGAGAATAAAATTGGGTTATGAAATGTTTTTATAATTGGTAACGATTAATTAAAATAAAATGAGAGGAAATAATTCAAGATTAGACTCAAAATATCATGAATAATGATATTATATTTTAATGTTTCATTATTTACACAATATATAAGAAATTATATTCACAGAAATAATGTATACCTCATAGAATGGAAATTGAGATGAAGTCCCTTACTACTTGGTAACTTTTGAATTATAATCACCATGAATGAAATACATTCATATGGAAATATAAATACCATGAATATAAATTTATTTATGATATAAAATAATTTTTGGTGATTATATAAACCAACAAAAATTAAATAATATGTTAAAATGATGTATGTCTCACAGAAATAAAAGGAAGATAAGAATCGCATACATTGTGTTTCTTTTTGGGTGAGTATTATTTATCATCCTATATAATGGTTTTAAAAATTTCAATAACATAAAAAAGAACCATAAATATATTTATAATATCTGATATTTTATTCTTATAATATTATTTTTTTTCTTTTGTTAATAATCAATCATTATTTTCACTATTTTGGGTGTTAATTGTCTAGTTTATAGATAATTTTTGACTTTTTATTTTAGTTCTTCATATGTAGATCATGATTTAATAATATCTATAATTTATAAAATTATTTAATTATCACATAAATCCATTATATATGTATTCATATTTTTACATAATATTTTTATATATGAAATGAAATGGACTATTCATGGAGACGGTAGGCCTTACTTATGCATGAACTCTACTTCCATTTATTTGACATATTTGAAAGAATGAAAAGTAAATGATATATATGTATATGCATATTATAATTAAACTATAATATTTATTTCATAGGTTTCATATGTTTTTATTAAAAAAATACTTTATAAATTATATGTATATTGTAAACGAATCACATTGCTTTGAGAATGTGGTATTCTATATATCTAAAAATGATGTCATCTTATTTATACAAAAAAGAACGAATGAAGGTATGTGTTATATAAAAATTACATAAGAATTAATAAAAAATAAAGATCAAATATATAATATAAAATTTTTTGTCCATCATGATTCCAAACCATGAATGGTGGTAAAGTAAGAACGAACAACATCATTTCATGGGGTTGTAGTTCACCATACACGAATGGTTTGTTTGTTACCCATTTCATGGAAGTGTGTGTATGTGTAGGTATATCCATAAAAATAAAAACATATGAGTATATTTATTATATTTATGTTATTAAATAATCATGTAATAATACAAGTTTTAGGGTATTAGAAATAAATATATCGTAAATGCAAATTGAATAATGTTACCTCGTTTTCAAGTCACTCCTTTTGGTTTATATCAAAAGCCTTTCTTGGATGGATTTTGGTACATGATGATGATTCTATAATTAGGGTAGGGATTTTTTTAGCTTGTTTATGTAGATTATTGGTTAACTTAATTTATTTATAGGTGTGAATAAGTGGGAGGGGTGAGTGTCTTTTTATAGTGGTGAAGGAGTGGTGTTGTTGTATATTTTTTAAAAGCGAATACAACCCTTATTTTTATCATGTAAATTGGATACAATAATGGATAAATTCAGATAAAAGGGGGAATAGGTTCAAAATAACATCATCCAATTTATTTTTTAAATGTTTATAGGTTATTTGGGTCTTGATTTTTAGGTTTATTTATTTCTGATGTTAATTTTACTTTTAATCATTATAATTAATTTTAATCACTTTCACTAATATTTTTGGTCAAGACATAATTTGATGAATTTATAAATTGAAAATTATTTTCATTAAAATTATTTAATCTATTTTTAAAAAGACTAATAATATAAGTGGTGGATACTAATTTGACATTCATCCTATAGACATGACGAGAATACGAGTTTTGAAGTACAAATGTTCAAAATAATTAGATGTTTTTGAATAAAATTTAAAAGTGAAATGGATTAAAATGTACCAAATAGTATTAATTAATAAAAATTTATAAAATTAAAATTTAAAACCAATAAAAAATATAATTTATCCTTATAAATAAATTATATGAAAATCATTTTTTAATTAAAATTCAGTATTTTTCATAAGTGATCAACAAATAAAACTTCTCAGAAAAACCAAAAATTTAACCCTAAGATAATTTTTATTTTACACATTAAAAATATTTATTATTTTTACATATAATGTTTATAAAATATTTGAAAAATTGATTGAAAATAGTTTCTCCATTAAATGGCGTCAAATGCCTCTTTCTAAAAATATAGGGTTTTATATATAATGTTGGGTTTGTTTTTAACTTTTGAATATAAAATAAATTCAATGAATGTAAAATTATTTTATTGGATATATAAAATATATATTTCATTAACATAATTCAATAATATTATGTAAAACAATATATTATGATAAAACACCTTTGATAGAATAAAAATAAAAATATTTCAGTTATATTCAATTGGTTTTTATTTTTGTTTCTAATTAATTAGTAACCAATAAATTTATCTTTAATTTTTATAAACCACAAATTTTCATAAGTGTTTCAATAATATTCATAATTTCTAATTTGAGGGCTACATTATATTATATTAGATAATATTTTTTTTAATAATTTATTATTTTTTGGTAAAACTCGGTCTCATGTAATGTAAGATATCAAAGAAAATCTTTTTTGTTTGAGACGCATTCAAACATAGTACTTCATCTTTTGAAATATATTGACAATATTAAATTTATGTAAAATATTAAATATACCATAAGGTCTCAATAGTTTATATTTTTTCCCACATTTGTTGTTTCATGTCATAAACATTGTTAAAAAATTCTCTTTTAGACTTTTAGAGATGTTACACCAAAGGTGAAACACTAGGAAATATGAATCATTTCACTAAAAGATAAACTAAATTGTTCTTTAACTAATTAAACTCTGATTGTTTTATATGGTAAGAATAAATAGATTCTAGTTGAGTACCGAGGACTAAATAAATAGAAAATTATACATCTCTTGCCACTATTGGACTAGAGAAATCAGAAGGAAAACCATCTGAAAATATAATGATGACTATATGGAGATCATCACTCAACTATTCTCACAATAAGTCGATAAGAAAAACTCATATTACCCTATCCAACCCTAGAAAATATTATCCATCTCCACTTTACCTCAGGTATCATTCTCTCTAAAATACAGGCTCACCCCACTTGGTGAATTAAAGGTGACCCATTGATGATAACATTCAATTAGGGCCTTATTAGAAATCATCCAACACATCCTAAGGATTACATCTAGTGGTTTTATGTCAAAAAACAAAAAGTTCTAGGAACATTCAAACTCTATTAAGGATAAAACACCATAAATACATTGAATATCATGATATATCTTCTTTTTAAGAGGTGTTTTAATATTCATCACATAAGATAAAATCTACATATTAAGATTTGGTATGTTTTCAACCCCAGTCAATATAAAAATGTAAGATACACCAATATAAAGTAATGTTGTCTCTAATAATGAAGCTATAGTGAGGGTACCTATAATATTCACTAAGATTGCATTCACTTACTCTGGATACTCATCCACTGTATGAATAAGCTTCATTCTATATGCATCTGTTTGGAACCACATAGATCACAATCCATCTGATTTGACTCCAATATTTTTTAATGTTAATCAGCCTATTCCATTGTGGGGAGAATAATAGATATTAAATAACTTATAATGGTTTAATATGTGACCACATGAACCAAGTATCTTGGATTCCTCAGTGAAAACCTTTTTTGAATGCCCAACCTTGCCACATTGGAAATAATTTAACTGGCCTCTTCAGATAACATCAACAGGTCTAGATGATTCAAATTGTCTATATACACTATGAGTCTCATCATGTATTTTCCTTCCATTGAAGTAACTCAACTACCACTAGGGGAAAAGTTATATTCCACCAACCCTTAGTTTCCCACCATATCATGCTCAGCCATCAATGACCTATCTAGTATGTCACAATAAGATGTGAACTTCAATATAATGACTTGAGATTAGAAGTCATAATAAAAACTCATATCATATATTTGAGCCTTTAGTTTATCATAAGTCATAAACTCAATAAAAATATCTTTGAGATCAGAAAAATGATTTGTATACTTTGTCATGGTCATTAACCATGCAGTAGGGTAAGGAACTCTATAGACTTTTATAGGACCTTACAATCAAGATAGAACTGTTCAGTGAAAATAAAACTAAATTCCTTCAACTATAAGGCCTCATGAATCTTAGTTGTCTCCATAGATTCCCACCATATCATGTTGGTGCCTTCCTGCATGAAGTTATGAAACATCAATATAATTGAATCAGGAATTTAGAAGAACTCAAAAAGAAGATCTATCTTTTTTAATATGTCTGCATCCTCTTTAGGATCGTTACATCATTTGAAAGTAGGTTTCTTCTAGTGATAAAAATCTATAGAAAGACATTATGATTCATCCCTTTTAGGTTCCATGAATATATCATAAATGGGAATGGGTGTCAGTACCTATCCCTTATCAAGTACATCAAACTCTACTATCTCAATAATATTCTCATCCATAGGATGACTTTCAAACTATAGTTAACTAATAGCTACCACATGTGCCTATTTAATAATATTCCTAGATAAATGACACTAAAAACATAAATAGACAACACTAGAAGAATCATCATGATTACATATATAAAGGTTACATAGAGATTAGATATAAGAATATTAATCCAATCAAACAAAATTTAGGATTAGTATTTCAACAAACTCAATAAATGTAAAGAAAAGTCTATAATTAGATCAAGAAATTCCTCAAGATTCTATTCATAGAAACCCACTGTGAAATAAGGCTCACAACACTATCCTATCTTCCAATAATCATATCATCTATCTACCTGACATCCCAACTACATACTGACATTAGTAAAAGATAGAAAACCTCACAACTAATACAATTGTTTCATGAAATAACCCTGATATCTGAGTACCTTGATAGTTGAGATATATCTAACACGGCCTGAATGGTATTTATGATCCTCATCAGTTGGTTACTATTACCATTACTCAGACAAGATACATAAGGGAATATGTTTTCGAAAAAATAGTAGAATATAATTGATACAATTCAGAATGATCAACACTCTTCAAGGAGAACGTACAAGAAACAAGAAGGTAAAACAACCCCAAAATAGTAAAACATAAAATTACTCATCATAAATCATGATAAATACTCATAAAAGTAATTCCATGATTGGATACCTTCTCTACTGGTCACCTCTATGACATGGATTCCCAGATATCAAGAACAACCACCACCTCCATGTAGCACATTCCCTTTTTTCCGATCTAGCATATTAAAATCTATGAATACCCAATTGTAAATGTAGGGTGTGATATATAAACCTAGTAGTGTCTCAAAAAGTGTTCCCTAACAAATTCCTTAACAAATAAGCCATATATACTTGTAATTTAAATAAAAAAAGGCATGGAATGAAATTATCATTTTTTCAACAGACTATGTTTTCATTATCAAATGATGGAAGATATTTGATAAAATTTTAAAACATATTTAAATGGGAATTTTATTTTAAAAATTTATATAAAGAATAAGGAATGAATAAAATAGGGGAGTAATTTTTGAAATGTATACACAATTCAACCTAAACATAGCACCATATACGAAAGCTCCACGATATGTTAGTATCTAGTAATAGGATCCAGGTATATCTTAAAATGGTCACAGATCATGATAGTTGTGTTTGCAATCAATAAAAACGATAACATGGGAACTCAATAAACACAGTATACACCCCAACATGGGATCCCATTTTTGGTGGTGAAGCCAAAACAATTTTAAATATTTTTATAATAATCAACCCATTTATAGGGAGTTAGTGTCCTAAAGATCTTCTCCCACTTACCAACTAATTATCCAGGATAACATGTGCTTCAAAATAATCAATCGACCAGTCAATGATAAATCAAATCAGCACACCATTAAGGGACCCATTCTGGGAAGTCATATGTTTCAAAATAATTCAATTTTAGAAATTCATTTCCCTATAAATCAGTTTTCAAAATGGCTACTTTCATCTCAAAATAAAATCATGTATTTCATCAATATCATGAAGTTTCAAAATTACCTTTAAATTTAAACCATTTTCCTGATAATAAACAGTCAATAATTTCCTCAAATAAAGATTCAAATTATGATAAATTTTTTCTAAAAAATCCACCATGCATTATTGTTTTATTGAAATGGGTGTTTACAAAAATACTGTGGCCTTCAAAAATCATGCATAAATTCATTTATATTAAAGAAAGTTTCAATAATTTTAAACCACATTTTAAATATATCATGAAATGGGTTTTAGTTTTATTTAAAAATCCCTATTTAATAACATAGCTTTAATTACACATTAAATGAAAATAGACACAACATGATCACCAACAATGAATGAGGAGAAGGAGATCGAGAAACTTAACCTAGTGTCAAGTTCCATTAAAACAGAGTTTAGATAAATCGATAAAATGGTTATATATCCATTTATATATAGAAGAAAAGTGTATATTTGGAGAAAGCAAAAGATATGGGATTCACATATCAAAATGAGACCCTATGTTATAATTAACACCTTCATTCTCATAAAGAAGTGGTTGGAGAAGGAATAAATCCACTTGAGAGCCCCCTAAAGAATGGAAAAACAATTTTGGGTGAAAGGGGGTATTAGGAATAAAAAAAGGGCAAATGATAATTTTAATTAAAATTTTTTGGGATTATAAATCCACATAGATGGTTAAACAGAGAGGCTTCACGGTTAATTGTACTATGTACCCTAACCATGCAACACAACTGGTCATATGATTGTGTTGAATGGTTTTGGTATATGGTTAGAATTATTATGTAAAAAAGAGATCATTTTACACTATCTATAGGTTCCATAGTTTGTGGGGGGTGTATTCATGGTTTGTATAAACAGTGTCCCCCATCTAGTGGCTTTCAATACGTAAAACACTTTGTTGGGACAAACTGGATTGTTTGACCTCCCATGAACCAACTATGCATATCTACATTACCTTTAAAAGTATTCCAATATACCACAAAATGACCCGAAGGAAAGACCATAATAATGAACATTAAAATCATGGGTCCTGAAATACATAAAAGAAGGAAACATGATGTTACATGAGGTCATTTGACTGTCCAGCACTAACCCGATGGTTCGGGTTAGGTCTTTATAAATATATTTTTTTGTCAAAATGAAATTTATCGTATATCAGAATTTATAAATTTTAAATCCAAATATCCAATCCATTTTAATGTGTTTAATTTCTAAAATTTATAAAAATTAATTTTAATATAAGAACACATAACAAAATAAAAACAATTCTTCAAAAATATATTTTTATGCATTAAAATTAATTTACGCATTCTCATTACAATGAAAAACTAATTTTTAGATTTTTATTGTTAATATATATATATATATAACAATTTATTTATATTAAATAAATCATTAACATAAATTATTTTAATTTATATGTACTACCATGAATCCAAGGATCAAGGTCCCCTCCAAAGCTATATAGTTTTTGCTGAAAGGGTTCCATATTATGTTTTGATTTAATTAATTGTTTCTAATTGACAATCCATGGGAGTGAGATCATGGGATTGATTTTTTTCACCCACAAATACTTTATTGGTTTCATTATAGTTTGGACAGCATTGGAGTTATCTTCGGGAGGGGACTCACTATGCTTGATCATGACTACGGTTTGATCAACAACATGCCCCATGAGGGAGATGTTCTGTGCATGTGAAATACCACTATCAATCCAATAAACAAGGTCCTCTCTAAAGTTACATAGTTTTTTTGAAAGGGTTCCATAACAGGTTTTGATAATTGTTTCCAATTCACTATTCTTGAGAGTAAGATCATGGGATTTATTTTTTCACCAACAACCCCTTTCTTGGTTTCATTTTTGTATGGAAAACATTGGAGTTATCTTTGAAAGGGGACTCACAATGCTTGATCGTATGGTTGGATCAACAAAATACACCATGAGGGAGTTGTTCTGTTCTTGGGAAATACTACCATGAATCTAAGAAACAAGGTCCCCTACAAAGGTACATATTTTTTCTAAAAGGGTTCCATAAAACGTTTTGATTGAATTAATTATTTCCAATTGATTGTCCTTGTAATTAAAATCATGGGATTGATTGTTTTTCATCCATAACTCCTTTTTTTATTTCCTTATTATTTGGATAGCATTTCAGTTATCTTCAGGAGTGGAATCACAATGCTTGATCATGACTATGTTTGGATCAACAACATGCACCATGAGGGAGATGTTCTGTACTCGGGAAATAATACCATGAATCCAAGAAAAAAGTTACCTCCATAAGTGCATAGTTTTTCTTGAAAGGGTTCCATAAGAGGTTTTGATTGAATTAATTGTTTCATATTTACTGTCCTTGGGAGTAAGATCACGGGATTGATTTTTTTTACCAACAACTCCTTTCTTTGTTTCATTATAGTTTGGACAACATTGGATTTATCCACAGGAGGGGACTCATAGTGTGTTATCGTGACTATGGTTAGATCAACAACATGCACCATGAGGGAGATGTTCTATACTTAGGAAATAGTACCATGAATCCAAGAAACAATGTCCCCTCAAAAGGTACATAGTTTTTGTTGAAAGGGTTCCATAACAAGTTTTCATTGAATTATTTTTTCCGAATATACTATCCTTGAGAGTAAGATAATTGGATTGATTTTTTTCACCCACAAATCCTTTCTTGGGTTCTTTATTGTTTGGAAAACATTGAAGTTATCTTCATGAGGGGTCTCACAATACTTGATCATGACAATTATTGGATCAACAAGATGCACCTTGAGGGAGATGTTCTATAGTTGGGAAATACAACAATGGATCCACGAAACAAGGTCCCCTTCAAAGGAACATATTTTTTTCTGAAAGGGTTCCATAACAGGTTTTCATTGAATTAATTGACTCCAATTAAATGTCATTGGGAGTAAGATCATGGGACTGATTATTTTAACCCACAACTCCTTTCTTAGTATCACTAAAGTCTAGACAGCATTGGAGTTATGTTTGAGAGGGGAATCATAATGCTTGATCATGAGTATAGTTGGATCAATAACATGCATCATGAAGAATATGTTCTGTACTTGTGAAATACTACCACAAATGAAAGAAAAAAGGTCCCCCCAATGGTACGGGCTTCAATATATGATCAAAATCATCCAGCACAATAACTATGTTAGTGATGAGGTATATGATTTGTACTTTGAAATTGATCCGAACTATTCAAATTAATGATAATTCTTTCTAGGTTGCATTGATGGAGAAATTTAGGATTCTGTTGGAGGAAGCGATGCGTGGAAATGATCCCTACAAACCAATCTTTTTATAATGTCTAAAGAGATTCTGTTTTTGGTTTCTTCAACAACCTATTACATATGAGACTTATAATTTGTTTCCTCCTCTATAGGGAATTTATTGTAAAGATCAGAATTGATATTTCTGATTATTCTAATTGTTCAAATGCCTAATGGATCTTTATTTAAGCTCTAATTAGCCTACCATTCTTCTTTATGTATTTATTGCTCACTCCCATTATTTCTGTAACTTCTATTTCATTATAATTTCATTATTATTTCATTATAATATACTACTCATTTCTGTAACTTATATTTCATTATAATCCCTCAATTCATGACTCAATCTATTTATGGAGGTGAACACTCATGTGAACCTCTCTCCCTTATTTTACATCTGGTCTCATTGGGTCTCAACCCCCGATTCAACATCAGGAAATAATTTAAGATAATACATTCTTCCACAGGTATCTCAACACCCATAACAATATGGGACAACATTATCACTTATATAGCTTAGTCTGTGGATGCATTGTCCGATCTTGGTCCTTGATTTTCCCTATGGTAACCCATTAATTCCTCTGCCTTCGATATGATATACTAAAAAAACATCTATATTTAGTTTCTATCCACTGTTCAGTTTTTTGTAATTATATTTGTATAATAAATTTTATTTTACGATTGTAATACATCTGTTTTCCCAATTCAACAATTAGAACATTTATTTCAATTTTCAGACAATATTTATTCACCTATATTTCTACAGACCCAGATCAATGAAACAAGAATGTTCTAATATAATTAAAATAATATCTCCAATTTTTACTATTTCCATTCACTGAAAACATTTACACATATGTTATAACAGTAGTTTTGGTTTACAGATTTACAAATTATGTAGTATATTTTATTCTATTATCCAGTATTTATTCACCTGCTCATTATAAAAAATGATGTTATGCATATTTTGTATCTTTCTTTATTTATTTTATATTGTTTGATAAAACCCGTTATATGAACAAAACATGTATTAGAAATTAAAAAAAATATTTTTCTTTTCAAAATCAATCACATTTCTATTGCAGATGTGAAAAATATAAGGAGAATGACACAAAATCCATTGTTGGGATGATTCTAACTATTGTGCCTCGTGACCTAAAGCCAGAGGTTTTTATAATACAGTTTACTATATTTTTAGAATATGAATGATTCAATCTTCTTCGGAATATAATATATATATATCTGTGTTTCTACAAGACTTTATTCGACTATAATTCTTTCTAAAATAAATATCTTTAATTATGTTTTCTGGGATACTAGATGTTATAATGTTATTGAATTATATTTCTTCATAGATTGGTCTTGCTACTTTTGAATTTTGATTTTTTTCCATGCATATATCCTAATATGTTGAAACCAGCAAGTCATATTAGAATAAAAAGGCATTGCTGGATTCTTATGGCCGCCTATGGTTTCTCAATTTTCCCAAAGGTTCAATGATGTTAAGCTGGAGTTCAAAAAACCACTCATGCCAGCCAAGTCAATGACCACACCATGTAATAAAAGGGGTGATATCAATCCCAGATTCACTCACTATGTCCATTTCCCATATATGACTATTGATGTTCTGTGGAATATAGTTGAAACATATGCCTTGGTATTCAAGGCACCAGAGGATTTTTCATTACATATTATTCCATTCATTTATATTAATGTCATCACTTCCTATCTTCTTGGGTCTATACTTAATTGTGTTTCATTTATGTTCATCTTTTGATATTTCTCCTCATTCAGGTTTTCTACAATGAAACGAAGTCCATAATTTACATTTTCTACCACAGGTTGGTGCGGTTGATGGTGGGTTTATCTACAGGCATGTTGGTGTGAAACCCATAGGCACAGTCAACAACCATTTGAGGTAATGGGCATCTGTGTGCACTTCACTGTTAAAATAACAGTGTGACATAGCTGTAGAATCCAAGGACAAGAATGGGTGAAAATACATTTGTCAATTGTTCCACTTAGATTCTATAATAATTTATTATTTTCTTCCACTTGTACTAAATATCATTTAGGAATCATGTTTTTTAAAATTGTATCATCTACTATGTCTGTGTAGTATATGATGGTTTTTAAATGGGGACATGGCATAGCCCAGTTTGATCCTCGAGATCGTAATGTCATGGAAACATTAGGAAGGTTGGGTCATTGATTTTAAACTATTCTATTTCTCCCACCCGCTTTACTGGATTAATAAATTAACATTTGGATTTAGTTTTATGTAATTACACCTTTATTTCAATTTCTCAAATTGATCCATGCTTTTGTTTTAAATCTATAGGCACCCTCCTATCCTAATGTTTAGAATCCGTTGCATGGTAATATCTATCCAACGTTGTATGGACATGACGAGGACCTTGGACCAATCGAGGGATGTGTAACGAATGTGACATATTGGTTCACAAGGGTATGATTTATTTATTTGTGGTGAGGAAGCCCTGACAAACACCTTCTAGAATGTTATTTGGAACACATTCATATTATGAGGGGAGTGGATTTATTGTAGCCTTGGGAATTTGTGGAATTGGAAATTCATTCTAATGACATGATACAATTTATTATTTTGGTTCCACATATAAAACTCCAAATATATAAAATCAAGGCTTTTATTTTTATTTCGTCTGAAATTTTCAAACATAACTCTTAATAACCTTTTTTTCATGCTACAATTTGTCAACCACAGTCTACTGCATTTCTAAGAAGACCTATAAATGAGTTATTCCTAGCCTGGTAAAGCATACACATAGCTGAGGCCTAAATGATGCACGACCCTTTTTCTCATGATGATAAGATGTGTCTTGTTATTGGTCTTATGTTCTGATAAACAGACCTGTAAATGGGCCAGACTTTCTAGGTTTTCCCTGGCTTGATAAAACATGCACACAATTAAGGCATGAACCATGATTGGCCTCATGTTTTTATGTTATACTGGCCTGTTACATTTTCTCATGGTTAGTGTTTGATGTAAGGTTTTCCCAGATTTGGCCTAATTACTCAACCTGGACTTATATAAACTTATATATTCATATTTAAGAAAAAAATCATATAAATAATAAATAATAAATAATAAATAATTATATAATACAAAACTGGTTTATAATCCAGTCATTCAGGCTATGGGGTCGGTCACCAATTTATAGCTGTGAATCATCACGAGTTAGTATTACTATTGACCATAACCAGGTACTATTGTTTTTTTACATTAGCTATTTTAATTTATTAGAAAAAAACCACATTATGGTACTATTAATTTTAACCTATCATTTTAAAAACAATAAATCATTGGAACTTTATGAGTCAATTGTGACACTAAAGGTGAAATTGTTACCACAACTATACATATTTCATCTAATCAGGTTATATGTTTTTTATCATCATTGACTATTAATTTCATGAAATAATTGGAAATTACAATACTATATTTTTTGATGAAATCTGTATTTTTAATATGATTATAAAATACAATGCATTACTTTTTAGAAGATTCACAACTATTGAACGACAGATTTATACTTCAATGATTTTAGTTGTCACTATTATTTTCTACTTATTCATTATGTAAAATATTTAGGCAGAAAAATATGTTTACTATGTTTAATTCTAA
Organism: Viscum album; assembly: GCA_963277665.1. Taxonomy (NCBI): domain Eukaryota; kingdom Viridiplantae; phylum Streptophyta; class Magnoliopsida; order Santalales; family Viscaceae; genus Viscum; species Viscum album. Next base: position 1,269,310,363 of record OY728151.1, on the reverse strand, counting down.
TGATGATGTGGTCCAACAAAATGTTACAATGTCTTGAGCCTCTGCGGCGACATCAATGCATGCCAATGAACTATATCTCCTATTTTTGATGAATATCCCCTCCACAACATATTTCCCAATTTTTTATTACTTGGTGATAGTAACTCCTGCATGGATCTACAATACTATGAACCCAATATCCATTTTAGGGGATCCATTGCTGAAAAAACTCACACTGCTACTGGCATCCTTAACCAAATACAATTAAAAACAGATTATAGTATTATGTAAGTCAACATTCTTTTTCAGAAACGAAGTCTTCTATGTTAGCATTTTGTAATGTTTTAATCTTTACAAAAGTTTTATTTTATGTTTCTATTTACAATTGAAATGTACCTAATTCAATATTAATTATTATTTTTTATTTTAAATGTATGTTTCTTCTTGTATATATTTTCTATGTGGTAAAAATACAATTTCTATCATTTTCATATCTCTTTTTTTACTACTATTCAGAAGCTCTTTTATCTCTAGAGATCACTGTTTATTCCTCAATTTCATTAATTTCTATTCCTAGGCATTAAAACATTTTGTAACTATTGTTCCTTTATGTAGTTTATAGAGACGACTTATCACTATGTAAATTTTGTTCTGAAATTCATGTAACTTTTATTCCTTAATTATGTATGTCATTTTGTTTTCAAATAACTTCAATATTAATATTAAATATTCTGTTTGATAAATAGTATTATATGCTTAATAATAATAATTATTTTATAGTTCCGTGCATCGAACGGGCGGAGTACTAGGTTAAATAAAACAAGGCATGGAATGAAATTATCATTTATTCAGCAGACTATGTTTTCCTTATCAAATGATGGAAGATATATGATAAAATTTTAAAACCGATTTAAATGGGAATGTTATTTTAAAAATTTATATAAAGAATATGGAATGAAGAAAATAGGGGAGTAATTTTTGAAATGTATACACAATTCAACCAAAACATAGCACCATATACAAAAGCTCCATGATATTTTAGTATCTGGTAATAAGATCCACATACATCTTAAAATGGTCATAGATCATGATAGGTGTGTATACAATTAATAAAAACCATAACATGGGAAATCAATAAACGAAGTATACAACCCAACATAGGAACCCATTTTTGGTAGTGAAGACATAACTATTTTAAATATTGTTATAATCATCAATCCTTTTCTATGGAGTTAGTGTCCTAATAGTCTTCTCCCACTTACCCACTAATTATCCAGGATAACATGTGGTTCAAAATAATCAATCAACCAGTCAAGGATAAATGAAATCAACACACCATTAAGGTACCCATTTTGGGAAGTCATATGTTTCAAAATAATTCATCTTTAGAAATTCATTTCCCCATAAATCATTTTTCAAAATGGCTACTTTCATCTCAAAATATAATTCATTATTTCATCAATTTCATGCTGTTTCAAAATTACATTTAAATTTAAACCATTTTCTTGATAATAAACACTCAATAATTTAATCATATCAACATTCAATTTATGATATCATTTTTCTAAAAAATCAACCATGCATTATAGTTTCATTGAAATTGGTGTTTACACAAATACTGTGGCCTTCAAAAATCACACATAAAATCATTTATATTAATGAAAGTTTCGATCAATCAAAACCCCATTTAAAATATATCAAGAAATATTGGTTTTTAGTTTTATGTTAAAATTCATATTTAACAACACAGCTTTAATTACACATTAAATGAAAATAGACACAACTGGATCACCAACAATGAATGAGGAGAAGGAGATAGAGAAACTGAACCTAATGTCAAGTTCCATTAAAACGGAGTTTAGATAAATCAATAAAATGGTTATATATCCATTTGTATATAGAAGAAAAGTGTATATGAGGAAAAAACACAAGATATGAGATTCACATATCAGAATGAGACACTATTTTATAATTAATACCTTCATTCTCATAGAGAAGTGGTTGGATAGGGAATAAATCCACTTGAGATCCCCCTAATGAATGGAAAAAGAATTTAGGGTGAAAGTGGGTATTAAGAAATAAAAAAGTTGAAATGATAATTTTAATTAAAATTTTTGGGGATTATAAATCCACATAGATAGTTAAACAGAGAGGCTACACGGTTAATAGTAACTATGCACCCTAACCATGAAACCCAACTGGTCATATGTTTGTGTTGAATGGTTTTGGTACATGGTTAGATTTATTATGTGAAAAGAGATCATTCTACACTGTCTATAGGTTCCATAGTTTGTGGGGGTGCATGCATGGTTTGGATAAATAGTTTCCCCCATCTAGTGGCTTTTAATACGTAAAACACTTTGTTTGGACAAACTAGATTGTTTGAACTCCCATGAACCAACTCTGCGTATCTATATGTCCTTTAAAAGTATTGCAAAATACCACAAAATGAACCCAAGGAAAGACCATAATAATGAATAGTAAATACATGGGTCATGAAATACATAAAAGAAAGAAATATGATGTTACATGAGGTTGTTTGACTGTCCTGCATAGACCCGATGATTCGGGTTAGGTGTTTATAAATATATTTATTTTTCAAAATGAAATTTTCCGTATATCATAATTTAAAAGATTTAAATCCAAATATAAAATCAATTTTAATGTTATTAATTTCTAAAATTTATAAAAATTAATTTTAATATAAGAACACATAAAACAATAAAAAAAATTCTTTAAAAATATATTTTTATGCATTAAAATTAATTTACACATTCTCATTACAATGCCAAACTAATTTTTAGATTTTTTTGTTAATATATATATATATATATATCAATTTATTTCATTAAAATAAATCATTAACATAAATAATTTTAATTTATAAATATACATAACATATTTTTCAAAAAACAATTGAAAATATATATTTTCAGATTAAGTGGTTTTTAATTAATTAAGAAATAATTTATAATCATTTCCTGAATATTTATTAATTTTTTATATATAATAAATTAATTTCAATTTATTTAATACACTAAATATTAAAAAATTAATATATAATGAATATTATGTTTTTAGAAAACATTGTTTTTTATCGATGAATAGTAAAATTCGAATTTCTTATAGTTACTTAATTATTTTTTATATGTTATTAATTTATTTTACTCCTCATTCCTTATAACTCCCCTGAACCCGCACTATTGTATATGGTTTTGAAAACATAATCTTCCCATTTTTTTCAATAATACTGGTAAACATGTCCCAATGTTAGTCCTCTAAACATATAACATCAAACAAAAATATAGGATCAATTACAAACCCAATAACCATTTTTTTGATTTTTATAGAATCCAGAAAAACACTTTAAAATGGGCACTTCCACACATTATATATTTTTTCAACAAAATATGTTCTTTATAAACACATTATTTCTTCATTAAAGGTAACTTAAATTTCTAGAACTTGGACATTGTTCACTTGTTTAACCATCCTTAACCACTATGAAAAATAATTTAAAAACATGGGATGGGGAAAAAATCAATAACGGATGTATAAGTTATAAATTCATTTTTCCAATGAAAATCCTGAAAATCCAAATAAATTTTATGCCAATCACAATATTCACTCACTATATGAAATAAATCAAATAACATATTAAGAAGTCAAATTTATTTTCTCAAATAAATTCATTAAAACTCATGGAAGGAAAATAAAAACCACATTTTAGAGTCATTGATAATTTTTTTAAAAACCTATGTTTTAAAAAAATTGAGGTTCATTTAATCCATATGATATACCTCTTTGGATAATAACATCATTTTTTCCTTTAAAGACAAGATACATTACCTAATGCATTAGAGAGCTATAGTGGGTTTAGCTCTCATATAAGTTATATCAATCCCACCCATTAGAATAAGTTTTATCAGGTAGAACCATATTTGTATGTGTTATTAGTATGATTATCTATTCATATATAATTATAAATTAACATATATAAAAAGGAAAAAATATATTCTTTTAATTATTATTATAAAAACCATGGAAATGTCTTAAAAACCCATATGCAATACACTTTTAGATCTCAAAATACAATTTTCTATTAAAAACTAATTTTCAAAATAAAATTACCCAGAGATAAGGGATATTGAAATTATATATATATATTAAATGAAATCTATCAATAAATATAAATATCAAATAATGGTTACAACACTGAAATAAACTATATAATTTATATATATTAAAATAAAATATTTCTTTTTATTATTTGTCAAAAAATACTGTAAAAAGACTCGATTTTGAAAACCCAGGAATGAAAGTAACTATTTGATATAAAATTTCTATTATAATTAATTTATTTTTTTATAAAAATATTAATAAAAAAAATTAGGAATATTTACATGGGAAAAAATAATTTAGAAAATTAATCTTGAAAACATTTGAAACATGGTTTTTATATTAATGTTTTTGGAAAATAAGAGTATAAAATGGCTACAAGAGGGAGTGAATTGTAGATTAAAATTTTAAAATAACAAAAATTACCTTATGTAAAAAGTATTGGAATTGAAGATCATCTACTAATCAGAGTATCAAAACCAGATCCATAAAATGTCTGATATATAGAGTATATATCGGTCTCACAAACAGTTCGATAAAACTACTATTTGTAAGATATGAATAAACTAACTTTATAATGCATATGATTAGTGTAAAATAAACTTGTAACAACAAGGAAATCAAAAATATTATAATAGTTAGAATGAATTAAAAACTATCTAAAAGGTATATTTATTAGTTAACCCAAAGGGTTTGAAAACTGAAAATCCTGAATTAAGATATCCAAATTTATAATAACTACAATAAATTTCAATATTTCCATTCAAAAAAATAAATCTATAAAATTATTGGTATATCTTAGTCTTCCTATACCCAAAATACCTCAATCTGATGGATCAAATTATCTTTATCATTAAAATATATGATGTCTTTAAATATGATGAGAAATTTCTCTATCTTCCTAACCCGAAAATCCCTCAATATGATGAACTAGATTCACCAATCTTCCTATCGCCAGAATCCCTCGATCTAACCATGAATGGGAATATAGAATACGGAAAAAGATTATTCTATCAAATTTAAAATCCTCACAAAACATAGGTATAACACTAAATGTAACATCCTATGTAATTATTGAAAAATAATTTTTCATATCAATTAATATTTAATAATTAGATATTAATTTAATTTTAAATGGGTCACAATGTTTGATACTGTACATGATACACAACATCGAGTTTAAATTAATAGCTAAATATTATTATTTAATATGGTAGTTATCACAAAGCTATTAGAATGGATGTAATGAATAGTGTTAACTCTATTATGGAAATATGGTTTACAAATGTTTATGTAATAATTCATTGTTTAAAAAATTAAATAGAAAAGAAACTAAAAATCAATTGAATATAAAGGGTGTATATTTAGGAAAAATTATTTAAATGAGAATATGTGAGTTTATAAAATAATAAAATCACTCTTGATTTATTTTACTAATCAAATATATTTTTAATATATTTGATGTAATATTTAAAATTAATTTTATATGTTTTATATACAAGTTATGAGAACAAATTCAATTTTTCACATAAAAGAATTATTTTTCAAAAAAATGTAGTTTTACCACCTTTTAATAGAGAACCCAATTTAAAATAGATTTTGACAAAATAAGATTTATTTGAAATTATAAACTTCATAAATAGTAGCAGGACATCAAAACTTATTTTGGGTTATTTTTTGGTATTTTTATGATAAAATTCATATTTTAATGAATAGTAAATATAATGCATTTTAATTCAAAATGGACTTTTAATCTAATATATTTATATAGTTAAATTAAAATTTTAATTGGTTTTAACGTTTATTTGGAATTATGTTTTATCATTTAATCAAATTTTTATCATTTTAAGTAATTTTACTTTTAAATTTGATATAAAAAAATGTCCAAATTTTGATAGTTTTTATTTCATAAAATCTAGGTTTCTAGTTTTGACAATGAGAATTCATTTGAAATAAATTAATGAGACATTTTTGTCTTCAATCTGGAAAAATGGATTCCAATTCGTAATTAGATGGTCCAAATTATTTATTTAGGTACCATTTATTTTTTAACATTATGAATAGTTTATTCAATAATTATTTTTATTTACCACAGTTATAGAGTACGTTAGGTATAAAAGAGTAAAAATACTATTATAATAATTTAAAAAACACTCCAACATGTCCTAATCATATTTTATGAGTACTTTGAGACCAAAAAAATACTTAGGAATAAATTTTGGAATTTAAGTGCCACTTGAGTGTGAGAATGACATGTTATAATAATTAACATAAACTAAAGTGAAATATAACATAAATATTTATCTTTTTACATAAATAATATTAATATAGGGTTATATAACTGATATATTTGACTATAAGTAATAATTACTAATTTTTAAATATTTCCAACATCCTGGAATTTAATTTTTAACTTTTAGAAATTATATAAATAAATTTATTTATGAAATAAGGATGATGAAGTGATTACCATATTAATGAATGATTCAAGTAAATGATGATATAAATATTAAAATAAATTTAATTTGAACATTTTGATGCCATACACGAATTTTATATGACTATGAGATGTTTTATTTATGAACATTTTGTTTTTCTGATTGAATAAATTATTATTACATTATCCTAAATAAATTACCAAAAGTATCAAAATTTACATAATTGATTTTTTTAAACAAAATCTATTTTATTAAACTATAAAATTGTAATAAATATCAATTATTTGGCCAACTGACTTAGATAATTCTAAAAAATTTCACTAATTATCCAATTTATGTTCTCTTGTCATTTTATAGTAACTATATTAACCATATAGTGAAAAAATTCAAGAATACTTGTTAATAGTTAATTTATTTAACTAAGGGTTAAAGACAAAATATCATATTAAATTTTAAAACTAGACATGTTTTAAACCTATTTGTTGATATTATTATGGACCTTAATAGTATTATTCTAGAAATATATCACTTTGGAGAAATTATAATTCCAAAAGAAATTTATAATAATATAATATTTCATGAAATTCCAAAAGTTCCCCTCCTCCCTCTTATAAAAGGCCACCACATATACCCACTTACTAACACCTCTCAAACACATTAGATCATTATAATTAATTTAATATAATCTCCCAACATCCCTCCCTTACTTTTTTAAGCCTTAACTTTGGTGTAATTCAATTCAATAAAGCGTTTTGGCACAAATCAAAATGAGTTACACAATTTTGAGTAACAACTTCTCTCAAGATCATTTCCTTTTTTTTCCTTATCCCCTCCGTATTATATTTTTATTGTATTATTGAATAACAAAAAAAGTATCATAAATATATTAGGATGTTTAAATGTTATTTTATTGACCTACAACCACACACACCTCCATCTAATGGATATATAACACACTGTTTCTGTATATGGTGATCTACTGCCTCATGAAACAGTGATTGCTCAACTTTCTACTACCACCTCTCATAGTTTCCATTATGAGGAAATGGTATTGATATATGATATATATTATATTTATACCATCTCTATTCTTAGATAAATTTAATTACAATATACCTAAATTAATTTCATAATGTGTAAATACGATAATTTCATTTGATAAAGTGTGGACAACTACCCCATCAATGTGATATGACTTGTTCATTCCATATATAGAATGTATAAAGGAAGACGTTAATGAACATATTTGATATATATCACATAGATAATATAATTAAAATTATATATAACTATGTATCATATATTTTTCATTCCCTTAATATGACAAAGATATAAATGTAGGTTTTATGCATACGTACGACCAACCGTATCCATGAACTGAGCATTTCATTTCTTATATCAAAAAAATATGGATTATTATAAAACATATATACTTCATATATATGATATACAAATCATTAATTCTATTTTAGAGATAATGTAATTTTGACCATATAGGAAATATGTAATCCTAATAGGTTTATTTATTACTCATGTTCCAAACATCGAAAAAACGTCCAACATGAACTCAAATAATTAATTAATTGATATAACATGGTAATTAGAAATATAAAATGAACAATAAATGTGAAAAGTGTTCTAAATCTTGTAAATAATTAATCAATGTTTTTTTATTTTGGAATACAATGATCAAACGAGACATGTTGGACTGAGTTATGGAAAATCATACCACAATCTCCATTCATTGAGTTAAATATCCATGTCATTTGTTTGGTTTTTCCATAAATAAGTATGAATGACCTATAATTCTTTATAACTTAATATCCACTTATATTGGGTGTACATATATTTTTTACACATAATTATGTCGTTGATTTGTCCTTAATATAATTATATTTTCATTGTAAGGGATTTCGTCTAAATATTCTTTCATTAAGGCATATTTTGAGGTCATTCACCTTTATTATCCTATAAGGTGTATATAAAACCCTTTTTACATGTTATATCATAAATTATTATATTCATAGGATATTTAATGTTTTGTTTAATGTTATTAATTAATTAATTTTATTCAGGTGTTTCTCAAGTGGTGAAAGACTCTTTAACTAAAACATTGTTCTAAATGTTTTAATGATTTATTCTTCAAAAACATTCTCATTAATGTACATGTTTTAAAAATTATTTTTAGGATTTATTTATATATACATTGATGTTATAAAATGTGATTTAATTTCAAAATATTCAAACTAGTGTGGGATAAATTGATTGAAATGTCTTTTTATATAATTTTATAAATGTTTTATGAAATGGATTGAATATTTCACTATTTTTAAATGATTTCACAAGATTGAAAATGATTAATTATGAGTTAAATGTTGATAATTGAAATATTTTATGTGTAATAATTATATAGTGGTACTTGGAAATTTCATGGGGGGTTACATGATAAAAAAAATGATTGGTGGTTTTGTGATAATCTAAGGACATGTGGTTATATGATGAACCAAATACTGGTGGTTTCATGATAAACCAATGTCAGGTGGTTATGTTATAACCTCTAATTCATTGGATATTTAATTAGGTCGTATGGTTATTCCATGTAGTTGTATGTTTGGAAATCCATTGTATGGTTATTTAATTTAAGTATAATTTTTCCCAACTTTCCATTATTTGTTATATGTTGCTTTATGTGGGATTATGGTAATATTTTAATTACAAAAAGCATATATAGTGAACTTATATTCAGTGGAGTGTATTTTAATACCTCTTAAAAGAGAAAAAATTACATTATGATAATGTATCCATGGATTGTATGTTCTAACAAGACTAACAGTGTTCCTTCTTTATGTATCCCTTACTAAGATTTTTATCCTCATCCCACGTTTTGAAAAAAATCATAGGGTTTAAAGAAGAATATTTTCAAGGATGGGATCAATGAAAACATATGATTTATTATTAATATAATCCATGTTTTTTATATGTTTTTAAGAAATAAATAGATACTTTTGAAAGTGTCGACATTGTATTTATATGGTTGTTTTATGTATGAGTTATGGCCTGATTCTCTAAAACTCAAACTTGAATGGATCCTCGATGTGAAATAAAATCAAATTCTTAACATAACTCAAGATTGTGTAAGATTTATGGTAGGGACCTTATAGTTGGAATTAGAGGGAGGTTTAGATGACTTTGTATATTAGGATGCCTTTTTATGTTGTAGGTATATCATATGAGGTTGTAAATTTTATGTTAATCAAAATTTCAATATCATTTATATCCCTTTTGAGTATTATGTTATGAAATTTCTAGGTAATTAACCATATTTTTTGAGACATTTATTTTTGAGGTACTTACAGGTAAGTACTTTTGGGGATGAAAAATGAAAGGTATAGAATAACATTTTATGTTAAAACATGTTTTGTCTATTTTTTAAAGATTTTATATAAGGACCCGACCTTAAAACATACTTAATATTAAATTAAATTAATAATTCACAATGAGGATCTTTTCAGGTTTAGAGTTTTAGAGAGTTAGGCCATAAATATTACATTTCAAAATATTACAGAGTAGACACTTCTACATAGTTCCCATTTTTTTCCAAAACATGAACTTTTGAAAATAAAAGTGTCATGTATAGTTCCATGTTTAAGATAGCATGACTTCTCCTTGATCCCATCCTTTACCATATTCCACATTATGTCATGTGAAAAACATTTAAAAAACATGGGATGAGCATAAAAAGCTCAGTAAGGGATACACAAAGAAGAAAAACTATTAGTTTTTCAAAACAATAAGTAAACCTTGAATACTTTAACATAAGTAATATTTTTCATATTTGTGAAGTAGTAAATACTCTTGACATGATAAAGGATATTTAAATACCCTTTTGTAACCAATATATTACTATAAAACACATATAAAGAACAGATAACATATAAAGGTAACTTGGGACATAAACATACATAAATAGAATAACCATACGGTCGACTTCCACATTTATCACTAAATGGAATAGCCATACCGCTGACTTCCATTCCCAACACATTGGAGCTTATAACGTAACCACCCGTCCTGGTATTCACGGCACCACCCGTCATTTGGTTTATCATGTAACCACCCGTCAAATGTCCAAGTACCATTATAAAATCATAAGACATAAAAAGAATATAAAGGAAATAAAACATTTCAAAATTTCAATCAAAATATATCACATAAATATATTGACATAAAAAATCCATTATAAAAACCATTTTCAATACCAAAATACATAAAAGAGTATATGGTATTTATTTTCTTTTAAAACATTATAGCTTGTTGAGGAAGCCAACGATCAAATAATACTCACGGGGGTGGAAAAGGTCGTTGTCACCGCGTATGTTAAAAGAAACATTCTTTTTTTTGTTTACTAAAGAGATTCATGGAAAAAGATTCCATTTTGAATGAAATGAAATGTCAAAGGTTTTTATACAGCATATAAAAGAAAGTCTTGTATTAGAACAAAATATGCCTCAATGAAAAGAGATTGAAACAAAGTACGTTACCTCGGGTCTAACTTGACTCGATAGTTCATTAATATCCTAAATAATAAACTATAGTTAATTTTTACTTGCATACGAACCTTTTTCAATTATAATATTCCTTTTATATCACTTATTACCTTGTTATAAACATTATTTAATCATTTAAGTTAATAAATTTTGTTTTGTGGATTTTTGGCACATGAGTCAAAAATGAACACCTTATATTTACAAGTTATCCATGTGGTCAATAGTCAATTATATCCAGAAATATATTCATGATTTAGATATCATATTTATCATATATATCCAGTATATACATGCATTTATAATAGTTACATAACATTTGGAGGTAAGAAAAGAAATGCACCGTTCATGGAGACGGTAAGCCGTACGTACGCATGAAGGCTACTTTCATTTCTATTTCTTATTTTAATGGAAGTAAAACATAATGATACATAGGTATATTATAATTCCAGTATAATATCATATATAATATCATTAACTCCATCCTTTATACATCCCATATAAGGCATTAACGAATCACATCACTTTAAGGGGGTCGTAGTCCATACTTCCTCAAATAAGATTATCGTATTCACCCACTATGGAAACCATAAAGGCTTGATATAATTGTGAAGTACATGAGAATAATGAATTCATAAAAATAATATATATCATATATAAATATAGTTCCATCATAATGGCCACCATTAGAGGCGGTAGGAGATAATCGAACAATCATCGTTTCGTGAGACATTAGTTTTCCATCCACAGAAACATTATGTTATTCACCCATTAGATGGAGGTGTGTGTATGTGTAGTTTTAATACTTCTCATAACAACATCCTATTATATTTATGATACTGGTTTTGTTACAAAATAAAGGAATAAAAAGAGTTTAGGGGTTGGAGAAGTAAAATAAAAGAAAACAATTTAAGAGAAATCGTTACCATTAATTTAGGAAACTTCCTTTGGTTTGAACAAAAAGGATTTCTTGAAGTGCCTTCTGCCTAAGGTAAGTCTTCTAAGGGGATGAGAGGGATGTTGGGAGCTTAATTTTGTAGAGTTTGGATGAGCCAAATGGCTTGAGAGGTGTGAGTAATTAGTTAGAAGTGGTCTCCTTTTATAAGGGGGAGGAGGGGCTTTTTAGGAAACTGTGAAACTATTATTTTATTATATAATTATACTCGGTTTCTAATAGTCCAAAAACTATTTAACAATGATGATAAGATGACTCATGGTCGAAATAAAATCATCCAATAAGAATTGGACATTTTTTGGATAATATTTTTGTCATTATAATCTTATTTAGTTAAATCATTTATTAATGAGGTAAATACTGCATCATTATTGTGTCGTAATTAATTTAATTAATTTGATGTCTAAAAATTATAAAAAAATACCATGATGTAGGAAATATTTTATCTTTATAATTAATATTTATAGTCGAAACGATAATTTATATAACCCCTTCTAAAAATTTATTTACTAAAGGATATTTACTTCTGTCATATTTTCCTTTACATTAAGTTAATTAATCTAAATTGTCATTTTCACTCCTAAGTGGATCAATGGGGTCCAAAAATCAACCCAAAGATGCCCATGGTAGTTAATGACTCATCCATTAAGGTTAGGACAAGTGTTAGGGTAATTTTTAATTATTATAATATTCTTTTAACCATGAATTGCTCTATTTACCTTTAACTGCGGTAAATAAAAGTCAAAAGTTACTATTCACCAAAAATTATTTTCATCTTAATGAACCAAATTTGACTTCTTGATAACATCCATTTATGTCAGATTTTTTAAATTCAATTCACATAAGTGGTAAAATTTCATTTAAATGAAAAAGTCAGTTTTTTAACAACCACTAAGTGGTATCACTATTCATCAAAAATTGATGTTTTTCAGAAAAATACCAAAAATTCTGCCGAAGCATTATTTGATATTCTGAATTCAAAACTGATTTCTATTTTTCCAAATTCAAAACATAGAAGTTTTATTGATTAATTTTAAAATTAATTCTCGTTATCAAATAAATAGCGTGTTTTTAAGAAACAATAACTATCAAAAAATTAATAATTGTTTATGTGTAATTTAAATGTGAAATTAATTCCAATGACCTTCATTGGATTAGATCATAAAAATATATTCTAATTACACATTAAAACCAATTAAAAAGATAATCTAACCATATAAATAAAATACATTAAACCATTATTTTGAATTAAAATACAACATTTTCACTATTCCTTTAAAAATGAACTTTATCGGAAAAATTCCAAAAAATTTACACAAAGTAAATTTCGATGTCCCCATTCTAAAGAAGGATTTTATTTGGTCATATAAAATTTATTAAAGTGACAAAAACTATATTTAAAAAGGGTTCACCATTAAAAGGTGATAAATCGGCCTTTTAATGTAAGTTGCGCTTAAAATTAGATTCATTCATATTTTAAGCCTTTAAATTTTTATTAGATAAATATAAATACATTTAACAATAATGTATAATAATATTGTAGTTATTTTCATTTATTCCCACCAATAAAATGGCTATGTCTTAACTTCAATTTAATATAATAATATTATATTATTAGTGTGCAATGTATGATTCCAAAGAAACCCGTTGTTGCGTATCAAGTATGCTATCGAACATAGAAACACTTTTAAATTAAAATTAATATTTAATTCAAAAATATAAGTATAAAAATATCTTATTCTTCATTTACTTGGGATGTTTCATCCTTCCCCCCTTTTGGAAATTGTGTCCTCACAATTTTCATTCACCTATCAAAATAAGTGGGGATATTTATCCCTCATAGCATTTTCTAGATTCCCACGTTGCCTCTTCAACCACATGGTTTTTCGACAAAACCTTTACCTGATTAATTTCCTTATTCCACAACACTTGCTCTCTACGTTCAAAAATCTGAACTGGTTGTTCATCATAAGAGAGATTCTCTTCCAACTGTACTACCTTTGGGCTCAAAACATTAGATGGATCTAGCATATACTTTCTCAACATCGGAACATGAAAAACATTTTTTACCTGGGATAAACTTGGAGGTAGATCCACTCTATACGCAACTAATCCCACTTTCTCCAGAATATCATAAGGTCTAATGAACCTCGGACTCAAATTTCCATTCTTACCAAAACGCATCACACTTTTCCATGGAGAAACTTTGAGAAAGACATGATCACCTACCTCAAAGGAAAGATCCTTCCTCCGGTTATCAGCATAACATTTCTGTCTGCTCTGAGCCGTTTTCATGTGCTTTTGAATCAACTGAACTTTATCTTCCATCTCTTCTACCAATTCTGGTCCCATCAGCTTCCTTTCACCTACCTGATCCCAAAAAGCTGGAGTTCGACAACGCTTTCCATATAATGCCCCAAATGGAGCCATCTATATACTGGAATGAAAGTTGTTATTATAAGAAAATTCAACCAAAGAAAAATGTTGGTTGCAACTTCCCTGATAATCCATCGACCAAGCTCGTAACCTATCTTACAATTTATGAATTTTCGTTCTGACTTCCCATCTGATTGAGGATGTATGTCTGTACTAAAATTTAATTCAGTACCCAATGACTTTTGAAGGCCTTTACAAAAATTAGAAGTAAAATTGGGATCACGATCAGATACAATGGAGAAGGGAACAACATGCAACTAAACTATCTCAATAACATACAACTGAGCAAGTTGATCTAGATAAAAAGAATCTCGAAAAAGAAGTAAATGAGCAGATTTAGTCAATCGATCAACAATAACATAGATTGCATTATTACCTCAATATGTCTTTGGTAATCCCACAACAAATTCCATGGATATATTTTCTCATTTCCACTCTGGCACCGGTAAAGGCTGAAGCATTCCTTTCGATAACTGTCACTGTACTTTAACTTGCTGACAATTAAAACACTTCATAGTAAAATCAGAAATATCCCTTTTCATTCCATCCCACCAGTAATTCTCCTAAAGTTCTCTGTACATCTTAGAACTACCAGGATGAACTGTAAACGAGGAAAAATGAGCTTTACTTAACAACTCATTCTTCAATTGTGAATCACAAAGTACACATAATCATTTCCCAAATTTAGAAACACAACCATTATCAATTTTAAAATGAGGCAGCATACCCTTATGAACTAACACAACCCTTTTCTGCAACTCACTGTCTTCCTTCTGTTCTTGCTTAATTCTGTCTGATAGAGATGATTTCACTGACAACTGAAACAAAACAGAAGAATTTCTGGCAACAAAAACATCTATGCTAAAGATCATCAAATCCAAAACCAAAGGATCTTATTCCAAACATAACATGGTTAATGAAGCATTACATTTTTGACTAAAAGAATCAGACACTTTATTTTCTTTTCCCAAATGGTAATGGATTGGGCAATCATAATCCTTGATTAATTCCAACCATCTCCTCTATATCATGTTAAATTCATTCTGAGTGAATATATACTTCAAACTTTTTTGATCTGTATATAGTTCACACTTCACTCTATTTAAATGTTGCCTCCAAATTTTTAATGCAAAAACAACAGTAGCTAATTCCAAATCATTTGTAGGGTAATTTAACTTGTGAGGTTTCAACTGATGTGAAGCACAAGCAATTACCTTATCATTCTTCATTAGGACACATCCCAGTCCTTTCAATGAAGCATCACTGTAGATAATGAACTCAACATTTCTGGATGGCAGTTCCAAAAATTGTGCATTCACCAATCTCCTTTTCAATTACTAAAAACAATCCTCACATTCTTTTGTTCAGATGAACTTTACACCTTTTCGAGTTAACTTAGTCATTGGACTAGATAACTGTGAAAACTTTTCAACAAACATCTTGTAATTACCAGCAAAACCAAGATAACTATGAATCTCAGTTATATTTGTGCGTCTTGGCCATTCTTCAACAACTTTCATTTTAGCAGGATCAACAGTTTTGACATTATTTTAAAACAATGTGACCAAGGAAAGAAATTTGTTGTAACCAAAACTCACACTTGCAGAATTTCCCAAATGGTTTCTTTTCTTTTAAGGTTTGCAAGACTAACCTTAAATGACTGTCATGTTCCTCTTTACTTTTGGAATAAACCAAAATATCATCAATGAACACAACCACAAACTTATCCAAGAACTCATATAAAATTCTAATCATAAGATCCATGAATACATATGGTGCATTGGTTAACCCAAAAGGCATAACTACAAATTCATAATGTCCATATCTAGTACGAAACGTGGACTTCAGAACGTCTGCTTAATTTACTTTCAACTGATGGTACCCCGATATCAATTCAATCTTTGAGAAATACTGAGCTCCCTTGAGCTGATCAAACAAATTATCGATATGAGGCAATGGATACTTATTCTTAACAGTGATGTTATTTAATGCTCTATAATCAATGAAAAGTCTCATTAAACCATCTTTCTTTTTAACAAACAAGACAGGAGCACCCCATGGTGACGTGCTAGGTCGAATGTAACCTTTATCTAATAACTCCTGAAATTTCTTCTTTAACTCTAAAAGTTCAATTTGAGCCATTCGATAAGGGTGTTTTGAAATTAGCTTAGCATCAAGTACTAAGTAAAAAGTAAATTAAACTTCTAGACCAGGTAAAATACTAGGGAACTCATATTGAAAAACATCAAGGTACTCATTTACCACTGGCACATCAGTAATCTCAACACTTTCTTTATTCTCAACAATATGAGCAATGTGACATTAAATTCCTTCTTTTACTAGTTTCTCAACTTCCTGATATGTTATCAAAATCAAGGGTTCATTCTTGTACACAAACTGTAAATATTTATTAAATGAAACCTCTTTAGCTCTACATTCTACATTAGCATGATAAACAGAATGTCAATCCATGCCCAAAATAACATCAAACTCTACTAGAGGTAAAACAATAAGGTTTTCAGGTAGATTCTTTCCACACACAAGGACAGTAATGTTCTTATGTTTTCTTTTTGTCTCAACATTTGATCCATGTATTTTTACCATAAGTTCCATATTCTTATCTTGAGATATAATTCCCAATTTACTAGAAAACTTCTCAGAAATGAAAGAGTGTGTAGACCCTGAATCAGACAACACATTGGCATAATCTAAACAAACAAACAGTGTACCTCATACTACTTCGTTTGATGGCCCAACATCTGCTGAAGTAGTTTTAAAGGATTTCACCACCCCTTTCTGCTTGTAGTCTGGCTGCTTTCCCTAAGTTGAGTTCTTCTCTGGACACTCGTTTTCATAATGACCCATTTCATTAAACATAAAACATCTTACTGATGGCTTTTCATTCCCTACTTGATCATCTTCCTTACAGTTACGAGCAATCTGACCAGACATACCACACCGGAAGCACTTTACTGACTTTGATAAACATTCTCCGGGATGATTTTTACCACACTTCTCATAGGATGGATATTTAGTTTTCTTACCTCTAGGCTTCTTTGATGAATTCTTCCCCTTTTCCTGCCAACTGGACCACTTATTCTGTTATTTTTCAGAGAACACATGATCATCGGCAAACCCAATTTCCTCCTTCTCCTCACATCAAACAAGTTTCTCATAACTTTTGAACTCATGAGAGGCTAACACTCTTTGATATCGTGTCTTCATTACTGAGTAAAATCGATTTATCTTACTATCACGATCTAGGATGAAATTTGGTGTATACCTTGCCATTCGTGTGAACTTTTCTTCATAAGTAGCCACTTATTCATCCTCTTGCCTCAATTCCAGGAATTGTTCTTCCATCCTAAGACGAACCACCTTAGGAAAATATTTCTCAAGGAACATATATTTTAATTCACCCCAATCAAGAGCATCAATCTCCTCACTATACCTGATATTTTTCACCATTGACCACAACTGATCAGCTTCACCTTCAAAATGGTAAACAATAAGACTAACCTTTTGATGTTCTGAACGACCCATGACATCAAAAATCTTCTTTAGTTCTTAAATCCACCCTTCAGCTAGAACAGGGTCAGATGATCCATTGAATGATGGGGGATGTTGCCTCATGAAATGCTCCACTGCTGACATGATCCTCTACGGTTGATCTGGATGATCTCCTGCATGAATACCACCACCATTTAGAGCCTGAGTCAACTTTTCCATCCCTGCAACAAACTGTTCAGTTCCGATTCCAACCATCCCAGGTTACTGATTTGGATGTTTATATTCCTCCTGACGTCGTCCCTACATAGATGCCATGTTTCCTCTGCGGAAAACCATTATGAACATAAAAATATCTTAGGCAAAGCTACATGGTAATCTGGAAATTCTATATGATGTCAATATTAACATAAATTACTTTATGGATAATAATTTAACAATACCCTAACTCCTAAAGTTATCTAAATCGACCTCTGATACCAACTATAAGGAACCGACCTTAAAACTTACTTAATATTGAATTAAATGAATAATTCAAAATGAGGATCTTTTCAGGTTTAGAGTTTTAGAGATTTAGGCAATAAATATTACATTTCAAAATATTACAGAGTAGATACTTCTACACAGTTCCCATTTTTTTTACAAAACATGAACTCTTGAAAAAAAAGGGTCATGTCTAGTTCCATGTTTAAGATAGCTTCACTTCTCCTTGATACCATATTTTACCCTATTCCACATTATTTCCTGTGAAAAAATTTCAAAAAATTGGGATGGGCATAAAAAGCTCAATAAGGGATACACAAAGAAGTAAAACTGTTAGTTTTTCAAAACAACAAGTAAACCATGAATACTTTAACGTAAGTAATAAATTTCACCTTTATAAAGCAGTAAATACTCTTCACTGAATAAAGGATCATTACATACCCTTTTTAAATCAAAATATTACTAGAAAACCAATATAAAGAACACATAACATATAAAGTTAACTTGGCATATAAACATACATAAATGGAATAACCATACGGTCGACTTCCACATGTATCACTAAATGGAATAGCCATACGGCCGACTTCCATACCCAATGCATTGGAGGTTATAACGTAGCCACCCATCCTGGTTTTCATGGAACCACCCGTTATTTGGTTTATCATGTAACCACCCGTCAAATGTCCAAGTACCATTATAAAATCATAAGACATAAAACAAATATAAAGGAAAGAAAACATTTCCACATTTCAATAACAATATATCACATAAATATATTGACATAATAAATCCATTATAAAAACCATTTTCAATACCAAAATACATAAAAGAGTATATGGTATTTATTTTCTTTTAAAACATTACGGCTTGTTGAGGAAGCTAAAGATCAAATAAAACTCGCGGCGGCGGAAAAGGTCATTATCACCTCATACTTTAAAAGAAACATTATTTTTTTTTGTTTAGTGAAATGCTTCGTAGAAAAAGATTCCTTTTTGAATGAAATGAAAAATAAAATGTTTTTATACAGCATGTAAAATAAAGTCTTGTATTAGAACAAAATATGCCTCAATGAAAGGAGATTGAGACAAAGTCCCTTACCTCGTGTCTGACATGACTTAATCGTTCTATAATATCCTGAATAATATACTAAAACTAATTTCTACTTGATTAAGAACCTTTTTCAAGTTTATTATTCCTTTAATATCACTTATTACCTTGTTATAAACATTATTTAACCATTTAAGTGAATAACTATCGTTTTGTCGATTTTTGGCACTTGAGTCAAAAATGAACACCTTATATTTACAAGTTGTCCATGTAGCCAATAGTAAATTATAACTAGAATGATATTCATGATTTAGATATCAAATATATCATATATATTCAGTATATACATGTATTTATAATAGTTACATAACATTTGGAGGTATGAAATGAAATGCACCGTTCATGGAGACGGTAAGTCGTACGTACGGATGAACGCTACTTTCATTTATATTTCTTATTTTAATGGAAATAAAACATAATGATACATAGGTATATTATAAATCCAGTATAATATCATATATAATATCATTAACTCCATCCATTATACATCCCACAAAAGGAATTAACGAATCACATCACTTTGACGGGGCGGTAGTCCACACTTCCTCAAATGGGATTATCGTATTTACCCACTATGGAAACCATAAAGGCTTGATATAATTGAGAAATACAGAAGAATAATGAAATCATAAACATAATATATATCATATTTAAATATATTTTCATCATAATTTCCACCAAGAGAGTGGTAGGAGATAATCAAACAATCATCATTTTGTGAGGCGTTAGTTTGTCATCCACAGAAACATTATGTTCTTCACCCATTAGATGGAGGTGTGTGTATGTGTAGTTTGAATCCTTCTCATAAAATAATCCTAGTATACTGAGGATACTGGTTTTGTTACAAAAGAAATGAATTAAATTAGTTTAGGGGTTGAAGAAGTAAAATAAAAGAAAACAATTTAAGAGAAATCGTTACATTTAATTTAGGGAACTTCCTTTGGTTTGAACCCAAAGGATTTCTTGATGTGCCTTCTACCTAAGGTAAGGCTTATAAGGGGATGAGAGTTATTTTTGGAGATTAATTTGGCAGAGGTTGGATGAGCCAAATGGTTTGAGAGGTGTGAGGAATTAGTTATAAGTGGTCTCGTTTTATAAGGGGGAGCAGGGGCTCTTTAGGAAAGTGTGAAACTATTATTTTATTATATAATGATTTTTGGTTTCTAATGGTCAAAAAATTATTAAAGATGAATATAATATGACTCATGGTCGAAATATAATCATCCAATCAGAATTGTACATGTTTTTTATAATATTTTCATCATTATAATCTTATTTATTTAAATCAATTATTAATGAGGTAAACACTGCATCATTATTGTGTCATTAATAATTTAATTTATTTAATGTTAAAAAATTATAAAAAAATACCATGATATATGAAATATTTTTATATTTCTAATGAATATTTATATTCTAAAAGATAATTTATATAACCCATTCTAAAAATTAATTTACTAAACGATATTTACTTTTGTCATATTTTCCTTTACATTAAGTTAATTAATCTAAATTGTCTGTATCACTCCCAAGTGGATCAAAGGGGTCCAAAAATAGACCCAAAGATGCCCATGGTCGTTAGTGAATCAAACAATATTTTTAGTACTAGTGTTAACTTAATTTTGAATTAATATAATATTCTTTTAACCATGAATTACTCTATTTACCTTTAACCGCGTTAAATAAAAGTCAAAAGTTACTATTCAACAAAAATTATTTTCATCTTAATGAACAACATTTTACTTCTTGATAACAACCATGTTTGTTATATTTTTTAAATTCAATTCATAGAAGTGGTAAAATTTCATTTAAATGAAAAAGTCAGTTTTTTAACTACCACTAAGTGGTGTCACTATTCATCAAAAATTGAAGTTTTTCAGAAAAATACCAAAAATTCACCCTAAGAATTATTTGATATTCCCAATTCAAAATTGATGTCTATTTTTCGAAATTAAAAACATAGAAGTGGAATTAATTAATTTTAAAATTAATTCCCATTATCAAAACAAATAGCGTGTTTTTAAGAAACAATAACTATTAAAATACTGATAATTGTTTATGTGCAATTTCAAAGTGAAATTAATTTCAATGACCAAAATTGGATTAAATGGTAAAAATATATTATAATAAACTTTAAAACCAATTAAAGAGATAATCTCACCATATAAATAAATTATATTAAAACATAATTTTGAAATAAAATACAATATTTTCACTATTCATTAAATAATGAACTTTATCATAAAAATTCCAAAATATTACACAAAGTAAATTTTGATGTCCCCATTCTAAAGAAGGATTTTATTTGGTCAAATAAAATGTATTAAAGTGTCAAAAACTAGATTTAAAAAGCGTTCTCCATTAAAAGGCAATAAATCAACATTTTAATGTAAATTATGCTTAAAATTAGATTCATTCATATTTTAAGCCTGTAAATTTTTATTAGATAAATGTAAATACATTTAAAAATAATGTATAATAATATTTTAGTTAGTTTCATTCATTCCCGCCAAAACAATGGCTAGGAGTTAACTACAATTTAAAATAATAATATTATATTATTAGTGTGCAACTTAAGATTCCAAAGAAACCCGTTGTTGCGTATCGGGAACGCTATGGAATATAGAAACCCTTTTACTGTAAAATTAATATTTAATTATAAAATATTAATAAGTATAAAAATATATTATTCTTTATTTACTTGGGATGTTACATTTTATCTCATTTTGGTAATGTTATATTAATTATACATTTTTAGAAAAAGTACAACACACATACACTGTGACAACCCATCACATCGAACAAGGTTATGGAAATCAACCCCACAACTAGAGTGTGATAGGCCTTTATCTTCTACCATAGGCCTACATGAACTCCCTGGTAAGTGTGACTGATCCTTTTTAGGTAAATGAATTTATGTATTAATAATAAGTTGATTTTAGAGAGATATATTTTATTAAATAGATAAACATGGGATTGGAAAATGTTTTTGAGATTATGTGATATATTTAATTTTGTAAGACATTAAATATTTTTGGTACATTATATGAAAAAGTTAAATAGAATATTATGGGATTTTATTTTAGTAATAAAGGTTGAATTATTGTTGGAGAAATATTTTTCTTAATTATGGACTTGTGGAGATTTTTTTTATTTATGGAAGTGATTAACCTATATTAGAGAATATGTGATTGGGAAAATTAAATTTTGGTAGGAGATATTTATAGTGAATTTTTTTATCAGGATATAAATGTTAAAGCTCATCTTGGAAGACTATATGATCAAATTCATCTGAATTTTGGGATTCAATCTTAGTTTTGATTATTATTTGTAATTTTATATAATTTTATTTTTTAAAGGATTGTGTTGGACATTGGGTATTACTGTTGAATCTTGAAGAATAATGGTAGTCATTTTTCTTATAAAGGATTATTATTTTTGGTGAATTATCTTACCTTATACTGACCATTTAGTTAATGATTAATGTATCAAGACAAGATAAATGGATAGTTAATATTTTTTGGATTATGTTATTCCTTATAAGTTGAATCAACTAATTCAAGAAAAAAACCATCTTGAATACTCATGGTTTGGAAAAAACGACAAGTTTTATTGGGGAATGATTTAATAATGAGACTATTCATATAATGTAAGTATGTTTACTTATTTTCATATTATAATTAGTAAAATAATTCCTCAAATCTATTAAAAGGGCCAAAAAACAAAATAACTAGGTTTAATTCTCCTACCACAAAATCAAACACCGTTTAACCCATCTCAAGTTTGTGGTTTTCTGATTTTTTAACATTCTCATGATCATATTTTAAATCACTGTCCATCAGAACAAGATGGTAGTTTTTCTTCCATATTCTTATTTTATAACCTCAAATTATATTATGTGTTATCACATGTGACCTTTAAACATCAATTTTTTTCTTTTAATATTGATGTTTTACTGACTCTTTTTCTAATGTGGGATTCCAATGAAGTAATTTTGAAAGGTGAACCCACAGTTAACATGAAAAAACTTAAAATTGTGATAACGCAATTTCTAAATGAGGGGATAATGTAGCATCCCAGGTAATTGTAGAATATGGGTTTTTCATATGTATTAAAATTTTTTAATTTTATATTAATTTTAGTTTAAAGGTGGAAAATGTTCGATAGCATACATGATATTCCACATCGAGCTTAAACGAACAACTATATATTATTATTAAATATGGAAGTTATCACCTTTGTGTTAGAATGGATATAATGAAAATTGTTAACTGAATTATGAACATTTGGTTTACACATTTTTATAGAATGAATAACTTTTTACTAAATTAACATGAAATGAAACAAATAAAAATTGAATAGAAATGATATATATTTATAGAAAACTACTAAAATGTGA
Source organism: Viscum album (assembly GCA_963277665.1). Taxonomy (NCBI): domain Eukaryota; kingdom Viridiplantae; phylum Streptophyta; class Magnoliopsida; order Santalales; family Viscaceae; genus Viscum; species Viscum album. The sequence continues at coordinate 1,269,286,393 of OY728151.1, read as the reverse complement.
AAAAAAAGTTTATAAAATAATAAAACCACTCATGGTTGATTTTATTAATGAAATATATATGAAATATAATCTATTTCATATTTAATATTCATCTTATATGTTTTATAGACATGATATGTGTATAAATTCATTTGTTTGAATAAAAGAAGTAATTTAAAAAAATTTTGTTTTGCTACCATTTGATTGAGAAACTTATTTGAATCTAAAGTTTTACAATTTTATAAGTTACATTTGACATTATAAACTAATTATGCATAATAAGCACATAAAAAATAATTTTTTTTTGAATTTTTGGTGTTTTTATGATAAAATTCATATTTTAATGAATAGTGAAAAAAGCTGCATTTTACATCAAAACTGCCTTTTCATCTAAATTATTTATATAGTTATGTTATCACTTTAATTGGTTTAAAAGTGTAATTGGATTATATTTTTATCATTTAATAAAATGTTTTAAATTGGAAATAATTTTACTTTTACATTTAACATAAAAACATGTTCTTCCTCTTCCTAGGGTTTCCCCTTCCTCTAACGGCGTTCATTATTCTTCTTCACATTCCTTTCTCTCTCACGCTTGTTCTGGTTTCCTATCCCCAGTTCGATATTCCCCATGCCACCATTTTGTGCTCTTGCCTCGAGCTCCATCGTTCCTCTCCAGGTCGGATCTGGAAGGAGGGACACATCGAGGCTCTGGGATTGCGATTTGGCGGGTGAGGGTCCTCTCGACGTCTTTTTTCTTCCTCTTCTAGGGTTTCAAACCCCGATTCCATTTTAGGGTTTCAAACACTCGCAGTTGTGATTTTATGTTTTATTTTACTTTCGTTTTAAGGTTTTTTCTTGGTTCTGATTAGGTTTTCATCCCCATTTCTTCTTCCTCACTCTCGGTTTTTTTGGGTTGTTTTTTTGGGGGTATGTTGCAACGGGGATAACAGTAGAGATGGTGAAGTGACGAAAGGATGGCGCCTGTGTTTTCCCTGTTCGGAAATGGTGCTGGCTTTATTCAGTGATGATAATTGTGTTGATGTTGGTGATGTTGTGTTTGTGGTTCAGATTGGTTTTCTTCGATGGGACGGTGATGGAGGATGCACTGTTGAATCGACGCATGCAGGAAGGATGGTGTTCGGCTCCAGCGTGGATGGGTTCGGGTCCAGTGATGGGTGATGCGACTGATATTGAAGGCTGAAGCGGGTGTCTCATGGTTCTATAATGGTGATGATGAATCTTTCGAATTCTGATTTTTTGAATATTAGTGATCATGTGCGTGATGTGGGATTGGTACCCGGTTAGAGTGTGAGGCTTGGTGATGTTTGAATTTTTAAATTTTGTGATCTGTATGATTAAATGTGTCTTTGGAGGGTCCATGTATGTTGATTTAGTGAATGTTCTATATGGTTTCCACTTTTCCTTAAAGTGGATTTTTAATAAAATAAATAATGATTTGGAGGACTTATTAAAAACTCACTTTCGGGTTTTGACAATAGGAATTAATTATAAATTTAATAATGAAACTTTTCATTTTTAAATTTTAAAAAATGGATTCCATATTTTTAATAATCAAGTCCAAATTATGTAAATAGTTATCCTTTTTGATATAATTATTAGTAACTTGAGTAGCTATTTTTATTTACCTTGGTTAAATGTTAAATTAGATAAATAAGGGTAAAAATAATATTATATTAATATAAAACTAATCTAACAGATGTACTAATATTATTAGATGATTAATGGGTTAAAACAATATTTAGGCCAAAAATTTGGCATTTGGGTTCCACTTGGGTGTGATAATGACATGTTATATTAATTAATTTAATGTAAAGAAAAATATAACATAAACATGTGTGTTTTTACAGAGGCAATTTTAATATAGGGTTATATACCTGATCACTTAGAATATAAATATTAATTTAAAGGATAATAATATTTCCTAAATCGTGGTATATTATTTATAAATTTTATACATTAAATAAATTAATTTATTTATGACATAATGATGATGAAGTGATTACTTTATTAATAAAAGATTCAAATAAATGATATTATAAATAATAATAAAAATATTTGAACATTTTCATGAAATACATGAATTTTATTGAATATTATTAGATTTTATTTTTGATATAACATATTTTGTTTGAATAAATAAATTTTTAATGGCTTTAACAAAACTAAATAACTAAACATTGTAAAAATTTATAGAAATGAGTTTTAAAAAAATTACTATTTTATTAAATGAAAAAATAGTCCTAATAAATAAGATTCATCCAAATGACTTATTTAATGTTAAAATTTTAATTTATGATCCAATTTAGGTTTTCTTGGAATTTTATAGTAAATATATTTACCATATAGTGTAAAAATACAAGAAGACATGGTAAGAGTTAATTTATTTATCTAATGGTTAAATCCAAAATATATGGTTAAAATTGAGACCTAAACCTATCTAAATCCAATTTTTTGAGATTATTTCCACCCATCCCAATCTTTTAATCATAATATATCACTTTGGTGATATTATATTTCGAAAGTTAATTTCTAATAAAATAGTATTTCTAAACTTTCCTAAACTGCCCCTCATCTCTCTTATAAAGGACCACCAACTATACCCACTTACTCACACCTATCAAGCCACCTTGGCACATCCAAATTTCATTAAAATATGCACCAAACTTCTCTCCCTTCCTCCTATAATCCTTACATTTGGAATAAGGTAGTTCGATAAATAATCTTGGCCTAAAACAAAAAGAGTCACCCTATTAAGAGAAAACGTCTTCTCTCAATCTCTTGTCCATTATTTTCCTTCTCCACTCCCTATACTCTTCTTATTCTATGACCACAAAACAAATCCATTGTCCTCAATATTCTAGTATTTTTTTATGCGAAGGGTTTTACCTACACCCACATGTACCTTAATCTAATTTATATAGAATATATAGTTTTTGTGTACATTGAACTATTTCCTCACAAAACGATGATTGTTAAATTTTCTCCAACCACCTCTCATATTTTCCATTATGATGACACTGTATTTATATATGATATTTATTATATATATACATTCTCAATTCCTCTGATAATTTTTATAACATACCTTTTTACTTTAGATAATGTGTAAATATTATAATTTCATTTGAGGATGTGTGGACTACCACCCCATAAAAGTTATATGACACATGTATGCCATACATGGAAAGTTAAAAAGGATGGATTTAATGAAATTATGTAACATGTATAACACATATAATATAATTTTATTATAGTATACCTATTTATCATTATGTTTTCATTCCATTAGTATGAAGAAAATTAAAATTAGTGTTCATGCATACGTACGACCTACTGTCTCTATGAATAGTGCATTTCATTTCATATCTCCAAAAATTATGGATTATTATAACAAATATATAATGGATATAGATGATATTCAAATTAGGAATTATATTTTTGGGATAGTATACTTTTGATCACATAGAATATTTGTAATCATAAGAAGTTCATTTTTCATTCATGTTCCGAACATCCAAAAAACATTCAACATGAAAATAAATAAATAATTAATTGATATAACATGATAATAAGTAATATAAAATGAAAAATAAAATTGAAAATGTTTTAAATCATTTAGAAACTAACCTATGATTATTATTCAGTAGTATAAATATGAAACGAGACAAGTAGGACTTGAGGTAAGGTAATTCATAAGTCAATCTCCAATAAGAGAGTTAAATATCCACGTAATTGGTTTTATTTTTTCAATAATATATGTGAATGAAATATAATTTTTTTACACTAAATATCCAATTCTATTAGGTGTATTTATATTTTCCACATATAATTATTTCATTGATTTATCCTTAATCTAATGATATGATATTTGTATGGTATTTCATCTCCATCTCCTTTCATTGACGAATATCTTGATGTTATGCACCATTATAATCATATAGTGTGTATATAAAACCTTTTTGACACATTATATCATGAATTACAATATTCTAATTATCATTAATTTTTTTACATTTTATTCCTTAATTATATTTATACAAGTGTTTCTAAAGTGTAAATGGAATCTTTAACTAATTTATTATTCAAATTTCTTTTAATGATTTATTCATATATATCATTCTATTTAACATCCATGTTTTCAAAATTTCTTTAACAATTTATTTATATGTGAATTAATGTTCTATAATGTTAATTTATTTCAATTTTTTAAAAGTGGTATGGTACACTTTGATTTAAGAGTCTTTTTATTAATTTTTTTAATGGTATTTGAAATGGATTGAATATTTCAATATCTCGAAATGATTTATTTTTATTGAAAATGAAATGTTATGATTGAAACATTCATAATTGTAATATTTCATGGGTTATGATTATATAATCGTACTTGTACATTTTACGGGTGGTTACTTGATAAACCAATGATGGGTGGTTACGTGATAAACCAATGATGGGAGGTTACGTGATAAACCAAATATAGGTGGTTTTGTGATAATACAAGGATATGTGATTATGTTACAACCTCCAAAAAATTGGGTATGGATATTTGTTGAATGGAAATTCCATTTAGTGATATTTGAGGAAGTTGACCATATGGCTATTCCATTAACTAATATCATGTTCTGAGTTAACATTATATGTTATATGTTTCTTTCTATGGATTTTTTGTAATATTTTCTTTACAAAAAGGATAATCTAAGAAATTATATTGAATTAAGTGTATTTTACTAATTATTAAAGGTGAAAAGTATTACATTATGATAATGTAGCCATGGTTTATATGTTTTCACAAAATTGACAGTTTTGCTTATTTATGTATCCCTTATTGAGCTTTTATGCCCATCCCATGTTTTGAAAAGTTTTTCATAGGTTTTAACGAAAAATAGATTCCAGGAAGGGATCAAAGAAAAATTTATGATTTTATAGGAAAATAAACGATGTTTCTTTTTTAATGTTTTTCCTTTATGGAAGAAATGTATACTGTTAGATGAGTCCACATTGTATATAATTGGTTTTTTATATATGATTTATGGCCTAATTCTTTAAAACTGTAAACAAGAAAAGATCTTCGATGTTAAATAGTTTAAATTCATGACTTAACTCAATATTATTTAACAGTTATGGTCAGGTCCTTATATAAACATTCTATGAAATTACAATTTGATTTTAATGATATTTTCAAGAATAGATAAAATATAAATAATTTGAGTTAAAAATTCATCAACTCCTAGTTATTTAAAGGATCCCATTTTTTAGGCAATCCTTTGATGTAAATTCTTATTAGTTGGTTATGACATTCTTAAACAACTTTAACATTGAATGATCATAAGGATTTAGATATTGATCTTGATAGAAAACAATGAATTGAACATTAATTGTTTGAAATCAATTTTTTGGAACCATTAGAATGATATTATGCATTATTTCCAATAAAAATAATTATATGTCCTCTGATCATAAACCTTGGATAGTACGATGGACTTAAATATTTTTTTTCATGAGGATAAACTAAAAAAAATATTTGAATTTATCTATACTATTGTATGTCCTATAGTGACGTCCTTTTTCAGTATGATAGATAGGACATTAGTCTAACCACTGGTCAGTACTGTAGTTGGCCTGATGTATCAGATGTACATTCAGTATGATTGATCAGTTTTAAAAATAACAATATATATTCATTTTACTTTATAAAAAGATATATGTTCAATATAAATAAATGTTTTCTTCAAAAACAAACAAGAAAATATAGTTTATATAGAGTTATTAAAATAGAGTTTTATGAAATTATTTGTGATTTTCAAAAATAGGGAAATGAAAAATAGATATTAAACCTCTCAAATCAACAGTATCCAAATTTTTTGAATTCCCAAAAAAACACTTAAAAAACCTAAAACTTTTTAATATATTCAACCATTTTTATTTTTATGAACATCAAAGATATACATTATATCTTAACTCCCACTAATATTATGACTTCTTTATGATCTGATAGAAATTAATAGTTATATGGATTATCATCCTTTATAAAAATACTTATTTAGAAATATTCTCCCCTACGAGACAATAACTCCCACTAGGATTATTGCTTTATTTTTCTGAATCACTCCCTTGAATAAAAACACATTATCAAAACATTTACCCAGAATTTCTCCCTGAGTCTGATACCCAATATTTATCCCAAATTTTCAAAACAGCTCCCCCTTTTGAATTAAAAAAATACATTTGGAAATTATATAATCATTTTGAATGTTATAAAAGAATAACATATGAAAATTTCAATATTAATTATCTATTCATTCAAGTTATAAAAGAAAGTTCATATATCCAATAAGTATTGGAAGTCATGAAATCATAATACATTTGGATAAATTTTAATTCATATTAATAATTAATTCAATATGTTTTGAATTACATCAAGATTTGAAAAAAATGAATTATTTATTATAAAGATTATTATTGATCATGTTCAGCTTCATGACATGTTCATGGCCTCTTGTTGATTTAGAAATTGATGACTCAAACATCACAAGTTTTTCCTCTATGAATACTTTCTTTTTAACTTCTACTATGATACATTCATTCTCCTCACTAGTCTTTTTATTCTCTTAAATTACACAAAATAGGTCATCTTTATAGGATCAAAGTCTAGTGTTTACTAATTCCAAATTGTGATATTTTTTGTTCTTAACATTCAATTCCCCATTCTGGTTATCTGTCATGTATTTGAAATATTCAAAAAAAATAATCTATTAAAAAAATATTTATAAATTATCAAACAAGTTATAAAAGTCAATAGATGCTTTCTTCATTTCTATAATATGATCTGCATGCTCCTTTAGTTAATTATCAAATTTTCTTGACTAACTAAACATTTTTTGAAACATATATTGTGGGATTTGTTATTTTATATGAATGATTTGACATCAGCTACATGATTAATCACATATATATTCAAAAAATTCAGGTATTCAAAATTGTTATTCAGGAAATATTGAATATATTTTCATCTGTATTCAATATTTGGTATGTTTAGAATTCGATCAACTAATAGTTTCATATTTTGGAAAATGTAGTAAATATTTTTCTCTACCTCAGTATCCATTGATTCTGATGAATATGAATTAACTTTTGAATAATGTGGTCTTTAAGGATTGATGTTTGGTTTTTCTTTCTTCTCAAATTTATCATCATCTGATAATTTTTTGATATCCACATATTTTTTTCCTTCATGTTTTTCTGATCCTTTTGTTTTTGAATATTGATACTTGTATTATCTTTTTGAAGATTATTTTTCTTCTTCTTATGATTATAATGAACTTTAAAAGAATCTTATATCTCTATATAATTTTCTATCATAGATGATAACTAAGCTGACTTTTTGGATGACTCAAATATTGCTTTATCTTTCTTTTATTATTCTTTTGTCTCTGTTTCTTGTTCTTTACTAAATTATTTAGGTTCTTTTTTGAACTGGGTCACAGTTATGAAAAACGTTTTTCTAAATTTATTTAATATTTTATATCTTTCCTTCTTACTATTTTTTGATAAACAACTAGAACCAATTATATTATAGACTTTTTTACATTATATTCTTCATCAATCTCATTACCTTTACCTTTATCAAAAAAAATAATGGTATAATTGAAGGACCTACATAAGTTTGTACAAAATCTAAACCCAAAGAATGAGGAATTTTAGTTTTGGAATGGATAATGGTTTTTAAAACTAAAATCAGTTGTACAATAGATAAGGGGGAAACACATAAAAATGGAATTTATGATTTCTTTTATACAACCATTAAAAAAATTCTAATAGTTTTTCCTCCTCCAATAAAATATTCTAATTATTTCTTTTCTCACCCACTTATAGATCGCCATATATCTGAATAATTACTGATTTGGCCTCATCCTTATTAAGATGGAAAATTGGATCACTCAGATTATTTTGAGCCTTTTCTCGAATAGAATGTTTCAGTTCTTATTTAGTCATGCATTTTTTTCTTTTTCACTTTTGTATGAGATGTCTCATTATTTATTTTCTAATTAATAACTTATTTACATTTTTTTTGGTTTGACATCAGACATAGATTTATCCTATTTATCATCAAACATTTTCAACATATAAATAAAAATAAGTTTCATCCTTTCCATAGTATCTTCTCTAATAAGAAAAATATCATCTCTCATAGAATATGAAATATTTATTATCTAGAAGACTTCCATAAAATTTTCTAACACTTTCTTGATGAAACATGGAAATATCAAAAGTGTTGATTTCATTAAAGCAGTCTTGATTGATTCCAAGGATTGAACCAAATAAATTTTGATATATATCACCAACATATTATTTTGAAAATATAAAACAAATATATCAAAGCATTTAAGGAATCCTTTTCACCCTTTTTCAGAATCTAATAACCCTTCAACCATAGGGTATCAAATCTTGAGTCTGGAGTAAGGTGTGAAACCTTGAAAACAATATCAAAATATGTTATTAAATGACTCTTAACTTTTCATTTCACAAAACAAATTTATTTTTCCTATATTCTGTGATAATGAGGATAATATTGACAATCCAAAGTTACTTTTATTATCACTATATATTTTTTAAATTAATTTTTATAATTTTCACCAAAAAAGTTATAGCCACTTTATCCATATCATCTTATGAATGAAACTGAACGGAAATACAAAAATCCCCTATATCCTAGTGGGATACCTTGGAAAATATTAATTCTCAACATATATCAATTCCCAATATTGAAACATTATGAATATTTTAATTAAAGAATCATATTTATCACCCTATTATTTCTTAGTGATTTTATCTCTATTAACTTATTTGTTTTCAATTTTTCCAACAGTGGCCATTGTATAAAGACTTCATCCATTAATAAAACAAATTGAAACATGAGAAACTGGGCACAAAAAGTGATTTTGAGATTCATGCTTAATATCTCTGGAGATCAATGTGGTACATGGTGTTACCCACCCTTATATATCCACAAGTGCAATGATTCACATTTAATAAAATTTAATCATCTTATATTTTTTTTACTTTACTGATCTGATGATCGAGATTTAATCAAAGAAATATTTTAAAAATAAATATGAACACTTAATCATTATAATAAAATTATTCATCTGAGAAATTATTAGTACAACTAGAAAAACACTTTATTGATTATAATAAGAAATAAAATAATATGTAACAAACAATATATGTAAACTATTTTAATGAATAAGTACGAAATTAAAATGAATAATACAATTTGGAATTATGGTTTCCTATCAATATTTATAACCTGTTATTCTTAGTTTTTGTAAAATAAACTAGATATAATATAGATTATAACAAAAATATTGTCAAAATTTTTTTTAACAAGGTTAAATAATAAAAAAATTTGTAATAATTTTTGATTCCTGTAAAATTTTAAATCTAATGAATATTATAATAAATAATTTTTGTCTAGAGAGTTTACAAAAAAAATTCTGATAAATGTTTTATGAATATTTTGAATCTGAAAAATCTAATAAATTTTTATTAGAGAAATTAACAAACCATTATAAAAACAAAATTTTTAGAAACACATAAGATATATTGTACCCCTATCAAAAAATTTTTGTTAATGTAAAAATATTGTTAAATAATAAAAAATATTTGAATAATAATTTCATATTGATTATTCCAAGATTCTTTTCAATATATACAAATCTATTGGAACAAATAGGTTTAATAATGAATATGATCAAGTTGTTCTTTCCTTTCGATAAATTGTAAAGTGGTATCTCCATTTTATCTGTCATACTGATAGAAATTGTGTATTATATCTGTTTTTATCATTTTATTGATGTGATGGTTTTTTAAACAATCAAATTTATCTTTTTTAATCACAAAAAATAGTTAGTTTTGTACAATCTCATTCAATGGTCCAGGAGTGTGTGTTGAATCTACAACACTAGAGAACCTCATCTTCTAAATTCCGTATGTTCAACCTAAGTATTGGAAAGAGCTACTGAGTTTTTTTTCTTATTAAAATTACAATAATTTAAAGATTTTTCTAATAAATTACATGTTCAATAATTACATTTCATTCCCATTTTTCATCCACCAATGTAATCAAAAAAATATTTTAACTCAAAATCATTTCCATTAGAGTAAAACAAACCTAAATACATTTCTCCCTTAATGTGAAAATATTCATTTTATTCCTTTAAGATGGGACACTTTGGGTTTGGCCAAATATCTACCATATAATAATGGTGGAAACATTAAAACCAAATTACTAGTTATTTTGTATTGTAAATTTTCAAGCATTCCTCTAAAAGATATTTTGATAAATTGGTCTCCTAGATTCACTAATGTCTAATTTATTTGAGGTTTTTATATGAGTAATGATACTTTTAGTGTTTACATTAGTAAATTTTTTAATTAAATCATTTAAATACTTATTTTGAGATATAAAAGTACTTTTTGGTTTTTATAACATTTAGAAGTCTTGAATGTATGTTAGCTCACCAATTATACTCATTTCAAACTCATACTTAATCAGATCTAAAAATAATCTGTAAGATGCAGTTGAGTTGAACTAAATATAATTTCATCAATACATATTTGTATAATCATAATAATTTTATCTTCTTCTTTTATAAAAATTATTTGGATCACCGTCTCTCTAAACAAATATTTTTTGTTACAAAAATCTATTTAACGTATCATACCTGGTTATATGGGCATGTTTAATTCATTATAGTTCTTTAGTAAGTTTGAAAACATTTTTACATGTTTTTTATTTTAAAAACGTTGTGATTATTCAATATAAATATCCTATTAAACATATCCATTATGGAAAGAAAATTTTACGTCAATTTGAAATAGTTAGATATTTAATAATGTTCCAAAATCTAGAAGTATACAAATAACATCAGGTATAGCTACCTGGTAATAAGTTTCTTCTTAGCATTTACTTTTTGTTCATTATTACCCTTCATAACATTTCTCACCTTATTTCATATTTTTATTCCATTTTCATCACATTTATTATGAAAATACTATTTTAATCTAATTATGGATGTATCATTAAGTCAATCAACTAAATTCCAAATGTGGTTGTTTTAGATCTCATTGAGTTTATATTTCATTTTATTAATCCAATCCTCATCTCTTAAAGTATTATCGGGGGTTTTAGGATCCAATTTTGAAAATAATGATATATGGTAAATTTCATTTCTCAAATAAATTTAAACACTGAATAGTTAATCTACATCACCAATGATATTATCAGTGTGATGATAACTATGAAATAAGTAATTTCATGTATATTTATAACAATTTTATTTAATAATAGTTTGAAATATTATTAATTAACAACATTATAAATATATTATTTGGTTGTTTTATCATTATAAGATAATTCCAAATAAATTTAAATCAGTATTAGAAATGACTACCAAAGATATGGCTATGTTTTTCTTAATAAAAAAGTGATTGGTTTCATCAAACATATCATAAACTATTCCCTGAAAAGTACATGTATTTTTATTGAACACTCTATAATCATTACTGGTTATATAATACCATAAATATATTCCATTAGCATATTTTTTATTGCAATTTTTTAAATGTACTTTAGTATTTTGAGTGAGTATGTTTCATCCAAAAAAATTTATGTAAGAACATTTTGGTTTCCTACCATCCCACAACTCATAAAGAGATTTATTAAAATAAGGCCTTATTAAAACTCAATTTATATTATAATAGTATGTTCTTCATGCTTCAGATGAAAATTTTATATCAGCTGATCATTTAATGTAATCTCCAGAAGGACTCTATTTCTCCATTCAGTAACACCATTTTATTGTGGAGTTATAGGTATCAAAAAGTTATATATAAGAAATTTTTTAATTAAAAATTTCAAAATTACAATTATCAAATTCTCTAAGATGATCACTATGATTAGTTATCGAGGAAATTGTATTACAATTTGTTACTATATCTACACATGTTTTAAAACAATTAAAGGCTTCAAATTTTTATTATAAATAATAGACCCATGAGTGTTTAGCGTAATCATAAACTAAAATATATACAAAATATTTTCCAGAGTTACTTCATGTTTTTTTGGGACTAAATAAATCTGCGTGAACTAATGTTAAAGAACAATATGGTGATTGGATTGTTTTTTCTTACAAATTTACACAGATCAAAAACATTAGCGGTATCAAACTTTTGTTCGGGTACATTCATCACTAGTATTTATGTAGATAACATAGAAAATTTTCTATGATTACATTTTCATGGAATTCTATTTGTTAACCAAAGATTAATCTTCCTAATCTTTATGGAAAGGAAGGTCATTGCTTATAAGCACTTTTATGATTAATGTGTAAACATTCTCAAGATGATTGGTAGAAAAAATAAACTCATCTTTTGAAATATGAATATTGAATTTTTCATTCATGAATCTCAAAATATAACCCTCCTCGCATTATAGGATTATTCTAATGAGGTTCTGATTAATTAATACAATAAATAAAACGGTTTAATTTAAGTAATTTACAAGAAAATGAATGTTACCAATACTGTTAATCTCTCCTTTAGTAATATCTCTCAATGGTATTTTCTACCTTTCATCATTATGATCTTATAAGATAAATATGTTTTCTAGTTATATTTATAGAACACCCACTATCCATGTACATATTATTTTTTGTTGGAATAATAAATATTTTAATTAAAAAAATACATTAGTGTTTCAAAACTGAAACCTTTTTGGGTCTGGTACTGTCAAAATCTAAAATGTTAGGTAACCGCGATTATACAATATTATTATTTTATAGAAGTTTCATTTATTTTCAAAAAAAAAACGTTGGGAAATCCACCGGTTTGAAATTTTTTAAATTTTTTTATTCATATAGTGTCAACCACAGTAAAAATTAATGAAAAATAGAGCAATATTTGGATCAATGTAATTATTAGTAAAAACATAATTTTTATTAGTAAAACCCATTCAAAAAATATATCTATGAGGTCTGATTTTTTATAATGTTTTTGAATGTATTCCATTCTATTTATAAACTTAGACAAAACTATCTTAAAACTAGATATTTCATATTATATTTTAACATGTAGGTTTTTATCCTTAGTAGTATTAATGTTTGAACTATGTTTTAAAAAATTAGTTTGTAAACTATTTTTCATTGAAATATATTTATCTTGATCATTTGAAAGAAAATCATTTTACAAATTATTTTTATGGTGTTATTTGGAAAAATATGATTTTATTTTTATTGAAATATTAATTATTGAATTTTCTTAAAAAAGTTTACCTTGAGTAATTTTATTTTTTAAAACATTATAAATTTAATTCTCAATAATTTTAGAAAACCTAGATACTTATTAATAACTAGGTAAAGTATTATCCTCTTTAGTTGAGGAAGATTCTTCATTCAAATATGTAGAATTTCTCTCATTAATAATATAAGGGTAATTTGAATTTAATGAATGGTTCTATAGAGATTCATCATTATGTATATTCACCATGAGATATTTTTCACTACTGATAATTTTTCAAATAACCAATATTCCTCTATATAGAACTCTCATTGTCTAAAGAATTACCAGATAAACATTCTCCCCCAATTTCACTCCAATTTAATGAATCATTAATACTCTTTATACACTGGTTCTTATAACACTTGTTAGAATTTATATTATAATACCTTTCATTCCTATCAATTATTTTATGTTTATAATATTCATGCCTTATATGTCCTATTTTCTTACACTCATAACATATAAACTATGTATAAACATTCTTATCACCTTTATCACTAGGAATATTCTTCTATCTATACTAAAAATATTTCATACCAATAATATTATTCATTATTTTAGAAAGATCATCCACATAATTTCTATAATATTTTTATGAACTAGAAACTGATTTAATAATGAATTTATTCTTCTTAAATGATTTCACAATTTTCTTTGTAGATTGTTCTTTAGTTGAATAAAGAGATATAGTTGCAAATGAAACTCCCCCATTAATTTTTTTATCATCTAAGAATTCCATTTAATCCTAACATTTTTTTGTATAAGGGTACCAATGAGATCCTTTATTGTAATATTCATAATCGTCCTTATACCATATAGTGTTATTATTTATGATTCCCAATCATTAATAATGATTTTATTAATCCTTTCAACCAAGATTCAATCAATTAAATATTTCTCTCCCATATATTGTAAACTATTTATAATGGCCATGAATGATTATTTCAACTTAGATATTGATTCTATAGGTAAGAAATCAATATCTTTAGAGTCATCTCTCAATATAGTTGTGCAAATTTCAGTAAATTTTGATGTTCCAAATTAGGAAACATTTATCTTTTTCCATATATTGTTAGCTACTTCAAATGGATATATATTACTATAGAAACATAGAATCATGTAATAAAGATTATTATTCATTAAATTATAATGAAATTGATATTTTTTTATCTTTATTAGAAAATGGAGTAACTAAATTATCAGAAATCTTATAATCACCTTTTTTACATGAAAAAATTTATACAAACCAGTATTGATAAAAATAGTATTCATTCTATCACTCCAGTATTCTCATTCATTCCAATAAAAAATAAGTGGGCTACATGGCTTCATATTTAATAAATTTCTAACATTCAAACCCCCCATCATATCAAATAGAAACATTTGTATAAAATTCATTAGTCTTGAATCAATTTATAAAAATTTAAATTATAATAACATCCTAACAACTTGAAAAATATAAAATAATTAATAACTCAAGAATTATAGTATAAGAAACTTCTTTGATACTAGTTTTTGGATCATAAGTGCATATGAGGGACACAATAGGAGGTGAATTTGAGATTAAATTTTTTTATAAAACCCACAAAAAGGTTAGATTCACATTTTTCCTAACGATCCGAGTATTAAAATCAAATCCATAAAATGTCTGAAATATATGTGTACTTATCAGTCTCATATATAGTTCCATAAATCTATTATTCAAAATATTTATAGAAAACATCTTTATAATGTATATTATTAGTAGAAAATAAACTTTTAAATATTTCTAAAACAAAAAAATTATAATAGTATGAATTATTTACATGATTTATAAATGTTAAAAATAATATTTAAACATAACAGTTAAGGAAATCATAAATACTGACATAATATATTCTCTATTTTAATACCTACTATAAAGGACTATCTTTATTTAATAAGAAATCCCTTAGTATGATGATCATTATATATCTATCTGAAAATCCATAGATTCCCCCAATTTGAAGATTTAGATTCAGTACTATATTTTTTAAATAAGAAATCCCTCAATATGATGATCGACATATCTCTCTTCCTAGCATAGGATGCCATTGATCTTATGTATCAAATTCACTCATCTCCCAATCCCTTAAATCCCTTTATCTAACCATGATCATACATAGAGAATAAAAAACCAAAGTATTCTATGGAATTTACAATCCTCACATGAATTCTACAAAAAATCCAATCTCTATGAAATTAGAAAACATTTAGAATAAGATTTTCAAGATGATAAAAACTTAGATTAATTGAGTTGTGAATGAATCATCTCTAATTCTTTAAATGACTTCATATTTATAATTAATCCTCCAATGGTACTATTTCTTATTTTTTTTACAACATCCTCATAATACATTCACAATTAAAACTCATAAATATCTGGATCTTTATCGTGATATATGAGCCTAGTCTATACTTCAATTTTCCAATGACATTTTTTTGGCACCATTACAATTGTATTGTGGATTATTTATGATTGAAACAATTCTAAATACTCTGATTATAATCTGGATTGTCTGATGGACAACACTATTGTTTGTCAAACTGATAAACTAAATAATGTTTAATCTTTTGTATCGATACTATTTTCCTAAAGGGCCTGTTTTTGTAATTCCGATAGATAGAAAATTTTTCTAACCAGTGTTCAGTATAATATTTGATCTAATTTTTCATACTTATATTTTTCCCAATGGATTGGTTTGAAAAATAACATTTTTTAAACATTTTACATTAGAACAATTTTTGTTTTCAGTATAAAGAAATATTTTCTTCAAAAACATACTATATTATATGGTACATATAATTTTAGTAAAAAATAGTTTTAATGATTTTTTTGTGATGTCAAAAACTAAGGAAATGAAAAAGTATAATGTAAAATATATTACATAATAAATGTATTCCATAACTTAAGACTCACTCATCATGTATGTTATTTATCTTCCTAAATAAGAAATGTATCATAATTATTTAAATTATTTAAACAACTAATTTTATTATTCATTTTATTTTTTTAATTACCGTATTGTATTTAATTTCATAACAATTTATGTTCATATCGGATGTTTTGATGATTTTCAGATCATGGACTGAAGATGAATTTTGTAGGATTACTATAGTCAATAAGGACGTCATTCTTTCATATAAATAAAAATAATCATATTACAATTACAAATTTTATATATTAATTGTACTTTTAATAACCTTAATAAATGAATTTTATGATAAATTAACTATACTACAATCATTGAGACAGTAGGCCATACGTATACATGAGTATCATTTCCATCTATCAATGGTCATGATAGATTGAAGGTAAATATTTATTTATATTTATATAATGTTTTTTATATAATAAATACCATATTATCTATTTAAATATACTTTTAGATATCATTAATGTTATGGTGTGATGAAAAATGATTCACATCACTTCATAGTGGTGGTAGTCCACACTTTTGAATGAACAACCTTCTCAATTTTCAATGAATATAGTTCTAAGAAAATATATAATATATTATTTTTATAGTATGATAATTATATAAATAATATAACATAAATATATATATTAAAATCCATCATTATAAATACCATGAGATGTTGTGATGGAAAATGATTTGCATCGGTTCACGATATGTTAGTATGCCGTACACCTGAACAAAAGTGTATCTTTACAATTGATGGAATCAGAGATGAATATATGTATTTTAACTAACATAAAAGCACATAATCTTATGTAATATGATTATCTTATTATTTAAGAAATTTTGAATAATATTTTATAGGAATTTAAGAATAAATAAGAATAAAGCCTTTAGTGAAATGATATACCTCTTCTTATGATAACGACCTTTCCTTAACACCTTATAAACTATAAGGACATAATTACTCCTAAAATAATCCATCTATAGTGTGGGGAGGTATTTTAGTAAATTATTTTCTTGTTTATAGGCTAGTAAAAATGACTCAAGAATTACTTAAATTGTTAATAAAAAGTCGTTTTCGTTGAAAAGGCATAAAAATTTATATAATTAGAATATAGTATAAGGATGAGAAGAAATAATCTCCTAAAATAAATTTTTTACATGTTTTAACTTTATTTTCACCCTTATCTCTTCATTTTTATCCCTCATTAATCCATTTGACAATTACCGTGATTCTAATGCTGTTTCTCTTTGGAGGTGAGGAAAATTACAGTAAAAGGAAAATAACCCCTGAATGGATAATGGTTGATATTTTCATCCATATATATTTCACATGACTTGAGATATGATTTTTCAAATTTTTAAATCACTTTTAAATTATTAATTATTATAAAATATCATTAATGTCATTTTTGGAAATAGAAGAAATATTATAATGTAATATGTGTCTAATTCATATAAAATGATTCCAAAATTACATAGATTAGAATATTAGGATTATAAGTCCATAATATACTCACCCAATAAAAATTTATAGTTTTTATATCATTTTGTAATTTTTATTATCATTAAGACATTTTTTAACCAATTTTGACCGTAATTAAGGTAATGAAATTTTTAATATTAAAGGGATAATATTTTACATCTATGGTGAAATATAGATCATATATTTAGAAGGGATGATTATTTCACGAGTTAGAACCATAACTTTCCACTAAAATTATTTTCATGATTTTTAAATAACTTAACAAAATATTATTTAACATAAAATATTTTTAATCTCTTTTTAATAAATATTCACATAATTTGACATTTAAAACTACATGACAGTAATTTAATTAAAATATAAACCTTTACCACATCTCTAAAATGTATGTTTATCATCTAAATTCATTGTATAAAATAAAAAATGAAAAAATAAACTTTTAATATCATTAAAATAATTCACATTATTTTTATAATTCTTTCATAAGAAATGATTCTGTATTTTGTAAGTATTTAGGGTAATTATTTCCTCAGTAAAATTTAGAAATAAATTTCAATCAATGAGAATAATTTATATTTAAAATACAAATTTATAAAAAAAACTATTTTTATCCCATTCAAAAAATAATATAGTTATTAAAAGAAAGAAAGTGAAATAGTTACTTTTTCTTTTCCATAAATATTATAAAGGTCAAAATCAATTAAATATAGAAAAAATTGGCCATATGTTCTAAAATTGGATGTATGTGGATTAGAAATACTCATTAAGTAGTTTAATATAAGTTTTAATGTTATTTTATATACATATTATATTATTTATAACCATAATTACAAGATATACCCTATCAAAGTGAATTATTTACTATGGTTTTTATTCCGATTTACAAAAAATAAATGGGAAAAATTAAAAAATTCTGATATCGTGATTTCAAATATTGAATTAATTTTTCATGATTAAATTTCGTAA
Organism: Viscum album; assembly: GCA_963277665.1. Classification (NCBI taxonomy): domain Eukaryota; kingdom Viridiplantae; phylum Streptophyta; class Magnoliopsida; order Santalales; family Viscaceae; genus Viscum; species Viscum album. The sequence continues at coordinate 1,269,267,661 of OY728151.1, read as the reverse complement.
TGTGGCAGATATTAAATTATTATTAATACTCAATGAAAATCATCTTCTTCGAAAAAAACCATTTAAGTATAAAAATATTTTTATACCAATTTTAACAATTAAATTTATTCCAATTTACATAATTGGATATAACATAACTAAATTTATTTCTAAAACATTTTAAAATAAAATGGAACATTGTAAATTCATGCAACAAAAATAGAATTTTCAATAAGAATTAGAATAGCTCACTAGTCACATTAAAATCAACCTTTTTAAAAAAAAATCCACAAAAACAATATAAATGAATTTTAAAATAATTATTTAAAAAATAATGTACTTTTTGCCCATTAAAATTTATTAAATGTACATGAAATTAATAGCATTATTTACAAAAAAATATAAAAACTCTTTTCAATGAATAATATAACTTTACTATAAATTGAGTTCTTATTTTCTAGTGACTAATAAAATAAATTTTATTGATTATGATATTTATATATATTTCATAATTTGGTTAATCCTATTTATAACATCTAATTTAGTGGATAGTTTTTTATAGTAATATTTAATTTATAATATTTTGTGCTTTGTTTGTGTTTGTTGTTGTATATCATGTGTTCTATCGAACATGGTCATTATTTTTAAAATATTTGGATATTAAATTCCCCCACATTAATGAGTATTTTTGTCAAAAAAATATCTTGATCAAGGTAACCAATGTTTCAAAAATGGAAAATATGATTGGTCAAATCGCACACCCTAAAATGGTTTATTGAAACTTCCACTTATGAAGTGGGAGATATAAGTTTGATGGAAACCTGAAAAATCAAATGAATAGATTTCCAAATAGGATAAAATTAGTGGGAACTGTAAATATAAACATAAAGGAGATACATAATGTCTAAATAATTATGGGGGAGTGATAGAGATCATTGATCATAAGAATATGAAAGATAATGATAAAGCCTATATCCTTCAAACCATAATGTCATGAGACATCCCCCAGGGCCCATGTTTTGAATATGCTATGCTCAATTCCCATAGGCCAAGGGATGGTAACTAGTGCCGAGTAGGAATATCCCTCAAAGGGGATGTATTTTTCTATGAACCTATTCACATGCACCCATCTCCAAGAAATACTACTGAAACTATAAACTCTCAGTAAACAGACATTCATCCCACTATGACCACCACTAGGAGTAATAGTGAAAAAATGATAAATTAAACACGCTAGAACCAAATAAAAAATAAAACAAATTATGTACAAGATCCTGAATCTCTTCTATAGAAATCCTTGCATGATCGGTAGGTATAGTGAGCTGTCTGAATGTCATTAATGGGTACCACATCCATCAGATCACCCTGAAGAACCACCTATCTGTGTCCAACCAAGGACTCTATCAAAGTTATCGACCATCTAGAAAATGCACGACATGTGTGGGAGAAGCCCATGAAGGGGTGTGTAAAATAATACATATTAGGGACCCCAAACCAAAAAGGTAAATCAAAATGTAAGAAACAACGCAAACTGCAAAAGAGGTACATAATTTGTAGCCTCTATCAAGTACAATCAAGAGAGTCACTAGAATCACCCCACACCAAGTTTTATATGATAATAATGTATATAAATATAAAAATCCATAAAGACATACGGTCTCCATAGGACACCTAATCTACACACTTGCAAGAGACCAGCTCCGCATCTTCATTTGAGACCAACTTTACGCCCTTAGAGGAAACTAACTCCTATCCCTCGTAGGTGACAAACTTGTGGCCCTTCCATGAGACCAACTTTGTACCCTCATAGGAGACCAACTCTATGTCATCGTAGGAGACCAACTTCATTCTCTCGCATGGCATAAACTTCGTACCTTCATAGGATACCAACTCTATGACTTCTCCACAACTAGTCACATGACTCTATCCTTATCATGCTTGTTCTGAAATCACCTACTCACAAGCCAAAAAAATTCATACCTGAACCTCCATGAAACATCATGTATAGTATCCCAAAAGGAAATACTCATCAACAGGGTCTCAATGCCACAAACAACTCCTCAAAGAGACACACAATTTTGAAGTTATGGGTATTTAATTAAAAAGTGGGCCGGTTCAATCCACGTCTGGTCCTACCCGGTCAGACTGACCAGACCCACAGGGTTCGAACCGACCCATCCGACCAACCCGACCAGTTGAATTGGACAAACCAGCTGGGTCGACCCGGTCTATTGGGCCCGATTCCAGCAAAGTTGGCTCGATTGGGCCAGTTCATTCCACACAAACATTGTGGCTATAACATCATGGACAACACAATGCATCCATCTGTTGAGTTGGTCGCTTATCTCGCATGCGGTCTATGGGACCACGTGCCACTGGGCCCGATGTGGTGCCCTTCCACATTGCCGGTATTCACCTCCATAACCCACCCAATTCGCGGCTTCCCGTCACCACCCACGACCATGACACTACAGACCCCTCCACCACCATCCATAAAGTTAATTACCACCTACTTTCGAGTGGTCTTGTCACTATGTGTTTCCGCCTCCACCTCCCATTTTGTGGGCTTCCACTATTTTCATGGTGTACCATTTTTAAAAACAATAATAACTTCACGATCCTTGGGTCTCTGTCTACACTTCTAGGGGTTCCAAATCTTCTAGTCATCACTCTAGGGGTCCGACCAGATTTAGAACCACCTGGTGAAACATGTCTCAACCATAACAGTATTCCAATGTGGAACGTAAGAACCGGGACAAATAATAGCACAATAAAACTCTTATAATGGACTATGGCATTGTTCATTTCTTCCTTGGTCCATTTAGGTATGTAGTCTTATGAATAAGGAAAAAAAAATATTTATTGTGATTCACTACCATTAATCACGAATTTTAATTTTCCCACAGGAACAATCAAACTATTGATAAACCTATTTGTGATTTGGTCCACATTCATCATTGGAATTTAGAACGGGGTAAAAAATACTATAAAATAAACCCCTACCTAGAAAGTGGATCAGTTGGATGATAGGGTTATTCATTGATGGGGATTCTCCCATGAACATCCTCAATCCATCATTTGTTGGAGTTCATTGTTCATCAGTGCTAATGAGGAGATTCCTTCTCATTATTTTAGGGAAACATCAGGGCTCCAAAGAAATATTCTCTAGCATTAAGAATTCTAACGTTGGTCCCTATGTATAATTTATGGAGGAAACATGCTAATCTGTTTCATTATTTTAAATGTGTTTCTGCATTTCCAAGATTCTTCATTGCAACGTCGTGGGGTCTCGGCAACCTAGTGATACTAAGTCACTTCATAACGTTGAGGAAATAAAATAAAATAACAACTTCAATTATATTTCATTTTTCTCTTAAAACTTCCATAAAATAAATTTTTTATCCAACCAGCATCGGTCGATGTTAGGCCCCACCTAAGCTAAACTCATTGTTCATAGCTCAAAGGTTCCCTGATATTTTCGATCTGGGCACTCTTTTAGAAGTTATTAAAACCACACATGCTTGATATTTTTAGTTATCTTAAAAATAGATTGAACATTTATTTTGGGAACCACAAGACTAAGAATCTTGTTTCATCTCCATGCTCGGTCTCAAAATAGTCCCATATAATTTTCAAAAAAATTTCATGGAATATCTTGAACATTACATTCTCCCCAACTTAGGGCTTTACATCCCCAAAATCTGAAAAATTGTATTAAAAACAAATTGGGATGATGAGAATAAACTTGAGTTTCCCACTCAAATGTGCACTCTTGGAGATTCATGTTCTTCGACCGAAAATGCACTATATGAATAGATCTCCCACACATGGTCCTCTCCTATCAACCCTCAATCTCCCACAAGAACTCCTCAAATATAACCGCGTCATCAATGTCCATCTCACCCTAGTCAATGATGTGTGACCAGTCATGTATGTATCTTATTAGTTGGTATATGTGAAATATGTTGTGAACCCTTGATAATTGTGGAGTTAGACATAAGAGGTACACCACCTCACCCACTCTATGCAGTATTAGAAAAGTACAGATAATCCTTGTTGATAACTTGCTTCCCCATCCAAATCGATTTATCCCACATCAAGGAGATACACAAAGGAACACATGTCCCCACTCCTCGAACTCCAATGGTCTCCTACACTTATCAACATAGGACTTATGGTCGATTTTTTCAATCTTAATCCACTCCGGGATGACATGAACCTTCTCTATAATAGCATGCACCTACTCCGGACCTAATGAGCACTAACTCTCTGAGGTCTATCCAACAAAGTGGTGACCTGTAGGGTTTCCCGTACGAGGCCTCAAATAGATCCCTACCAATGGAAGAGTGGTATTTGTTGTTTTATTCAAACTCCACCAGGGGTTGATGATCCAACGATATATGGAAAAAATCGAGGATGCAGTCACATAGCATGTCCTATAGGACCTGAATTTTCTACTCTGTTTGACTGCCTGTCTGTGGGTGGAAAGTTGTACTCAAGCATAGCTGAGTCCCAAATACTCCTAAAATCCCTTCCACCGTCAGGATTTAATGTTTGTTTCATGATGTGAGACTATCGTTGTTGGGAATCAGTGGATTTGAACCATGTCCTGCACATAGAGGCATCCCAAGCTCTCTATTGAACCATGTTCCTGAATCGCTAGGAAGTGGACCGACATGCAGAGTCAATAAACGATCACCCAAATGGTATCATACCCCCTGGATGTACATGTTAAGCCCATCAATAAGTAAATCAATATTCCATCCCACTTCCACTCTGGCACATCAAGGGGTTGGGTCAGACCCACTGGAACCTGGTGCTCAACCATCACTTGCTGGAAAGTGAGTTATTTAGAGATAGACTCTTCCATTTCCTTCTTCATTCTCGACCACCAAAATTGATGTAGGAGGTCATGGTACACCATTTAAAAACCTATATATACCACCAACATAGATGTATGGAACTCCTTAAACACCTCCACCCTTAACATCTCCAGTACAACTGTGCATCTTTTAAAAATAATGACGTGCTCCCAACCATTTTAATATCCATTAAGAGCATTCCCCATGGACACATGAGCACATCTAGTATCATAGTTCGTATCTTTGAGTTGTACCTCCCAAAATCCCTGTAATAGTCAAGATATAACCACCAATTATTTAATATTATCCACTCTATCCCCATCCATGAAGTATATATGAGGCGAGGCCAACTACTCTGATGCCACGTTCAGTATCTGTGATCTTGATCTCCGTCTAAGAGAATCTATAACTACATTCCCCTTCCCAAGAGTATATATTATCTCAAAGTCATAGTACTAGAGGAACTCTCGCCAAATCCTATGTCAAATGTTTAGATTCTTCTGAGGAAAGATATATTTGAGACTTTTGTGGTCTGAGAAGACGATAAACCACTCACCCATAAGGTAGTGTCACCACATATTAAATGTGAATACTACCCCGGCCATATTCATATCATGGGTCATGTTTTTCTTCTTATGTGGTCTCAACAACTATGAACCATAGGCAATCACCACTTACCCCTGCTTCAGGACACAACCATGCCTGGTACCTGATGCATCGTGGAACACTACATACCCGAAAACCTCTTCTAGAAATCTCAGGATGGGAGCACTTGTCAAAATCTGCCTCATCATTTAAAATCTCTCTTGGAAAATCTCTGTACATATGAAAGGTTTCCCCATTCGTGTAAAGGATTTCATGGATGATACTACTTTGTAAAAGTTAGGAACAAACCTTTGATAGTACTCATCCAACACAAGGAAACACCACACCTTAGAAAAGTTCTTGGGTGGATACTAAGAAATCAGGACCTCTATCTTCACTAGATCTATAGAAACTCTATCCTCTGAAGTAGCGTTCCCCAGAAAGTGGAGCTCCCATTTCTAGAACTAACACTTTAAGAGATTCCCATAAATATGATTCTCTCGAAGTAAGTCCAAGACCATCCTCAAGTGTATCATGTGCTCCTCTAGAGATGATGTGTACAGTAGAATTTCATCAATAAAGACCACTACAAACCGGTCTAGGTAAGGCTAAAAGATCCTATTCATGAGTCCCATGAACACTGGTAGGCAGTTTTTCATGAAAAATGGCATCACTATGTACTCTTAGTGGCTATAGTGACATCTAAAAGTTGTCTTCAAAATGTTTTCATCCAGTATCTGAAGCTGGTGAAAGCCTAATCTAAGATCTATCTTTGAGAACCATTTATCTCCCTTCAGCTGACCGAGGAGTTCATAAATCCTTAGAATTGGATATCTATTATTCATGGTTACCTAATTATTTCTTTGAAAGTCCTCATATAACCTCAATATATCATCTTCCTTCTTGGAAAAAATATTAGGGCTTCTCTGGGTGAAACACTAGGTATCAACAAGTCCTTCCTCTGAAAGTACACCATCTATACCCTTAATTCACAAATCTCTATGGGATCTATTAAATATGTTGATGTAGATATTGGTTTCTTCTCAGGGTATAGATCAATACAGAAGTCTTCCTCCCTATGATAAGGTTTTCCTGGGACTTCTTCTGAAAAGACACCACCATATTTTTCCACCACTACCAGAATATGAGGACTCATCTCATCCACTGCATTTAGGGTCATTCATTCCAACTGATGTGTGAACGACTGCACCATCCTACATGCGAGTCCACCCTATTCTGCTCTGGTTTGGTTTTCATCGATAAAGGAAAACCTTGTCCCATCTCCGCGGACACACTACACTGTGCTCCTAAAACAGTCGATATGAGCATTAATGATGGATAACCAGACCATAACCTGAATTAATTCGTAAGGACTCAATTCTAAGAACAAGATATCCATACTGAAACACTTTCCCCTAATAGCATGGGAACACTATCATCACCAGTGTGTGGTCATCAAATCTCTTCCCATATGAGTCTCTAAGCATAAGGATCAAGTCAACAATTCCACTAGAATCACCATGTCGTGAACAGGGGTCGTAGTGATAAAAGAGTGTATGGAACCCATGTCTATAAAAATTGTATCTAGAGTGGAAAATTCACAGATCGTACCTCTAAAAATATTAGGAGACTCATGATTGTAATCCTCCATCACCTACAGCTGGCCCTGCCCCACTCCACCATATCCCTAATCTTGAGGTAGACTATCTGGGTGTAGTGGTGGTAGTTCCTTGAACCTCTGTCCACATCACTCTACTCATCCTCCTCTACCATGTCTACCACCTAGTGAAATGAACTATTCTATTGTCCTTCACTACCTCGGTAGTCTATTGACCATCTTCTAGTCAGTCATACGATTGGTCAAAAAATCTCTCGACATATTCCCATAACAATCTCAGGTGTAGCACAACCATTCTCTTGGTAGACTTAATCTTCCCTAGAAGCCAGGAACTATTGATCCTGGGTCCTAGGGTCATCCCCTAGACTGTCTGGTCCTCTTAAAACCCTTCGTTAGCTGTCAGCTACCTACTATAAAAGACCCAATTAACTAACACCTAGTGGTATTTCCCACTACCGATGCTTTCTTCGAAAAAATCTTCTCTACCATTAGAGATCTTCCAGCACCCCATCATTTATATATATGCTAAGGTATATTATAGATTCCATGATATCCTTATGTAGTCCCTTATTAAAGGTATGGTTCATGAAGAATGGGTCATGCACCATGTCCGCAGAGTACTGAGAAAACCCCATCAATCTCGTTCTCTACTCTGCCACCATATGGCTACCCTACTATAGATGTAGGAGCTCCTGTATAAGAATAGAATATAATGTTTATGTAATAAAATACTCCTTGAAGGATACTGAATGTCTGACTTGGATAGGGTCTCCTCCTTGTGTGTCTGTATTGTCAAGCTCCACCATACCCCACCAAGATCTGTATAAGACTCACGACTAGGACCACCATATGGTCAATGGGGTATCCTCAAAAGGCCAAAAACTCATCTAACCACCTCCATCCAATCCTTCGGTACCCGATGATCTGCCTCACCTCCTAACTGGGGAAGACACTGTCTCTGAAAGACATTCAATACACTAATCTTATGTGCATCCTCTACCATTAACGTCTAAAGGAACTGCTTCACTTGGGTTGTGGTATCACTAGTACCCCACCTGGAGGTGCTATCTCTGGAAACAGTCCATAAATTGATGCATCATCAATAATATTTCCATCCTAGTGGTTGTTCCATAGAATCCTATCTAGCTACATGTATGGAAGTATCTTGAAACAAAAAAATAGGTTCCATGGTCAATAGAGTACACCTGGTTAGATGACCCAGTCTCAATAATGATATGAGAACACACAAAATTCTTATATGATGCATGAAACATTTATTTCCCATTCAAACATTTATTTCCCATTCAAATAGTGTTTCCATGTGGATAAATACCTCAGCCTCTGAAACAACACTGTATTCTCAGGCCTGAATGCCGAACTCGAACCACCTAACATTGTTTAAAAAAAGTAAAATGGGCCACCCTTTGATACCACTCTATCATGACATATCCCTTGGGTCCCTACCAGTACTACCCCAAGACCACATACCATAGGTGAGGGGCTGGTGGGTAGTGACATGTAGGAATATCACACAATGTGGAGTCATTTTCCTAAAAACCATTACACACGCACCTGTCTCCAAAAAAATTTACTAAAATTGAAAACACTAAGTAAAAAAAGACATGTATCACTCTATGACAACCACTAAGAGTGACAGTAAAAAACTAAAGAGTAAATGGGATATAATATAATACCAACTAAAAAATAGTGTAATCTCTTGGATCTTGTCTATAATAAATCCTACCTGATGAGTAGGTATAATGAGTTGTCTGAATGTCGTTGAAGCATACCACATCCATCGGGTCACCCTGATGCAGCACCTATATCCGGCCCACCAATGACTTCAAAAAATAAGTTGATCTTCTACTCAATACATGAACCATGCAGGTGAATCCCAAGTAGAGGTTAGTAAAACTATACTCAGTAGGGACCCCAAACCACAAAGGTAATGTGATACCTCACCCATACCTAATTAGATTGAGGAGGCGGTGAGGGCTACTTGGCCTTAAGAAACATTCCCAAGACACCAAAGCCTGGAAATAAATGTCGAGGGCTTCATGATCATGATGGGGAACGATTTTCCCTTAATACAAAACCAACCAAACCATCCACTAACAGCCACTACATGATGCATGTCATTTCAATTACCCAACCATGCATTCCCAAAAGGCAACCAAGTTGTTCCACAACACAACTCAAAACCAATACAACTAGACATGTCCACACAACATCAGAGTACACTACGGAAACTAAACAACCAAACACCACAAGCCATGACACCACCACAACTCCACACTAAGCTCCAAGCTCCATGATCCACTAAGGGATTACAATGCTCCACTAAAAGAGGGTGATGCCTTCCCTTTTCCCATGTTAATGTACACAACATCTGCAAAGACACCACAATGCCAAAGTAGGGGGTGAGTACTAAAACTCAGTAGGATTTCCCCAAATGACTTCCCTACACATGCCACTAGGATAAAACCTTTAGCACATTTATATAAAATAGTTTATATAAATGAAATCACAAGTGAAACCATTTTCAAAAGACAAACATGTCCTTACCAAGCAATCACACCCAAACCAAGAAACCATGGGATGGCCAACCAAACATGCCACATGCCATCTCATCATTTACATTTTATCACAACAACTTCCATATTGCAAATCAATGCACAATAAACAAACAAAACAACCAAAACAGTGGGACTTCCGCCCAACTCGTTCACTCATTCACACCAGAACAATCAAAACGGTGGGACTTCCACCCAACCCGTTCACCAATTCACAACTAGCGGTACTTCCCTACCACTGCTCATATGGTGGTTCTTCTGAAAACTATCCATCCCCTTTTTATAGTGATACTTCTCGACCACTTCCATACAAAATTTCAATCAAGCCAAAACAAGTATAAACCCACCATGGTCACAACCACATCCAATCAACCAATTCCATTGCATGTCAATCCACTTAAATAAATCACCCATTTATTGAAAACCATTTCCCATGCCAAACCACGTTCCAAAGAAACAACCTCTTTATTCAAAACCATTTCCATAAATCATTTTCCGAAATCATCCATAGCATCCTATTTTAAAATCTCCATTTTAAAATCCACAACAAGTGAATTTTACCATAAAACCCCCATTTTCCCAAAAATCCCCAAATAGATGTTCAACTAAGATTTCTCATCAAAACACAATTAATTTCAAGCAAAAAAATAATAATTGTAACCAAAACCATTGACTCTAACCATGTGGAGTTTAGAGAGAAGCCACATACCTTTAGGGTTCCTAAGAAATCGACCCACAAGACACAGCACCTCAAATATGGCGAACGCACCACCGAAACCTATCTCGATCCCATTACCTAGAATCCATGAGCCTTAAAATAATCACCCAAGGAAACCAAGACCCTAGATCTACACAAAAAAAGTATATATCTAGAAAACCAAGAAAGAGGGAAGAGCAGATCTAGAGGAAAACACAAAGAAACCATGAGAGAAGACTTACCCGGGAGCAATCACCTTCAAAACACCAAGAAACCACTTACAAATGCTACCAAAATGAATGCGAAAGCTCCTCCACCCCCTGAGAACCAACTAACCCGAGTGAGCCGCAAGTGGGAGGATGTTTGGATTGAAATAGGTTAAGCCAGTGGGTCCCTAGAACTTATAACCTTATTTAAGTGGCCACACGGTTAGTCCGCACTATTTGGAAAACTGTGCGCTAACCATGCGCATGCTACTGCCTTGAGGGAAAGGGTCTGCACGGTTGCCTCACATGGTTTGGCAACTCGTACACAGGTCGTGCAAAGCCTACTGTCTCCCTTGCACGGTTTTTTGGGAAATCCACATGGTTTCCACTAACCGTGCTCAAACTGTACACCCCTTTACAAGCATCCAAACTCATCCAAAACCACTCCAAACTCTACCAACCTCTTCCCAACTCATCCCATTCACTTAAAAAACATAAAAATGCTTAAAAAGGCCACATACCACAAACCGGAGGTACTAAATTCTCCCCACCATTGCAGTTTTTGTCCTCGGAAAGTATTGAACCCGCCCTTTGACGAAAGAGCTTGGGCCACTGCTCGACCATCTCTTTCACCCACTCCCAAGTCTCCTCTTGAATCTGACCATGTTTCCACAAAGCATGAACTAAACTGATACTTTTACTATGAAATGCTTTCTCTTTCCTATCCATAACCCACACTGGCACGTGCACCAATGAAGCATACGGTTCTAGCTCAACATGATCCCATCGAATCACATGGTCATGATCCGGTTGATACTTTTTCAACTGTGAAACATGTAACACATTGTGCACCACACTGAACCTAGGTGGAAAAGCCAAATGATAAGCCACCTCTCTAACCCGCTCAGGAATCTCAAAGGGTCTAATATACCTCAGAGATAACTTTCCCTACTTTCTAAACCGATGATGACCCAACCTAGGAGAGATCCTCAAGAAAAAATGATCACTCACCTCGAACGAAAAAGGCCATCTATGATGATCCACACAGGATTTCTAACAACTCTAAGTCGTATCCAGTCTCTTCCTAATCAACTTGATCTTCTCCGTAGTCTCATTACGAGGCTCGGTCCAACCATCGAGGACTCACCTGTTTCAACCCAATATAGTGAAGAACGACATGGCCGCCCATACAATGCTTCAAACAGAGCCATCTGTATAGATTCTTGGTAACTTTTATTGTACGAGAACTCAACCAACGACATTTTCTCCTCCCACAAGCCACCAAAATCCATGACAAAAGCCCGCAACATATCCTCTGGATTTTGTATCGTCCTCTCGGATTGACCATCCATCTGAGGGTGATACACCATCATCATAGTCAACTATGTCCCAAGTTCTTGCTGCAAGGATTTCCAGAAACGAGATGTAAACCTCGAATCTCTATCTGATACAATCGAAACTGGACCACTATGCCTCTTTACCACCTCCCAAATATAGATTTTGGACAGATCCTCCATTGTATGATATTCACGAATTGGGAAGAAATGGGCCGACATCGTTAGCCGGTCCAGTATCACCCAAATGGCATCATGATTTTGACCGTTCTTGGGAGACCTATAACAAAATCCATCGTTATCTGATCCCACTTCCAAACAGGGATTGGTAAAGATTGCAACATTCCTGCTGGCCCCTGATGCTCTGCCTTGACATGCTAACAAGTCAAGCATCTAGAAACAAACTCAGCCACTCTTCTTTCCATACCATCCCACCAGAACTGGGCTTTCAATGATTTATACATTTTCTGAATTCCAGGATGAACAGCCCACCTAGAATGATGATACGCCTTGAGAAGATCCTCTTGAAAAAAAAACTAGTACAACCATCCAATTCTGAAAATACAAAACTGAATCTCCATTTAGATTCCAACCCTCAATGGTCTCCCCACCATTGAGTCTTGTCCCCATAGTCACACACTCAGAATCAAATATCTACATATACCATGAATTTCTCACCGAAGAGATAATGACACAACACTTTCAAAGCATGGACCACTACAGGCAAATCCAAATCCTGAGTTGGGTAGTTCTTCTCCTTCACTCTCAACTGTCGTGAGCCATACACAACCACATGATTCCCTTGAATGAGAACACACTCCATCCCTGATCCTGAGGCATCACAATATAGCACGTACCCTTTTCCTGGTTCTAGCAAAACCAATATTGGTGTTGAGGTAAGGCGACCCTTTAGCTCTTCGAAACACTGCTGACACTAATCATTCCACTGTAATGGAACATTTTACCTTGTCAAAGCAGTCATCGATTAATCCAAACGTGAAAATGCACAAAAAAGTGCTGATAATATCCAACTAGACCAAGAAAACTTCGTATCTCAAACACATTCTTTGGTGATTTCCACGAGATAACTGCCTCCAGATTTTCCAGATCCACTAAAACACCCCTTTTAGAAATTACATTGCCAAGAAAACAGACTTCCTGTATCCAAAAGTCACACTTTGACAATTTTGCATTCAACCGATGATCCCTCAAAATCCCCAGCACTGTCGCCAAGTGCTGCTCATGCTCCACCCTTGTCTTTGAATACACCAGAATATCGTCTACAAACACCACCACAGCTCCACGCCAAGCTCCAAGCTCCAAGACCTGCCAAGGGATCACAATGCTCCACTAAACTAGGGTGATGCCTTCCCTTTTCCCATGTCACAGTACACAACATCTGTAAAGACACCACAATGCCAAAGAATGGGGTGAGTAGTAAAACTTAGTAGGATTTCCCCAAATGAATTCCCTACACATGCCACTAGGATAAAACCATTATTACATTTATATAAAACAGTTTATATAAATTAAATCACAAGTGCGACCATTTTCAGAAGCCCAACATGTCCTTACCAATCCATCACACCCAAACCAAGCAACCAAGGGAAGGCCAACCAAAAAATCCACAAGCCTTCTCATCATTTACATGGTAGCACAAAAACATCCATCTTGCAAAGTAATGCACAAAAAAAACCATAAAAACCAAAACAGTGGGACTTCTACCCAACATGTTCACCGATTCACACTAGAACAATCAAAATAGTGGGACTTCCAGCCAACCCATTCACCCATTCACAACTAGCGGTACTTTTCAACCAATACTCATTTGGGGGTTCTTCCGTCCACTATCCATTCCCTTTTTATAGTGAGATTTCCTTCCCACTTCCATACAACATTTCAATCAAGCCAAACCAAGCATTAAACCACAAAGGTCAAAACCACATGCAATCAACCAATTCCATTTCATATCAATTCACTTCAATAAATCACCCATTCATTGAAAACCATTTCCCATGAGAAACCACATTTCAATAAAACAACATCTTTATTGAAAACCATTTCCATCAATAATTTTCACAAATAAACGATAGAATCCCATTTTAAATTCTCTATTTTAAAATCCACAACAAGAGAATTTCACCATAAAACCCCCATTTTCCCAAAAATCGCCAAATGGATGTCCAACCAACATTTCACATCAAAATACAATTAATTTCAAGAACAAAAAATTAATTTTAACCAAAAACCATTATCTCTAACCAAGTGGAGTCGAGAGAGAAGCCACCTACCTTTAGGGTTCCCGAGAAATCGACCCACAAGCCGCTACACCTCAAATCTAGAAAACGCACCACCAAAACCTCTCTAGATCCCTTTCCGTAGTATCTAAGAGCCTTAAAATCATCATCCAAGGCAACCACTACCCTAGATCTACACACAACAATTGTAGATCTAGAAAACCATGAAAGAGGGAAGAGCAGATCTAGAGGAAAACACATTGAAACCATGAGAGAAGACTTACCTGGGAGCAATCACCTTCAAAACACCAAGAAACCTCTTCAAAATGCATCCAAAATGAGTGGTAAAGCTTATCCACCTCCTTATAATAAAATAACACAAGTGAGCCATGATTGGGAGGATGTTTGGAGTGAAATAGGTTAAGCCCAATGGTCTAAAGAACTTATAACCCTATTTTGAGGGGTCGCATGGTTAGTCTGTGCGGTTTGGCGAACCGTGCACACGCTACTGCCTCGAGGGAAAGGGTCTGAACAGTTTCCTCTCATGATTTGGAAACCTGTGCGCAGGTCGTGTGAAGCCTATTGTCTCCCTTGCACGGTTTCCAGGGGAATCCACACTGTTTCCACTAACCGTGCTCAAACCGTGCACCCCTTTACAAGCCTCCAAACTCATCCAAAACCATTCCAACCTCTCCCAACCTATTTCCAACTCATACCATGAACTTTAAACACATAAAAATTCATAAAAAAGTCCACATGCCTCAAACCGGGGTTAATACATGAAAACTACCAAGCAAGACACAAGGAATACTACCAAAGTGGTACATGAAGTGTAGCCTCTAATAAATACAATCAAGAGAGTCAGTAGAGTTAGCTCACACTAGGTTTCCTATACCAACAGTGTCAAGACATATCCAAATTCACCAAGACATAAGGTCTCTATAGAAGTCCTACTCTACACCCTTGTAGGAGATTAACTCCATGTATTTCTAGGAGACCAGCTTGGTGCCCTCATAGGTGACCAACTCTTCCCCCTCACAGGAGACCATCTCCGAGACCTAAGAGACCAACTGTTTGCCCTCATAGGAGAAAAACTGCACATCTTCGTATGAGAACAACTTTGAAACCTATCAAATGACTAGATATTCATCTTCACAAGAGACCAAATCTGCATATTCACCACAACCAGTATAGGATTCCGTCCTTAGTGTGATTGTTCAAAAAGAACCTACTCCTTCATCCAAAAAATTTCATTCACCACCCTCCACGAAAGGTCATGTAGAGTATCAAAAAATGTCCACCTCATTGCGGGTGTCTCAATGCCATAAATGGATCCTCAAATAGACACATAGTTTGATATTTATGGGAATTTAAATAAAAATGGGTTGGTTGGTTCAGGGTCTGGTCCAACCCGGGAAGACCGAACTAACCCAACGTGACCCGGGTCCCTCCTGACCTAACCCTCTGGGAATGGAACGGACTTCCATCTCTTGCTCAACCCACTCGAGATGTCTGGTTCATTTTATCTAGATGTGGTGGATTCCACTTCCCCAAGAGCTCAACGTGGTTGGTTGTCGATCGGGCCGCTACTCCCACACATAGTCCACGAGACCGCATGCAGTTGGTCTGACACGACACCCTACCTTGTCACTGGTCAGCACCGCCTCGGCCCTCCCTAGTCACGGATTCCTACAACCAACTGCGGTTGCACTACCGTGGGCACCTCTGAAGCTAGTTTTCGAGCTGGAAGCTGCCTACTGCTAGGTGGTAGCACCACCGTGTCCCACCGCTGGTTCGTCCCTTTCTGCGGACATGCACCATCATCGTGGTAAACTATTTTTCGAACCAGGGATACCTATTTTATTCATGGGTAATCATATTCACTGATGTGGAATCCAAATATTCATTCCATCACTCCAAGGGTCTGACCACGGTCGAAGTCATCCGTAAAAACAAATTGCATCCATGAGGGTCTGCTGATGAAGAACTTCAGAACATGGAGAGAAGATAACACAATAACACCCTTAGAATGGACCTTGTCCTCATTCATGGTGTCCTTGGTTTTTTCATGTAAGTATGATTTTGAATAAAAATAAAATAATATTTAATGATATTCACACCCATTAATCCCTCATTTTAAACGTCCAACAATAATGAATGAACTGTGGATCAACCTTTTCATTGTTTGTTCCTCATTCTTCATTGGAATTAAGAAGGGAGAATGAATTACTATGAAATAATCCCCCTACTTTTAAATAGGATAATTTAGATGAGATAATTTTTCATTTATGGTGATCCATCCACTAACATCCTTGATCTGTCATTCATTGATGTTTTTCATTCATTGAAGCCGATGAGAGAGCTTCATTTTCATTGCCTTAGGGAAGTTTCAGGGATCTAGGGAAAAATTCAACAGTGTTAACAATTCTAACACTAGTCCCAATATATGATTAATGGATGAAATAAATTAATAGGCTTTATCATCTTAAAAGTGTTTCAGCGTTGACACGATGATTTATTGTAGTGTTGCTGAGTCGTCGCATCACAACGGTTCTAAGTCACTATGTAACATTGAATAAATAAAATAAAATAAAATAAAATTCATTATATTTTATTTTTATCTTAAAACATCCATAAATTAATATTTTTAGGAGACCCTTGCTTGCTAATTTTAGGCCCCACCTAAGTCAAACTCATTGATCTGAGCTCAATGGTTCCTTTAGATTTTCAATCCAGGAACCCATATAAATGTTACTAAAACCGCACATGCATGATATATTTAATTAACTTAAAACATAGTTTGAACATTTATTCTGGGCACCCTGAGACTCAGAATCATGTGATATCTCTACACCTAGTCTCAAAATAGTCCCATTATTTTTCAAAAAAATTACATGGAATATTTGGTAAAATACACATAAAACATTGAGTTGTGAAAAAGGGAACTAATTTATCAAAAATTAAGGTAATAGAATATCATTTTTTTTCAAGATCATTTTCCAATATTTGATGCATTATTTTACCATATGGACTAATAACATATGTAAATATGCACACATTAACTATATAATTTAATCATTTAATAGAATTCAACTAAATTTTTATCTATTTATCCAAATTATTAGTACTCAAGATGAATTTATCATGGATGGAAAATTGAAATAAAATCATATCAAATCACATAATTCTATAAATAATAACAAGATATTATTCCAGTTTTTGGACATTAACTAAAACATAAATAGTTGGCACAAGGTTAGATAGTAACCTACATAATAAAACCTTTATTTGATGAAATACAACATTAATATTCAATAACTAGATAATAACACAAAAATTTCAACATAGATCAGTTGATAAAAAAATAAACACAAATTATATGAAAATATTACCAACTATGTTCGAATCCCAAAAGAGAGAATGATTTGGTCACAATGTCTACCATGATTAATTTATTATTTTTATCCAATTAACAAGTCACGAAATAAATCATATACCATAGAAATTATATTCTATGCTCATATAATCTTTAAAATATTCTATTCATTTCCATAAATATATATTATATCAATAAATCCACATTAAAATAATATATGTGACAGAAAGATAATTCAAAATAAATTACTAAAATAAAATCACATAGTATCATATAATGTTCCCCAATATTTTACTGCTCTTATTTTCAGATGACATTAATCACTTCATGAAAAAAACTTATTCAATCCCATAGTTATGTATATTATAAACCATATGTTTTGAAATTTTAATAACACATAATTACTGCTATATCAAATATAATATAAACCATAATGGTTATCTATAACATTAATCTTATTTCAAAAAAAAATTGAAGTAAATATTCCTCAAATAATACATCATGTTAAACCTAAATTTATTATATACCTAAACCAAATAAAATATCTCCTAAATTTCATTAAACACTTTAAAATACCATCACTTCAAACATCAAAAAGTATGTCTAAGAATTTGAACTTATGATAAAAATTAAACTAATAATACTATAATGGTATCCATAACACGTAACCAACCCTCATATAATAAAATCTTAATATCCAAATTTATCCAAGCTCTTCTTTGATACTGACTATGACACCACTGAACACACTCTCTTAGATATAATGAAAACATGATCATTTTATTTCCAAGATTGATACCGACAATCATGACCCAATTTTTTCATCCAAACATAAAAAATAAAACTAAAATATTGGATCACATACATGCGAAACTACATTTTAGATATATATTTTTATAGAATAAAGAAAAACACTTTCAAAGTGGACACTTCCACACAATATTCATTTTCAGCACAAAATATGTCCATTATTAATACATGCTTTCTTAATTTATAGTAACCTATATAACTATAACTCCAACATTTTAGACATTTATAATCATCCTTAACCTTTATGAAAAATCATTTTAAAAAATGGTATTACAAAAAAAATCTCATTAATGGATATAAAAATAAGAAATTGTTTATTCTAATGTAAAAAATTAATACATTTTTTTTATTCCCATTAAGATCATAATATTTGATTGTTTGAAATAAATCATAACCACATGGAAAATTCACATTACTTTCATAAATAAAAATATTAAATCTCATAGAAATCTAATATAAACCTATTTTAAATAAATAGATCATTATACTTATAAAATATTTCAGAAGTAATTGGATCCTTATTAAATTTATAGGATAACGCTCTACATTTAACTCAATTTTTCTTGACTTTGAATTAAAGTATAGATAACCAATGCATTAGGTATCTATAATGGGCCTCACCCGTCATATATGTAGTGTCATTCTAAATAATTCTTATAAGATATATCTTTCAGACCAATTTTTATTAGTTTTTTCAATATCACCCTCTCTCCATCTATAATTCTCATATACCATATCATATTAAATTATTCTTGATCTTTTCATCCTTAAACCCTTATAAATACTTTTAAACTTATTTTAAAAACACAATTGGATATTGAAATATCCTTTTATTAAAAAAATTCTAAAAAAATAATTATAAAAAAAGGACATAATTTTTTCAATTAATATAACATGAAACCTTTTAAAGGAATCCAAAAATCAAATATTGTTTTTGGTTGCGGGAAAAATCATTGATGTCATATATGCTGAAATATAATATGGTTTTTATTTTTGTCATAGAATTCTATAAAACATTCCCATCATGAATCCTTTGAAATAATGTAAATATTAGGATAATATTTTATTTACAATAAATTTATTCTCATATAAAAACATCCATAAAATAATTTTGATAATGTAGTCATGGAAGAAAATGATTTATGAAACTGATCTTGAAAAATATAAAACGAGGTTTTAAGTTATTATGTCCCTTACATTAGTCAGAATCATAATGTATGTTTTTATATCACTGAATAATAAAATTATGTTAATTATTTTTTTTATTTAGAACAAATTTCAGTTTTATTATTCCTTTTATGTTATCTATTACCATGTTATATTCAATTACACAATAATTTACGTTTATTATGGATGTTTTTATCACTATTTGGTGTATATGTCCAAAATGACATCGGATGGATTATTGTGTCCAATGATATCATTATTTCATCATCTCTAGAATAATAATGAGGATATAATTTTAATTTTAAAAAATTATTTATACACTTAAAAAATTAATTAATGATGATTATAAAAAATTAACGATGTTACAATCATGGAGATGGTTGGTCATACATCCACATGAGTAACATTCTCATTTTAAAATGATCATGTTTGAAGAAGGTTTATATTATTTTTTCCTCTGAGAATTATAATTAAATAATAATAACCATAATATTTCATTAAATAAAATTATATATTTCATCCATGTGTTATGGTGATTGAAAAATAATCACTGAGATTTGTGGAGGTTGCAATACACACAAACGCAAGAATGACATTATTATTTTTCAATGAATGGATATTTAAGAAGATAGATGATATATTAATTTGAAATAATCATAATTATTTCATTAATATCATTTATATATACATTAATTACATTATTATCACTATTTGTGATTGGAAATGGTGGAAAACACATTACATCGGTTCATGAGGCGATAGTCTTCCATACACATAAAGGACAGTTTCATTTACCATTAGATGGAAGAGGGTTTTATATATGTTATGAAATTGGAATAATAACATATTGGTATATGGAATATATGGGTTCTATTATTTTTTCATGTTTGAAAAATATTTAAATAATGTAAAAGTAAAAATAAAAATATAAAATTTGGTAAAAAGATATACATATCATTTAGGCAACTTCTTTTTCTAGGGAACGTAATCCCTCTACGGTTGGAATTATTCAAAAAATTAAAATTCTATAACTTGTTTGCTTATATTAAAAAAAATTTGTTCATGTATTTATAAACAAAATAGCTCTTGATTTGTGTATATAATTGGAGAAAGGTTCCCTTTTATAATCTGAGGAGGGACAATTTTGGAATTAAATTATTATTAATATAAATTAATTTTCTGGGAAAAATACGTCATTCTTTAAATTATTCAAATATAGGATAAGGTTCAATAAAATTTTCTCAACCTAATATATTGGACATGTTTATATTATATTTTCTCCATTATCTCTTTGTATTAATCCCATATTAACCCTTTTTACAATTACAAGGACATCGAAAATTTTACACATTATGGATCAATAAAGTTACTATAGACAAAAAATGACTCACAAAATAAAACATGGTTGATATTTAAAACCATATATATTTCCATTTTTTATAGTATTTTTTTAAAATATTAAATCATTTCATAAAATCTTAATTATTATATAATATCAATAATATCTTTTTTGAAAATACATTATATATTAAAATATAATATGTTTTATCCAAATATAAAATTGTTTCAAAATGATATTTATTAAATTATAAAAATGATATGGTAAAATATATTCACTAAAACAAATGAAATGTTCTTATATTTATTTGGACCATATCTTTTCGAATAAGCCACTGGTTAAATAATTTTTACCTTAACCATGGTAATGACTATTTAAATATTAAATGGATAAAGTTTTACATATAAGGAAACTTTTTGATCATAAATGGTAAATGGGTGAACTTTTAGACAATTTATAATCCTAAATATCCAATTGGAATATTGTTTAAAAAAAATCTAATGATTTTTTATTTGATGTAAAAAATCATTAACGTCATTTTAAAAAAAAATCATATAATTGGTCTCTGAAAAAAACATGACAACAACGGAATATTAATATAAATCATTAAAAAATATAAAATATGTTATGTTTTTCTTCAAAATTCATGAGAAACTGAGTCTCATTCAAAAAATTAATTTTAGTGTTTTTAAAATCATTTATATGTTCTGATTAATGCTTCTATAGACACATTGATGTTTTTCTGTAAGTATTTAAGGTAACTATATCATTAAAAAAATTATAAATAAAATAAAGTATTAAAAAGAAATAATTTAAATATATAATAAATATTTGGAACATGATATTATTTTTTAATCCATGACATGAAATTATATATATATTAACATCAATAATGTGTCATTTTAAACATTATCTTTAACTTAAATATTATAAATGTAAAAAATTAAATAAATATCACACCCAGATTCAATATTATAAAAACATGGATTTAAATTGAATAAATTATCTCATAAAATACTATAATGGAATTCTTTATAGTCATTTTTTGTCCAAATGATTTTATTTGTGATGTGAAATATTTTATTTACCCTTGCCATGGTGATATTTTTTTATGGTTACTATTCGTGTTGAACAAAAATAAAAAGGACATATTTACCAAATTTTTAAATCATGATTTCAAATATGGAATAAATTTTACATGGTTAAATATCACTATGTGGAACAAATTCATTTAATATTATCACACAAAACATAATGAAAAATTGTTCTTTCAGACAAATTACTTTTAAATAAAAAAATTATTTATTCAAAATTGGATGATAAAATTTATATCAATGAGAATAATTGGAATATTAATAATATAATATCCAATATTAAAATTTTAAACCATCTAAATATAAAATTTATTTTTTAAAATATTGGAAACTAATATACAGTTTCTAATAAAAATTATTATTTTTAACTATTTGATGGGAAATTAATATTTTTTAAAAAAATAAAAAAACAATTCACTCTAAGATAATTTTTTAATGATAATTTCAAAAAAAATAATTTGTTTATCATTTAACATATCTGAAGTCTTCGATAAATAATTATAACATTCACACATATATGAAATAAAAAACAATTTTGGAAGAAAATGTATTTTTAAAGAACATGTTTACTTCAATAAAAATTCATTGATTATATCATAATAATTGATCAAAAATATTGATAAAACTATTCATAATTTTCAATTAAATGACTATTTTTTAACAGAAGTATTTAAATAAAAATATTATGTGGTTTATTTTTGGTTATTTTTGTTCATATTTTATGCTGTTGAATAAAGTATTTCTTTTGAAAATGTCTCGATATTACATTCATTGTATTTTATCAATAAATTTTATTGATATCATTATTTTGTAGTAATAACGTTTATAAAAATGAATAATTCATAAAAATTTATTACTAATTCTAAAATGTATTTTAAAAATGAATTAATGTACATTATAGTTTTATAGATAACTTTTTATTTTTAAATTATTTATTATTAAAATGTATATTCTTTGCAACTAAATAATATTTATATATGATAAATATATAAATGTAATTTCAAATTAGTATATCATTTTCTAGAATTATACCCAATGGCTATATAGGCCTTTATAAAATTTATATTATACATATTAATTCCTATAATTTCATTCCATTATAACTTCAAAAATCACACATTTTAATTTGTAAATTTTCATTTATAATTATTCATATTTATTTATCCTTTCATGTTGTGTTGTATAATTTTATGTTTAATTATAATAATAGAAATTATCTAGGGTGAATATGATATAGGTAATTTTCTAGTCCCAATGAAATTATTCTTTGGTTTTTATTCCGTATTATTAATTTATGCAGTTGTAAGGTAGGTAAGACAAGGTATGAAATACATGAGTTTATGTAAAATTATAGAAATATTAAATTATGAAAGAATATTGTGTTTTTATTTTGAATTATATCTTATATGATTTTTTCCACTCTATTTGACATTCATTATAAATAATATAACAAGTAAGTTAGGGAAATAAAATGGACACATAAATTTGAAATGTTACATCCCCCTCCCTACAAAAGTAACACCATCTCAATTTTATTAACTTCTTTTTAAAAGATGAGCTATTTTATAAATTCCTTTTAAATATGGATAATTTTTTACTCCAATCCATTTTCAAAGGTTTCACTACCCATTATATGCATGTTCATGTTCATATACTAATGAAATATTTAAACCCATTAAAAATTCCTCCACTTCCTTTAACCAATTATAGTTTGTATACATTTACTGAAATATATGTTGATAGAAATAGAAATTTAATAATAATAATATATTCTTGATATAAATTTTTTAAACATTGGTCTAATATTTTTTTATATAACACATTATGATATGATTTAATATTATTTGTTTTAATAAATATTTGGATTTAAGACCATCAACATTATCATCCATTAAGAAAATAAATATATTTCTTAAAGAACTCTCTATATCTCAACTGAATGGAGAACATTATATCCTTTTTCTGAATTATCTAATATAAAACCTTCATAATATCGCATAATGTATTTTCAATAATAGGTAATATAGGATTGTTGAGTTTTCAAAACATTCTAGAAATTTTCACAAGATCCTTCAACATATTAATGTATTGAATATAATTGAGTTATGTTGTAATGTTCTCAACATGTATATTCAATGATAGGAAATTTGTCCAAATAAATTTAAAAATGTTTTCTACTTATTACTAAAATCTCGGCCAATGGTATATAAAGGAGGGTTTTTCATGACATTAAACCATCAATATCAAGGAATAATATTACTATATTGAGGAAACTTATTTGTGCCAAAACAAATATACCACAGGAAAAATTTATAGTTCACAATTGTTATGGGATGTTTAAATTATTTAATAATATTATTATTTTTAATTATAATATCATTAAATTATTTTAATAAAAACAAATTTATTAATCATAAATTATCCTTATATTATCATGTCACACAATATCACTATTTAATCCTATGACACTTTCAGTTAATCATTGTTTTTTATGTTGCATTATTTAAGACTTCTTTACATAATCCCAAAACAATAACTAAGCCCTTCTAAGATCACAACTGATTATTATAAGTTTGTTTTATATAAATTCCATAATTTAAATATTTTATGTAAAAATATACAAACAATCCCTGAACCCAAGGGATTAGTTTCTTGGGGGATTTGCTATTTAAATATAATAATGCTCATTATTTCTTCAACATAACACACAAAATTATTAATGTATTACTCTCTTATAATCATATTCATTAATCTTTTCTTATATTATAATGGGAAAATTATGACGAGGTGTACTCGGACCCTTAGTAACGGACTCACATAATAAAAAATTCATACAATATTTATGTCATAAACATGTGAAAAAATAAAAAATGGAGAAATGTGTTAATATAAAGTACATGGAATCATAATAGTTTTCCATATATAATGACATGTGGATATATTACCTCAATATATGATACATATGCCACAATGAAAGAATTTGAAGGAATGAGTCATTCATCATAATCTATAGAGAAAAATATCTTTCTCAGGTATAAAGTTTGAAATTTGAAATAAAAATGAACATTAATTTATATATATTATGATAAAAACAATCATTCCTAATAATAAAGTTATGATAAAACCCCATCATGACTATGTGAAAGGTTTTTAATAGACCCAATCATAACCATGAATTAATTGGTAAACCATATCATCTTTCCCACAAATTACATCAAAATATTAAAAGATATAAACATTTAACCAATTTATTGGAGTCCTATATAAGATCCCACATTTCATATAATGATAAAACATATATATTTCTTCCATGTGAAAAAAACCATTCATTTTATCAGGAAAAAAATGGAAATAAATTTTTTTAAATTTCTTTTTTAAAAGCTCTCTCATAAAATAGCATCACCTTTTAGATCATTTGATAAAAAATATTAAATATCCCAAAAGAACTATATTAAAATATTATTTAGTTGATATTTTTTAATTTATAAATATGATGGAGATAAATCCTTTTGAGATATAGGAAAAATGAAATTCAAAAAATAAAATGAATTTTCATAATGAATTTAGAATATTATAATAAAAACTATGTTGAAATAAAAATTCAAAAATAGTTTTTGTGATGGTAATAATAATATATTTTCCAAAATATCATAATAAAATAATCCCCAATAATGAAACCTTGAAAATAAATATATCGAAATTGAGAAAATGTGAGGTATATGATACATAATAGAAGAAAAAATAATGAAATTCAATTGTATTAATTTTAGGTAGTTTAAATAATATCCATATCTATGAAAAGGTCATAAAAGTCATTATGAAAAATATGAAGGGAAATATATAGAATGGAAAAGATAATATTTTTTTGGTTTAGAAATAAGAATTAAATTATTTTTGAAATAAATGAATATGTATGTCGAGTAAAAATAACTAATATAAAGGTTGATAATTATTCTAACCAATATAATATTTTTAT
The DNA here is from genome assembly GCA_963277665.1 of Viscum album. Taxonomy (NCBI): domain Eukaryota; kingdom Viridiplantae; phylum Streptophyta; class Magnoliopsida; order Santalales; family Viscaceae; genus Viscum; species Viscum album. Next base: position 1,269,241,808 of record OY728151.1, on the reverse strand, counting down.
GAATAAAGATACCCATTTTAGATATAAAATTTGATATGAAAATGGAATTTCCCTATATGGAGAGAAAAATGTACAAAAAATTTATAATAATGGTAAAATATTATAAAATTGTAGTGTATACACTATAAAGTAAAATATATGCATAATATGAAAGATGTCTCTATAATGTAAAACTGAGATGAAAACCCCTTACCTTGGATTCCCATTTAGTCGGATTATTTTTAACCTACTGTAAAATCAATCAAGTTTTATTGTTTATATATATTATTGTTATGTTTATATTTAGTCTACATGGAACTATTAATTCAAAAAATATTATTACCCACTTATTAGTCTATTTTTATAAAAAATATTTCCTAGTTATTAATTTTACCATTTGTTATAATAATTCATTTATATATGGGGTTTTATCAAAGATAATCTCTTATTTTACTATGACATACATTGTGTTATTGGTGGTCACATTTGTGATTTTTATATTATTTTGAACTCCAATTATTGTTTTATAAAACATGTTGTTATGATCCATTAAGTAAGGTAAAAATCTTATTTTGTGATTATCAATTATATAAAAATATTTTATTATTATTAATTAATATTATATATATATTTAAAATATATAATTATTAAAAAATTAAAAATATATCATTATTAAAATATATTTATTTTTTTAAGTTTTCTTAATCACTCATGATATACACATTATAAAAATTTTCATGTAGGTGGGTGAACCGTCCTGAAGGAGAAAATATTATAAAAAATTAATGAGTTAAAACATCAAGTTATACTATGACAAAATAAATTTAATAGAATAATAATTCTTCTAAATTAGGTCATAAGAGTATTTTATGGGATTTAGAAATTGCGGAGGTGTGAAATTAAATGAACAGAATTAAGGATTAATAATTACTTACTTGGATAAAATCACTCATGATGATGGTTTCCTTCAGAATGAATCCATTTGGCATATTTCTTGTGAAAATAGGGTCCTTAATGTAGGATAAGACTCTATGATATGACCTATGGTAAGATATTAAAGAGGTATTATAAGTAGAGGAACAATTTGGAGTGGGTGGAAGAGAGATCATTTATTATGTGAAATGAGTGATATTTCTTTAGAAACTAATGTCAGGTTAAGCGTAAAGATAGAATAAAATCTAAGTTAAGTGATTTATGAAAATAAATATTTTTTATAAACTTAATATTGAATACCATACTTAAGAGAGTAGTTAAAAAATATATAACCTTTAATTTAATTTAACAAAATATGATCCATAATAATTACCCTCTTCTTATCACTTTTTACCTTTAATTGTTTTCCAAGGTAATTATTTTTTTTAAATTAAATAGACCATATTACCAAATTTCAATATTATGATTCCAAATTTGGTATCAATTTAATATATTTAAATTTCTATATATGATAAATTTATCTATGAAATGAATTTATTTGATATAGAAAAACTATTTTATAGAGAAATGATAATTTAAAATAGTATGTGTACTCAAAAATATTTCATATTAATGAATTGTAATTTTTTTTAAATAATTGTTTCTAAATTGGAAACATTTTTCATAATAGACTATTAAATTTTATATGTTTAATTTTTTTATAAAAAAACAAAACACATATAAAATAAATTATTTTAAAAATATTTCTTTCATGTATAACATGGTAATTAACATTTTATAGAGTAACATAATATTATACCCAAAAAAGTAATAAGAGTTATTAAAAAAATAACACATTAATTGAAAATATATAATCCATTTTAATGGGTTCAATTTTCAAAAGTGATAAAAACTGATTTTAATATTGGAACACATAATTCAATATAATCTATTTTAAGGGATATATTTTTTTAAAGAATATAAATGAATTTATATTTTTTTATAAGAAATTAATAATTATTATTTTATTGTATATATATATATATATCATTTCATTAAAATCATTCTTGATAAGAGATTATTTTAATTTATAAAAATACAGAACATATGGAAAATGCAATTCTTTGAAAAATAGGACTTTATAATCAAATTATTTCACATTTATTACTACCTAATTTATAGACATTACATGAGATTTTATAAATATAAATATATAATACTCTTCACTAACTTTCATAATCTAAATATAAAAATAATTATATTTATTTTATCCAATTTTTATACACATCCCAAATTTTTCATTGGAATTTTAAATTAGTGTTTCTTATAGTTGGATAATTATTTTTTGATGTTATAAATTTTTTTAAAAAATTATTCCTTTTATGTTTTCAATATTTTTTATTTTTATATTTATTTTATGTAAAAATAATAATAGAAATACATTATTCATAAATGAATTATTTTTAAAATAGATTATATTTTTATAAATTAATTAATAATATTAATTATTATTACAAAATAATTTTTTATGATAAAATATTTATATTGAAAATATGTACTTTTTGAATATAAATAAACATTATATATATTAAATATATACAAATAATTTTAAACATCTAACATGTTTATTAGTATGATACCCAATAGGTATATACCCCTTTATGTTGGCAATATTATCCCTGTTTCATCCTACAAATTCATTCCATTATTATTTCACAAAGAACACATTCCATTCCTTTAATTTTCATTTTTGATTTTACATAATTCATTATTTTTTCTTGATATTTTATATCACTCCATGGTTAGTTCTACTACGAGATATTCTCAAGGCTGAAGATGATATATGTTATTTAAATATCCAAAATATTTTATTCTATTATATTTATTATCCAATTTTAATTTATATATTTTTAATGTATGTAGTAAACAATGGATTGTAATTTATAGTTTCACTTACCATTGTGGTAGTGTTCCATTATGAATGAATAATTTTTTGTTTATTTTATTCACATCTCATATGATTTCTTCAATAATTACATTCACATTTATTATAAATAATAAAACAGGGTACATAGGGAAATAAAATTTATACATGAATCAAGTATGTTACAACCCCTATACTGAATCGAGGAAGGCATGTTTTCACTGATGGGGTAGAAGTTTGTCTTAGAAAATGAAAAGAAAGGGTAGGGAATCTATTCAGATATTTGATAAAAAAATAGACATCAATGTTCTTACACTGAAAAATGGTATAATTTATTGGTTATCAGTGAGGGTTCAAGGTGTTCCCACTATTATCACCATTGAATGAGATTAGGAGACTTGGTCAGTGAGGCTTATTGTTCATGAGATTCAGCAATCCATTCCAGAACCAACATGGGGAAAGTGATTTTCTTACCACATGGTGTTTCTAATATAGTAAGACTGGGTTCTCCATTTCTTTAATGTGTTGTATATAATAATATATGTGTACTATTCATCTCAATTCATTTAATGAGGTGAGCTAAACATCAAATATGGAGAAAATTTTTTGGAGTTCCTAGTGTTGATCGAGTTCTAATAGTATCAGATTATAAATAGGTGATATATTTTATTACTTTAAGTTTTTTTAATGTAAAGTAACCTTTAAAAGTGTTCACATGAGCATGAGAAATAGATTTAGGATCAGTTCCCTCACTTTTTTAAATTGGTTTTTCTTTTTTAGTTGAAAATATTTAAAGGATGAAATCATATAGAGGGCATGGTTTATTATTTGAAAATTTAAAATAGATTAATAAATATTTTTAGAAGATTAACTAAGGTATCCTTGATTTTTGGGTGTTACATAGACACTATAATAATATTTTTCAAATAGTATATTATTTTTGGGGCGTGCAGAAGTGTTTTGGGGAATAACACTTTTTATTTAATGATAATCATTATATATGATATCCAAGAATATTATTTCATCTTAAATGAGGGTATTACCCTAAAAGTGGTGTAAACTTCATTTTCACCATAGTTCGTGAGGATGAGTCATCATGGGTTGATTTAATTAATTAAATAATTAATACAATTAATTAGTTATTCAGTTAATGTATTTAATATAAGAAAATCATAACCATTATTGAAAAAAACCTCTTCATTTCCTCTAATTACGTTTCTCTACAAACCGTATATAGATAAATGATTATATCAGATGATCGAGGAGATCTAGGAGATAAAAACACAAAATCTATGTAGGATTGACATCAAGCATAGGAATAGAGGCATTCATAAGAAATGATCAATCAATTTTTAAGGTAGGGGTTTTATTATTTCTAAATTTTTCTATATTTTTTTATTTTGATCATGGATAATTTTTCCAAAATCATTTATCAAAAACATGCCCTGAAAATTTAGATTCTTCACTAATTTTTTCCTAAAAACATTATTTTTTTTTGCAATTTCAATTCAAAAAATTTCATACCCAATAATAAGTGTTCAATATTTCAACCATCCATAATTAATTTCAATGTATGATTATTTATTACCCCCCCTTCCCCATTCTTTATATATTCATCATCATGATTCTCATTGTATAGAAATTCATGGAATATAGGTCTAGTTCATCTTGTGAACAAAATCCTGGAATAGAGATATTTTCTAGATCTATAGTTGTGTTTGAGAACTTTGGGAGGTTCAATAGATGATAGAGGATCATATAGTGATAAAATGAAGCATACAAATAGTTCAATATTGTGGGGGCTATCAGGGGTTAATGGGAAGCAATTGTGAACTTTTTATTCTAGTGATAGCTATAAAAAATAATATTTTAGAGGCACTAAATCATCAAATTAAAAAATTTGGGGAGTTTCCAGATTAACATAAGGCATTAATAGTAAATATGCACTATTTTCTATTAATTACTAAATTTGGACTCTAAGGTATGACTAAAAATAACATAGTTCCAAAGAAAAAATGTTATGTACCTCACTCGAAAAGGAAACTAGGGTTTTAATTGGAGATAAATATCATATTTTTGTAGAAAAATGAACATTACTTATCTCCATAACTGACCAAATTGTTGTTTATATGAGTAAATTATGAAATATCATTTCATAACACACATTATGATGGCTATGGGGCAGTTCATGTGTTTCTGGCTTCATAATACATCGGTTATTGGGGAATATGATGAGTAAATCTCTAGTCCCACATGTTTTTTAACCTATCAAACATGTTTTATAGGTAGACTCTAAAACACCCTTACACAAGGTATTAAAATAGTATAAATCCTAAAAGGCCATCAGGTACCCCTAAAGTACATGTAATCTACTTTTTGAACCATTGTGGCTTCATGTATCTCCATTTGTGGGATGTAGATTTTAGTGTGAGATAATTCCATTGGTATTTTATTCATTAATATCATAATGAATTCATTTTTTGGGTCATTTGAGACAATTTATGAAGTGAGATATATAGATTTATAGTTTATTTCCTATGGGATGATAATAGGTTTTGGCCATAATGATCAGAGAATTCACTATTTATCAGGTCTTACTCACTATCTAGTGTCTTTTTCTTGTAATGGAAAAGGGTCCACCATATTTCTAATAGATATAGATCCTCTCTCAAATTTTTTGGGTTCTACTTCTGTCTACTATGTTTTATTCACATCAATTTGGTGGTATTTGAGGAGTTTTTTGTTCTTAGTTACTATTCTTGAGTGCTAAAACTAGTATTCTGATTTTTGTAGTTCATATTATTGTCGACATGTGATACATTCTTCTATAGTATACTATAAAAGGAAGTATTTCCACCTATATCATAGGTTCTCTCCCAAAAAAATATCATGTATTTAATGGTAATCCCCTATACTTGTGGTTTGTCGCAAATATATTTCTTATTATCTAGATTTGGATTTTAGGGAATCCTACTTGGCATGTTAATATTCACCATATCATAGGAATATTCCTTTTCATGTGCCTTGTAATCTGAAAATGATCTATAGTTTTGTGGGGGGTCTTTTTTCCATGATATTTGGGGAGCTTAGCTGGTATTGTTTTTTAGCTATATTTCAACTGTGACCTCATATTTACATCTTCAAAAGTTTATTTTCAGTTTTATGTTATTAAAAAATTATCTTAACCCTTTTAATTATGGTTCATGAATTAACATATATGTTTAAATATTATTGTTTTCTTCAATCATGTTTTATATTTCACAAACAGTTTTAATTGTATCTTATCTGTTACAATGTTATGTTTATAGGTGTTTGTTTTTTAATGGTTCATTAAGCTATGATCTCCCACCACGTGTGATATATTAACTTGGTGTCAGTCACCATCCTATAGCCTAGTAGTGGTGGGACTGTGGGGTCACACACAACATACCCAGTAATGACCCATCCATTTATAAATTAAATTATATTTTGGGTGAATTATTTATTTATTAAGTAGTGTTGTAATAGAAAATAAATGAACTACATTAGTTATTTTAGAGCATAATATAATTTACCCTATAAGATTTAAAATACCATTAACTGGAATTATTTTTACACATAGTGGTTCCATAATACTTGTTATGATTAGTATATATCACAGGTAATAATAATATCTAATTGACTTAGAAGGAAGAAGTGATATCCTCAAATAGTATTGACATACTCTATGAAGACCAATTATATATGATTCCAAAGGAGAGAATGAAATGAATTTAATTTTCTATGTATTATTTTTGGATATTATATGGATTATTTTAAATCTCAGGTTGTAAGATGAAATGAAATTATGAGGCCTGGTGTGCCCAGAAATTTTTTTAAAAATATATTAAGTATATTAATTATCACGTGAGTGTAGTTTTCATGAAAATGTGGAATTACATGTGATTGGATACAAAAATCAGAAATATTATGGCACCATTGTTTTCATAATCTAAGATTTAACATAGGTGTTCCATTACCTTTATTGTTTCATATTTTAAGATGTATTATTTTTAAATATTATATGGACATATTTTGACACTAATCACTGAGAAATAGTTTGATTCTGAGGTCTACTATTCCTAGAATTTTTTTTTGAAAAAATATAAAACATTAAATAGAATGTGTGAGTGGTTTTCCAAAAAATGATAAATAATAACCTAATGGGTTCTCGGATCAGAAATATAGTTTAAAGGTTGCACTCAGAGTATATATTTTACAATATGTGTGACCTAACAATTTATTGTGTGGTTCAACTATGAAAAGTAGTTTTTGGAATTAACAGGAATAAAAAAAATTAACAAATTTTTTTTATTCATCACAGAGATGTTTTCATTTGTATAAGCCCTGTTAGGAAATATAAGGGTCTCGTCATAACCCAATAACTTCACTGAGGTTTGGTGTGGAGCCATCTCTGCAAAATGAATCCACTGATCGAGCAGATAGTGGGTCTTCATGCCAACAGAGTTGGAGGATCATGTTCATGATGGATATGAAATCAGTATTTGTCATGTATCGATCCAAACTCCAATTATGATGTTAGTTTTATGATTTTCCATCCCGTTTTTAATCTATGATGAACTCAGATCAATTCAACGAAAAAGGAATTGATACGCGCATCATTAGTAGGATAAAATTAGATGAAATTGATTCTCTTCATGGATCTTTCTAATGAGAATGAATCAAGGCTGACATAAAAAAAGTCTGAGGTCCAATATTTGGGAGTTCTTGTAATCTTATATCGCCCTTCTTCAAATCCTTAGTCATTGTCCTCCCATGGCCATGGATCGACATTGTGGGGGGCCTCCAAGCACGATAAAACCCCTAGATCTGAGGAAAATAGATATCAGAGGTCAAATATGTCAAGATCATGACCTGGGAAACATGGATCATCAACCTTATCAAAATACGGTCACCAGAGTTATTTTGTGGTTCCCTGTAAGGGGCCACCAATACAGGTTCAGTGTAGCCGTTCAGTAATGCAAGGTAACGGTGGTCGAAGAGTCATGTGGCAGCATGGGGCAGCAGCTGGAGGAGACAACGACCAGAGGAAGTAGTGTAGTGTGTGGAGCCAATGGAACCACATGGATGCGGTGGTGAGACTACGTGGGGAGCCTCATGATGAATAAGAAGGAGCGATGTAGTTGGAAGAGCCGCATGGTGAGGAGGCTAACAGACTGCGTGTGAGCTGCGGGACACAGTGCAGCAGTAGGGTGTAGCGGCCGAGGACAGTCATGCATGAGACCAGGTAGGCTGAGAGAGCATTCCAGGCAGTCTGGTGTAGACCAGGTCCAGGAGGGATAGACTAGGGGAGGCAGACCGCACCTGTTGGCGGAGCAGGATAGGAAGAACGGGATCAGACCCAGCTGGCTAGACCGGTTTAGGTTAGGGTGACCAGACCTGGTCTGGTTGACCAAAATTGGCCCATCCCAACCTATCCTATAGGGTTCTGTGTCGTGACTCCCGAATCTCGCCTCCAATAGGCCAGGGGCTGGTGGCTTGCACTGAGTAGGCATATCACTATCATGGGAGGAATTTCCTATGTCCATGTATACATGCACATAGTGTTGAATGTGAAACACTAAGTAAACAATGCATGAAAACCAATAAGGATCACACAACCAGAGTGCAACTGAAATGTAAAGTACAATAAGGTAAACCATACAAGATTATAGACCCATCAAAAAGGAAGAGTCTGTAACCCAAATACTAGATCTCATATACATAAAACCTTACCCTAAAGGTAGGTGAAAGGCAGCTGCCTAAAGTCGTATGAGTATGCCACATATAACTGATCTAACATGCACCACTTGATCCTATACCACCTAGGTCTCATTTGAAACGTCAGACATATTCACAAGACATGAAACATGTGGGAAAATCCCATGCAATGGTGAGTAAAACTGTACTCAGTTAGACTCCATGAAACCACAGTGGAAATAACACAAAGGAAATCACACAAGAATAATAATCAGGTCACATAGGTATAAGTCTAAATATTGAAAAGCAATATTTCCAGCTGTCATCAAAGAACACTCAGTATTGATGAGGAACATAGTCCCAATTAGACTCTCAGTCCTGATGAGCCACATAGACCCAATGTGTAACACCCTGAGATTTTATTAGAAATATATTGTTTTTATGTATTATGTTTAACGCAACACCAAAGGAATATTTCACTACACACAACACTGTCTTGTCTTGTGTTACATTCAAGATCAACCTGCCTCAATAGCTTTCATTATACGCAATACCGAGTTTCACTAAACAACGATATGTTATTAAAATATTATATAAACTAGCTGTTATGAATAGTAATACCCACTTATTTAATTTTATAAATTTTATCATTCAAAATGGACTTAATTTTTGGATTCGGAATATCAAAATTCTCTTTTGGTTAATTTTTGGTATTTTTCTGAAAACATTCAATTTTTGTGATGAATAGTGAAAAAAACTAAGTTATAGTTTAAAATCGACTTTTTTATTTAAATAATTATTTATTTTATTTAAATTTATTTTTGGTGAAAACAGATACATAATACCTATATAATTTCAATGTAATTCATTGGAGTCATTTTATAATAATTTTAGATATATAAAAGTTTTATTAAACTTTTTACAGTCTTTTACCCACCTCCTAGGAAAATTTTCAAATTTACATAAAACATAATTTTACCGCTTATATAAGTGGAATTTCAAAAATCTGAGAGACACGGTTAATATCAAGGAGTAAAATGTGGTTCAATATGATAAAAATAATTTTTGGTTAATAGTAACTTTTTACTTTTATTTACCACGATTAAAAGTAAATAAGGTAATTAAGGGTATAAATGATATTATTATTACCCTAACACATGTCTTAATTCTATTGTATAATTGTAATTAGAACAAAAACAGCCTTAGGAATAAAATATAACCATTTCAGTCCACTTGGATTTGATTAGGACATTTATTTTTATTTTATTTAAAGAATAGTTAAAAGAGTTAAAATCAAAGTTTAATAAATTAAACATTTTTACTATAGGGTTATACATAATATAAATTGGAATATAAATATTAATTAGAAATATACAAATATTTCCTACATAATTCTAGTTTATTTATATTTTTTAGACATTAAATAATTTAATTTTTTTATTACACAATGATGATGCAGTAATTACCTTATTAATGAAATATTAGCATAATTGATATTATAAATACACAAATAAATGTAATTTGAGACTTTTTATGAATTAAAATTATTTTCTAGGTTAATATAACATATTAGGGTTGGTTAGATGAATTTTATTTGATGTAATAATGCTTTTATGAATTTAGAAGGAACAAAATACCAAATACTGTGAAAATTAACCTAAAAGAGTTTTTAAAACAAATATTATATTATCAATTGAGGTAATGGTCCTAAAAATATAAGGATCATTCAAAAGACTTATATAATAATATATATGACATTAATAAACCTATTTTAGTTCTATTGGCAGTTTATAGTAAGTTTATTAACCATATAGTGTAAGAATACAAGAAGACATGGTAAAAGTTAAATTATTTAACTTAGAGTTAAATCAAAATGGTATGGTTAAAATGGTAACCTAAACATGTATAAAACCTATTGGATGTGTTTATTTCGACACATTCCCACCCTATACTCGAAATAAGTTACTTTGGATCCATTATAAACCAAATATGAATTTATTATAAAATAATATTTTATGTTTTTCCTAAGGTTCCCCTCACTCCTCTTATAAAAGAGCACTCCCCCTTCTCTCTAATTCACACATAAAAAGCCATTTGGCTCGGCCAAAACCTGCACAAATAACCTCTCAACTATACTCCTTTCATCCTAGAGACCTTCCTTTATTCATAATGCCAACGTAAGGAGCCCTTTTGATCAAATAAAAAGGAAGAACCTGAGGAAGAGGTAAATATCTCACCACCTATTTCAAGATCCTTTCTTCTTCCACTTCCTCCTTCTTTGTTGTTCCCCTTCTAAAATAATAAATCCAGTACCATATATATAATGTCATTTTGTTATAAATGTTACTACCATATTAGTTATTTTATCCATCCTATGAATGAAAAAGCCACTACACATTCGTACGTACGGCATACGGTCTCCACATCGTGGTGTAGTTTGTTATTCAAACATTTCATCATTTGGATGGGTATGATAATGAGTATAAATGATATAAATAATAAATATATCATTATTATGATTATTTATAAATGATATTACATCCAATTATGTATTATTTTACTATAAAAAGAATGATATCATCGCTCGTGTGTACGTACGGTGTACCGTCTCCACGATTTGATGTGACTCGTTCAACATGATATTCATTGAATAATGATTATATAAATGAATTGAATGAATAAATATGATATATATTACACTAATACCATTCTTTAAATGAGTTATCTATATCCTTAAAAGATTAATAAGAATTTATTCGACAAAACATGCATAAGAACATAAAGCAATAAACACCCGAATAACAAGTGGCAATGAAATATTACTAATAAGAAGATAAGAATATGATCGTATATGATATCATAACAATGAATATGATTCTGTAATAATTCAATGACATTATTTAAATAATTATACAAGAGGATCAGATACGTACGAAGCGTATCAGTCATATGGTAAGGGAAAATCTCACAATCTCACTTTTATCCGAGATTGTTTATACTTCAGAATTTACTGGAGCATATTTATCATCCACATACATGTTTCCCCAATATGTAACATTTTTTCTATCTTCTTACAATTTTTTATATCCAATTTTACCTATTGGTGAATTTTTAGTAAAATATATGAAAGGAATATTTTGTCGTTTTCAGTACGAGATACATTTTGACTTTTCCGGCCAAAGTACGAGAAGAATGTTTTTTCTAACTTATACGGCATGAATGGATTTTTATGATTTCATAGAACATTATTTCCATGATGAATCATTTACATGTTTTCAAGTTTATTTTTAATTAAATTATTTTAGTTTAAAATTGTATGACATGTTATGAAAGGAAAAATGTTTTTGAAGTAGAAAGGATATTTTCCTCCAGATTGGAGTTCATGTGTTTTATCAAAAATATTTTCCATCTAAGATAACATAGGGTTCTGTTTCTATCCCTATTTTTATATTGATTTGATTATGTTATGATGGAATTATTTTTATGAAGTCCTTTTATCTTATATGGTTTATTTTATGATGGAATGATGTTTAAGAATCCCATTTTTATTACACAGGTTATGCTATGATATATGATTTATGATTTTGTAGAACATATAAGAATGGGTTAATTATGATATGGGTTAAACCTATATCTCCCTCCAATAATTTGGGTAAAGATTTATATCTCATGATATAGACATGGATGGAATGACATGTTAATCCAGTTCAATGATAAAAGACTAGAACAAGGTGTGAACTCGGTTAAGAAAATGGACTTTGTCCACTATGATAGTCTTGGAAATGAGTCTTGACTAATAAGAAATGATTTTCTATGATTATTCATGTATGCCACAAAGTTTCATGTTTTATGTTATGATTATTGGGATTAAATTTCACTACTATGATTTATCCCATGTTATGAAATTATGATCTCTTTTGCAAGTTATGATTTTCAAAATGTTATGCTCTTATGAATATGATATGATATTTTCATTGTTTGCCCTTACTGAGCATTTGAGCTCACCATTTTGTATGTTTTATTTTCCCTAGGTCAGGAAGAAGGTTATTAAGTAGGATTTTCCAAAAGGGACTCTAGATATGATAAAATAAACTGGAGACAGTATAGATGCTTTATGAACCGGTTGTTTATGTTTCCAAGTTTCTAAAGACACTATACCTATATGTTCCTATCATGGTTTTGTTATATGTTTTAATGAGTATGATTTAATTTTGAAGTCATAACAATTTATTTAATGTAATGGTCATTATAGTTGGTATCAGAGTAAATGTATAGTCAACCATTGGAAACTTGGATGTGAAAGCCTTAGTAAGAACCCTAAGGATATTTCTAAGCATAGAACACAATATTAGTGTTTTAGAAATAGTAATGAATAACCTATGATAAGGCCTTAAGTGTGAAATTTTATTCTTGATTATGTGGTTTTCTTATTATTATTAGTGTTTCTCACACTATGCTTATTGGTTTTAGTCAATGGTTTCAACCTAAAGGAACTGTGTTAATGATGAATGAGATGGGAAATGCAATGATTGTCCCCCTGAGCAACCAAAAATTATGGGAGCTGAAATGCAAAATCTTGTATCAATACTCAAACAACATTCTCAATCAATGAATCATGTAGGAATTCCAAACGAGCAATAGAAGGAGAAACATTCTATTGAATACTTCATGAGGCAGTGTCCAGCCTCATTCATCAGGTCTACTGATCCATTAGGGGATGAACAATGGATCAGTACAACTGAAAAGATATTTTCAGTTATTCAATGTTCTGAACATGATAAATTCATCTTAGCAGTATATCATTTGGAAGGTGAAGCTGATCAATGGTGGAATGTTATCAAGAATACGAGGTAAAGAGACGAAATTGAGTCCATGGAATGGGACGAGTTCAAGAACTTATTTTTGAAAAAGTTCTTCCCTCGTATTCTTCAAACAAGGATGGAGAAGGAGTTTCATGAACTAAGGCAAAAGGATGATGAATATGTTGGTACCGATGAAGAAAATTTTACAATACTTGTAAGGTATGCTTCCGGAATTATTATACAACCTGAGAGTTTTATCGATCGATTCTTTAGTGGCTTAAAACCGAGTCTTCGAAGGGTGTTAGCCATAAGGGACTTCAATATCTACGATGAAATTTTTCAATGTGCTCTCAAGGTTGAGATGGATATTGGAGTAACCCATCAGTCATATGGGTTTGATAAGAAGAGTAAAATGGAATTCAAAGGGAAATCTGAAGACCACACTGAAAATAAGATAAGTTTTCCCTTATGCTCAAATTGTGGGAAGAAACATGGAGGGAGTTGTCTTAAAGGGACAAGTAAATGTTTCAAATGTGGAAAAGAAGTTCATCGGGAATTTGAATGTTGCAATGATGGGAAAAAGATATCTAGTTATGCGAACAAAGAAAAGGATACACAAAATTCAACTCCTACACTTCAATGTTACAAGTGCAAGGTAATGTGGCATTTTTCTAATAAATGCCATAATCCAAGGGTTGTTGATGATGATCGACGTAAACAAACTCTTAAGGCCAAATACAAAGGAATGTCACATGAAATTTCTATCTGTGATGTGGAATATGATAAAAAAGTGGTGAAAGGTACACTTACCATACACTCTAAAGTAGAAAATGTTTTATTTGATTCGGGATCCACCCACTATTTTATTTCTGATGTAATTTCTAAGGGTATTGTCATACTACCTCAACAATTAGCTGTTGAGTTTATTGTGACAACTCCTAATGGAACAACTATTGCATCAAAAGTTTATAATTCTTCTCCAGTATAAATTTGTAGGAAAATGCTTCCTGCAAATCTTTTGATCCTTCCTATAATGTAATTTGATATGATTCTTAACATGGATTGGTTTTTCATATATGGATCTCATTTCAATTGTCAAAGAAGCGAAGTCACCTTTCGTATTCCTGATCAATCTATGATTATCTATCAATGGAAGGATGAATATAACCTTACAGTGGAAATTTATTCCATCTTATGGGTCTTGATTCCAATAAATTAAAGTTATTTATCTCAAATGGTTGGGGAGAAACACACTATTAAGAATATTCAAATTGTATGAGAGTTCGATGATGTCTTTCCAGAGAAATTTCCAGGTCTTCCACCAAATCGTGAAGTTGATTTTTCAATAGAGCTCATACCGAGTGTTATGACCATTTCAAATAAACCTTATATAATTTCCCCAATTGAGTTGAAGGAATTGAAGAAGCAAGTCCAATATAATCTTGATAAGGGATTAATACACCCTAGTGCATCACCTTGGAGAGAACCTGTTCTGTTTGTTAAGAAGAAATATGGATCAATGACACTCTTCATTGATTATCGAGAACTTAAAAAGTTCAATATCAAGAACAAATATCCTCTCCCATGCATTGATGACTAATTTGACCAACTACGCAGAGCTCAATACTTTTCCAAGATTGATCTTCCTTCAGGGTATCATTATTTAATGGTCAAAAGGGAGGATATACCAAAGATGTATTTTTGTACAAGGTATGGACACTATGAATTTATAGTGATTCCATTTGGTCTTACTAATTCACCTACTATCTTCATGGATCTAATGAATAGATTCTTTATAAA
The DNA here is from genome assembly GCA_963277665.1 of Viscum album. Taxonomy (NCBI): domain Eukaryota; kingdom Viridiplantae; phylum Streptophyta; class Magnoliopsida; order Santalales; family Viscaceae; genus Viscum; species Viscum album. Next base: position 1,269,226,673 of record OY728151.1, on the reverse strand, counting down.
ATATATTGATAAGTTTTTCATAGTCATTATAGATGATATTCTAGTCTATTCAAAGAGAATGGAAGAACATAAAGATCACCTGATAATTGTATTAAAGACCCTACGAAATGATAATATTTATGCCAAATTTACAAAGTGTGAATTTTGGCTTCAAAAAATTTTATTTTTGTGTCACATAATCTCAAAACAGGGGATATCTATTGGTCTGTTTGAAATACGGGATCGTGTTGGGAAGGTAACTTAATAATTGGGAACTTAATGACATGACGAGGGAGAGGTATCCTCATCTGTTTGTTACGAAGTGACGAATTTAGAGAGAGAAATTCTTTTTAAGGGGGGTGGAATGTAACACCCTGAGATTTTATGAGAATTTTTTTTTATATTATGTTATACACAACCCCAAAGTAATATTTCATCAAACACAACACTGTCTTGGCTTGCATTACACTCAAGAGAAACCTCCCTCGATAGCTATCATTTTCCCAATACTGAGTTTCACTAAACAACAAGTTATTAAAATATTATATAAACTAGCCGTTATGAATAGTAATACCGACTTTTTTGGATTTTATAAATTTTATCTTTCAAAATGGACTTCATTTTTGGATTTGGAATATCGAAATTAGCTTAGGGTTAATTTTTGGTATTTTTCTAAAAACTTTCAATTTTTGATGAATAGTGAAAACACTGATTTATAGTTTAAAACCGAATTTTTATTTAAATAATTATTTATTCTATTTAAATTTATTTTATGTAAAAATAGATACATATTACCTATATAAGTTCAATTTAATTCATTGGAGTCATTTTATAATAATTTTAGATATATAAAAATTTTATGGAACTTTTTACCTTCTTTTACCCACCTCCTAGGAGAATTTTCCAATTTACACAATACTTAATTTTACCGCTTCTATGAGTGAAAATTTTAAAATATAAGAGACACAGTTAATATCAAGGAGTAAAATTTCGTTCAATAAGATAAAAAAAAAATTTGTGAATAGTATCATTGTACATTTATTTACCATGGTTAAAAGTAAATAGGGTAATTAAGGGTAAAAATTATATTATTATTACCCTGAAACATGTCCTAATTATGTTTGATAAGTGTAATTATAACAAAAACAACCTTAGGAATTAAATATAAACATTTATGTCGACTTGGATTAGATTTGGACATTTATTTTTATTTTATTTAAAGAAGAGTTAAAAGAGTTTAAATCAAAGTTTAATAAATAAAACATTTTTAATATAGGGTTATACATAATATAAATTAGACTATAAATATTAATTAGAAATATAAAAATATTTCCTACATAATTTTATTTTATTTATATTTTATAGACATTAAATAATTTAATTTTTTTACACAATGATGATGCATTAATTACCTTATTAATGAAATATTAACATAATTGATATTATAAATACACAAATAAATGTAATTTGAGACTTTTTATGAATTACACTAATTTTATATGTTAATATAACATATTATAGTTGGTTAGATGAATTGTTCTCGAAGTAATAATGCTTTTAGGAATTTAGAAGAAACAAAATACCAAATAGTGTCAAAATTGACATAAAAGTGTTTTTAAAACAAACATTATATTATTAATTGATATAGTGGTCCTAATAATCTATTGTTCAGAAAAAATAAATATATAATAATATATATGATATTAATGAACCAATTGGGGTTTTATTGGCAGTTTATTGTATGTTTATTAACCATATATTGTAAGAATTCAAGAAGACACGGTAAAAGTTAAATTATTTAACTTAGAGTTAAATCTAAATGATATGGTTAAAATGGTAACCTAAACTTTTGTAAAACCTATTGGTTGAGATTATTTCGACCCATACCCACCCTATCCTTTAAATAAGTCACTTTGGAACCATTATAAACCGAATATGAATTTATTATAAAATAATATTTTATGTTTTTTCTAAGGTTCCCCTCACCCCTCTGATAAAAGGGAACTCCCCATTCTCTCTAATTCACACTTAAAAAGCCATTTGGCTCAGCCAACACCTGCCCAAATCCCCTATCAACTATCCTACATTCATCCTAGAGGTATTACTTTATATAGAAAGCCAACCTAAGGAGCCCTTTTGATCAAATCAAAAGGAAGAACACGAGGAAGAGGTAAATATCTCACCACTTATTTCAAGATCCTTTCTTCTTCCACTTCTTCATTCGTTGTTGTTTCCTTATAAAATAATAACTACAATAGATTCAGTATAATTTGATGTTTTTATAAATGGTAAAACCATATTGGTTATTTTATCCATCCTATGAATGAAAATCGACCACACGTGCGTACGTACGGCTTACCGTCTCCACGTCGGGGTGTAGTTTGTTATTCAAACATTTCATCATTTGGATGGGTATGATAATGAGTATAAATGATATAAATAATAAATATAACATTATTATGATTCTTTATATATATGATATTCCATCCAATTATATACGATTTTAATATCAAAAGAATGATATCATCGCTTGTGCGTATGTACGGCCAACCGTCTCCACGATGTGACGCGACTCGTTCTACATGATCTTCATTGAATAATAATTATATAAATGAATTGAATGAATAAATATGATATATATTACACTAATAACATTCTTTAAATGATGTATTTATAACCTAAAAATAGTAATAAGAATTTATTTGACAAAACACGCATAAGAACATAAAGAAATTAACACCCAAATAACAAGAAGCAATGAAATATTAGTAATAAGAAGATAAAAATATGACCCTATATGATATCATAACAATGAATATGATTCTGTAATAAGTAAATGACATTATTTAAATCATTATATAAGATATTCGGATATGTACGAAGCTTATCGGACCTACGTTAAGGGAAAATCTCACAATCTCATTTTCTTCCAAGATTGTTTAGACATCAGAATTTACTAGGGCATATTTATCTTCCACGTCCTTGTTTCCTCAATATGTAATATTATTTCTATCATCCTACAATTGTTTAAATCCAATTTTACATATTGGTGAATTTTTAGTAAATTATATTAAAGGAATCTTTTTTCGTTTTCAGTACGAGACACTTTTTGAGTTTTCTCACCAAAGTACGAGAAGAATGTTTTTTTCTTAATTATACGGTATGAATGGATTTCTATGATTTTATAAAACATTATTTCCATCAAGATTACTTTAAATGTTTTCAATTTTATAATTATTAACTTCTTTTAGTTTAAAATTTTATTAAATTTTAAGAAAGGAAAACTGTTTTTCTAGTAGAAAGGATGTTTTCCTCAAGAATGGTGTTCAAGTGTTTTATCAAAATTATTTTCCATATAAGATCATATAGTGTTCTGTTTCTATCACTATTTTTACATTGATTTGATTATGTTATGATGGAATTATTTTTATTAAGTCCTTTAATCTTATATGTTTTATGTTATAATGGCATGATGTTTAATAATCCCATTTTTATTACATGGGTTATGCTATGATATATGATTTATGATTCTGTGGCACACATACGAATGGTTTCATTATAATATGAGTGGGACCTATATCTCCCTACAATGCATTGGTTATATATTGATATCTCATTATATAGACATGGTTGCATCGTAAATTTAATCCGGTTCAGTGATACAAGAGTGGAATGAGGAGTGAACTCGGTTCAGAAAATGGACTTTGTCCACTATGATAGTCTAGGAAATGAGTCTTGACTAATAAGAAATGATTTTCTAAGATTATGTGTGTATTCCACAAAGTTTCATGTTTTATGTTATGATTATTGGGATTATATTACACTAATGTGATTTATCTAATGTTATGATATTATGATCTCTTTTGCAGGTTAAAATTTTCAAAATGTTCTGTTCTTATGAACATGATATGATATTTACTTTTTTACCCTTACTAAGCATTTGAGCTCACCCTTTTTATGTTTTAATTTCCCCAGGTCAAGAAGATGGTTATTAAGTAGGATATTCCAAACGGTACTCTAGATATGATGAAATAAATTGGAGATATTATTGATACTTTATGAACCAGTTGTATTTGTTTCCCAGTTTCTAAGAACACTATACCTATACGTTCCTATCATGGTTTTGTTATATGTTGTAATAAGAATGCTTAAATTTTGAAGTCATAACAATCTATTTAAAGTATGTGTAATTATATTATGAGTCACATAAACACAATTAGTCTCATAGACTCGATGGGTCACATAGACCAGATGAGTCACTTATACCCAAAGAGACATTGTCTTGATTCACATATACATCATGTCAAATAGTCTCTATATCACAACCAGCCATAAGATTCCCCTCATAGAATGATTATTCTATGAGAACCTAATCCTCAATTCGAATTTAATATTTTGAATTCCACAAAAACTATCTTAGTGTATCTCTAAATTACCTCCACATCGTGAGGGTACCAACGCCGAAAACATCTCGTCAAATGGAATCATGGTTTGAGTTTTATGGAAAATTTAGTGAAGAGAGCCCAGTTGGGTATGGGGCTGACATGACCTGGTCCGACTGACTTGACCCAACCCTAGTACAGCAGACCTGACCTGCTGGGAAGAAGAGGCCCACTAGAGTGGTCCGGTTCGCTCCACTAGGGACACAATGGGTGTTTCATCCCTAAATAGTCAATGCTGGGCAGCCACTACATTTTGTGTAATAATCCACCACATTACCACCCAATGGTGGTTGTCTCAATGTACCACAACCATGGTCTAGCTAGACAGCGGCCTCGTGTTGTGTCTATAAAAGCCCACCGTCAACTTCTAGCTGATGGCCTCTATCCTCCACCCCGTAGTAGTTGTCGCAGGGATCTCTATCGTCGGCCATCAAGCTGGTGGCCACTGCTACCCAGTGGTCATGCCACTGCATTCCACCTCCAGCCCCATCGTGCCTTCTACTATGGGTTTTCAACATCACTGTGGTGGCCCTTGATTCAAACACCTATCACCCTCATGATCAATGGGTCACTATATCTACTTAGATGTGCTCTAAATTTTCGTTCCATCAATCTAGAGGTATGGTTATAGAGACCCATAGCTTCACGTACATAGACATTACATTACTTTTTTGGAATACTTAATACATAAAAAAACAGACACCGAAGGACCGTAATAGTTTAGGGTCTCTGGAAACATGGAACATAATCTTCTAATCTTGGTGAAAGATCTTCAACATCCCCCACAAAGATCTTCTCTTTTTTTACCTAAACCTTTCTTTATATATTGGGGAAAATAAAAATTATAAAGGGTGATATCAAATGATCAGTAAGGGTAATCATGGAGAAAATAAAACAAACTATACACATTTGAACTTCAAAACATGAACATAAAGTTTAAACATCAAAATCGTGAGTTGTGAAACAAATATTGGCAGTATGTAAGGAATAGATCATAAAGGAACATCAATAATGATAAAATATCATGGGAATAAAATCTTTAATTTTTGAAAACCATTAATCACATAATATGATTTCTATAGTATCCAAGGCATTGCATCCAAAACCATCTTAGTGGACAAAGTCCCTCTCTGAATCAAGTTCACTCTTCGTTGCAGTCCTGTATCACTGAACTAGATTAACATACCATTCCATCATTGTCTATATCATGAGATATAAATCATTACCCAATGAATTGGAGGGAGATATAGGTCCCACCCATCTTATAATTATTTCATTCTTACTTGTGCCACAAAATAAACATAAATCATTCATCATTACACAAAGAATAAAATGGGTTTCATAAACATCATCCCATCATAACATAATCCATATAAAAATATGGATATCATTTCATCATAAGAAGAATCAAACCATGTAAATAATAGAGACATTATAATTGAAACATAATCATAATAAATAATGTCATCTTATATTGAAAATAGTTTTGACAAAACACTTGAAATGAATTCTAGAGGAAAATATCCTTTATTCTTCAAAATCATTTTATTCTCACAAAATGACATTAAATTTTAAAAGAAAATTATTTTGATGAAAATAATCATGAAATATTGTAGAGGAATATTCATGAAAATCATGAGTTATGAAACTGTAAAAATCTATTCATGCCATATAAGTTAAAAAACATTATTCTCGTACTTGTGCTGGAAAAGTCAAAAAAGTACCTCATAATGTAAAAAAAAAGATTCTTTACATACCATGTAGTAAATGTAAAAAATAGATAAAAATGACTTTAAATATATATGAAACCATTTTTAGAAAATAGGGACATGGATGAGAAATATAACCCCAGTAAATACTTACGAATAAACCATCTCGGATAAAAACAAGATTGAAAAAGTTATCCCTTACCTTAGGTCTGATATGCTTCGTATGTATCTTTATCTCCTGTTTAATGATTTATATAATTTCATTTACTTATTACAGAATCATATTCATTGTTATGATATCATATATGGTTCACTTATGACTTTATATTACCCGTTCTTTTGTAAATTCCATGTTAAAGCAGCATTTTGGGTAAAATCAGTTTATTTATCATACGTGTTTGGACTTATTGTTCTTGATATTATTATTACTCGTATCATTATTTATTACATCCAGAATTTAAATCATGATTTATATATCATATATATTCAGTATATATATATATAATAGATAGGTGAATGGAATTAAATACACCGTTCATGGAGACGGTAGGTCGTACGTACGCATGAACGATGTTTTCCTTTCCTTATTGACTTAAATGGAAGTATGTAGATGAAATATATATAAATATATATATATATAGACATAAATCCAGTAGATTCAATATGTCATATATTTCATTATTATTCATTAAATATACTTTATAATCATTTTTTAATGGTTAACATGGAGAATGAATCTCATCGCATCGTGCAGAGGGTAATCCGTACGTACGCATGAGCGATGATATCATACCCATAGTTATTGAATAAAATTGGTGCAGATGATATAATATATTAGAATCATTATGATGTTATAATAACCATATATAGTTATTCTTTACACCATTATACCCATCCAATTAAGGTGGTGGTGGAAAAACAGATTACACCACGGTTTGGAGACGGTATTCCGTACGTACGCATGCGCGGTGATTTCATTTTCCATAGGATGGATCGAAGTTGAAATGGTGTTATTTCATATTTATTATAACATATAAGTATATCATTGATACTGATGTTATTACATTATAATTAAACAACTAAATAAGAATAAATTGAAGAATAAAGAATCTTGAAAGAATCGGTAGAAGAGATTACCTCTTCTTCGACGCACATTTTTTAATCTTCCTCTTAAGGCACTAGAGTTGGTCTTTTGAGGAGACAAGAACCTCTATAAAGTTTCTAGGGAAGTTTAGAAGGGAAATGGGTAGGGTTTAGCCGAGTTTGAAGGCTAATAATTGTGTAAATAGAAGAGGGATGAGGTTCTCTTTTATAATGGAGGAGAGGGGCACTTTAGGAAAAAAACATAACATATTATTTTATAATAAAATCATATTCGGTTAATAATGGCTCCAAAGTCACTTATTTCGAAAATAAAGTGAGTATGGGTCGAACTCCTATCAACCAATAGGTTTTAGACAAGTTTAGCTTACTATTTTAACATTATCATTTAGATTTAACTCTATGTTAAATAATTTAACTTTTATCATGGCTTCTTGTTTTCCCACACTATATTGTTAATAAACTTACTATAACAAGCTAAACGAACCCCAAGTGGTTAATTATTAATATATTTAACCTTATCTTATACATTTGGACGAACCATAGATTTTTAGGAATAAAATAACAATTAATAATATAATATTTGTTTTAAAAACTATTTTATGTCAATTTTGACACTATATGGTAATTGATTTATTTTAAAATCATAACAGCATGATAAGTTATAAAAATGTTAATTGAATAGATAATAACATGTCATATTAACTTAAAAATTAGTGGAATTTATAAAAAGTCTCAAATTACATTTATTTGGGTATTTATAACATCAATTATGTTAATATTTCATTAATAAGAAAATTTCTACATCATCATTGTCTCATAAATAAATAAATTTATTTAATTTCTAAAAAGTATAAATAAAATAAAATAATGTAGTAAATCTATTTATCTTTGTAATGATTATTTATAATCTAATTTATCTTATGTATAACCCTATATTTAAAAAAAATTATTCATTGACCATTGATTTTAACTAGTTTAACTGTTCTTTAAATAAAATAATAATAAATGTCCTAATCTAATCCAAGTGGATCTAAAGGGTAATATTTTATTCCTAATTTTTTTTGTGGTCGAATTATACTTATCCAATAGAATTAGGATATGTGTTAGGGTTATTACATCATTTTTACCCTTAATTACCTTATTTACTTTTAACCGTGGTAAATAAAAGTAAAAAGTTACTATTCACCAAAAAAAAATTTATCTCATTGAACCACATTTTACACCTTGATATTAATCGTGTATCTTAGATTTTTGAAATTCCACTCACAGAAGTGGTAAAATTAAATTTTATGTTTATTTTTAAATTCTCCTAGGAGTTGGGTAAAAGAAGGTGAAAAGTTCAATAAAATTTTTTATATAACTAAATTTATTATAAAATGAATCCAATGAATTACATTGAACTTATATAGGTATTATGTATCAATTTTTACCTAAAATAAATTTAAATAAAATAAATAATTATTTAAATAAAAAGTCAGTTTTTAAATAGAAACCCAGTGTTTTCACTATTTATCAAAAATTGAATGTTTTCAGAAAAATACCAAAAATTTACGAATGGATAATTTCGATATTCCGAATCCAAAAATGACGTCCATTTTGAAAGATAAAATTTATAAAATTTCAAAAAGTGGTTATTACTATTCATAACAGCTAGTTCATATTAATATTGAAATAATATCTCGTTTAGTGAAACTCAGTATTGCGTACTACACACGCTATCAAAAAAAGTCTTGATTGTGTGTAATGCAAGCCAAGTCAGGGCTACGTGTAGTGAAAGCTCCATTTGGTCTTGCTTATAACATAATAAAAACTTATTTCATTTATACATTAAACAAAATCTATACTTAATGTTGCGTAGAATAATTTCCCCAAAAAGAACTTGAAATTGTGTGTAACACGAGCCAAGAATTGTGTTGCATATACTGCAAGATAATACGGTGTTTCATATAGTAGAATCTAATCTTGGTGTAGTGTATAATAGAAGACATCAAATAAAATAATATATCTCATAAAATCTCAGGGTGTTACATTCTACCCCCTTCAAATGAATTTCCCCTTCGAAATCCGTCATGGTTATAAATTGTTTACTACTTGAAAGTTTAATTCATAGAAACCCACATCATAAAAAGGAATATTAAATCATCATTTTAAAAAGGATTGTTATAAACATAATGGATACCCAAAGTAACTAATCACTTGGTTTCCACATAAGAGAATATAGGTGAAAATATGGATATGAAAGAGAAATCTAACCATCATGTTTAGATGAAGAGTGGTAGAAAACATGGCTATGAAAAAATCCAACAACCATAATGCCATAAATTTGTGATGATCTAAGGTACCGTCTGATTCATCAGATATGAGGGCACTACGACAACAATTATTGTTTTCATGATCATTTCCCTAATATTGAATAATTTTTGAATTAAAATAAATACTTACTTCATTTTGATACAATCTTACTATTGTTTGTGCCTTAAACAATTTCCACTTCATCTCTTAAGGAAATGAAGTTGAATTTGTCTTCCGTGAAGTATTATAATATCATGCGATAGAATGATAGGTCATTTCATATTTCTCAAATATAAGGTTAACAAAAGTTATAAGTCTATCTTATTGTGAGATTAATCGTATATGGTTCCAAAAATGGACTTATAATTCATCTATCATAGCGCTTAATAAAATAAAACTAGTTTCTAATAACTAGGGACTTCATGTAGGCCAGTGGTATGTGATAAAAACCTGCCGCATTTCGGTTGTGGGTTCGATTCCCACATCCTTGCCTGACGCGACGGGTTGTCGCCCATCCTACGAGTTGTCCTTTTTCTAAAACTGTACTATTATAACATTACAAAAATATTATCAAAAATTTATATCCTTAAAAAATACTATCTGATGTTTAACTTAATCTATTCCAATCTTTAAGCTTACCCAAACTCGCAATATAAGGAAAAATAATGATAGAGAGGTCATCTACCAAGCATGTAAATACCGTCATTTATCCTCATATATCATATGATATGTCTTTTTGGTCACATTCCAAACATTTGAATGCCTTAATCATGTAATCTTTTGAAAAATGAATACCCATTCAACCTTAGTGAAAACATGAATGCAGTTAAAAGTTAACTCTTTCCACATACCAAAATCCCAAAAAAATCTATATACTCAAACCATGATATCACATAGTCTATATATCAATCATGAGCTCATGAATACTATCAAACATATTATTGTCTCCTTATCCATTCATTATGTGCATATCATCTACTTTCCAAAAATATTTCAATCACTTTTCATGGTTACCTGTACCATATAATTATCAAAAAACACAATAAACCATTACATAGATATTCTAATGTTCCACAATACTATAAATTAGATTCCACAACTCTATTTTTGGAATCCCATTACATAAGCACATAATCATTCCACCACATTGTTTTCATACTCAACATTGATAATAGTGATCGCATGTGACTTCCCTTTGTCCTTTGCCTTAAGAGGTTGCTCATGTAGATCATCATTAACCCTTGCATTAGGGAATTGATTAGAATAATTCCCCATTTCCTTGAACTTGAAGCATTGAAGTGTTGGTGGAGCATTCTCTGTATTCTTTTTTCTATTCATGCCATTAGAGACCTTTTTCATAGTACTTCGGCACTCAGCTGCTTGATGACCTTATTTTCCACACTTGAAACATTTTTTAGTACCTTTTAGACAATCTCCACCATGCTTATTTCCACACTTTGAGAATAAAGAAACATTCACCTTCTTCTCACCATTGTTCTGAGATTTTTCCATGATCTCCATATTTCGTTTCTTTTCAAAACCATGAGTTGGATATATAGCACTAACTTCCAGTTCTACCTTGATAGCACACCGCAAAATTTCTTCCTAGATACTGAAGTCTCTTATTGGTAATTCCCTTCGAAGACTTGGTTTAAAGCCACTAAAGAATCGATCAACTTTCTTTCAGGTTGGATGATAAATCCAGATGCATACCTTGAAATTCTTGTAAAATTCGCTTCGTGTATACCAAAAGATTCATCATCCTTTTGCTTAAGATCAAGGAACACCATCTCCATCTTTGTTTGAAGAATACAACGGAAGTACTTATTTAAAAACAAGTTATTGAACTATTTCAATTCCATGGATTCAATTTCATCTTGGGGACTTGAATTCTTAATTAGATCCCACCACTGGTCTGCTTCACCTTCTAAATGGTAAACAGCTAAAATGAGTTTTTCATGTTATGAACAACGAAGTATGGAAAATATATTTTCAATGGTACAGATCTATTTTCCAGCAACAAGTGAATCATAAGACCCATTGAAAAATGGTAGACGTTGCCTCATGAAGGACTCAAGAGAATATTGTTCCCTTCTACACTCATATGGAAGTTCATAATGATATATATCTTGGGTATGTATTGAAATAATATTTTATACTCCATCTCCTATAACGTTGGTTTTTTCAGGAGGAAAATCATTGCATCGTCCATTACATTAATCCACATGGTTCCTTCGGGATCCATCCATCGTCTATAACCCAAAAAGAATAGTGTGAGAGGCATAATCAGGATAGGAAAACAACATAATAATGGGGGATTACTTCAATATCAAACATATTAGGTTTTATTATAATATTGTTACCATAATTCTAGCACTATAACCTATACTTATACTTAACCTTAGGGAAACCCCTAGACATACCTTAGAAATATCTCTAGGGATATCAATAATGTTTTCACATCCCAGTTTCCAATAGTTAAATAAACCTTTCCTCTGATACCAACTGTAGACACCCATAGCTTCACGTACATAGACCTTACATTACTTTTTCATAATACTTAATACATAACAAAAACAGACACCAAAGGACCGTAATAGTTTAGTGTCTTTGGAAACATGGAACATAATCTTCTAATCTTGGTGAATGATCTTCAACATCTCCCATAAAGATGTTCCCTTTTTTACCTAAAACCTTTCTTTATATCCTGGGGAAAAGAAAACATATAAAGGGTGAGATCAAATGCTCAGTAAGGGTAAGTATGGAGAAAATAAAACAAACCATATACATTTGAACTTCAAAACATGAACATAATGTCTAAACATTAAAATCTTGAGTTGTGAAATAAATATTGGGAGTACATAATGCATAGATCATAAAGTACCATCAATAATGATAAAATATCATGGTAATAAAACATTTAATTGTTGAAAACCATTAATAACATGATATAATTTCCATACTAGCCAAGGCATTGCTTCCAAGAAGATCTTAGTGGACGAAGTCCATTCCTAAATCAAGTTCACTCCACATTCCGGTCCTATATCACAGAACCAGATTAACATACCATTCCATCCATGTCTATCTCGTGAGATATAAATATTTACCCAATGTATTGGAGGGAGATATAGGCCCCACCCATCTCGTAATGAAATCATTCTTACTTGTGCCACAAAATAAACACAAATTATTCATCATAACATAAAAAATAAAAGGGGTTTCATAAACATCATCCCATCATAACATAATCCATATAAAACAAATGGATATAATTTCATCATAAGAAGAATCAAACCATGTAAATAATAGAGACATTATAATTGAAACATAATCATACTAAATAATTTCATCTTAGTTGGAAAATAGTTTTGACAAAACACATGAAATGAATTCTTGAGGAAAATATCCTTTCTTATTCAAAATCATTTTCTTTTCACAATATGCCATGAAATTTTAAAATAAAAGTATTTTGTTGAAAATAATCATGAAATCTTGTATATGAATATTCATGAAAATTAGGAGTTATGAAACCCTAAAAATCCGTTCATGCTGTATAAGTTAAAAAAACATTCTTCTCGTACTTTTGCTGGAAAAGTCAAAAAACTACCGCATAACGAAAACAAAAGAAAGATTCCTTACATACCATGTAGTAAAAATTCAAAAAAGGGTAAAAATTAATTCAAAGATATATGAATTCATTATTAGAAAATAGGTACGTGGATGATAAATATAACCCCAGTAAATACTTACGAATAAACAATCTCAGGTAAAAACGAGATTGGAAAAGTTATCCCTTACCTTAGGTCTGATATGAATCGTATGTATACGAACCTCCTATATAATGATTTAAATAATTTCATTTAATTATTAAAGAATCATACTCATTGTTATGATATCATATATGGTTCACTTATGACTTTATATTACCCATTTTTTTAAATTCCATGTTAAAGTAGCGTTTTGGGTAAAATCGTTTTATTTATCATACGTGTTTGGAATTATTGTTCATGATATTATTATTACATATATCATGATTTACTTACTTCAATAATGTAAATAATTATTTATATATCATATATATTTAATATATATATATATATATATATAATAGATAGATGAATGAAATGAAATACACCGTTCATGGAGATGGTAGGCCGCACGTACACATGAATGATGTTTTCCTTTCCTTATTTACTTGAATGGAAGTAAGTAGATGACATATATATATATATACACATAAATCCGAAAGCTTCATTATGTCATATATTTCATTATTATTCATTATATATACATTATAATCATTTTTGAATGGTTAACATAGAGAATGAATCTCATCGCATCGTGGAGACGGTAATCCGTACGTACGCATGAGCGATGATATCATTTCCATTACTATTGAATGGAATTGGAGTGGATGATATAATATCTTATAATCAGTATGATGTTATAATAACCTTATATAGTTATTCTTTACACCATTATACTCATCCAAGTAAGGTGGGGGTGGAAAAATAGATTACACCATGACGTGGAGACGACATTCTGTACGTACGCACACGCGGTGATTTCATTTTCTGTAGGATGGATAGAAGGTGAAATGAGGTTGGTTCATATTTATAATAACATAAAATTATATTATTTATTCTGATGTTATTACTTTTTAATGAAACACCTAATGAAGAATAATTTGAAGAAGAAAGAAACTTGAAAGAATCAGTAGAAGAGATTACATCTTCTTCGACGCACCTCTTTTAAGCTTCCTCTTAAGGCACTAGAGTTTGTCTTTTGAAAAAACCAGAACCTATATAATGTTTCCAGGGAATTTTATATGGGAAATGGGCAGGTTTTGTCCGAGCATGAGGGCTCAAAATTTTGTAAAGAGAAGAGGGAGGAGGTGACCTTTTATAAGGGAGGAGAGGGGCACTTTAAGAAAAAAACTTAAAATATTATTTTATAATAAAGTCATATTCGGTTAATAATTGCTCCAAGGTGACTTATATTGAAGATAAAGTGCGGATGGGTCGAAATCCTCTCAACCAATAGGTTTTAGATAAGTTTAGGTTACTATTTTAACCTTATCATTTAGATTTAACTCTAAGTTAAATAATTAAACTTTTACAGTGTCTTCTTGTTTTATTACACTATATGGTTAATAAACTTACTATAACAAGCCACACGAACCCCCAACTGGTTCATTATTAATATATATGACCTTATATAAGTCATTTGGCAGAACCTTATATTTTTAAGAATATAATTACAATTAATAATATAATATTTGTTTTAAAAACTATTTTATGTCAATTTTGACACTATTTGGTAATTGATTTTTTTCACTCATAACAGCATGATTAGTTCAAAAAAATTTAATTTAATCAATACTAACATGTAATATTAACCGAAAAAATTAGTGAAATTTATAAAAAGTCTCAAATAACATTTATTTGGGTATTTATAACATCAATTATGTTAATATTTCATTAATAAGGTAATTACTGCATCATCATTATGTCATAAATAAATTAACATATTTAATTTCAAAAAATTATAAATAAAATACCATTATGTTGGAAATATATTTATCTTTATAATGAATATTTATAGTCGAATTTATCTTATGTATAACCATATATTAAAAATTATTGAGTTAATAAACTTTGATTTTAACTATTTTAACACTTCTTTAAATAAAATAATAATAAATGTCCTCATCTAATCCAAGTGGACCTAAAGGGTAATATTTTATTCATAAGGTTGTTTTGGGACGAATTATACTTATCCAATAGAATTATTACATGTGTTAGGTTAATAATAACATTTTTACCCTTAATTGCCCTATTTAATTTTAACCATGGTAAATAAAAGTAAAAAATTACTATTCACCCAAAATTATTTTTATCTTATTGAAGCACATTTTACTCCTTGATATTAACCTTGTCTCTCGGATTTTGAAAATTCCACTCACAGAAGCGGTAAAATTATGTTTTATGTAAATTTTTAAATTCTCCTAGGAGGTGGGTAAAAGACTGTGAAAAGTTCAATAAAAGTTTTATATACTTAAAATTATTATAAAATGACTCCAATGAATTACATTGAACTTATATAGGTATTATGAGTCAATTTTTACCCAAAATAAATCTAAATAAAATGAATATTTATTTAAACAAAAAGTTGATAATTAAATAGAAACCCAGTGTTTTCACTATTCATCAAAAATTGAATGTTTTTAGAAAAATACCAAAAATTCACACTAGGATAATTTTGATATTCCGAATCCAAAAATGAAGTCCATTTTTAAAGATAAAATTTATAAAATTTCAAAAAGTGGGTATTAATATTCACAACGGTTAGTTCATAATAATATTATAATAATATTATAATAATATTTTATTTCGTAAAACTCAGTATTGCGTACTACAACCGCTATCAAAGAAAGTCTTGATTGCGTGTAATGCAAGCCACATCAGGGATACGTGTAGTGAAAGCTTCTTTTGGTGTTTCATATAACATAATAAAAACTTATTTCATTTATACATTAAACAAAATCTATACTTAATGTTGCGTAGAATAATTTCCACAAAATGACGTGAAATTGTGTGTCACACGAGCCAAGAATAGTGTTGTGTATACTGCAAGATAATACGGTGTTGCATATAGTGAAAGATAATCTTGGTGTATTGTATAATAGACGACATCAAAGAAAATAATATATCTCATAAAATCTCGAGGTGTAACACTAGCCACATATGGAACCTATCGGAAAGAATATGACACAACCATTGGTGTCCATCAGCAAAGGCTACAAGAGAGAGAGAGAGAGAGAACTATGAACACATAAATAATGAACCTCAGCCTTATTCATTTATCCTTTTTTAATCCATTTAGAAAATGGGGTACTAAAAGATAAGCATAGCCATAATGGTATAACCACCTTTTATCCCACAAAAATAGTACCCATCCTGCTTGTGTGATCGATCCACAGATCAACCTATTGGTCGGTTGATCCACATTCACCATTGAAAGAAAGAATAGGAAAAAATTATCACATACAATTAAAACCCCAACAAAGGATTGTACCATCCACTATCATGGATTGGTTGTAAATGATTCATTGATGAGTGATCTTCATACACACCTCTATTAGCAATGGGAAATCTTCATTCTTCACCACTATTCATATGACATCGTTATTTCTATAGATATTGTAGGGAATTCACTAGGATCCTCCTCAAATCATGCATCCCAATCAATCTATTAATTGAAGAAACACATTTTAGTATTTTTGATTCACTGCAATGTTTTATTGCCACTCTACTTCATTTATGAAGGGTTACGACTGCTTGATCGTTGCGTCGTAGTACCACAGTGAGAATTTTTTTGAAAAAATAGAATAAAACTATTTTCTTTTCTTTTATTTTTCATAAAAACATCCAGAAAATTTACATTTTTACCTTAACCTGTGGTGATCAAGGTTGAGGCCTGCCTAAGGTAAATTCATCATTCCAGACGCAATAGTGCCCTTATATTTTTAATCTGGGGACTAGTTTAGAAGTTTCTAAAAATGCGTACACACGCTTAAAAAATCAAACATTTATTCTAGGAACCCGGGCCATGAAATCATGTGTCATCTCAATTCTTGGTTTCAAAATATTCCCTATAATTAAAAAAATACATGGAAATTCGAGGAAATTACATTCTCCCTATATTAGGGCTTCACGTCCACGGAATCCAAAATAAGGGATAAACAAAAAATGATGATACTGAGTAGAAATCTAAGATGCCCACTCCCATTTTATCTCCATGATATCATCACACTACCACTGATCATGTTCTAGATGAATTGATTATCCATGAAGGACATGCTCTTGTCGATCCTCTATCATCTCCGGTAACACTGCAAACATCACCCCATCATCAATGTCCAGCTCACCAAATTCGATGATGTGAGATGTATCATGCACATACCTCCTTAGCTTCTACACGTAAAGGAAATCATAAACCTGATGTATCTACGGGGGGGTTCCATCTAGGCAGTACACCACCTTTCTAGCTCTACTCAAAATCTAAAAGGGACAATGAATCTCAAAGACAAATTGTTGCCCTTGCCAAATCTCTGCAATCCCCGTTGAGGTGAGACCTGAAGAAACACATGGTCTCTGTACTCAAACTCGTAGTTTCTATGTCTCCTATCAGAATATAATTTATACCTACTCTATGCAGTCCTCATCCTCTCCTGGATGACCATCACCTTCTTAGTTGTACCTCATTCCAACTCTATACCCATGAGTGCGGACTCCCCTAGGTCAGTTCAGCATAGCAGTGAACTAAATGGTCACACATACAAGGCCTTGAATGGTTCCATACTAATATTAGAGTGGTAGTTGGTTCTATATTCAAACTCCACTAGAGATAGGTGATCCTCCCAAATGTGACCAAAGTCTAAGATGTAATCATTTAGTGTGTCCTCTAGAACATGGATGTTTCACTCTTTCCAGCTATCTTTATAGGGATGAAATGCCATGCTCAGGCACAACTAAGTCCTACAAACCTCATGAAATCCTCTGAAAAGCCCGGATGTGAAGAGATTATAATGTTATGAAAAGATTGTTGAAGGAACCCTATTAATCCAAACTATCTCTTAAATGTATAGGCATACCATGCCTTCTAATGAACACTACTCTCAGATGGGTTGTTCGGGGGACAATGTTTTGAGTTATTCTTCAATCACCCTGATGGTATCGTTCCCCATAGACATTTGTGGTAATCCATTCATAAAGTGAAACGATATTTCATCCCACTTCCACTCTTTCACCTGGAAATGCCAAGCCAGGCCTCTTGGAATATGATGCTCTACCATCACATTCTAAAAAGTGAGGCACTGAGAAACAAACTTAGCCACTCCCTTCTTTATCCCTTGCCACCAGAACTGACATCGGAGATCTCGGTACATTATTTCCACACCCAGATGTACCACCAAAGGGGATGTGTGATACTCCATCAAAAACCTCCTCTCCCAATGTCATTGGTACAATAGTGCTCCCCCTAAAATGGATGATGTTATCCCCTCCTATCAAATATCCATCAGGGGCTTGACCTATGGATAACTGAGGACATAGGCTCTCATAGTCAACATTCTCATGTTGTGCCTCCATAACACCATTTAATATTGTTGGAGTGAAACAAATTAACAGGTGGTAAGATGGTTCATCACCCCACACAAAGGATATCATCATTGCGGACAATTGCTCTGATTCCTCACTCAAAAACCACAAGTTGGTTATCCTGCTGAGCACTTCTACCACCACATTCCCCTTATCAAGAGTATATACAATTGCGAATTCATAATCCTAGAGGATCTCTAGAATCCATCTCAGTCTCATGATCAGGTCCTACTAGGAGAATATATACGTGATACTTTTGTGGTCAGAGTAGATGGTAAACTACTCACCAATTAGGTAGTGTCATCACATCTTCAAAAAAATGACCACTACTGCAAGCTCAGGATCATGGGTCATGTACTTCTGATAATGATTCCTAAACTGTTGCAAACCATAGGCAGTCACCCCTTATCCATGCATCCGGACAACACCTCATCTTGTCCCACAGGCATCATAGAACAATACATACCCAAATCCCTCCACTATAAGTCTCCATATCGGGGGCGCTCATCAACCTCTTCTTTAGATTATAGAAATTATGATGGCATTTCTCCATCCACACGATGGGATTTCCCTTCCATATTAAATATGGTAAGGGTGATTCCACCATTGAAACGCCGAGAATGAACCTCAAATAGTACATGGACAAACCCATGAATCTATGCTCCCCAGTCATGCTCCTGGGTGGCTCTCAATAAATCACTACCTTTATCTTCACCGGATCCACTGTAACCCCAAACATTGAAATGATGTTTCCCAGATTATGGACCACTTGAATCCAGAACATACTCTTTAAGATATTACCACAAATTATTTTCTCTCAAAGTGTATCTAGGACCATCCTAAAGTTTTTTTCATGATACCCCTACGATGCCTAGTACATTGGTATGTCATCAATGAAGACCATGGTGAACTAGTCAAGGTATGGCTGGATGATCCTGTTCATGAGTCCCATAAACACTACTAAGGTGTTGGTTACACTGAATGAATTACTGAAGTACTTGTAGTGGACACACTGAAATCTACTATCCATCTTTGGTACAGCATTATCTCGTACATGAAGATGATGATGACCATATCCAAGGTCTATCATTGAGAACTAGCTGATCGAAGAGTTCTTCGATTCTTAGAAAAAAAAAATATTTCTTCCTCATGGTCAACTGTTTCAGACACCGGTAGTCCACACATAGTCTCGATCTCTCATCTGCCATCATTTAAAAAAATATTTGGTCCACCTAAGGTGAAACACTAGGCCTCACAAAGACCTTCCTCTGTAGGTCCTATAGTTTTACCCTTAAATCATGGAGCTCTTTGAGAGCCATATGATATTTTGGTGTGGATATCAGTGACGTCTCAAGGTATAGGTCAACGAATAAGTCAACCTCCCTATGAGGATGTAATCCTAGAAAATCTTTAGGGAATATTGCCTTCTAATCAACCACCACTACAAAAAATTGAGGACCCCCCAAATCTAAAACACTGAGGTTATGGCTAGCTAGCTTATGAAAAATCAGAAACACCCTCCTTTGAGAAAAAATATTCTACCCTGAACGCATTCCCTTTTCACCGGTAAAGGAAATAATGGTCCCATATCCACGGACACACTACACTCTGCACCTAAAATAAATATTCTATGTATGGTCTATGGATAACTAATCCATACCCAGAATGATGTTATAAGGGCTCGATGATGCTAATAGAAGAACCCAACTAAGGATCTCACCTCCCAGAGTATGATCACATTGCCAAAACCAGGTTTTTATTGTCGAATCCCTTCCTGTAGGAGTCTATAAGTATAAGGATCAAGCCAATGGCTCCAATGGAATCTCTTAGTTCTGAACAAGCTCTATGGAAAGAAAAGAGTGACTATCAACTGTGTCTAATAGAACTACATCTAGGTTGTAGAAGATACAGAACATACCTCTAATCATATCTAGAGCATTGTTATCATAAGGTTATATCACCTGAAGGTGGGAATGTCCCTATCGAACAGCTCTCTGAGTGAATGGTTGACTAATTGAGGGTGGTGGTGGTATTACCTTGAACCTATTCCCATCACTTGTTGCTCTCCCTTATTCCCTTCTAAGTCCACCACCCTACAGACCACCCTGATGTACCATATGACTCTGCCTTTCTGGTCCCTCGACTATCTGTTGGATGTCTGTATAGTGATTCAGGAATCCACGAGCTAGGTTCCCCTAACTAAAGCATGAGTATTACAACCTTTTCTTCTACTAACTGCCTTGGTCTTAGAAGCTTTATACCACTGACCTTGTGTCCCGAGGTTATCCCCTAGAATGACAGACCTTCTTGGGTCCATGCATCTACCGCATGCTACCCACTAAGGAAGGCTCTGCTACCTTGTGCATTCTGGTAGCTCCCGCTGCTGGCGCCTGCTCCGCCCGGAAGCTATCCATGAGTAGAGCTTTCTCTAGCACCCTGACCTGAGTAGAGATGATAAGAGATATCTTGGATTCTGTGATCTCTTAGCATAGTCCATGATCCAAATCCTCATCCCTAAAGAATGGTTCTCTCACCACGTTTTTGGAGTAATGGGAATTCTCGCTATACCTCATCATGTTCTCTACTACTATCTGGCTTCTCCACTACAGATGCAAGAGAAACTGGATGTAAACTGAGAATAATGTTAATAGAATGTTCTCTAACCAAAAAATTCACTGAAATCATTCTAATAAATAGTCGTCTCATCATGCATCTAGATCAATAAACTCCACCATTGTCCTGTTGATCCCTGTTTAAAGCTCACATCTAGGACTGACATCCAATCGGGTAGTGTCCTCATAAGTGGGAAGATACATGTAACAGCCTCTATCTAATCCTCATCTACCAGGGGGTCAGTCTCACCCCTGAACCTAGGAAGTGTCTGTATCTAGAACTCATAGAATTCTCTAAGGCTGTGTGCATCTTCTACTGGTAGCACTGGTAGAAACTACTGATCGACAAGTGGTGGTATCACTGTTTCACCACTCGGTGGGTCTATCTCTATTACTATTCCCTGTACCAACACCTCATCCAAAGTATTATCATCATCACCGTCAAAAATAGAATCTTGGTTGGTTATCTATGTAGAGGCATCCTGAAACAGATCAAGATGAACCACGATCAATAGAGTATACCTAGTGAGATGACTCAAGAAGGACATGAGGAAACACTCCAAATTCTATATAATGAATGAACCATTTATTTCCCTGTAACTAGTTTTTCAATGTACTGAGTTTGAAAATATGTGTCCAGAGTCCTAGTGTATGTATACGTTGGCCGCCACACCAAAACTGCCATCCCTGGCATGAATGAAAAACTCGAAACACTTAACAATATTTACACAAAACAATCTCACAAACTCCCATTCCTAATGTGGAACTGAACCTACACCTCTAATACCACTCAATGGTGACCCATCCCAGAGGGGTCCATGTCGTGACTCCCCAAATCCACCTCCAATAGGTTAGGGGCTGGTGACTGGCATTGAGTAGGAAAATCACTAACATGGGAGTCATTTCTTATGTACCTTTATGCATTCACACAAGGATAAATGTAAAACACTACGTAAAACATGAATTCAAACCACTAAGAATAACAAAACCAGAGTGAAACAAATAAATTAAAGTTCATGAGGGTGTCCCGGGTCAGAATAAAAGCCCACAAAAAATAAAGAGTCTATAAAACATATATAAAATATTGTCTGCAGAAAACCCAATAAGACGGGTAGGTGAAGGGAAGCTACTTGATGAAGTAAGAGTATGCCGCATCTGTCTAAACTCACTGGGCACCACCATGTCACAGACCACCTAGGTATCTGTCAAAATTCATATCATCCGCACAGGACATGACACGTGCGGGAAAACCCAGTGCATGGGTGAGGTAAATAAAAATCAGAATGACACCTAGAAACCACAAAGTAAAGACCACAAAGTAAATAACACAAGAGGTATAGTCAGTTCACATAGGTATAAGTCTAGGGTATGAAAAAAAAGATTACCATATATAATTACATAACACTCAGAATTGATGAGGCACCTATTCTCAATGAGACACTTAGACTTGATGAGTATCTCAGACTTGATGAGTCACTTAGACCCAGAGAGACTTAGTCATGAAGTCGCATATATGTAAAGTCACATAGTAACTGAATCAAATTCAGCCACATGATTCTGATTGTAGTGTGCTTGATCTAGGAGAAACTAATCCTCACCCCAAATCTTGAATGTCGACTTCCACAAAACAACCCTTAGAGTATCTCAAAATATCCACCTTGTCACAAGGGTCCAAACATTGAAAAAAATTCATCAAACAGTCATAGTTTATAAGATGTGGCCAATTTTGTGAAAAGGGGTCAGTGGGATTTGGGTCTGCTATGACCCGGTCAGACCAACCCGACCAGACCAGGCCCAACCCTTTGCACTAGCCCACCTACCCAGCCCGACCAACTGGAGTAGCCCGATTCGCTCCACCCATGACATTACAAGCAATGTGTCCCAGTCTGGACAATGCGGGGTGGCCACCACGTTTGATGTGTTAGTCCACCATGTGACCAGCCTAAGGTGGTGGCCCTAGGGTCCCGACATTGTGGTCCATATAGACTGTGCCCCCTCATCCATGTGACATAGCCCACTTGTCGCATCCTCTAAAGGCCATTGTTGGTCGCTTTCCGTTGGGAACTCTATCCTAGGCCATCGAGCTGGTCACCATTGGTGTTGGGTTATTGCACCATCATGCGCTACCCTGTGCTACTGGTGGCAGCCACCCTTTGGTTAGTAGCCCCCATCACATTAGTGGCCCATTGTTGGAACAACAAGAACACACGTGATCCAGGGGTTATTGTATCCAGTTGAATGTGGTCCAAATTTTATCATCATCGATTTGTGGGTCTAGCCACGTTCTGAAACTCCCAAAAATAATATGACATAACCATGGGGGTTTTTTGGCAAAGAACGCAAGAGAGAGTGGTAGGGAGTGAGAGAACTGTGAACACCCAAGGATCGAACGTCAGCCTTGTTCGATCATCAATTGTTTTTCTTGTAAGACAAAAGGGGGAACTAAATGATACTAATAAAAACTAGGGTATAAACCCCTTTAATCCAACAATAATAGTACCCATCCCAAATTAAAGATCAATCTACAGATCAACTATGTTGTGGGTCGATCCCTCGTTCGACATTGAAAGAATAAACTTGTAAAATGATCACACAAAATTAAATCCCCTACCTAGGATTGGATCATCCGATGTTATGGATTTGTTTTTGACAATCTATTAAAGTATGATCCCAATCCATGCCTCTATTGTTATTGGAGATTCATTGTTCATCACTTCTAATCATCCACCAATGTGATTTCTCTAGTGGATGTAGGGAATTCTATAGGATCCTACTCAGATCCCACATCCTTGTATTACTGATTATTGAATAAATTGCATTCAGCGGTGTTGGATTGCTAATATGCAGTGCCACCACAGTGAATTATTTATCAAGGGTAATATCTACTTGTTCATTGAGTCATAGTTCCGATGTGATATATTTTAAGAAGAAATAAAATAAAATTCTTTAGGTTTGTTTTATTTTTCTTTAAAACATCAAAAAATTAACTTTTTTCCAATGACCTGTTTCAGTTTATTTTAATCCCTACCTAAGCTAATGTCTCCATTCTAGATTCAATTGTTCCCCTAGATTTTGGTTTCAATCACCTATTTAAAAGTTACTAAAATCGTTCATGTGCACTTAAAACAAGTTCAAACATTTATTTCAAGACCCCGGGGCTCGGAATCACATGTTGTCCCAACACCTGG
The DNA here is from genome assembly GCA_963277665.1 of Viscum album. NCBI lineage: Eukaryota > Viridiplantae > Streptophyta > Magnoliopsida > Santalales > Viscaceae > Viscum > Viscum album. Next base: position 1,269,202,186 of record OY728151.1, on the reverse strand, counting down.
TTTCATAATAATCTATAGAGTAAAAAACAATTATTGATATTCTGAGAAATTATAGTGTCGGTTCAACTGGACCACATAAGGTTGGATGATGGGTCAGTCTAGGTCTGGCGGGTCGGATCAGACCCTGACCAAACCTAGGTTAGACCCTTTCACTAAAACAGACGTATCTTTCAAACTGTATGTCGGTTTGATGAAATGTTTGTGGTGTTGGGTGCATTGTGAATAGATAGTCATTATGACACCAATGGTGGGTTTTATCTTATACATATTTTGAATGACATGATCCGTTTACACAGGAAGTACTCGGTGTCAAGGGAAATTATAGGTGTGACTACTACACCTGGTGCACCCTCTATTTCTAGGTGGCTTGATTATCTCATCCACCATATCAAGGATGATATTCATTAGATTTAATTTTATCATTCATTTAACTGCTTGTTTATTGGTATTGTTTCCTACTCACAGAAGTATGACTTCTTCATCAGGACATCCAGGATTGAGTTGTTGGAATCCCTAGAGTCCCAAAGTGAATCCTCTATTCCTTCTTCATGACATAGGTAGAGCCATAGGTATTTACATTAACAACATCACCAAGCGTTGAACATATACTTATTGGGATAATCCAGATAGAGTTTTTGGTATTACACCATGGCCCTAGCTGTGATCCTCATCTCCTATATCATATCACTCTTTATACTTATCTGTGTGTTTCTCTCATGATAGTTCCCAAAAGAATATTCTTATTTGATGGATGTAATCTATGATATAAGACTCAAGAGTTTGTACACCTAGATGAGTTCTTTGTGGAATCTTCATATTGAATCCCATATGGTGGTTTGTAGTAGTTGTGTCTTGTTTCTCGACTACGTGCCTTGGTTTGGTTATATCTCGATATGATTATTATATGTTCTATAGAGAAATAATTGGGAAGAGCAGACTGTATATTTCTATTTGGTATTTATTTTAGGTTTGGGGGTGTCCTACTGAGTATTGTTATACTTACCTCTTCACAGGATTTTCCTGCACATGTCATGTATTGTGTATAAGAGAGACCTTTTGATAGTGTCCATGAAAGACCAGGACTTGATAAAGCATTATGAGATTAGAAAATCCGAGGATTTCAAAATACTTATGATATTAGACTCGGTACTGTTCCTTCATGTTGGATCAGGTAGGGCTTTCTATGGATGAGATTCAAGAATTTTTTTAGAGACATTCTTTTAGTGGGATTTTATTCTGCCCCTATTTAATTCCTATAACATTCACTCTTGTACGCTGGTTGTGGGATATAGTGGTTAGAATGCATGTTTTACTTAGTATTTTTAATTTCCATTATTTGTGGTATTGGAGATGTGTGTGTGTGTATAGGTACAAAGAAAATGCCTCCCATGTTAGTGATATACCTACTCCGTGATATTCACCATCCCCTAGACTATTGGAGGCAGGCCTGGGGAGTTACAGCATGGGCCCCTCTCTGATGGTTCATGATATAGTGGTATCAGATCTAGTCATTTATACCTTAGTACCGATAGTCTATGATATTTGTTTAGGGAAATAGTGTTACTAGTTTCGAGTTCTCCTATTAGAATAAGGACTATAGTGTTGGTTTGGCGACTGATATATCCATACACCTATACACTAATAACCTTCTTTTCTACTTGGTAAATAAGAACACATATTGTAGGAAAAAAAAGGTACATGAATCATATTGAAATGGGTCATGATTTACATGTCCTTCTTGAGTTAGGTATTCATATATATTGATTGACAGTGGTACATCTTATTTTCTTATAGGTTTCCTCCACAATGCAAACCATCTATGATTTGTCAAGTTGATCATGAGGATGACTCTCTTAGATAAAAGGATTTAGTACATGGGCTAGTTTCCTAAATGTTACCACTAGGTGGTACACTAACTATTCTTCCACTAGTGGGGATACTCGTGGTACCCACAGTTCCAGCATACAAGGAGCGTAGAATGTGTGTGCATCATGAGTTTCAGAGAAAGGGAACCCATAGGATCCAAGAAGAGAACAACCCTTAGGAGGCTGAGGATTTTCTTGAGGCATTGACCATATTTTTCTGCCATGTTAGGACACCAACCCGTCAGATTGTAGTCCTATTAGTGAGCATATGTAGGTCTTAGTGGGGAGTTGGTTGATTTGGGATATTCATACTCACAATGAGGAGTTTCTATCATAGATAGAGTTCATGTGCCTCCTCAGAGGGGATTTTCCACTAGTTATATCTGTAGTTTTTCATATACAGGATCTTGTTAATCTCCAATAGGGCAGTATGATAATAGATAATTATTAATTGAGGTTCCCCTAAGTTTCTAGTTACAATAGCGATATGGAAAAATAACAGTACTTCTCATCTCAAAAAATTGAGTGAGGAATGTGTAGAGACATATGAGACAGTATTATCCCTATGAACATTCCTTCTTATGCTTGGGTGCTTGATCAGGCTTCGGTGGTCGTGATCTTCCTTGACGAGAATAGATATCTAGTGGCAGTCATAAGTGGATGATAAGGTGTAGAAAACTCTACAGAAGGGAGATGCCGTTAGTCTTAGGGTCCCGGATGTGGGAGACGTTTCTAGAGGAGTTCCCAGTACAATGGTTCTATAGTTTATGTTTCACAGTTTGGATCCAGTTAGCCTAGAGATAGGCAGTGCTACTGATGTGATGGAAGGAGACATCCTGCTCGATATTCTCCAAATCACAATTCGTCCCACAAGGAGACACAAGAGGGACTATCTAGGTTGATGTAGAGCCAAGTGTAGGAAGATCCATAGGGTATCAGATGTGTCAAAGGATCTTAGAGAGCAGATCGAGGTGGTGTATGTTTTTACTTGTTAGAACCACCACCACAGGTGGTCTGTGCTAGGATTATGGGGAAAGGGGATAGGGGTGAGGAAAAATGAATGGTGTCAAGGATTATGACCCAAGAGCTCTGGGGATTATTCAGGGCACAATCTATGTCTTTTCTATATTAGATACAATACTAATAGAAATAGGTTTTATTCATTCCTTTCTCACCACATATCTTGTACATGACCTTGAGATTCCAATAGGATCATTGACTCAACCCTTATGCATGGTGACACCTACAAGAGGAGACTTAATGATCACACATCTATCATAATAGTGTGACCTTATTCTTATTGGTGATAGATTCATTTGGAACCTCCTTGTGGAAGCACTAAATCCTTATGATGTCATTCTTGGTAGGGATTGGTTTTCTTCAGCCCATTCTTAGATTGACTATTTTATGAAAAGTGTGTTGTGTGTTCATATTGATGAGATGCAGATTTCCTTTTTCATTGAATTGGAATCCCATGAAACATTAGATGGAAACATTCATAGGAGGGTGAAAATGATCACTCATCACATGGATCACATGACCCTTAGTGCAGTATATGTCATGATCTTCAAGTTTCCATCACTAGTGGTGGAGTACGAGGACATCTTCCCGGTAGATGTTCCAAGATTACCTCCTCACCAAGAGATAGACATCTGCAAGAACATACAACCTAGGAAAACATTGATATCCTTAGTATCATATCAGATGGCTCCGGTGGAGATTCGTGAGCTAAGGTGCTATTGGAGGAATTGTAGAGGAAGGGATTCATGATACATTGTGTTTCACCCTAGGAGGCCCTAGTGTTTTAAAAAAATGCAGATGGGAGCTTGAGGTTTTTGTTGATTACTAGTTCCTGAACTAGATGATCCTTAATAAAATGTATCCAATATCAATGATCGATGAACTCTTTTACTAGTTGAGAGGGGAATGCTGGTTCTTGAAGGTTGACCATTGATTAGGCTATCACCAGCTATGATTACCGTACGAGAATATAATTAAGACAACTTTCAGATGTCTCTAATATCATTATGAGTAATTGGTGATTACTTTTAGTGGGATGAACACCCTAGTAGTGTCATGGGACTCATAAACTAGATCATCTATACATACTGAGACCGGTTCATGGGGGTCATCATCAAAAATATCCTTTTGTACTTATCATCTATGGAAGAGCACACGAGACACTTCAGGATGGTTCTAGACATATTCCATGGGAACCGTCTTTATGGGAAAATCATAATTATCTAGTTCTGGATTTAGGTGGTCCACATTCGAGGACATGTCATCTCATCATATGGAGTGGTAGTGGACACGGCTAAGGTTGATGCATTATTATCATGGGATCCACCTAGGGGAGTGACAACGGTGTGCCAATTCCTTGGGATAGTAGGATATTACCAGATATTTATACATGATTTCTCTAAGATATCAACACCTATGATAGCTTTTACCAAAAGGTGCATCCTTTAATGTGGATAGAGAAATACTAGTAGCAAATTTAGAAATTTATGTAGATCTTGATGAGCGCCTTGATCTTGATATTACCATAGGTGGGTTTCAAGTACGTAATGTTCTACGATGCATCAGGAACTGGGCATGGATTTTTTAAAATAAGAAAAGTGGGGATTTCCTATGGTTCATTCCAGTTGATACCACATGAGAAGAACTATTCTACCTATGATCTTTATATGGTAGCGGTAGTCTTAACATTGAATATGTTGCGACACTATCTAATGTGCGACAAATTTATCTTCTACTATAGTCATAAGAATTTCATGTATGTCCTCTATCAGAAGGATATGACATTTAGATAGGGGAGGTGACTAGATTTTCTACAGGATTATGACATCGAGATTGACTATACTCTTAGGAAGGGTAAAATGGTGGTAGTTTCTCTTAGTAGGAGATTGAGTTCCCACATTCTGGATGAGGCATCAGAGTAGTTGGCCTCATTGCAATAATCCTTCATGTATAGAGATGGGGGATCTTACCTATAATTTATGGTGGTTACACCTACACTCTTACAACAAGATGGGGTGGCACAACTTGGTGAAACAAAATGAGAGACCCTATATTCTCATATATCCATAGGGAATTCTCTTGAGGGATATTTAGAATGAGGGGAGCACGTCATTATTTTCATAGGAAACGTAATTGTACCTATGATATGTGAAATAATGTTCTGAAGGACTTTTATACATACCCTTTGGTGGTACATAAAGGTGTGGTGAATATGTACCAAGACCTCAAATGATAGTTCTGGTGGTCAGGGTTGGAGAAAGTAGTGGATGATTTAATTTATTAATGCCTCATTTTTCACCAAGTGAAGGCTAATCATCGGGTTCCAACTGGTTTGGATCAAACCCTTAAAGTGACAGAGTGGAAGTGGGATGGGTTATTGATATAATTTATGATGGGTTTATCATGTATGTCCAGGGTACATGATACCATCTAGATAATTATTGACAGAATCACCATGTTGGGCCACATTCTACCCATCTAAGTGTAGAGTTAAGTAAAGAGCTTAAGATGCCTCTATGTGCAAAATATAGTTTGGCTTCACGGAGTTCCATCGATAATTTTTTGGGATTTCGAATCTCATTTCACATCCCATATGTGGATGGGAATTCCGGATGCATTTGGGACTCAATAAAGTTTGAGCACAATCTTTATTCCCCAAATGGATTCCAAAATGGACTGGAACATTCACGTTCTATATGATATGATGCATGATTACACCATGGAATTAGGTAATATTTTTTCAGATCACCTACCATTAGTTGAGTTTACATACAACAATAGAAAAAACTATACCATTTGTATCAAACCATTTGAGGCATTGTATGGGCGATCATGCAAGTCAACACATTGCTAGACTGACCTTGGAGAGTCAACACTCATGGGCCCGGAGATTGTGTAAGATACTATCGAGAAGGAGAAGATCAGTCAAGGAAAGATAAAGACTACACATAGAAAAAAAAATTCATATTAATATAGGAGATGGAGACCCCTGGAGTTTTTGGAAGCAAACTATGTGATCCTTAGTGTCTCACCTCGATGTGGGTTGTGAAGATTTAGTCGGTGCAACAAGTTGTCTCTGAGGTTCATCTGCCCTTTTATGATACTTCATATAGATGATGATGTGGCATACTACCTATCACTACACCCACATTTACACTAGGTACATGACTTATTATAACTGTCCTAGTTGAGGAGGTATGTGCATAACCCCTTAATTGTCATTGAATTGGTTGAGCTGGACATCGTGTATGGGGTGACATTTTCTTTTTATTCAGTGGAGATTGAGGATCGGTAGGAGGGGGGATATTTTGTGGGTGAGTTATTCCCTTGGTGTCTATTTTGTGGAAGAATGAGAATCTCTAAGAGAGAACATGGGAGTCAGAGGCTCAAATTCATGGGCAGTACCCACATATCTTTGAGTAGTATTGTTTTTAGATTTTCATGGACATAAAGACCTATGGTGGGGAGAATGTAACATCATGGATTTTTTTGTGTATTATTTCTAAATATTAAATGGAATTATTTTTGAGACCATTTTCTGAGGCGGTGTGTGATTCAAAGGCCTTATGTGCCCAGAACAATTGTTTGAAAAATATGAAACATTTAATAGCTCAAACAAGTATTTTTCTAAAAAATGTTGAATAACATATAAAAGGGTTCCCGTATCATAAATTTGGGGGCATCGTTGCATTAAATGAAATTATTTTACCCTAGGTACGACCTAACAATGTCCATAGTAGGTCAACTATGAAATGTAGTTTTCAGATGTAATGGTATTAAAAATATTCAACAAAAATAATTTTTATTCATTTTAAGGATGTTTTTTTAAATAATACTTGTTAGGAAAATTGGGTTTATCACCATACAATGGAAATCCTTGGTGACATAGTGAGGAACCCTATCAGAAAATTGAAAAGACAAATCAATGGTATCATGGATCATCACGGCAATGTAGTTGGAGGATCTTGTGAACGCCATTAACTCATATTTTATTCATCAACAATCTATCCAAACTCTAGGTATGACATTTTTTTATTATTTACCATACCTTCCACAAACTAATATGAATGATGATCAATTCAATGAACCATAATCGATACATGCAACATTGGAAGGATTAAATTGGATTGAGTTGTTTCCCTTTGTTCATCCTTCTAACAAGAATGAATCGTGGTCGACAAAAACAATGGATGAGGTGCATTACCTGGGTTTTATGGTTCTTTTCATTCCCCTTTCATGGAATTATTTGATGATGGTCCATCATGGACACGAATCGATGTTATCAGGTGGCTCCAAGCATGATTGGACCCCAGTATTTGAGGGGAATCGATAACAGAGGATGAATATGTGAATATAATGACCCAAAAACCTATATCATAGAGTGTATAAAATTTCTAGAAATGGAGGTGTCCTAGTGGTCCATGGAATGGGAAACCAATATAATCCTGGGACGGTGTTCCAGTCAGGTGAAGTGACAGCAGTGTGGTAGACAGAGGCGGCATGTGGTGGTGTGGATCGGTTGCCGGAGGCAACGATAGCTGTAGGAGATGGTACTGTATGTGGAGTCAGTGGAGCCACATGGATATGGAAGTCGGACCGCATGGGGAGCCATGATTTGGGGAGGATAGAGCATAGGTGGTGGGTGAGGCCACATGTTAAGGTAGCCAGCAAGCCATGTGGATGTTGCGGGATAGGGTGAGCCTGCGGGGTGCAGTGGGAGAGGAGGGCCAAGGGGGAGGTCAGGCGACCCGAGTGAGAAGGCTAGGAGAGACGATGTAGAAAAGGCCAGGTGGTCCAGACTAGAGGCACTGGGCTGTGCGAGGAATCCAATTAGGGATAGTATTCCAGGACAGACTGATCCCAACATGTTACACCAAACTAAGCCCAATATGCCAGACGGGGTCACATTAGGTCGACTGGACTAGGTCGGGTCGGCCGGCGGTTTAACCCGGGCTCAGTAGGTCTGATCAGACCCACACTAAACCTGGGTCCAATATTTTGACTATAATGGCCATATATTTCATACCATATTTCCATTTTATGTGTCATATATGGAATTGGATCCCTTGCGATGAGATTTTTTTATGAGGAAAACTGTTGGTTTTAGATAAAACATATTTCTAATGACATGGGTCATTTACATTGGTAGTACCCATGGTCAAGGGGTATTATGGGTGTGGATACTACTGATTGTGATCCATTTTTTATACATTAATTGATTCCTCATCCACCATATCTTGAATGATATTTTTTAGATTCCATTCTCTTTATCATTTCCCAAAAGGCTTATTTGTATCATTTTCTACTCATATAACTGTTATCCCTTCAGTAGGACATCCATTATAGAGTGGTTGGAATCCCCTAGGAGTCATGAATCAAGTCCTTTGTTCATTATTCATTCCCTAGGTAGTGTCTCTGGTATTGACATTACCAACTTCACTGGTCATAGATCCTATATTTAGCAGGTTAATCGAGATTGAGTTTCTGGTATCACACCACGACCCTCGCTGTGTTCCTCATATGATGTGTCATATCTCTCTTTATGTATATTAGTGTATATAACTTCTAAATGTTCTCAAGAAATATAAAATCTCAGATGTAAATCATCAATGATATTGAACTTAGGAAAGTGTTCTTCTGGATTAGTGCATTCTGAAATATTTCGACTGAATCTCAAGTGGTGGTATACGATAGTTGGGGTTTGTTTATCGACAATGTGTCTTGTTTTGGGAATATCTGGATATTTTTTATATGTTCTGTAGACAAATAATTAGTTAGAGATGACTGTATCTTTCCATCATGTATTTCTCAGTGGTTTTAGGGTGTCCTACTAAGTATTGTTATACTGACCCCTGTATGGGTTTTTCCAACATGTGTCATGTGTTGTGCAGATGACAGACCATTGGATAGAGTTCATGGAGGACTAGGACTGGATGGAGCCTTGTGAGATTAGACAGGACAAGTTGTTCCTATTGTTTCAATCATTTACCTCAGTATTGTGACTTAAGTTTGGATTAGGTAGGGAATTCTTCAAATGAGTTTTGGTAAATTCATTACATACTTTCATTTTGTGGGCTCAAATTCTATACCTTTATACTTTCTAGTACATTCATAGTTGTACTATGGTTGTGGGATATAATGGTTTTCATGCATGGTTTACATAGTGTTTGTACTTTTAATCCTTTGTGGTCTTGGATTTGTGTGGGTGCATACTTGTACATAGTCAATACCTCTCATTTAGTGATATGAAAACTCGGTGCTAGTCACCATCCCCTGGCCTATTAGATGTGGGCTTGGGGAGTCATACCATGATCTCCTCTTGGATGGGTTGTGATAGATTTGTATTAGAGGTTGGAAGTTATACCATTGGACCAAGGGTCTGTGATATTGGTTTGGGGAAACAATGTTAAGTGTTTTGAGTTCGGATATTAGACCAGGGACTCTAGTGTTGGTGTAGCGGCCATCATATCAATACACAAAGACTCTGAAAACATGATTTTTTACTCGGTATAAGAGAACACTTGTTGTAAGGAAAATAATGGTACATTCATCATATAAGAATGGGTCATTATTTTTATTTATTTCTTGATTCAACTATCCATATATACTCATTGACCATGGAACATCATGTTTTCATACAAGATGCATCCACAATGCATACTAACTAGGATTTGGTAGCACAGTCATGAGAATGATCCCCTCAAGGAAAAGACATCAGTACATGGACTAGTTTCTCATATGATACCACCAAGTGGAGAACCACATGTGGAGATACCCATGGTACCTACAATACACACAGACGAGGAGCAAACACTGAGTGTGCTTCATAAATTTCGGAGAAAAATACCACATAGGTTCTGAGGTAAGCCTGAACCCCAGGTGACAGAGGACTGGCTTGAGGTGTTGACCAGTGTTTTGTAGCTAGTCAGAACATAACCTGATTAGATGGGGGTCTTGTAGTTGATCCTTCTATAGGGATCAGTGAGGGGATAGTGGAGTATGTCTATTCAGACTCATGATGTTGTGACTCTATCATAGGAAGAGTTTCAACACCTTTTTTGTGAGTAATTTTTTCAAGTTACACTAATATTTTTATATATACAAGATTTTATTCATCTTTAGAGTGGTAGTATGAAAGTAGCTGATTATTCGTTGAGGTTCCCAAACTTTTCAAGGTACTCAATGGATATGTGAAGAGATCACTAATTTTGGGATCATACCTTCAACCGAGGTCTGCATAGAGATATACATGCCATTATTATACATCTAAGTATTCCTATATATGTTGGGGTTATTGATCCGGCTTCGGTGGTCAAGAGATTCCTGATTGATCAGAGCTTGCCGGTGGCAGTCAGTAGTGGATGGGAATGTATAGATAACTCGTTAATAGGGATCTGGCATCATTATCATGGTTCTAAATCTGGGATATATTTTTGGAGGATGTCCCAAGATTGAGGGTATGTAGATCAAGGTTCACAGGGTGGATCCAGTCATCCTAGACAGAGGTGGGGCAACACATGTTATAGTAAGGTAGATCTTTCTTGATATTGTCTAACTTTTCATGTTACTGACATGGAGAGTGTGATTGGACCATCTAGAAAGAGGCAGATTCAGGAGTAGGCAGATACACATGGTGGGTAATTTGGTAGAGGAGATGGGAGAGTATTGGACGGTGGTCAACATTTCGACTTTTTACCACCTCTATCCCCAGGACGTCTGTTCTAGGCTCATGGAACTGAAGGACATGGGTAGGGACAACCACATACAGTCGGAGATTATGACCCAGGGGCTCTAGGGATGATTCAATGTAAAATCTGCGTCTTTTCTACTTTAGATGCAGTTAGGATATATATATAGGTTATAGTCATTCCTTTCTCACCATGGAACTAGTAAAAGTCCTTGAGAATCATTTAAAATAGTTTACTTAGCCGTTACGCTTGGAAAAACCTATGGTAGGAGACTTGATAATCACCCATCTATGTTGATGGTGTGAGCATACCCTTAGAGGTGATAGTTTTGGTTGGAATCTATATTTGGAATCTTATAGGCTATGCAATGTCTTTCTCGGTATGGATTGGAGAACATTGGTCAATGTGATGATTTACTATTTTAGGTGAAGGGTGTGGTGTGTCTGTATTGATGGTATGCGGCTTTACATTGTCGGTGAAGAGGAATCTCAGGTAGAACATGATGGAATCAAGCATATGAGGGTGGATCCAATCCCTCATCACTTGGATATTTTGACTTTTGGTGAATCATATGTAAAGAGATTCTAGTTTCTAATAGTATTGGGGGAGTATTATGACATCTTCCTAATAGATGATACAAGATTACTTCCTCCCCAAGAGATATACTTCTACATTGACTTACACCCCATTATTACACTGATATCCTCAGTAGAAAATTGAATGTATCTCAAGGAGCATTTCGATCTGAGCGTGTAGTTGGAGTAATTACAGAGTAAGAACTTCAGAAGACCCAGTGTTTCACCCTGGGAATCCCTAGTGCTATTTTTTAAAATTTAAAATTTTACATTGAGTTTGTGTGTGGATTATTGGTGTATGAACCTAGCGACCATGAATAAGAAGTATCCACTATCAAGGAATGGTGATCTCTTTGATCATTTGAGAGGGGCACAATGATTCTCAAAGGATGACCTTCGATCAGTCTATCACCAGTAATGAGTAAGTGATATGGATATACCAAAAAAGGAATTAAAAATCTTCTATGGCCACTATGAGTACCTAGTGATGTATCTTGGTGTGATGAACACCCTATAAGTGTTCATGGGACTCATGAAACAAATCTTCCATCCATACTTAAACCTGTTTGTGGCGATATTCATCGACGATATCCTTTTGTACTCTATGTTCGAGGAGGAGCATGTGAGACACATAAGGATGGTTCTGGACATACTCCGAGATCACCAAAATTATGGTAAAATCTTGAAGTTATAGTTAGGGATTCATAGATTCCACATTCTGGGACATGTTATCTTGGCAGATGTAGTGGTCATGGAACTTGCCAAGGTAGAATAAGTGTAAGTGTGGGATCCACCAAGGAGTGTTATGGATGTAAGGATCTTACATAGGACGGAAGCCTATTACTAGAAATTTATAGCAAATTTATTCACTAACAACAACTATGATAGCTTTTACCTGAAGGGGGAATCCTTTAATGTTGGTGGAGAAGTGCCAGCAAGATTTATAGCTATTGAGTCAGAGCTTGACAAGGACCCTAATCAAAATATTTCTGGAGGAGGGTGTTGAGTACGTAGTGTTCTATGATGCATCAAGAAATGGGATTTGTTGTTTTCTAATGTAAATTCAAGCTGTGATTGCATATGGTTCATTCTATTTGAGTTGACATGAGAAGAACTAAATTCCCCATGATCCTGAGTTAGTAGTGGTAGTATTCTCGTTGAATATGTGGTAACACTGCAAAATATTCAAGTAGTTCATCATCTACTCTGATCACAAGATTCTCAAGTATATCTTCTCTTAGAAGGATCTGAATGTATGACTAAGGTGGTTTCTTGAGTTCCTCCAGGATTACAACTTTGAGATTTTATATAATCCTTGGATGTGGAACATGGTGGAAGATTCTCTTAGTACGAGATCATGTTCACAACTGTTGGATGAGGCATCGAAGTAGTTGGCCTCATTATAGTTATCCATCATGGAGGTAGATTAGGGAGCTTAACTTTTTTCAGTGGATGTTACCCCTACACTCTTACAGTTAGTCAATGAGGCACAACTTTGGGATACTTACTTCTATACTCTATGTGTTTAGATATCCATTTGGCATTCCCTTGAAGGATAGTCGAAAGTTGGGGAGCATTTTATTATTTTCATAGGATGAATTGTTGTACTAGTGGTGTTGTGAGTGGTGGTTTGGAAATAGTTTCATATTTTCTATTTTCATTACATCATGGTGTGGAAAAGATATACCGGGACCTCAAAGGTCAATTTTGTTAGTCAGGAATGATGAATGCAGTGGCATAGTTCATTTCACGATACCTCACTTTTCATCAAGTGAAGAATGTCCAACAAGTTCCAGTAGGTTTGGATCAAACCCTTGAGGTTCCAGAGTGGAAGTGGGATGGGATATCAATGGAATTTGTGACTGGTTTACCACGTATGTTCAAGCGACATGATACCATATGGGTTATCATTGACCGACTCACCATGTTGTCCCACTTCCTACCCATCCATTATTAGAGTTCAGAAGAGATCTTGGGATTCCTATATGTCTAGGAGATAAATATGATTTACGGAGTTCCATTGATGAATTTTTGATATTGGGATGCTAGTTTCACATCCCTTTTGTGGAAGGTATTGTAGGAGGTGTTTGGGACTCAGTTACACATGACCATGGAACTTCATCCCCATAAGGAATTCTAGAGGGAGATGACCATTTAAGTTCTAGAAGATGTTCTGCAGGCCTGCATCTTGGACTTTAGTCCAAGTGGGGAGGATCACCTATAACTATTAGAGTTTGTGTAAAACAATAGCTACCATGACACCATTTGTATTTCACCATTCTAGGATCTTTATAGGTGACTCTACAGGTAACCAATTTACAAGACTGAACTAGGAGAGTCATCACTCACGGGCCTAGATTGGGTGAAATCTACTACTGAGAAGGTGTAGATCATCCGGGGGAAGATGAAGACTTCACAGAACTTATTGAAGTTGTATTCCAATATAAGATATATACCTCAATACATTGAGTAAGGAAACCATGTGTTCCTTTGGGTCTCACCTCGACATGAGTTGTGGTGATTTGGACAGGTAGACAAGTTATCATTGAGGATCATCAGACCTTTGCAAATGGTGTGTGGAGTTTTTGGGGTGGAATTTTTTCTTATTCTACCCCATATGTTTCTCTAGGTACAATACATCTTCCATGTGTTGTAGCTAAGGAGGTACATGCATGAACCATCACACATCATCGACCGGGGTGATCTAAACATCGAGGATGGAGCATCTTTTTCTTTGTACTCGGTGGAGATCGAGGATCAGAAGGAGATGATACTTTGTGGATTACTAATTGCCTTGGTACACATATAGTGGTAGCACAAGAATCTCCAAGAGAGAACATGGAAGTTGGAAGGTCAAATTCATGAGCAGTACCAACATCTCTTGGAATAGCCTAGTATTGAGATTTTCTGGGAAGTAAATCCCTAAGGTGGGGAGAATCAAATGTCACAGATTTTTCAATGTATTATTTTTATTTATTATAGGGAATTATAATGAGACAAGGTGCTAAGAAGTTGTACGATTCTAAGGCTCAGTGATCCTTGAACAATTGTTAGAAAAATATTAAACATTAAATAGCAAAAGTGAGAGGTGTTCATAAATAAATGAAATAACATCCAAAAGGGTGCCGAGATCCTAAATTTTAGTGCACCCTTGTGTTTATAGAAACTATTTTACCTTTGGTGACACCAAAAATTGGCTAAAATATGTAAACTATGATAAGTAGTTTTCAGATGTAATAAAAAAAATATTTTAAAAAAATATTTTTTTTATTCATTATTGGGATGTTTTATTTTAAGTAATCCTTGTTAAGAAATTCAATGTTACCACCATAACCTCAGAATTATTCTGAGGCAGGGTGTGGTACCCTCTCGACATACCATAATGACAGATCGAGAAGATCATGGATTGACATGCCAACGGAGTTAGAGGATCAAATCAATGATGGAAATGAAACTGTTCTTCATCAATGATCGATCCAAACTCTAGGTAGGGTGTTTTTTATATTTTCCTATACCATTATTAATCTAGTATGGATACATATCAATTCTATGAATAGGAATTGATACTCTCATCATCGATAGGATTAAATAAATGGATGTCCTTCTCTTCATTCATCCTTCTAACGAGAACGAATTAAGGATGAAATGAACAATGGTTGATTTCTGTTCCTTTGGAATTCTTGTGATGTTATTTCCCCATTATTATAATTCCTCTCTAGTGGTCCCATGTGGCCATGGTTTGACATTTCTAGGAGGCTCCTTGAACAATTGTACCCCCTCCCACCCGGCTTCGATGCGAATCGATATCAGAGGTCAGATCTATAATGATCAGGATCATAAAAACATGGATCTTCAACCTTATTCAAAATTTGTCCACCGGATGTGGCCTGGTGGTATGCGGAACAGACCAATGGCACACATCTTGTGTGGTGGTTTGGATAGGAATTTTTGAAATGATACAGTGGTTGTAGGTGATGTGTTGTGGCGTGAAGCAGTGGTTAGGGGTAACAACAACCAAAGGACGTGGTGTGGCATCTGCGGCTAGAAGAGCAGTGTGGATACAACTGTAGGACCTTGTGGGGATCTCCGAGACGCGGAGGTCGAAGCAGACATGGTGGGTGGAGCTTCATGGTGAGGTGTCCTGTAGTCTATGTGGGAGAAGTAGGACATGGTGAGTCCATGGAGTGCGGCGGGATAGGTATGACTAATGGGAGAGAAGGAATGCCATGTCAGTAGGACTTACATGCCGGTAAAGATCAGGCCAGGCGGGACAAACCAGGGTAACCGAGCTGCGCTAGGAGGCCCAGTCGGTTATGCTAAACTGGGTCGGGTCAGGTTCACCAGCATGATTTGAGTCAGTCAACGGGTTAGACTGGGTATGTCAGGTTGGATCACACTCGAACAGGACACGTGTCAGACCTTTTCACTAAAACATTCATATCTCTTAGACCGTATGTCTGTTGGATGAGTCTTATGCAACATTGGGACCCTTACGATGAGATAATTTTATGTGACCAATGGTGGGTTTCATCTTGTACATATTTATAGTGATAGAGTACATTTACACATGAAGTATTCTGGGTCACAGGAAACGGTGGGTGTGACTACTACTCATCGTGAAACCACAATTTCTATGTGAATTCATTCAATAACCCACTATATCTAGGATGAGTTTTATTAGAGTTATTTTTCTTTATTGTTTATCTGATTGGTTTTTTGTATCATTTATTGCTAATAGGAGTATGATCCCTTTAGAAGGTCTTCCATGATAGAGTTCTTAGAATCCCCTAAGGGTCCTGGAGCAGATCATATATTCCTTCTTCGTTCCCTAGGTATAGTGTTCGATATTGATGTGAATAACATCATCGAGCGTTGATCCTCTACTAAGCGGGTTAATCCAGTTTGATTTATTGGTATCATTATATGGATTTGGCTATGATTCACATATGATGTATCATATCTCTATTTAGATCTATTAGCATATCTCTGTTATGATCATTCCTGAAAAATAGTACTTCTCATATGGATGTCATTAGTTCTATCAGACTCAAGATTGTGTAGTCTTGGATGAGTACTTTGTGGAATCTTTAGACTGAATACATAGTGGTCCTATGTGGTTGTTATGTCTTGTTTCCCTACTTTGTGTTTTGGTTTGGGTATATATGGATATTAATATACATTTTGTAGGAATATTCTAATGGTGATATGACTTTACCTTTCTTTTTTGTATTTCTTTATGGTTTTGGGGTTTCCAACTGAGTATTATTATACTCACCCCTGCACAGGCTTTTCCCATAAGTGTAATGTATTGGGCAGATGATTGACCTTTTAGTGTAGTCTAGGGAAGACCAGGATCAGACTGAGCCTTGTGATATCAGATGGGTCGAATTGTTCCTATGGCTTCACACTATAGCCCTGTTACCATGCCATCATGTTGGATAAGGTGGGTTTTTCTGCTGATGAGTTTCAAAAACATGTCTATTGTCATTATATTGATGGGACTATCTTATGGACCTTTTTACCTTCCAATACATTCAATATTGAACTGTTTTTGTGTGATAGAGTTCTTTTCATACATGGTTTACTTAGTGTTTTTACATTTCAACATTTGTGGGGTTAGAGATGTTTGTGTGTACTGGTACATAGAAAATACCTACCATGTTAGAGACATGCATACTAACTGTTAATCATCATCTTGTGTCCTATTTGAGGTGTTAATAGTAAGTTTCAGCACATTCCCCACATGGATGGGTCATGAAATAACATTATTTGACATAGGTCATTTGTGAAAATGACATCACAATAATAAATTAATGAAATAAATTAAATATTTTTTTTATTTTGTTTATTTTTAAGAAGAAAATATTTTCTCTTTTAACTGTCTGGTTATATAATTCACTCATTACTGACATATTAAAACTAAAAGATTCAGAATAATGTTCAAGGGATTTTTTGGAAAAAAATGACAGATCACGATCAGATCATGGATCATTACACCAACATAGCTCATGGATCTCATCAATGATGGAAACACAAATTTTATTCATCGAATATTTATCCAAAATATTTGTAGGAATTTTTTTTTCA
Source organism: Viscum album (assembly GCA_963277665.1). Taxonomy (NCBI): domain Eukaryota; kingdom Viridiplantae; phylum Streptophyta; class Magnoliopsida; order Santalales; family Viscaceae; genus Viscum; species Viscum album. Next base: position 1,269,184,951 of record OY728151.1, on the reverse strand, counting down.
TTATTATTTCAATCCCATTTAATAATATTGGGAGAATGGGGAATAATTCCCTAAATATAATTAATATGTGCATCATCAGTATAAATAATTTTATGAAATAATTTATTTTTTTATTTTTTTATTCTACTTCATTCATATTATTATACAACAATGGATCAAGGCTTCTTCAATAATTGATTTGGTTCATTTATATCATTTTTTCATGTTTATTTAACCAATATTTCTTCATTCAATTGTCATTCGAATTTATCTTGGACAATGGTTTGACCAACACATTGTTCCTGATTGTTTTCTTGACCATTATTAAGTTCAACGGATCAAAATCATGTGTATGGAATGTGAGGGAGGTTTTACTTTGAGAATCAAGAAAGTTGATGGTTGGATCGAGGGAAAATGAGACCTGATCAAGGTTTCTTTTCTTCTTCTAGAGAATCTCATGGAAAATAGGATATCGGGGGCATGTTTCCCATCTATTTAAAGGGGTTAATTTCGATGAGAAAGTTGTGGCAGGGCTCAGTCGACCTGGATCTGAGATCTATGGAGTGATTTCTGGTGAATATCAGGATAGTAGAAGCATGTGAGGAAGAATATAGGATAATCCTCAATATCAATAAAATCCCAAGAAACACAGAGTTTAAATAGTGGTTATACACCATGTGTGTCATGTCCAATGATGGATCAGGTTTCAGGGTGATGAAAAGGATCACACAACATGTGACCCTTATCAAACCATGCTTGAAACCATACATGATAATTGAAATGTACATTGTGAAGTAAAATGGAACAAGAAAAAGTAAATGGTCAAGTAGCACACTGTGTACTTGGACCCGCACATGGCTAGGTGTACATGATCTATTACACAGACACGACCACCACACACAAACACAATTAGGTAACATAGTTAGTGTATTTTGTGTCTCATTATGCCATGTACTCCTTATACACACCATGTATACTAATACTTACATGTCGTTTGAATATCTTCCATATGGGCATGTATGGGGATATATTACACACAGTTTACCCCTTGGTACACACTGTGAACCCCCCGGTACACACTATGAACCCCCTAGTACACACTATGAACCCCCTTCAACAGTGTTTGTAGATCTTTGATTCCATAGTTTGGACTACTATAAGTTTAGTGTATTCCATTTTTACTTTCCCTTGAGGTTACAATGTGCAATTAGATCCATATCATAGGATTTTGATCCCCTATAGGGGGAGATTATCATATAGAGTTGTACTATCCCTCAATCAGACTAGAGTGAGATCCTCTATCATATCCATTCCCTATATGTTTTTGTGTAATTATTGTTCCATTCTTGATCGATTCATTAATAATTCATCTAGACGACCGTATCGGTAGGGATTATAGTATCATTGGCATATGATCCGATGTATAGTGGGTTTATAACAATTGAGTTCATGGTATCCCCAATCAGATCTGTGCGTTATCCCCTATCTGAGTATTAGGTTCTTCTTAGGCCAATGTGTTTTCTTGGGTGGGGATTAATGATCTAGACCTCTTCGTTAAGTATCTCTGATGAAAACAATTACAATGTATTAGATTCTTCGGGAACGAGCATTGCTTCGAGGAGAATCATGTTCCCAGTAGATGGTTATGACCTCCTAGTGGCATGGTTTCTTTTCTAAGTATATATACGTATTTATATTAATCATTGATTGTTATATATTTCTTTGGGATGTGTATACTTTTTGTTTCATGTTTAGTGTTTTTAGGGTGTCATAGTGAGTATTTTTTACTCACCCATGCAGAGTCTTTGCCGGCACTGGTCATGACTTATGTAGAAGATGGTCCTTTAAATGGTTTCCCCCAAGGATATGGATTTGGGGGAGTCTTGATTGGTTTTTTTAGACTGAGGTTTTTATTGAGATTTTTCATTTTACCTTTCCCTCATTCTTGGATAATTTTTGACTCCTTATAGATTTGTCTTGGGCTGGAATTTTTTCCTTATTTCTACATTTAGTATATTATTATCATGCTCTTTTGTGGTCTCTAAGATGTATCCTTTCATTTTTTTCAAGGGTTTTACATTACAAAAATTTGTGGTCTTAGAGATGTGAGTGTTTGGGTATGGGTAAATTAGGCTAATGGATCTATTTTTTTGGATATTCCTACTCAACATTGGTCACCTTCCCCTTTCCAATTGAAGGCGAGCTTGGGGTTTTCATGGGTCAAGCCATAGATGGTCAGGTCGTGATAGAGTGGTATCATATCCTTCAGTTCTACCTTAGGATTAGATTCATTGAGATTGGCTTGGGGAAACAATGTTTAATGATTCAAGATTTTATTTCTAGGTAGGGACTTCATTATTGGTGTGGCATCTAACATATCTAAACACAAGTTCTTTGATCACCATATTTTCAACTCGGTAAATGTAATCATTGGTTGCAGTGAATCTTTATGTTACATGCATAATATAGTAATGAATTCCTTTTCCATGACCTTCATGAGTTATATCACCAAATATTCTCATTTTATCATGGTACATCTTGCTTTATTTTTGGATACCTCCATGCAGATAGCTATCCAAGATTCTACTGTGAGATCATGAAGATGATATGCCTAGTTAAAGGGGCATCAGTATATGGGAATGTATAAAATATAGCTTCTCTAGGTGGTTTACCAATAATACCACTTCTCTTTGAGCCACATTTTTCACTAGGAGTACCAACATAATATGCACATAGTTTGAGTGTTTTCCACAAGTTTCAGATGTAGTAACCTCATAGGTTTCAGGATGTGATAGTTCCTTAGGTGGCTGATTACTGGCTAGAGGTAGTCACTTATGATTTATTTCTTTTAAGGAATCCTACATATTAGATGTAGGTCCTCATGATAGGTTTTCTTCAGGACTCTAATTGGTGATATTGGAGCTTAGAGGCTTTGTCACGTGATGAGATATATCTCTCTTGGTCATACTTTGAGCATTAATTTATATAATAAATCAATCCAAACACATTCTGATTGGTATGCATACATGATCCACTTCATATGTAGCAGGGAAGTATAACTGTGGTAGAGTATTAAATGAGATTTATTGATCTCTTGTATTGAACCATAGATATAGTTGAAGGTAATTCCTTCATAGAAAGGAATTTTGATAAGGCAATATTTTATGTCATCAATAATTTGCTAATATCCCATTTTTTTCCAAAGATGATTGGGATATAGAGATGGATTTTCTGGTGGAGAGATTTATAGAAGAGTAGAAACCAATATTGTTAGAAATTAGTGGGAACCTAATAGGTGAGACCTTGGAAAAAATCACCTGATAGAAATCATAGGTATCCAAGACTATCATATGCTTTAGGAGGTGATCCAAATACACAGGGTCAGAAGTGTTGGTCTATTAGGGTGGCTCAAATAATCCAAGTGAGGGGAAGTGTTTCTCCTATGACATATGAATAAAAATTACTTGGGATTTTCTGACCCATCATATAGATAATTGTGAGATTATCAAAGGAATAGAGATATTATGATATTGACAAGAGAGGGGTGGTATGTAGGGTGGAAAATGTGTTCAAGGGGGCGGTAGGGAAGAAGGAGGTGGTCATATGTTTGATCTATTACAACCACCACCCCCAGGTGGTCCGCTCTAGGCGTAGGGAGTTAGTGGATATGGATGAGTCCAACTTCATTCTATGGACACCTCTAACCCCAAGGCTCTAGGGATGATATGAATTTTGATGTATGACTTCTCTAATTTTCTTGTTGTAATTAAAGATAATTGTTTGAGTCAATCCTTCCTTTCCACTTCTTTAGTTTAAGACGTAGAGATTCCATTTTATCCACTAGATTGTATTTTTATTTTAATGACTCTAATAGGTGGTGAATCATTGATTGTGCACTTGTGCCAATAGTAATTTTTGGTGCTTGAAGGAGATAATTTTGTATGGGTTATATTTGTAGAATCAATGTGTACTTAAAATTTAATATTAGGTAAGGAATGGTTATCCAAATTTCATACCCATATTGATTGTTTTGGGTGAGGGAATGTGGTGTGTGAATATAGATATGATGGGGTTCTCCTTTGTGGGAGAAAAGAAGACCTTGGTGGAGCTATATGAGATAAAGAAAAGAAGAGTGCAACCGATTTCTCACTAGTGGGATACCATGACTCTTGGAGTAGTGGATTCTTTTGGATATCAGTTTCTTATGGTGGTGGAAGAGTGTAGGGATGACTTTTATGGGGATGCACCAGGTTTAACTCCATTTGAAGAGATATATTACTGTGTCAACATGCATCATGTTATGGAACTAATATCTACGCCACCATATAGTATGGATCTCAGAGAGTCTTGAGAGCTGATGGTGGGTTCAAAGGACTTGTAGGAGAAGTGATCTATAAGACCCCGTATTTCCCCACAAGAAGTCATGGTGTTGTTCTACTAGAAGGAGGATGTGGGCATGAGATTATGTATTGATTATCAGTTCTTGAATTCCGTGACCTTGAAGAATAAGTATCCACCACGAAGAATCAATGGCCTCTCTGATCTGTTGTGATGGACATAATGCTTTTCCAATATTGGCATTAGATCTGTCTACATTCAACTACTATTATGATATGGGGATATACTGATGATGGATTTATGATGTCTCTATGGTCACTATTAGTACATGGTGATTCATTTTGTCATGATTAATTCCCCAGTGGTGTTCATGGGACTCATGAACTAGATCATTCTAACTATTATAGATTGGTTTATGGTGGTACTCATCGACAACATCATAGTTTATTTGGATTCCAAGGAGGATTACATGAGACTCTTGAAGGTGGTCTTTGAGACACTCAGATAAAACCAGAAATACTAGAATATCTCATAGTGTTAATTTTGGTTTCACGAGTTCCAATTTATGGGACACGTCATCTTAGATACTGGAATATTAGTGAACCCGTTGAAGAATAAATTACTTCTTCCATGGGATCCACCCATGAGTTTTATTAAGGTGCGGAGTTTTTTTTGTTATAAGGGTACTATAGGAGGTTTTTACCCAACTTATTTAGACATGAGGCACCCTTGAAAGCTCTGACTCAGAAGGGGAAGCCTTTAGTGTTGATATAAAGTTGTGAGAAGTTCTTTGAGGAGGTAAGGAATAGGTTATAAGGGCTCCCATATTGATACTTCCAAAGGAGGGTACTGAGTATATAGAGTTCTACGATGCATCAAAGAACAAACATAGTTTTGTTCTGATGTAGATGATATAAGTTATAGCCAATGGTTCAATCCAGTTTAGACTATAAGAGAAGAACTCTATGGCCCATGATCATGAGTTAGAAGAGGTAGTCTTTATATTGAAGATGTAGTGACACTACTATATGGGTGAGTGATTAATCATTTACTATGACCATAAGAGACTCAAGTATATGCTTTCACAAATTTACCTTAACATGATATAGAGGATATGTCTAGAGTTATTCTATGACTATAAATTTGAGAGGGTCTATACTCCCAGAAAGTGAAACATGGTGATAGATTCTTTTAGCAGGATTTTATTCTCATTTGTTGGATGTGGATTTGGAGCAGTGAGCCTCATTGTAGTTATCCTTTATGGAAATGGATGGTGATTCATATATTTAGTCAATGGTTTTTACCCCACCACTTTTTCAGTGTGTACATGATGTACAATGAGGATATTCTAACTATGAGACCTTATGTACTATGATATTCATCGAACATGCTTCTGATGGATATTCTTTTGGTGGGTAGCATTATATCCTTTTCAGAGGGTGGGAGATCGTACCTTTGACATTAAGGTAGGAGGTGATTTAGTTGTTTTATATTTCAACTTTGACATTAAATATAGCTATGAAAAATATTTACACAGACATCGAATTACAATTTTGGTGGTCCAGAATAAATAATGGAGTTGTAGAGTTTGTCTCTTAATGCCACACTTTTCCACATGTGGAGGCATAACACCTGGTAACGGTAGGTTTATCACAACCCCTTGAGGTGCGAGAGTGGAAGTGGGTTAGTAAAACCATGAACTTTTCAATGGTATTACCACATACATCTAGGGGATACTATGTCATCTAGGTGACCATAGACCAACTCACAAAGTCAACAGACTTCTTAGCCACCTTAGAGAAGAGTTCATAAGAGTGGTTGGGTAACCTCTATGTGCAATAGTTAGTCTGAATACATGGTTTTCCCTTGAAAATTAACCATGATCATGATGATCCCATCACATCTTGGTTATGGAGAGTATTTCAGAATTATTTTGGGACTCAATTGAACTTAAGCACGTCGTTTCACACCCAAACTGATGGCCCAATAGAGAAGGAAATCCTTATCTTCGAGGACATGCTTCAAGCTTTTATGTTAGACTTTGGATGTAGATGGAAGGATCAACTATCTTGGTGGAGTTTCTGTACAACAAAAGTAATGATTCCAACATTAGTATGACACCATTTGAGGATTTATTTGGGTGGCCCTATAGGTCACCACATTTTTGGACTGATCCAGGTGACTCAATAATAATGGGGCTAGAGTTGGTGAGATCTAATACATAGAAGGTTTAGATTGTCCAAGAGTGTATGAGGATTTTACAGAGCTATAAAATGTCTTATATAGACCGAAGAAGAAGACAAATAGAGTTTTAAGAGATATAACATGTGTTCTTAAGGGTCTCACCTCAATATATATTGAGGATATTTGGTCATGAAAACAAATTATATACAAGTTATATTATCCCCTTCTAGATACAATGTATATTTTATGAGGTGGTGTACCTATTAAATCTACTTTTATACTTTTATTAGGTACTAGACATCCTCCATGTGACTTAGCTGACGAGGATTGTGCACAACTAGTCACACATATCAACTTGGGTGAGTAAGCCATAGAGGAAAGATCTAGCTAATAGATAGTAGATATCATGGATCGAAAATAAAGGATCCTTTGTGGGTGATCGATTCCTTTTGTTCTTTTTTAGTTGTAGTACATGAATTTTTAGGAGAACACATGGTTGTAGGAGGCTTAGCATCATGCCCAGTACCCACATCTCTTTGTGATGGCCATGTTTTGGCTTTATTGGACATGAAGTCCCATCTTGGGGAGAATTTAATGACATGGATTTTTCATGTATTTTTTTGGATATTATATGGATTATTTTTGTGACCAGGAACTAATTCACCATCTGATTTTATGGCCCAAACTACCCAGATTAAATATTTGAAATATATTAATTATAATAGTTAAAACTCATAGGTAGACTAATTTAAAAGGAAAAATGACTTCTTAAAAGGTTACCATATTAGAAATATGATGTAACTGTTGAATTTGGCACTTGGGTTTTACCTTATGTGTTACATAACCTTTATAGGAAAGAGATGTTTGTGAAAAAATCATTACAGGCATAAATTAATGAAATAAATTAAATAATTGATTTATTTTTTATTTTGAAAATGGGTCTATTTTACACTTTAAATGTATACATATAGTATTTCCTTTGGGTTTTTCTACTCAAAACCTAGAAATTTAGACAACCTTTTGAGAGAATTCTTGTTGAACAATGACATATCCGAACCGGATCATGGATTTTCCCACCAGTAGAGTTTGTGTATCTTGTTAATAATGGAAACCCAAATATTGTACATTAATGATTAATCAAAACTCTATGTTTTTTTTTCTTTATGATACTCATCCCATTTCTTAATCCTGTATGAATGTGGATCAATTCCATGAATATAATTGATATGTTCATGATAGGTAGAATTAATTTTATAGAATTATTTAATTTCTAATTTTGACTTAAAAATATAAATTTTTTTTTTGAATATAGATCACAGTCAAAGGAGAATTGGTTGAGGTTCATTACTCACATTTTTTAGATTTTCAATTTCTCCCCTATTTCATTGTTTGATCATCATTAGCATTTATTTTGGCCAATGGATCGACCAATATTTGGTTCTGGATCATTGTGTGACCTTTATTTGGTGCAATGAATTGAAACCTATGGTATGGAACATGATGGATTTTTTTTCAAGAATCATGGATGAATGTGGTCTGATTAAGGGTGAAAGATACTAGATAAATGGTTCTTCTTCTTCCCAGATGGTGCCTGGAAAACCGAATATCAGGGATACGTTTCTAATCTATCTCAAGGGAATAATTCTAGAGATATAGTTGTGGTAGGTCTCTATTGACATATAACCAAGATCTATAGAGATAATTTTTTCCAAAATCTATTCTAAAGTGGCATTCATGGAATAATGGTGGAAAAAGCTCTGGATCTAGAAAAATATCGAGCAACACGATGTGTAAATCAGTGTTACATGCCATGTGGGTACCTTCCAACAACATCAAGGGTTTCAGGATGAAGATAAACATAATATAGAATGCGACCCTTGTCACAGGATGTGTGACCCATGTCACACATCATGTGACCCCTTCTGTGAGGCCTAGAATGCACTTTGGTAAGTACATAGAAATAGGAAAAAGTACACTTCCAAGCGCCACATTGTGTCCTTGAACATGGACAGATCCAGGTGTACTTAGGTTGGTACATGGACATGGACACCAAACATGGACTCATACATGTGACACAGATAGTGTATTTTGTGTCTCTACATGTTTTTTACTCCGTTTACACACTATGTGTACTCAGAAATACATTTTGGGTGAATATCTTCAACATAAGAAGGCAAGCGGATAGTATAATAGGTCATGTACCCCCTAGTACCTATTATATAACCCCTTTAAGAGTTTGTAGCTCTTTATTTCTTTTGTTTGGACCAATATAGGTTTATTGAGTTACCTTGATCCTTTACCTCGATGGTACAATGCGTTATTTCATCCATATCATAGGATTGTGATCCCCTCTAGAGTATAAGTCTCATAGAGTTGTAGTCTCACTATATGAGACTGGAGTTTGATCCTCAGTCATCCTTGTTCCCAATATGGGGTTTGTGGAATCAGTGTGACCACCTTGAGTAGGGTGTTGATCCTCAACATTCCAGACTATATTTATAGGGTTTGTCATGTCATTGATATATCATCCCCTACATAGTTTGTTGATCTAGATTGGGATTGTGGTGTCCCCCAACGAATCGGAGAGTGACCCCTTATCTGAGTATCAGGGTTTTCTTTGAATAGGGATTTTTATTTGGTGGTTCATAATGATCTATACCTCTTCCTAGAGTGTCTCCGATTATAGCATGGATCCTGGAATTGATTCTCCCAAAATGAGAATTGGTTTGAGAAGAATCATGTGGCTGATAGATGGTTATTACTACTTGGTGGAGTGGTGTCTTTTTTAGTATATCTTGGTGTTTTATATATACAATTACTTTTATATATTTATTTTATCTGAATATAGTTTGTTATTCATTTTTATTGTTTTTTGGTTCTCCTACTGAGCATTATTAAAGTCACCCATGCATGTGAATTTCCTTCACATGTCATGTCTTATGAATAATAGGGAACTTTTATAGGTGACCCCCAAGGATAGGGAGTGGGTGGAGTGTAGATGGAGAATCTCAGAGTGATGTTTTTATTAGGATCTTTCATTTTATTATAGTCCTCGACATTAGAGAAGGTTTGACTCCTGACATGATTTTTTGGGCTTATATTTGTTCCATTTTTCCTCATTCTTTACATTATTTCATACTCTATTATTGGAACTTTGATATATGCATAATTATTTTTCATTTTTTTATAATCCAGTGTTGTTTGGACTTGTAAATGTGTGCATGTGTACTGGTATTGTTGGATAATGCATTCTATTTTTGGGATATCCCGACTCAGTGCTAGTCACCATCCCTTGACCTATATGAGAGGAGCTTGGGTTTGTCATGGGATAGGCTTCGGAAGGTCGAGTCATAAAAACTAGAATCAAAGATATTTTCCCTTAACCAATCAAAAGATGATATTTATAAAAATAAAACTTTTGTGAAACTATTTATGCTATAAGTTCAAGTATATTGGGATATATTCTGAAACCATATTCCCTAAACCACCCCAAAATATTTCCACTATCACATACCTTACCCTTAGGGAAGCCAGCTGTATAATAAGTGGTTTTGTATCTAGTCTCTAAATGTATAAAATATTATATTTTAATTTTTAATCAAAATAATAACTCTATTTTTCCATTTTCTTAATTAATTCCAATATACATGATTATATAATAAGTTTTATAAAAATTAAATTTTGGTACAAAAATACTTAAATTAAATTTAATGTAAATATATATATTTTTTTAATTAAAATTACCCTTTTGATAATGTCATGTACTTTTTAAATTAATTTCATTTCCATGAAATGTTATTATTAAAAAAAATTCTTTCCATATAAATGATATTATAATTTAACGATTTCCAATGTAATTTTAATAAGGGTCAGAAAGTAGTTAATGGCATAACAACTAGAGTTTTTTTGTAAATAATATATTTTAATCAAGTATTTGAATTCTAACATTTATAAATGTAACTTCTTAAAATAAATATTAACTTTGAAATCAGAACATAAAAATTATACAATTGTAATTTTTTCTTAGTTTTCTGAGATATTTTATTTCTTATTTTAAATTTTAATATGATATTAAACTATGGTATGTATTATGATTCCATAATATCTAAAAAGTGATTTTATAAATACTATATAGGGAATATACAAAAATATATATTTCTCCTTAAAAATAATGTTTTTTGAGGTTATTTTTTTACAAAAATATAAAGATTATTTCAAAAAGATATTCAATATTTTAAGTTTATAAAAACAATTATTTATATCCATTTTCATTAATTATGGGACTAAAATTGATAAAAGGAATTTTTATACTATATCATCTATGTGGAATATAAATGCATGTACATGATATGAATTTGATTGGTGTGCCTAAAATTATATATAATTATAATGTATTGGTTAATGTTTTCATCTCTAGAGATAGTGTGTATAGTGAATGGGTAGTTATCCAAAGAACACTATGTTATGATTCTCCATGGTAAACATTAACTTATAATTTTGATGATATGTAATATGGTATGGCCACATTCATATTTCTCCTTCGTTCTATCATCTTATATCAGGCTTCAATGTTCATTTTTATGATTCTAATCCTTATATACCACCTTCATATGACGTCACTATTTATTCAATAGTGTTATTATTGTATTATTCCAATACTGGGATTCAGGTCACCCCTTTAATATTTATATTTCAAAGTTATCCTGTGTAATTTTAGAAAAGGAATATAATTTATGGGAATGTTATGAAGTATTTAAATAAAGATGATGTGTCCCTATTTAATATTATTGTTATATGCATCTAACAACACTAATAAACTAATCCTATTGATATTTTGGTATTAGGTTATGTGTGTATCTATATAATAAACCATTAAACATGTTTTTGAAAAATATTTGTCATTATAGTTTCTATCAAGTAAATTTCAAGGAATTTTGCGGGATAATGAATTGAAAAACTGAATGATCCCCTTATGGATATGTATATATATATTAAAATATCTATATATTTTGGAATTAAATATATAAAGTTAGTGGTTTCCATGAAACAAAAACTATATCTAAATACTATATTGTGATGTGGCTCTCGAACACTTGTACATAAGGTTAATAACCCTAATAAGGGAGAATTGGATATTAACATGATCTTCAATTGGAACATGGAAAAGAGTTATTTATAAAAAACTATTTTCAAACTCTCATGGGATATTATTTAGTAAATTAATAATATATTTACGAATCGTTATGATGAGAACAAAAAATTCAGGTTAAATTTTTAGTTACGATATACCCTAGATAATTGAGATTGTAACTATGAAATTCATATGTTAAGGAATATATTTCATTTATGAGTTTCAAAATAAAAATTTCAGTATCTATTTTATGAATTTAATATTTTTTTTAATTTCTAATCCATAACTATTCTTTTGTTTTATCCAATGGGTGGAAATATGAGGAATGAGTGAACAACTTGTGTGATAGGCAATGTAATGGAAGCCCAAATGATATTCTAAATAATATGGGAGTGTGACTTGAGACCATGATGACAATAATTATTCAATTAAATCATTGTATGAATATAAACATGTGTCAATGGGAAACAAACCATCATCCTACTAAATATCATGTTATAATTAATCTGTGCATGAAAAAAATTCCTCTAACTCCGAGTGGATCTTTCATTCTCTTATTCATATAAAAATGGAAAAAATATTTGGAAATATATTGTATTTACTTTATTGATATATGTAAGAAAATATCATTGTGTTAATTTATCGAATTTTGGGAGAATCAAATAAATGGGTGATATTGATCATGAATATGATTCTTTTGACGGAATTCTAAGAGATGTAGTGCAAAGAATATTAGAATTTTTTTTTTAAATATTTTCCATATAACTCTCCAAAATAATATATAGATGGATTTTGTTTTCAACATGTAATAGGATGATCAATCAATTGGGTTTATAAGAAAAACATCACAAGACTTCTGTCATAAACATTTGAATTTTTCATTTCCCTTAGACGTAATGTTTACAAATTCATCAGTGGGATAAATCTAAATCTATGAAATTATTTAGTGTCTCAATAATTTCTCATAAATAATGGAATTGGTATGTGTTACCTAAAATTAAAAATGGATATAAATGAATATTATGGGTCTTATGGGCATGAAGATGGTAATTTGATAATAGATTTTAATTATTATGGTGTGATAGAGAAATATCATAATAGAAAAAAAATCAATATCCACATTTTCAATAGTGTGGAAAGAATAATACTATAAATTTCCTAAAGGGGATAAATAATTTCTTTATGTGTTGGAATAAAGAGAACCTAGATAGAAAATGGAGACCATAGAAACCCTCCAATGTTATGGAAGAATGGAATTTTTTAGTAAACCCTACATTTCCCAATCTTATCACTATAAAGAGAGAGGAAAACATGCAAACCAATTTAATATGTATAAGGTAGTCTTTGTGAACCAAATATAATAAAATCCAATTCCTATAGGGAAAGGGTGAGCATATTTCATCAAAACTACCAATCTGGATCCTAGAAATCATTTTTTAGAGATAGGATCGTTATTTATTTTGGAATATTCTAGTTGTTTTTTCTTCAAATTTTATGAATTTTTTAATATCGTAAATGTTAATTATAACTAGTCAGACACCACCATAAAACATGTAAGTCGAACTATTAGTGAAAATAAAAAATTGTAAAATTATTTCATCCCAATTTTAATAATTATACCCTCTCAATGTATGTTGATTTAATATAAAATTAAACCTTGTGAAACTCCCTTTATCAGAATTTTATACAATTCGGTGTATGGATTGGATTTCCATGTATAGATCCAAAAAAGGGATGGATAAGGAAATTACACATCATATAATGAATCATCCTATGATTATGTTCAATTATAAGGATTATGATGTATTTCCTTTGGGATCATCATCTCATGAATATATATCATTTAATTAAGAGTAATCATATCTAGCCAAGGTGATTGATACTGAGGAAAATAAAATCCTGGAAGTCATTCCCATTTCCAGGGAGTATATTGATGTGTTCCTTAATGAATTGTCTAGTATTCCTCATAATGAAGAGGGTGAGTTATCAATCAAACTTATACCTAGATATTTCTCAATATCGAAGACTCTATATAGAATTTACACCAATTAAAATGATGTGCTCAGGAATAATCTATCAGAGAATATGTATAAAGGGTCTATATACACATTGTGTTTATCCATGGGGTGCACTAGTCCTTTTCCATGAATATAATTAGTCTAATGTGCCTTGGTATAAATTATTTTGAGCTCAAAAATATTAAAATAAAGAACATGTATAATCATCCATTTAATGATGACATGTAAAATTAGACATGTGGACCCGAGTACTTCTATATAGTGGATATTCAGTCAAGATATTATCATGTAAATGTGAAGATGGTTGATATCCCCTGGAATTATTTTCATACAAGATATGGTCACTATGATTTCACAGTGATTCCATATAGACTAACTAATTCTCTATATGTATTTATAGGCTTAATGAATATAGTATTTTTGTATGAAATCCACAATTTCTTTGTATTCATTATAGAATAAATTCTTATCTACTATAAAATAAATGAGTAACATTAGTGAAATTTTGATGTAATATTGAAGAAATTTTGGAATAAAAAGTTGTTTGTGATGTATAGTAAATAAAATTTTTTGATGGGGAATGTAACATTCCTGTTATATGTTATAAATTGTAAAGGGATACTTATGTATCCTTTGAAAATAAATGAAATTGAAGGATTAACAATACCAATTTATGAGAATATATCTATACAATCCATTGATTAAAAAGGTGCAATCAATGACTTGGTATATATATATATCACAACTTCCAAGCTAACTCGGAAAGCTGTGATGTTTAGATAGACTACTGAATTCATGGATGGATTTAAAGAGATAATGAATATGATAATCACATCACTTGTACTCACATAATCAACTAGTGGAGAAGAATTTTGGATTATAAGTGATTATTCCAAAAAGGTATTTTACTTTTTAATATTTCTAGATGTCAAAGAGATAACCCATGTATCATAATAAATAATGTTACATGAGTATAACTACTCGAAACATGATCTGGAATTGATTGTAGTGATCTTTGAATAACACAATAATTTTATTACAGTTTAATATTAACTTTCAACCATTACTATAATGATTTTTGATATGTTCTTAATATATAGAACATCGGTCACTAGTGATATATATTGAAACATTATTTCCAATAATTATTAATGAGTTAAGATGATATTATGTTAAAGATTATAATAATTTATTGTTCATTTCTTATACAAAATTAAGTGGAATATTACAGAGACCATGTAATAAAATTATTTTTCATGATGGTCAGTTGATAATTTTATTTGGATGGTCTTTAGAGGGAATTTTTATACTGTCATTTTCATTGATTATATTAACAACATTTTTTTTGTAAATTAGAACTTTATAAGAAAATTATCTATTCTATACATCTAGAACAATCCTTAATATGTGTAAAATTATCCTATCCATGTGGGAGACCCATATCACTGAGCATGGTGATGGAAGAGTCATAGGATGGAAATGGGGTTGTCATGGATGAATAGGTGTGTGTGAGCATGTAAATCCCCTATAGAATTCACATAGGTGGAGTGGAAGGGGAACAGTGGCTTTCGTCAGCCCCATGTATGCATGTGATGTGTTTTTGACTACCAACCCTAATGTCTTCTCATGAGATCACTAGAAGAACTAGTCAAATTAATTAGGTTAATGTTGAACATGTTTTCAATATAGGATATAAGTTACTAAATATTGTTCATTCAACTTAAAAACATTCTTATTTAGAAGTTTTCCATTTGATTCATTTTATCGTAATTGTTTGATCGAGGGATTTTTTTTCCATTTTACCTATGGTTGTTCAAGGTACCTTCATGTGTTGGACTTTACATGTTTCATCCTCTAGAAAGAGATCAGTTTGTTAGATTCATGTATGCATCATAGTTTTCATGCAGGATAAATCCTTATTATGATGACATTGAAAATAACATAGGCGACCCATGAGAACTCAGTCACATGAAAATCAACAATCACCTAATGAAATAATATATATTTCGGGAATATCACTAATAATATTACATGAGATAAAGTTTTTTGTTTTTTATTTTTCATCATGTGAACACATCCTTATTTTTCATTCATCTACCTACCAAGGAGATGGATGATTGTTTTTTCCACTAAGTTATCTCACAAACATCGAGCTCTAAAATGATCATATAAAGTGATCATGTGGTTTGATATTCACTAAGGTGTTTTATATCATATGTTTGAGTATGTAAGGTAGTGGGTGTACTTTCATGGAGTCGGTGGAACAAACATATTCCCATGCATTTTGGAATTCTAGGTTGAGGTAATTTCTCTATAAATACCACAACTTTCATTATTTCTTAGTTTAGTGATATGCTTATAGATAGAGATCATTGAGAGTGGTAATTTAGTATTAATATATTATATATTTATGAAAATTATTTTATATATAATGATGTTTGATCTTCTATTTCGATTTCCAGTTCTGTAGAAACAAATTCATCATGTTTCTCAAGGATAAAGTGTGGGGATACACAAATGAATGAAAATTTTGAGTACTTTGTGAGTGAATAATAGATTTTTGAATGCTATTACATACATGAAGTAAAAAATTTCACACACTCTTGGTTGTTTGAGAAAATAGAGTATCAATTTAGTGTTATTTTCATAGAAAATAAGGGACATCTAGTTTGTGAGGAACTAGAGCATTGATTTATTTCTATTTGAACTCATTGAAAAATACATAAAATAATATTTATAAGTGAATAATATATGATTAATAATGAAAAATAGTTTATTTAGAAACAATATAGTAAATAAATTTCACTATTCAGGCATGTATAGTAGTACATTGATTTTGAGATACTGATGTTCTATAATTGTTGATCAAGTGTAAACTATTATTATTATTATGGTTCAAAGAAGAAGATTAGTTTTTTGATTCAATAGCATCTTGAGGTCTATGTAGACATTCTTTAGGTTTTCTTGTTTTCCTAAAATGACTATATACAAATATAAGAATATTTTTCAAGGGGTAAAATTTTGAGACGTGGATATCACACCAACCTAACACACTATAATTTTTTTAATTTATACTGGAGAATATAAGTCATAGATATCAACCATATCGTAGTAAAGATGGATTCTATCATCTAGGGGGAATCCTTTTTAAAATATTTTTGTTAATTTTCCCTTCTATAATTGAGGAAGGATGGGAGTTCATATATTAGAAGGTCAGACTATAATAAGTCAAAGAGGTCTATTTCAATGAGAATAAATTTTAAAATAAAGAATTACCAATGATCCCCACACACCATTATTAGTGGTGATGTATTTTATGAGGCACTTAGACTAGTATCAGAGTCGGTTCCTTCTGAATGATCCATTTCAATGTAGTAAGAGATAATTTGAATTTAGCCAACAAGAGAGGTGTTCTAATCATTTATGGAAATAATTTTCATAGATGGAAGAACTAAATTCTTTGTTACTTTATATCACAATTTTTTTATGTTTTCATATAGTGATATTAGTATTCTCTTCTCTTGATAAACATCCTATCATAATATATGGAGAAAAAAATATATTGATGTTTATGAAAAATCTAGAGAAAATTAAAATTTTTTGATAATGTTTTGACTAAATTGATTGGTATTAAAACTAAAAATGAGTTTTTGGATATCCTCAATATTATAAATGAAGGGAATGTAAAAATCAGTGAATCCAAATAGGAAATTTTGAGAGATAAATTTTTTGATATTAAAATGATGGGATATTTGAATGTGGATGATTATTTTACCAAAGTTATTGAAACATTATGCCATATGATGGGATTTATTGATATACTAGAGTATTATATGGTGGTCAATAAATTATTGAGAAACATTCTAGATATATTTTACTCAAAGGAATCATATATAGATTAAATTTGATACATTTATAATTATGATTAACCAAATACTTTACTCAACTATGAGATGATGAGTGATCTAATTTCCATGAAAAACACTATAGAAAAAGTGTGTTCATGGATAAAATAAAACTAAATCTCACAATAGGAGATAATGCTAACTCTAGTGAATTGGAGGATGAAAAATTAAAATATTATTAGAGTAATAAAATCATCACTCTTATCTCAAGAAACACAATAAATGAAAATCCAAGAATGATGGTAAACATACACCAAAATATTTTAATTGTAGAGGGATTGGAAATTTATTAGTTTATTTTACAAAGAGTAAAAGTGATGAATATGAGAATGGTGATCACGATGAAAAATCATAGAAAATAAAATGGGGTTAAAATTCAATGGAGCCTACAAAATAATATTAGAAAAAAGGTTTTCGATGAAGTAAAAGAAGAAGTGTGTTGTGTAAATATATGGAAGATTACTCCTCCCATGATAGTTATTTTATAGAAGAGGATCTAGAATAATTTATGATCATATAGTTGTAATTGGATTGTTTGGTGAAATATTATGTAGTGGTTAAGAAGGTCATTAAATTCCACAAATAGAAAATATTATTTAATCAGAACATGTAGTCTGTCTTTAGAAAAATAAAAAACTCCCGAAATATATATGACTATTGAAGAAATAAATTATACTGAAGAATGATATAAAATAAAGATTTGTTAAATTATAACATGGTTTCATTTATGAGATCATAAATCCCCTTATAAATGATATATAGAGAGAAAATGATGAAAGATATTGAAAAAATATTCTTTAAAGGGTGAATAATAGATTAATAAATGGTCAATGTACCATCAAAATGAAAATACTATAAAGAATACTAATGAGTATTATAATAAATTAATAAATTTTAAATCTGAAATATATCAAAAATATTAAAAGCTTTTCGCAAGTAAATTAAAACTAAATAAATAATTTATCTCTAATAAGAAATGTCTTAAAATAAAAAATTAGAGAATTTAGGTTGATATGAACAATGAAAAATATTTTTCTACAATAATGAAATATGAGGTAACTTCTAATAATTTTATCTCCTCGAGATAAAAGGATGTAAATTATGTGGATGTTCAACAAATATAGAATGAAATATAGATATTTAATGGGTATTATTAGTGTTGTTGAATTTTTGGGAATAAATCATACATCTATTGGTATAATGTTTTATTTAATAAAATAATTAATTACCAGATAGGAAATAGTATAAATAATAAAATAAGTAATTTAGTATAAATAAGGGTTATTTAATTGATGTAAAAATATATGATGAAAACACTTCAAATTTATCACTTCAGAATATGTTTTTCTATTTATAATACACATGTGTTAGATGTTAACAATATGGATACTATTCTATTAAATATATGACTATTCTTCCATAAAAATATTTGAATTATGTATTGGGAACGGGAACTGTGAAAGCCCATATAGAAGAAAAATATCTAATTTAGGATGTTTCATTGAAGTATATAAAAAGGGATACATAAGAGATTATTGGTTGTTATTTTTTCTAACATATGAGTGTTAATGAAAAAATCTTAAAGAAAATTGAATAACATAGTAGAGGGGTAGAAAATTTTGGTAATGAAAGTTCATTGAAAATGAAAGGTGTTTGTACAGCTAAAATAGATGCCCAATTGATAAAATCAAAAAATATTCCTTTTTCTTAAAGCCCATAAAAATAAATTTTTAAGAGTAAGATAACTACAGGAAGGTGGAAATGAATTCATTTTCACGAAAAATTCACTCATCTTAAAATGGTTGAAATATATATGTATTATCAAAATAATAGAAATAACCTATAGCAATCTTTTTTAACTTCATGAGTCTATAAAATCATGTTATTTTAGTGTTTTAGATGAAACCAGCATGTGGAACAGAAGATATTGAATTATTTAGAAATTATTTTTGATAAAAATCACATAGAATGATGTTTTAATATATCTTTCATAGCTAAAGTTAAAAATATATGTATTATTTGAATCTTGTAAAAAGAGACAATTTCCAATGGATACATAAAACATAACAGATGTAGTTTACTAGGACACATGGTTTTATTCATCAGATATATATTGTCCCAGGAAACATCACTCTACCAATTTTTAACTCTATTTTATCACATTAATTGATGATTACAGATGATTGAGAAATTCCATGGTCATTAGGAACAATAAAAATGAAATTGAAATGTTAATTGTTTTTATAAGACAAGTATAGAATGAGATGGTAGTTTATATAAAAAAGTATAATAGATAATGGTTCAGGTTAATTTATAAATATTTTGATTCATATCTTCCAAAACAAAAAAAAAATTGAGAAACAATACAGTACTCCATATAATCCTTAACAAAATGGAGCTTTGAAGATAAAGAATAGAAATCTGGATGGAATTTTTTGAACAATGTTTTTATAATATTAACATTGAAAATTTTTTTAGAGATAAGTATCCAATGAGACTATTTATATATGTAGAAAATTATTTCTAAGACTAAATTCCCAAAATAATATATATGATATGTGGTAGGAAATAATCCAATTGTGAAATATTTCATAATGTGTTTTGGTCCATGTTTTATGAAGCTTGCCAATAAAAATTTACAGAAATTTAGGGAAAAATATAATGAGGGGATGTTCATGGGATATATATCCAATGATAGAGGATATAAATATTATTATAAAATAGTACACATGTTTTTAGAATGATATGATGTGATATTTATCTAAAATAAAACAATATTTGATGCAAAACATGAAGCAGATTATAAAAACATATAAGCTAAAAAATAATATTTCTAGATGATAAAATGAATAAATAGTTGTAAATGAATCAAATATAGATTTTTTACTTCCTCGAAGTAGTGATAATGTTGAAACCGAAAAAGATGAAAAAAGTAATGCATCAGAGTTTGAAAAATCCTTAGAAATCATAAAATATAATTGGTGACCATGAATATCTAGTACAGAATGGAAAACATCTGAGAATAAGAAATAATAAATCTCAAATTT
The DNA here is from genome assembly GCA_963277665.1 of Viscum album. NCBI lineage: Eukaryota > Viridiplantae > Streptophyta > Magnoliopsida > Santalales > Viscaceae > Viscum > Viscum album. The sequence continues at coordinate 1,269,164,349 of OY728151.1, read as the reverse complement.
AAAAAATTGATCCATAGTCAATTGGAGAGTCTATTGGAAACACCAAATGGTTTAGGTATATTCAGGAAGTAATTGATCATATTAATGAAAATAACACCTCGGATGTTGTTCTCAAACCAAAAGTAAATCATCTAGTAGAAAATGAATGGGTGTTTTGAAACAAACATAATGAAAAACGTGATATCTTAAGGAATAAATATACATTATATTAAAATGGTTATTCATAAGTGGATGGTTTAGATTTAATGTAAACCATTTCAACCATTGAAATATATAGATCTATAATAATCTTTTTAGCAATTGTATCCCCCATGCATTATAAAATTTATCAAATGGATATAAATTAAACAATACAAAACAAAGATAATAAAGAAAAGGTGTCCATTGAGAAACTAGATGGATTTACTCTTGATGTTGATGGAAACCAAACAATTCAAGTTGAAGAAATTTTTTTATGGGCTGAAGTAGACTCCTAGATCCTGGTATTCAAAACTAGATAGTTTCCTGAAACAATTTACTTTTTAATATTAAACATATGATAAAAGCCTATTTGTGAAAGGGTTAAAAATAGGTAATCTAATTTTAATATTTTCTATTATAACATAATTTATTAATGTGATAAGAAATATGAATGTGTGTAATTTACTAATCCAAATAATCTGTACATTGAAATTTAAATGATCGAAGAGATAAATATCATTCTAGAAATATGTGTTCTTAAAAATGGAAGATATATATTTCTTTCACAACAAAAATATTTCAAGTAATTTTTGGAAAAAATCGTCATGGAATAATTAAATAAACTTTACACACAAATCATGGTTATTGTAAAACTATGAAAAGATGAAATAAGATAGAATATTAATTATAAATATTTTAGTAATTTAATTTTTAGCTTGATATATCTAATAAAATCAAGACTATATATTATTTTTCTAAATACGTTCTATGATATAAATGAAAGTGATCTAAAACAATCACACATTTTTTATGACAAAATAAGTATCTTGTATATCAAAGTGACATCATTTGATGGTTTAGTGTACAAATTAACTAGGTTATTGAACATACAATGATTCTCTATTATTGATTGGGCGTGTATGTTCACTGATCTTAAATAAACATCAGGATGAAAATTATTTTGTGATGAATGTTAATTTTGTTGACATACAAAGGAACAAATTTTTTGACTTTAAGTATAACTAAATATGATCATATTTCTTATAATAATTATCACACACAAATTATATGGATGAATGTTCTAATGGAATATCTAAAACTCAATGTTCAATGACAATTGAATATATCTTGTGACAATCAGAGGGTAACAGACCTCTCAGAAAACCCAGTGAAATAATCCATACAACAACACATTGACATTAAATATCAATTCATCAAGGAGATAATTTCAAATGGATATCTAAAATTGGAGTATATATCCAAAAAAGATAAATTTGTTGATATGTTAATTAAGAATATTCCAAGAAAATTATTTTAGAAACATATGATGAAACTTAATTTTCATCATTCCCCTCTCACATATAGAGTGTTGAGTTTCCCCTTCTATGATTTGGATTCTATTTTTAGTTTGTAAGAATAATAAATAATTATTTTCTTATTATCATTTTTAAATCATGGAGATGTGGATATTCTAAAAATGGGGATTTGGAAAAAGAATTTAGCATGAGATCATCTAAGTCACTTGACCAAAAATTTCATGTCACTAAGAGATGGGTATATATTAATAAAATAAATTTATCTAGTAGATTGCTGGAAGGGAACTCCTCAATGAGAAAGGTTGCGATTTGATTTCTCTTGAATAGATTATATGTGGAAATCAAATTAAAATTGGGAGATTGAAGAAATTAATAAATTTTTTATGGTTTTTTATTTTTTACCCTTATTGTGATCATTAACATTATGTTTTAAAGGTATGGAACATGTTTCACTATAGATTTGAATTCAAACATTTTTCAGAGTAATGAATAATAATTCATAATGATTTTATATTTAATAGATTTAATCTTTATAAATAATTTTAATTTCAAAATATATTAGGATTATAATGTTCATGAAAAATCATATTTTATATTTTGATTAGTTGAAAATTTTAATTTCAAGGGCTTGATATGGATTTTTTATGGTGGATTTTACTTAGTTCGTACTAAGTACATTTTTTCGGGTTTTAGAAAATAATGGGAAAAATATTCGAGATAAGGATCCACCTCAGTCTTCCATATATGAAATGTGTTCTTAACAAATCAAGAGAGCTAGCTCAAAGAACACGGAGGGAACCGAGGTAGAGGATGGAAATTGTGAGGGCCTTCATTATCATGAATGTTGGGGTATGTATAACACCTGTAGTATACACACAGTGGTGTGTATGGTATAATTCAGGTGTTTCCCACCCCATGTATGTCTGTGATGTTTTCTAGGCCTCGAACTCATTGTAATATCATGAGATTAATAGAAGAACATGACTTATTAAGTAGGGTAGTTCTAAATGTTATTCCAATGGGTGATACAAGGTACATAATACTATTCAATCGTCTTCAAAGGTTACAGATAAAATTTGGAACATCTAATTCATTTTATCTGATTCATTTGATCAATCCAGCTATTTTGTATTCTACCTATGAATGTATGAGGTATTTTCATGCACTATAATTTATATTTTTTAACCTCTATCAATGTCTTGATTCATTAAAATAATTCATGAAATATTGTTCTCATGCATGGTAAACCATGGTAATGATTACACAGTGATGAACATTGGAATTTTATGAACACTAAATAAATTGAAAAGAATCAAATGTGTGATGAAACCATGTATCCATATAGTATCACAAGATGTATAGGGTATACAATAAGGTTCCATATCTTAGATCATTACTTGAACCATTTTGAGCTTTTCAATTGATTATCCACTAAGGAGTCACATGAAATGTTTGGCCATGGATTTTTCAAGTGACAAACAAGCTACTGCATAATAAAGAAAATAGATCATGTGATCATGGATTAATATACATACTATATATTATATGGTGTATCATGTATGGTGGTTCAAGTAATAAATTATGTTTGATGCAATGAATGGTTTTCCCTGATTTTTGGAGCTTTAGGTCAATTAAATTTATCTATAAATACGTCATCTTTCACAATTTCATTGTGTGGTTATGAACTTTTAGAGATTTACCTTTGAGATATAAATAATATTATTAGTAGTTTTTATATTCATGAAATTGGTTTAACATCACGTGATGTTTCGTCTACTCCATGAATTTTTAATTATGTAGAAATAAATTCATCATGTTGTTTGGAATATAATGTAGAGATATGTGAACTAAATAACATTTTGAGTACTTTTTTCATGAATAACATAGGATTATTAAATAATAAATAAATTAAAGAATAAATTGCATGCACTCTAGGTTTTTCAAAACATAAATTTTCCACTGAGACTGTTTCTTGTAATGAAAATGTGACATGTTGTTTGAAAAGAACGGGTGTGTTGTTTCATTCTGATAACATTTATTTAAAACTACATGAAATAATTTTTTCCTGTGAACTGTATATAATTAAATTTGAGAAATATTTTTTCTAGTATATGTATTGTGAATATGATTCACTATTTAGATATTTAATGTAGTATTGTGATTTTTAGCAACTAGGATTTTGGAATCAGTGAGAATGTGAAGAAGTTTATTCTTACAAAGGCTCAAAGATGAAGATAAATTTTATCATACATTAACATCATAGAGTATCTTTGATATTTCTTAGTGTGTGGGTATTGTGTTTGTAATCTATTAGAATCTAGTATAGACAAATTTTTCAAGAAAAAACATTTTTAGACATGGTTATTGAACGTTCCAATCCCACTGTAATTTTTTTGTTGCTTTCAATAGAGAATATATGTCTAAGATATGGACCTTATCTTATCATACACATAGTCACTCATCTTGGGGGTGAAGCTTTTAAAATATTTTGTCTTCATTTACCATTCTATAATAATGTACGGTTGAAATTACATATATGAAAGGATTTTAATATGGTATGTCATGGATGTAAATTTCAATGAAATGAAATTTTAAAATCATGATGTCTCACTAGTTCACCCATTTCCCTCAAGATATTATTATAGTTTCTGGGGTACATCCATCATCGCATTGAAGATTTGGCGAAATTTTCTCTATTTGGAGAAGTGTGATATATATACAGATCATAAAATCCATCAGAATATACACTGAAAAAAGGGTATCAATATTCACTAAAAAATGTGGTTAGATATAATCAAGGATTTTTATTTTTCCATCTTTTACCATCCTAGGATGGAAAAAAAGTGTAAGATTCTCTGAGTATAAAGTATCAATGATCTGTATCCTTGATGTGGATTAAAATTTATTTAATCATCCTAGTCATAAAAAATATGGAAATTGAAATAATTAAAGTAATTTCATCTTACCTTACTCAAATAAATTCTCAATCATCTATTCTTTAGAGTGTCAATGAGGACCAAAAATATTATGAGGAGCTATAGAGGAAGGTATAAAATTTTCCGTATTTAAATTTTTCTAACGTTAGATCTACAATATTAGGAAACCATATATATATTCCATTAAATATATAATTGAATAATTTACTTCTAGATGATGTGAAAACATCATCATTATCTATCCATCTAAGAAGTACTATATTTTAAAGAGATATTATGAAAAACTTATTTTGGGATAATAGAAATATGGAGATGGAGGTATTTTTACCTCGATTCATATTATACTAATAATTCAAGGATAAATGATAGAATCCTAAGGGTTTATCAGAATCATTTCCCATAAATGTATGGAAATGTATAAATATAACCACGGATTCAATAATCGAACTCCCAAAGATATATAATGTTAACAATTCCATCCAAGTGGTATTCAATCACCTTAAAAATTCATTATGTTTCATTATTATCAAGGAAGATATGTATCTTCTTCAAATCATGAAGATATACATGGGAAGTGTCAAGAATTAATGTACTACCACTCTCTATTATATCAAATAAAGATCTGGGGCTTACCTTCAGGTTTTTTAGGATACTTCATTAAGTTTAGGATACAATTATGGGGTTTTTTTACTAATTATCACCCTTAGATGGATGGTCATTATAGTAGAACCATTAAAACACTAGAGGATATAACTAGATCTTGAAAAAAATTCAAGTATTTTGGGATCATAACCTTCCCCTACTGGAGTTCGAATATAACCACAATTTCTATTATATAATTGAAATTGAACCTTATGAGACTCTGTGTGGGGAGATGTTACAAACATAGTCATGTTTGGATGAAGTTAGGGAGAGGAAGATGGTGGGATTTGATATTATCCAATATATGATAGAGATGGTTCAAACCATTGAACTCTATATCTAATCCTAGAATAGTCGACATAATAGTAATGTATATACTCATCAATAAGACCTGGAGACTGTGGTAAGAGATAAATTGTTCCATCATTTATCGTTGTGGAAGAATGTCATGATGTTTTGGAATAAGGGATATTTTTCAGATAGATACATCAGACCCTTTGATATCTATAATAACATTAAATCTATAGACTATTAACTAGCCATATCACACACCCTATCTCAATTACATGATATCTTCCATGTATATGTACTGAGGAATTATATACCAAAACTCTCACATAAAATAATTCCATAGATTATGTCATTCAAAAAATCAATTTTATATAAGAAGCACTAGTGTAGATAATTTTTCATAAAGTCAGTGTTATATGAAACATGGAAACTTACCTAGTCAAGGTAATGGGGTGAATGTATGATTTTCAAGAAGAAACACGGGAACTAGAAGTGTAAATGAAACAAATATACCCTAATCTATTGAAGTAAAATTTTGAGGGTGAAATTTCTAAAGGGGGAATAATTTAATTTGAAAAAATTTTATAATTAAAATTTCATTTTTAATGAATAAATTCTTTATTAATTAATGCAGATATTTAAAGAACATTCACTACATTGGTTATTTTAAGACCATATAAAATATATTCTCTTGGATTTAATAGAAAATTAAGAATAAAAAATATGATAATATATCCAATCTTCTTTGGAAATTAGGATTAGAAAATATATAGCTATAACAATATCTAATTGAGATGGAAGGAAGAAATGATGGCCTCAACCAATAATATTAGACCTTATGAAGCCCATTTTATAGAGCATCTGATGGAGATGGAATCAATAGTGTTTTCTAATGATAAAGTGCAATATGAGATTCAACAACATAAATTTGATCAAAATTGATTATTATATAAGGCCAATCATATCAAGATCATCACCCAAGCTGTGTTTTTTAAACAACTAAAAGAAATTACAACCACCAAAAACCTTATTATTGTGGCGTATTCATGTATAATAAGGACGTATGTATCTAGAGACTAGTAGTAATAATGTATATATTTTTTTCTTAATAAAATTATGATCAAATTAATCCATATTTATTATTATTTATTATATATATGTGACTAAATAATGTATTTGATAAAATTTATATTTTTATATAAATAAATTGTAACTTATTTAGGAAATATATTTATTTTCAATTAAAACACTATTTATATTTAAAATATATAATTTTAGAAATTAATGTTATTTTCATGAAGTATTAAAATTAAATAATATTTATTTAAACATAAATTACCATGTAATTTCATTATATCCAATGTAATTTTTATAAGAGTCATAAAGTGGTTAGTGTTGTGAAAATCCATATTTTCTATTAAATAAGGATTTTAATATAAATGTATAAACTCTCATGATTACAAAAAATATTTTGGTGAAAATAGAATTACATTCTATTTCAATATATTGAGATTATCCAATGGGGAATCTTTTATAAGAATCGAGGATAGTCAAATTTTTGTGGTAAAAATATATATAGTTTAAGTATATATTATTTCTTATGACATCTTAACATCCCAAAAGTGATTAAATAAATTATATAAATGGAATCCATGAAAAAAATAGATTTACACTTTTAGATATTGTGTTTTTAAAGTTATTTTATCAATTTTGAAGACCTATAATTTATCCCCCAAAACCTATATTATATTTTAAGGCATTAAAATTAATTATTTATGAATATAACTCACATGAATATCATAAATAGTATTGTTTTAAGGAGGTAGGTTATAAACCTAATAAAATTTTAAAAACTAGTCCTATTTGTTGTAAACCATTGGAAAAAAACATGGAAATGTTTTTTTCATTATATTATCACTTATAGGTGAAAACATATGTTTAGAAATTAATAATTCATTCCCATCACATTGTTAATAAATTCCCATCCATCACCCCTTTTATTTTCTCTCAAAACCCATTTATCATTATTTTTAACACCCTATCCCTCTCAAAATTACTTCCAAGGTGTTCTTAAGAACATAAAAATATCCTTCCATGATTTTATATGCATCATCAAATTGGTATGGTATTCTATCATCATCCTTTTTATTTATGTATTTTCATTTTACTGAGGCCATATAATTTCCAATCAATCATGTTGTAATGTTTTTTCTCAAGCGAATAATATGATTATTATTCTCAATTAATGAGATACCACACATCAAAATTATTAATCCCTTCATTGAGACTTTATATACAATCGTTATGATGTTAAACTTATCCAGTGATATTCCAAATCAGAATTGTGTATTGTGAATACCCATACCCATTTATACTTAAGGGTATTCACAAATATTTACATATCCTTAACAAATATGGGAATTCTATGTATGTTACCTTAAATCTATAATCATTTTATTTAATGTGAATTCTTATATTGTTTGATATACGTGGAAGAGAAATTTATGTACATAATATGATTGCAATGGGTTGGATAAAACTTATATATACCACTAATGAATTTGGTAATGTTTTTATCTCATGAGATACAATGTACGGGTCATGGATGGTCAGTCTAAATGCACCATGTTATTATTTAAGAGATAAACTCGACTAATTTTTATGATATCATACAATATTTTTTTTATTCCTAAGTTTCCATTATCCTATCAACATATATGATGATTAAATATTTGTGTTTATGATTATCACCCATATATAACACCTTTATATACCTCTTGTATAAATTTCATCATGTTTTTCTTTGATTATTCTCTTAATGGGTTTTGCATCTCACCACTTTCTTATGTACATCGCAAGATTATCCAGTGGAGTTTTAGATGATCAATAGATTTTAAGGGAATGTTGTGGATTTTTTAAAATAATGTTTGTGTATCAAAGTTAGATGTTATTTTCTGATGTATCTAATTACCCCAAGACATTAGGCCTCCCAAAATTTTCAAACTATTTAATGTGTGTATTAATAAATTAAATAATGAATAAAATTTATAGTAAAAATTATAGGATGTCATATACCAATTTCTAGGGGGTCTTATTGGGGGTATGTTCATGTAAGTGGAAGATATCCTTGATGTTCATCTTTAATCTCTTCAAAATCTATAATTAATGGTAATAAAGAATAAAGAAAAATTATATGAAAAATAAATTCTATCTAAACATGTTCCCAAAGAATGAAGGTTTATTTTTTCCAATTAATTGGAAATATATGGATAGGTGCAATAAAAATAAGTAATGATATGTTCTATAAGGGAATAAACAAACATATCATAAATAAAAATTTTAATTTCATGATATGCTGTTAAAAAAAATTGATCGATTAATTTTAAATATTATTTTTGGAAGGTTTAAGAAGGGGTTTCAAGTGAAAATGACTGTTTAATTACATTTCTTGCTTTATAAGAAATTTTTTAGAATATAAATCAGGATAAGAATTTTGATATATAAAATAAATAATGAGATTACAAATATTAAAATTTAAAATATGGATAAGAAGATCATGTTTCCTAGGAACTCTACTAATTTGAAAATTAATGGGGTAATACTAAAATCTCTCTCACTAATGGAGATGAAAATAAAATGGTTTATTGGAAAAGAATAAAATATCAACTGTATTACTCACACTGATTGTTTCATCGTAGAGATTCATCCTATTCCCATACGTATCATTTTATTTTTCTATGAAGGTAATTAATTGTGATGTATTATTAAGAAATAGAATGGTCAAGATTTTATGAAATCAATAAATAATATTTTATGTCACTATCATATAATTGATCATAATAATTAGTATATAGAATCATGTATAAAAATGTGATTATCCTTGATAAATAAGTTGAATAAGTTCACCCATTAGGGGGATAAGAAAGATAATAAAAAATTAAGAATATTACCAAAATTTATCATTTTATGTAAAATCTGAATTCATTGGATAGTTCTAAACAATTTTATTGAAAAATTATATTTGTAGAATTCTCATATAATTTATTTAGGTAAATTAGATCCAATGTTTAGCAGTGGAATTTGGATTAATAAATCGAATATAAGATGATAGGAAATTGGGGAATACAAGGCTCTGAATTATGAGTCTGGTCACTAGATTTTTCAATTTAGTTGTATACACTAACCATAGATCTCTTTGAAAAATATTGTCCTAATTAAAAACATACCAGTTTAGTATTAGTCAATATATTTATTTTAAATAAGGGTGAGACGAATTAAATTACTAAAAACATATTGGTAAAAAAATATGGTTAATTGAAAACAAATATAGTGAAAGTACTAATGAATACATTGATTAATTATTATTATTATTTTCAGTGAAATTTTATGTCAATATTTTTTGAGGATAGGATCATGGTAGGATTTTTTAGTACCCAAGAATAAGTTAATAAAGGATTAATAATGAATCCCTAAAGAAAGAAATATCATTGTATTGAGATGATAAATATTAAAGTATATATTTGATTTTGGAGGTGAGATAACCCTTGTGTTTGATACATTATAAGAAATTATATCATAACAATAAATAAATGACTAAGATGCTTCCATTAGAACTATTACTATAAATCCAATCATATGTTTCATTAGTTTAAGAATATGATTTTTAGTTCCATGGATCATTGATATTATTGAATAATATATCATAATAAATAATTGATAAAATATATGAAATGTTATTAGAATGTTTTATAAATACTCTTGAAATTATGATAAGAATATTTAAAGAGGTATAAAAATTTTGTATGGTGATTTAAAGTATTTTTAATTGAATTAAGTTGGATTATATTTATTAGAGTTAAACTAAGATGTCTATAAAAGAATTCAAGAATTCTTGGAGTAGTAAATTTTCTAAAATTAGGTAACATATTTCAAAAAATTTGTATTTTAGAGTACAAATAAAAAAAATACGAGATTTTTACATTGATACATAAAATCAAAAATTTGGAATGTATGTTTTATTTACTTATATCTAATATCTTCCAAAACATTAACATGAAAAATGAGTAAAATCATTCACTATAATATATAACATGTAATTAATGTTAATTAATATGTTCTAAGAGATATGTAAGTTGAATTTTGAGTTTCAAGATTTTACAAAAAAAGATTGACACATGATTTATTCAATCTATTATTTTAAATTATACTAATGATAGTGTAAAATATAAATATAAATATTCATGTGAAACAAAATCTTTTACATAACAGATAGATGTCTATGTGTGAGCTTCTAGATGATACATAAGATATACTATGATGTTATATAAGGTTTATTTGTTTTAAATATCATAGATCTTAAACATATGAATTTATCAAGGGAAACTAATAATAGTAAATTCTTATACTCTTTTTAATGAGATAAAAATCACAATTCATTGAAAAAAAACTATGATTTTTTGTGAGAATGTTTCTAAGATAAATGATTAGTTAACTACATCACAACAAGAAGATTCAAACCTAAATAGATCTATTAATGTATTCATACATTCATGTATTAATAAATATTATGGTTTTTTGGACACTCAATATGATTTTAAAAATAATTTAGAAGAATTAAATGAGGAAAATATTTTTGAAAAATAAGGCCTTGGATTTTTGGAAAAACAATACAGAATTGGTGATGAGGAGATTTATATTTATGGGATACCAAAGCTAGAGAACCAAAATTAAAAGTAGGTAAATTTTTTAAATATTTTATACCGACATACAAATATCTATATATAAAATATAAAGGAGAAATATGTGTATGTTACACTTGGAGTTGTGTATGAATTTTTCATGGGAGAAAATTATCCCTCATTAAATGGTCTGGAAATCAACGATAAATGATTATAGTGGTTGGAATTAGGAGATCATAATATTGGGACTAATCCTATTTTTATAATTTAATTACATAAATTATAATTCAAAAATTATTATAATAATATATATGAAAAATATATTGTGAATAAATGTGTGTTGATGTGGGTCTAGCTATCAATTAATTTCATAATCTACGATATGTTAAAAATTAGAGAGAGGTCAATATTGTATGTTTTTACATCTATTATGATAAAAAAATCTCTTAAATTTTTACTCTTGTAAAATTAAACTTATGTTTTGATATAAAAATGATGGAGGTTGTTATATATATCTATACATATATGGGTATGTTAATATCTGTTGTGGAAAATACATGTTGTAGAAGAAGATGTGACATAAACTTATTAATTAGTTTGAAACGTTTAAGGGAGGCATTCATTTTATATTTCATGAAATAAAGATATCATAAGGATAATCTTGAGAAATAGGTAGCCCTTTTTATTTCTACATAATTTATCTTGAATATTGGAATATATTATATCCAATAAAAAACATTTTCATATATTTATTGTCACAAATCATGTTTATCCTACCAATTATTGTATTTATAATGGTTTTCCTAGTTAGATCTAGTAACTAATATGAACATAACTTGGTTATTTTATTTATCATAGTTGGTGGTATGATATAGAGTTCATGTATATCCCATATTCCTTGAATGATTCTGTGTCATAAAGGAGATATTTTTAGGGATAATAATGACTATATACGATATAATGGCTCACACAATTTGACTGAACCTCATATATTTTTATACGCCTCAACTGTGTAATAGATGGTTTGAGGAATAATATATCATGATTTTCTAAAAAAAATTCTTTTTTAAGGTGGTCATTTCTCAAAATAATAGATGTTCCAAGAGAAGAGTAAAAGATAATACTGTTATCATGAATTTATATTTGATCATCAATATTTTACTATAGATTTTGAATGATCAAAAAGATTCTTTCTAGAATGTGAAGGAGAAAAGGGGGTTATGTTATTGAATAACAGGAAATTTGGGTCAAAAGAACATAATAAATCCTTTCATGTATGAAGCTGAAAAAAGTATAACAATGTTAAATTGGCAAATGAGAAATTATTAATACATGAGTCATAAAGGAATGATGTTAATAAATTGTCACATGTTTGGGGAGATCGAAAGAACAAGCCTATTAAAACTAATTCATTTGGATGTGTGTGGCCCAATGATCTTGAATTCAACTGTCATATTAAATTAATCCCTTAACTTTTTGGATGATCTTGATCATATGAATTATATTTATATTATATAATGTATTTTATATGATCTTGGGAAACTCAAAATATAAATTTGGAGGCATACAAAAAAAAGGTATTCTTTTAAGTGGATTCAATCTACACATATATCAAAATATAATGATGAATACATTGATTCATATCATTAGAAGCATGTAATATGGATTGGACAAGGAATTTAGTACAAACCTCACTAAAATATATTATATTGGGGGAATAACTAAATATTCATTTCTAGGGGGATAATCACATTATTGGCCTATGGAACCTACAAAATATTTTACAAACAATATAAAAAACAAATATTTATATTTTCAGTCACTACCTACTTTTACCAAATTCAATAAACTAGCCTTATAAGCATTTTTTTAAATAATTTAAACATAAAAATATTTAAGGTGTTCAAAAACCATGTTACATCAATATTATAGGTATAAGTTTATTAAAATTTAATGAGCATGTTGAGAAAAAATTCTTTTTAAAATATACACCAGATGAAAATTATCTTTATATTTTTATAAGAGTACATAAAATTTAATTATAAATTATATTATAATATTCAAAAATCATCCTAGTACATCAAGAAGATAAATTTCTATTTGTGATTATTTTTAAGAACATCATAGAGAAAGTGTTGAATTGGATGTGATAAATTTATTTTAAATCGTGACTTATGTTTAAATGATTTTTCCAGTGATGAGGAAGTTGTTAGACAATATAGATATAATTTATAATTTTATCAGAAATTGTTAATAATAAAAACATTCTTGAAAATTTCATCATGTATTTTAAATCATAATTAATTTTGAGTAACTTCAATCATAGTATATTTCAATGACAAGGTCAAAAAATGATTTTAATAAAAATTTAAACCATGAGGATTAGATTTCATAAATGGTAGTGGAGTTAAATCATATAGATAAAAAGAAACCTATAAAATGGTGTCACATCCCATAGATCATAATGAAATTTAGAAAAAATTGGTTTGTTAAGAAAATTAAATAAAAGGAAGATGTATCGTGTTTCATTTTCCATCTTATTTGAAGTGGTTTCTCTAAAATTAAGGTTATATACCTTATGAATCATTTATTTAGTCACAAGGATTTTCCATTAAATATTTTCTCAATGAGACCATAAAATGATCTAAATGGATGTGATGTAATCATTTTTCAATATCAAGATAAATGAAAACGTTTACATAAAATTACTTGAGGGATTTATTTTTTAGGATTAGTTTTTACAAGTATGAAAGGTAAATTATGAACCATTTAAGATTTCACAATCACCCTCACCATGGTATTCTATATTGAAATATAGCTTAAACAACATTAATTTCATGAAATTAATGTTTTATAGTTATCTCTATATCATAGGAGAAGACACAAACTATCTCATTTTGATTATCTATGTTGATAATTTTATATTTTTCTTGGAATGAAATGAAAACATGTTAGGAATGGGGTTTTGATTCATTAGATGACCTATCTCAATCATGGATATAGTTTCTTGATTCTCTAGCCATATATACTGAATCATATAACCCCTCCCCCAACATTGGGGTGGATTTTTTAAATCCTACTCATGTCTATATATTTTTAACAAATGGTCTCACACCATACCATAACTATGAATTTTTTCCTATAATCCATCGTATTATATTTATTTTTGTGTTTTAACAAGTTTAAATTGGTCCCTAGAATTTCCAGTCTCCCACTTTAAAATTACATAGGAATGGTCTCATATCATTTTATCATTAACTATATGGTTTTTTTCATTACATGATAGTTATCAATGACTTTTACAAATATGTTAAAAAATCACATGGAATAATGAATCATATGGAGATTAATATTATAAATCATTAATATATCAATTTTTCTAATTAACATGATCTAGTTAGAGAATCATCTTGAAATTCTTAGTAGTTAATCGCATTTTGTATCCCCAAATATATATGGTTAGTTAACTTCCAAATGACTGAAAATTGGGCACCTTAAAGACTTAGATTACATTTTAGGACTCAAACATTCATCCTAAGACTCTATTATTATTATATTATTTGGAAACTCTTTATATATGTAAATATATTTAGATATATGTATAAGGAGAAAAACTCTAGGGATTTTGTGGATAATATTGTAATAATTTATGGACTCTAAATATTTTGGCCTCAACCATATTTCCTAATGATAGGGGTGATGTTATAGGTGTTACAACAATGTTCGCTACCATTTTCCAAGGAGATAGTGGATAGTAATATATTATTTTTGGTGAAATTCTACAAGAATAAGCTAAAAATGTTTCTGGTAAAGTATATTATTTCATTAATGGTTTACCCATGATAGTAAAAAATTACTTCCAAAACATTTATTATTATCTAAATGTAGGTGAATTTTATTTACCACAAATTACTTATATGGTGATTGAGAACATTCATATTTCATTTCATGTCATGAACCTATTTATTATTATAGACAAAAAATAATAATAAAGAAAATTTTCTAGAGCTTTTTAGAAATTCAATACTAAAAAATAATATTAAATTTATGTAAAAGGGGATTGCGATGTATAACTTCACATATATGTTTGATCATTATTGGACTTGTTCAATAAAGTGTAAATTAGTCAACTATAGGGACTTTTATTAATCATAAGGTTATATTTATTCACTAATTATTGATTATATAACCTCTTATAATTTTATATATTTAGATTTCTATTTTTCTATATACCAAGGTGGCCACATTCACTATTATTATTATTTTAATAAAAAATGTGATTTTAATGTTAAAAAAGGGATTTGAGGGATTTTTTCAACAATAGAAAATCTTTTGGAAATGGAAATTACTTATGTGATAGAATAATGTTTTTCCTTGAATGTTAGAAATGTCACCTTCATGTTTTTCTATCATATGAAAATGTAACACCCTATAATTTATTATTTAATTTACTTTAACAAACATATATTATTGATATCATGTGATACACAAAAAACCAAAAATTAAAATTATTTACTTCATTATCATATAATATTAAATAAAAAGATAAAATAAATTATGAGATAGATAAAGGAAACTTAATTAGTAAAGTTACTAAATGAATTTAACCAAAATTAAATGGAATTACTACAAGGTTGAAATTTTCATCATCTCTATCTATTATGATGATCATTCCACCAATTATAACTATGTAATGAATATTATATTTTTTAAATATAATAAGAATATTGATAAGGAAATTATAGAGTGACATAAAGGGTTTTAGTTATGTATGTATGGCTCTATATAATAATTTAATATGACTTTATTCTCTATAGCCATTTTTATATAGTTTTTGGACAAATGGCCATTGTATATATTCTTGTTGGATAAATTATTATTGTACATTCTTATATACAATAAGCATATTGAAATTGTGTTGTTTTTAGTGAAGATTTAATGAATATAAAATACACATATAATAAATATTCTATAATCAAATAAAAATATTTTAATTTATTTATTTGTTATAAAAATATTAATTTTTATTCATTACTTATTAGTTATTCTAAAAAAATATACGATTGATTTTATATGTTTAAAAAATTAAAATAAATATTATAATACTAATGTGTTGATATAATCTATTGGTTAAAAGATAAATAATTAATTAAATTGGATTTGGTTGAAGTAATTTAATGTTAAAGGGATATTTTTTAATAAATTGTTTTCTTTCATGTAAATGTTATTACATTAATGTATTAAATTGGTCACATGTAAAGAATGATTCTAATAAAATTTAATTCTTTAATTTATAAACTAATAAATTATCAATCATTTAATAAGTAATTTATTTTATATATGATAATGAAAAATAATTGCTTAAAATTTTATTTTTCAATAAAAATGCATTCTTTCTATGTAATTATGTTTTAATATGAAATTAAAATTCTTTATATTTACATATTGAATTAGATAAAATGGGGTATAAATTTATATTCATCATGTAAAAAATATTTAAGCAGTTAAATTTTATTTTTATATATTAAAATAAAATACCAAGGTAAAAGTTATTCACCACAGTTATTGATATAATGATGTAATTGGGACAAATTAAGGGTTAATGAACAAAAATATCATAAAAATTTATCAATGATTCATCTAAAATTAAATTATAGGACTACCCATAACCTATCTATAATAATTTTCCATTTAGATCCCACTTTCCATGTAAAAATAAAATCATTGAATATTAAGAAATGTGTATTTTGGAATAATGATACTCAAGAACACCTATAAAAGGACTCATTCTATGACTACTTCAACCCCCAATTTTACTTTTTTAATCTCTTGAATAACATAAAAAATTATCTTTCTATGAAAATTTCATCATGTTTGGGTACCTCTGTTCACAAGAACGTGTCCAAAATCCAAAATTTATAATAGGAACTCTAAGAAAACATTCATTCCTTAAACATAAGTTTTATCTTCTCCTTAATCATGTTTTTTTATCACTATCACCCACCCATTATTGAATAAAATTTATCAGTTTGATAAAATAATTTTTAAAATCATTTATCTTATGTGAAACTGATAACCACTATATAATAACATATTCTTAGTCATTCACCAATTTTATCATGTTCTTGTTTGGTTGATTTTACCACCATTAGGAACAATGTTATAATGTCTACATCATAAATGAATATGAAAAGAAAAATTAAGGTAAAATGTTGTAATAATGACTAAATTAATATTTTTTTAAAAATTATTAAATTGTAATATTCTATATTATAGTAACAAATTAATTAAATTCTTTTATTAATTCAATAATCACCAAAAATAATACATTTAAATGTTTATTGTTAAATATAACCATAAGTTCTATTAAATTACCATGGGACAACAGAACTATATCAAAAACATACAATAAATCATCATAAATATTCTAGATTTTATTAACCCTTACAAATTTAAATATAAATTTTTATATCAAAGACACTTTAATGGAGAATTGGGAGAGCCTAAAAGAAAAAATAATTTTCACTGTGTTAAAACAGAACTCAAAGATTTACCAAAAACATGACTACAATTTCAATAATTAGACACCTTTAATTGTTCCAATTTCAGTGAAGTTACCTACATATCTGGGTGGTCATTTATAAGTTTTTCCAAAAAAATTCCATTCTATCATTTTTATATATGAATTACTACAATTTTATTTCACAATATTTGAAATCTCTAGAAATAATTTAGTCATGTTTGTGGATCCGCACCCATTTCCCCTCGTTGGTATCAACTCCAAGTCTTCTCTAAAAAATTCTATCATCATCCCCTCTTGAATCTTTGATATGTATGACTCCATCTCGAAATTCTTCCTTATAATGAAAAATAACCTTCATACAATTTCCTTTATCTATGCCTAATTCTCCAATTATAAAACCATATTCTCCTTTATGTCGCGATCCTTGGTCTAACACAACTTCCTCACTTTCAATCACTCTATTAGTCACCTGCTTTGCCACCTAATATTTTACCTCAGTTCCATTAGGTACACTTTTCCCATAGTTTGAGACTAATTTACCAACATAACTGAGACTTACATGGCCCCTTCTACCATAGATTATCCCCCTATGTGTTCTTTTGTCTCAATTCTTTTTATCATACCCAGTTATCTATTAACTATAGTTTTTGGAGTGTTCAAATAATCATTGTGAGGTCATTACATCATTTAGACCGGAAAGTTCCTATGAAAAATAACTCATTGATTTACCATTCTGAATCTAGACCCTACCATTATATCCCCATGAGTTTTTTGTTCATAATCCATCATTATATAAGATTCCACTTGTTTGTCACTGATCTCATTCTCTTTTAAATATTGTCACCCAACCTCTTTCCACTTCCATCATGGAATGTAAGTTTTCCATCATATAGGATCAGAATAATCATTACCATCTCCATTAAAGGTGTAGAAATGAATATGGATCTAAATTGGAAGAACATAGTTAATATTAGAAAATAATTAGATTAATCCATGTTCATGGGGAAAGTGATATAACTGTGAAACTAAATCGTACATGGAAACCTAAAAAATTCACACATACATAATAATTTCATCAATAAAAAACTAGTATTATGATAATAAATAAATATGAATTAATGTTATAATAAAAATAAATTTTAGTAAAGTTCATTTACATGTAAATAATAAATAAATATTTATTATTTATGTGTTAAGACTATTACCTACCATGTGAATATCCCACATAAGGATTTATTTTATAATCTCACTTTGAAATAAATATTTTTTATGTGTAGTTTTAAATTGGGGGAAATTTAAATTATTTATCTCTAAAACCACCAATATAGTATAATTTTAAGATTATTTTTTTGTTTTTTATGTATTTATACCATTTCACCATCTATTGTATCAAAACACAATCAAAAAGTTACCTAGAAGTGGTGATGACCTTATCTCATAATTAATGTAAGGAACTTTTTCCCTACATTAATATATTATATATATTTTTATGGATTACCATTTATATATTTACATTATTTCAAAAGTTTATTTCTTAATGACTTATACATTAAAAGAAAAAAGAATGAATGGGACCACCTTTTTAACTATTTTCAAAAATATCATTTTCTATTGATAAAAAATATAATAATAATAGTCAGAAGGAAATATTTTCTTATACATTTTTACATGTTCACTTTCTACAACTACATTATTCTGTTTTCATTAGATAGATTCATCTGCACATTTTAATTTTATTCAACTGAAATTTTTTAATTTCAATGTTTTATATATTATATATTTTTTTATAATAATATTTTTTAAAAATTTATAGTGAATTTCTTCTTATTAATCAATGCACTTTTCTAATTCCATTATAATATTTTATGTAATTTCATTATCCTTTAATAATTCTTATGTTTTTCTGGAGATATTCAGTATGTATATCATTTAACTTATATATTTATTTGTATTATGGAAAAGTATTATGAATTTTTTCATGAAAAAAAAATTCATTCACTCGAATTAACTATTCCAGGTTAGAATTTTATAGGTTCTTATAACTCCCAATTATTTTCTGATGTTGTTATCTTTCAGTAAATTTGATTTCCTTGATAGATTACAGTACCTAAAATCCTGAGTCAAATGAACCATAATATAATATTTTTTAATATCGTAGATGTTAAATTGGACGTTTGAATTGTAATAACAACATTTTTAACAAAAAATATATTTAATTATTCTATATAGAGACAAAATATTGATAAATAGTTACTCATTGTTTAGAAATGTCTTTATATACTTCCAAAATACAATTATACTAGAAAATAGTTTTTATTGATTTTAGTGAGAAAAAAAAGTAATTATTTTTTAAAACTTATAGAATTTTTTTTTAAAAAGTAACTTAATTTTTTAAATATACATGTCAAAATTATATTAGGGTTAATTTTTTTAAATTTTTTTTAAAATATTCATTTTATGATAATTTATGAAAATTAATACTTAATTTTTAAAAAAATTTCTTTCATTTAAAAACATAAAAATTATCTTTTTCATTGAAAAGATTTAAGAATTGAAATTAGTTAATTTATATTACTTATAACAACATTTTGGTCATTTTATTTAAATTTATTTTGGGTTTTAGTATAAAATATTTTTATATTTAGAGAAGAAATTAAAATAAAATTAATTTTCTTATTCTTTTTTGGGGTTATTTTTAAATAAAATTATGTCTCTTTTGTGAATCAGATTTGTTAAAATGGTTTTAATTTTTGGAATCACAATCTACAAATTTTTTGACAATCCCAAATCCATTTTTTTCATAATTAATTGTAAAATAGTATAAATTTATCATCATGGTTATGGTTAAATCATGTTTGGAAGGGGTTACACCATGTGGTTTGTATATGTTCCCCAACCAAACATGTCTATACACTATTTTGACAAATAAATTGACAACATCCTATCACACCTTTTAATATCTAGTAATTTATCAACATTTTTCTTTTGTAAAACATTATAATGTTTTAATCTTTTATTAAATCTCTAGTGTGTCCCCCACACCACCTTTAAAAGGACCCCCATCCTCTATATTTATTACACCACATTGTGACATCTAGCATGACCAAAACTATTCAATTTATCTTTTAAACTTATCTAAACATGAATTTTATGTTCTTTTATTATTATAATATAATTTAAACGCCCTATAATAAATTATCTAAATTAAACCCATCGAAGAAGGGGTAACCATCCTTGTGGACCTATTTCAAATTATTTCTTCATTTTACTCATGTAAATTAAGGGTTCTCATAATAAAATAATAAATTTAGTATCCCCAATATACATAAATTTTATTATTATTATGGAACCAAAATTTATTTTCCCACTTTCCCATAAAATAGGATGTGAAAGTATCGCTCTTCCATGCCTATAGACTACCGCCTCCAAGTATCAATACAACTCATTTCATACAACAATCAATTGTGGATAATTTTTATGATGGGTTAAAAATTTATATACAATAAGATTACGATCTCATATTTTTAATATAATATCTATCTTCATACATTCATATTAATTGGAAGGCGATTACAATTCTCATTCTTACATGTAGAATACCACGTCCACAAATCAATTTTATTCGTTTTCCATTTCTAATTTACATAGATAGTAATAAGTATGGATTTTATGTATATACATATATATTTGATATATATGTTATATTAATTATTCAATAAACATGAATTATTATTTACCTTTCTTTACATCTATCTTTTGAAAAGTGAACGTGGTGTGCTGGTATACGTACAAACTACTTTCTCTAAGAGTAGTGTAATGAATTTTTCAATCCATAAAATATATCGATAAGTAAAAATATATTAAAATATAAATAATATATTTTATTTTTATATTATTCATTATATTTTTTATATTATGGAATCATGATAAATTTACAAATATTGGAACTACCAAACCAAAATTCTCATGAAATGAGAAAAAAGGTAACACCTAGAAATAATGATTTTAATATGAAATTATTAATAAATGGGTGTTGAAATGATATAATTAGAGAATATATGATTTTAAAACTATCTAGATTAATTTTTTATATAATTAAAATAAATTTAAATTGTTTATAAATGATCTTATTGTCCTTTTTAGGTAAATCGAACATAAGGTATGGATTTTTTATAATATCATTGTTTATAAAGATTATTTATGATTCGGTTTTTGACAATGAAATTTCATGATCTACATATCAATATTACAATTAAATTTAATTATCCTATGTTTATTCATGTAATTTTGATGAATGAAATCCATTTTTCTCACTCTGGAACTTAAAAATGATTGAGAAAATGTTTTTCAAAAAAATTTAATTTTTTTCTTCTTTGATCAGGAATATATTTCTACCATGTCATTGTTTTCATTAAATTATGTTCAATAATATTTCTAATATTCTCCTATTATTTAATTAATTAATTTTTTCCCATGTTTTAATTTTTTTGAAAAATATTGAAATTTTTTATCCTTGTCATTTTTTGAATGAGTAACTTTAAAATTTTTAGGGGAAATGTGAAATAAATATTTGGTTTTACATATTCAGAACAAAAAAAATTTCCCACCATCATGGATTCCCAATTAATTTATGATTACATATAAATTCTTCATGTTTCTTTTCAAATATTCTATTTCAATATTATTTTGTAAATTTTATTATTTTAAATATGTGATATTAAAATGAAATGGTTGTATTCCTCATGATATATTCGAAAGATATTCTATGAAATTCTGAAATTATAATAACATCTTTTTTTATTACTTGTTCTTTAATTAGAATATAATCCATATATGAAATCCTTATTCTTTACACGGATGGTTTTTAATTATGATGATGATGTTTTTATAAAAACATGTTATCTTCGATGGGTTATGTTAAGATGGAATGTTGAAATGGTTATGAAATGTATTTTCCTTCCATAGTTTGTGATATATAAGGAAGGATTTATAATATTATGAAACACATAAGAATGGATTTATACTATATATTAGGTGGTCTTGGAATTATTTACCCTTCTAATGCATTGGGTAAATATGAATATGTCATGTGAAAATAATAACTTTAATATGGGAAAAAGTAGTTCTGTAAGAGACATTGTCCACTATGATACACTTAAGAGTGAACATTTAAAGAGGATATTATGGATTAGAAAATGAGCCCAATCCACTATGATTTAATCTTGGTAGTGATCCTTTACTATGTAAATAATTATTTATTATTATGTATAGCCCATAAACTAATATCTTATAAAAATGTTTTTCTCTCATGGATCATGTTCTCCGATTACTTTGGGATTATTAAATTATGAACTTCCATGATTTATGAAATGATTAAAAATTATAAGATATGATATTATTTTAATATATTTTAAAATTTTAATATCTTATTCTCATACCCTTATTCTCATGTAATTATTTTCAGATCAATCATATATCTCTTTTTTACCCTTACTGATCATTTGATTTCACCCTTTCATTATGTTCCTTACCCAAGGTTATGGAGAAGGGTTTTAAGTATGATTTGTATAATAACGGTTCTTGTTTATGATGAAATTTGTGGTAGATGAATTATATATCTTATGAAAATGTTATTTAAATATCCGTAATTCTCAATAAACTAAACCTATATGATTATGGAATATACCATAATAGTATTAATTTAATATTCCTCCAATAAGATATAATATTTATGTATGAAAATTAAGAGTAGATATAGTAGTGTCATGTCACATATATGAATTATTTATAATGAATGTTTCATTTTATTTCCATTCATTCTTTGTTTTGGGGGTTTCCCAAGCTTTTATGGAGGAATGAGTGAGTTTTCTTCAATTGGGCCAAACCATGAGCCAAATTCCAGATTTAAAAATAAATATTTATTACTTTATAAATCCTTCATTTTTCAACATTTTTCATCCATTATAATTCCTACTTGGCATACCCTAAAATATTAACACCCCCATATTAATTTGGACCATTTAGGAATCTATAATGATGGTGGATTTGGGTTTTTATTTAAGGGATTGGGCATGCCGAAAATATCATTTCCTGCATTAAAAATATATTTTTTAGTTATTTTGTTATCACCTCAAATACTTATTTTTTTTCAGTGATTCCAAATCTCACCCAAGCCCACATACCCAAGGAGTGCCTCCATGCTCTCCTCCCCCTCTATGGAGCATAGTTGCATCGCGAATTTGGATGAAACTTCTCCGAATTTCTCAAATCGCCCAGATTTTAAGAGGTAAATTGATTATTTCCTAACTCCTTCATTTATCACTTTTTTTCTCCATTATTCTTCCTAAAAGATCTCTTTAACCCTGTTCGAATATCTCTTGAATGTTTGCTTGTAAAAGAATTTAGATATTGGTGTATTGGGGTGATTTCTTTAATATTTTTTCTTGTTAAGTGATTACTTCTTGGTTTCTTCCTTTTCCCTTAGGGTTTCCTCCCTCTCTCAATGTGTTCTAAAATTTACAGAAGTTAGGGTTCAAACTGAGGGTTTGATTTGGGGTATTTATGGTTAAATATTGTGGTCTAGTGCTGTATTTATCATCCATGTGGTGTGGCAGTGGTGTGGTTGATGTTTCGCACCATGTTTTGTGGGATTTGATACTTTCAGAAGGTGATTCCATTGTTAACCATTCATTGAAGAGTTAGTTTTCTTGTTTTACTAGTTATTCATGTTCCTCATATGATGTGTGTGGTGAGAAAACCATTTTTGAGGGATTTAGTTAAGCATTTAATTTTATAATTTCATTTTAGAATGAAGTTGTGATCTTTTTAAATGTAACACATGTGGTATCTTTTGTGGTAGTTTTATAAAATATAAAATTGATTTATTATTTATCTAAAGGGGATGAAAATTTTGTTTTTTAATGCCTTAGTCACAGGTGGGCCTTGGAATGGGATTTTTGGAATAGGTTTGTTGTGTAAAACTTTGTTATACTTGTTGAGATCATTTTATGAAAAGGGGGTGTTTTCATTTGTATCTTTCCTAGCATTATCTAAGGTGATTTTATAACACTTGGGTGTGGATTTATAAATGTTTATAGGGATTCCAATTAAACTTTTTTAGTTTTTTGGTGTGGTTTTGTCCTTGAAATATGGTTTTGAAATGGGTATTTATGTGAAAAGATTGGGTATACTCTTCGGATTTGTTTTATGAAAGATTTGAGTGATTTAATGATTTATGTAAGTGGTGAAACCATATTGGAAAAATGTTTTTGAGTGTGTATATTCTGAAATGGTACATTTTAAATTTCATAGGGGCTGTTTTGTGATGTGTTCCATCTTATAAATGCTTTACAAAAAAAATTGAAGGATTTACTATAGTGTGTAAGAGATGTGAAAGTGATGATGGATGTTTTGTGTGAATGTGATGTGAAAAATGGATTTTGGTTATGAAAAGGGTATTATTTAACATATGAGTGGGTTGTTATGTGAGTTGTAATATATTTTAATGGTGTTATAGAACTATTTAATGGATTTTTGGAAGTGTTAAAAAAATGTTAAAAATGTTGTGGGTTATTTTGGTGTGAGTCAGATTTCAAAATCAATTTGAATGAAAAGGGGACTTCTGTGACTTTTATGGTATACATGTGGGCTGTTTGGTGAATTTTTTATGATAAAATTATATTTTCATGTTCCAAATATAATTCATGACTTGTTGAACTTGTTTGAGCCCAAATGGAAAACACAGGTATCTAGGTGGGTGGATGTGTACAAGTATGCTAGTGAATCTGTGGGGTTTGGCCTGACTTTCACATAGCAATATTGACACATAAACCTCTAACTAAACTATTATGATGATGGTTTGGGACTAATAGTTTATGGTTATGTTCCATAATAGTGGCTCGTGCATGAGAACTGTTATTTGTGATGGTTACTCTCACCGAGATACGAGGTACCTCGGACCCACAATGAGCTAGTGCCTAGGGGGGTTTTCCTATTTCTTGTGCTGATTAGTTACATTGTGCTTACCATCACAATATGGTATGGTCGAAAGGAAAATTAAGTAGTTTTGAAATTATTTTTAAATATGTGGATTCTTAATGATAGCTCACTTCAAAACTGTTTTAATTTTTTAGTTCATCTAATAGAAATTTACCAAGAATTTCTTGTTTATGAAAATTTATAAACTTTTTGTCTTTGAATGTATATCACCTGGAATATCATAGTGGTGGTATCCTACTGGGCATTTTATCACACCCTACATACGCCTTAGGGTGTAAGTAGACTTGGTTTTTTTTGTCGCAGGTTGGGTACAGTTTTTAGTGCTAGTGGTTCAGGTTTCTAGCAGGTCCTTGGTGGTGAAGTCTTTTGTGGATAGCTTGAGGGCAGTGCCTCTTTCCATGTGGAGGTTCTTGGGCTATCATTATTTGATTTTGTACCTATGTAATGGTTTTTAATCATAGTTATAACTTATGAAATTCCATTCTGAAATTTTTTAAAAGACGGTTTTAGTTGAAAAATCCAAATTTGTTTAATTGAGATTGTTTTTTGTTTAATGTTTATAAACTCAGGTAAATTGTTCCCAATTCTCATTATATGATAACCGGGTAGTTGTTCCAGCACATGGGGATCGAGAACTCCCTTCAGCCATTGTCACGAGCCTAGTTTGGTGCTGCATTAAGTGGCGACCAGATTTGGTTCGTGAAAAAATGGTATATGGGGAGGTTTAGGTTAACTCTTTGGGTCATGTTATTTGGGGAAGAGTTAGGATAGTCCGTAGTTTGGATTTTCAAGACTTGGTATTCTAGTTTTGAGTAGTGTGCTCTATCACCACACATCATGGTGGGATTCAAGTTTCCATGGTATGTCATGATTTATCTAAGTCCTTTAGTTTTCTTGGTATGATGATGATCTGAGGAAATGAAAAGAGAGTTGGGTTAATGGTCTCAGTGAGATCGCAGGGCCTGGAAAGCCATTTGAAGATAGGGATATTACCTAGAACACTATATGTAATGGTTATGTGGTTGGAATATATCCACCAACCATATTTCCATGTCACCCACTGAAACTATTTACCTCTCACATTGTCTTGTGTTCTTTAGTTTTGAAGTCTTAGAAATTTGGTTTTGAAGTTACATGGTTTTAAGAAGCATAAATATTTTGTTAAATGATTTTAAAATAAATAGGGAATGGATTGATTTATGAAATAGTGGAATTTAATTTTTATAATTTTTTTGTACTGGAAAATGGTGTTCTTACACCTCTTTTGAAAGCCGGAACTATATTGTAGTTGGTTTTGAAAAAGTGTTTCCAAAAAAGTGTTTTCTAAACAATCAAAGGGTGTTTGAATGGGATGCGATTTTTTGAAATTGATGTGAGTAACATTAAATTGAGTTCTTCTGTAAATATTTGTGTCTTTATGAAATGTTTTGTTTGATGTGAATTGGGATTTTGATCTCGTGGTTAGCGGTTTTGAGAAAAAGGATGTGTTGGTTGACCATTTTGGTTTTGAAAAGTGGTAAGAATTTTTGTTTTAACCTTTAATATTTCCATGAGTGACCACATGAATGAGTTTATATGGGATTATTTACGGTTTATGGAACAACTAGATGATTTTTGGGACGGAGTTGAGTAAGGTGCTCGGTGTGGCACAAAAACATGCATGTGTGAGGCCCATGGGATACAATTGGTGGATACGCTAACTATTGAAGCATTTGTTTTCAAAGAAATGTTTTTAAAGAAAAACATGATGTCTTGATGAATTGTGTGGGATGGTTTATATTATGTGTTTTTGGAAAATGTTGATGTTGTGGGATGTTTTTATTCCTTCAACCCCTCCTATTCGAACTGTGTTTTGGGATTGTGTTTGGTCAGTAAGCTGGATAGAAGGACAGGTTAGTAGTCTCTTCTGTGATATGTTTCGGGACACCATTATGGTGGTTACCTTTATGTGTTTGGACCTAGTTTATGGCATGTTTTTACTAATGTAAAATCTTGGTTGGGACCTTGGGTTATCTTATTGCATAAGGTACACCCCTCATTAAGGGTTAATGCACTGCTGAAGTGCAACCCAAATTGTTTTGCCATTGGAAATCCTCCAGTTGATCAATATAAGGAATATTTTATTTATCTTTGTTGATTGAGTCTACCGAAATTAATTTATTTGATTTTTCTATCCTATTTTAGTGGGAGAGGTCTCTTTGGAGGATGAAATAGTCCTTAGTTTCTTATGTTTCCTGGTTCGACGAAGGTGGAAGTGGTATGGGGTTATTAGTGTGGATGACTGTCTCGATGGTATCTAAGAGGGTGTATGGGTTCTTCATAGTTTCTTTGAAGATGGAGTTCTTATTAAACCACTAGTTTTGGAATATGTTCATGAGAGGATATTATTTCCACTTTCTGGATTGTTTTGTTGTTTAGGGACTTTACATATGGTCTCATTCATTGTATTGTTTCTTTCAGTCACAATGGTCATGTTTAGTGATGCCTTGGGATGTCATGTTTTCATTTTATTGTAAATGTAAAGTTTGTAAAATACTTGGAGATTCTTTGTTATGTGGGGAGTATGTCTCCCTTGGAAAAATGTCGAAATCCTCTATTTTAGAGGAAGGTTTTTATATGCGTCTTTTCTTTATTTTGTTTCTCACCTGAAGAAAAAAGGTGTGATGTCTGTGTGTCTTCTAAGACCTTGTTTCGGTGAAATGTTGGGTTGGGGTAAAGTGAGTTTGGAATGTTTTAGTTCTTGGTAAACTTATTGGGGATTGTGGTTTAGTTGTTTGTATCATCAAGAAGATGAAGTTCTCTTTAAGTGGTTTCTAAATCCTAACTATGAGGTCGACGATGCTTCAGTCATTTGTGCTCCAACCATAGGTACTGGAGAGAAGCTGGCACGTAGTCAGGGAAAACCCTGGGGTCGTTCAAACCCTTGTAAAAATTCCAATCCTCAGTATGAATTATTGGAATATTTTAAACCTCCGGTTTCATCATCTTGTTCTATTTTTTCCCATTTGGTGGTAGAGGTGAGAGGACCTCATTTCCATGTTGTAGCATGAGTTCATACTTTCCCCTCATTGGTTTCAACTGGGTATTTGGAGAAATTTTTGACATTTGTCTTGATAGGTTGAGATCATGGATTTCGCATGGTTATTAGTGACCATACCCTAGAAAACCATGTAGATAGAAGGATCCCCATGGTTAGCACACAGTTTCCCAAACTATGCGGACTAACTGTGCTGCCAACCCAACTCTTTAAATTTTGGGGACTTTCTATACCAGCCCATTCTAGTCGGTATTGATGGTCATTTCTTATGGTGGGGAGACCCACTATGAGTTTAATATATGTTCCGTTGTAACAGTGTGATGGAAATCAACCCCTTAAACTAGGTATTCTGTTCATGCCTCATCCTGTTAGTGTCCTGAATCTGTCTCGAGAATATTTAAGTTGTATCTAATGGGGGGGTGCCGTTTTTGTATCCCCATACTAGTAACTCATATTAGTCCTTGGTCATAGATTAGTGGGAGGTAGTCCCATTTGGAGCTATCTAACTACCAACATCTACTAGGGTTAAACATTGGGATTGGAGAGTGCCCAACAGTTTAGTTAAAGAAAAGTAAGTGTAACCTTGTTTGTTGTTGTTGTTGTTTTTTTGGGTAGATTACTTGAGTATTGTTCATATAGTGTTTTAGGAGTTTCCTTTTGGGTATAAAGCCTGAATTTTATTGAAAATTTCAGGAAATTGGTTTATATTTTGGTTTGGGAGATTATTTCATCCTTAATTGATCACTAGAGGTGTTTTGGACTTTCGGGGTCGGACCGAACTTAGCGAAGGAGTACATTTTGGGTCTATTAGATGGGTTTGGTTTTTTATTTTGGCCTTGTTTTGTCTTTCTGGGGAGGAAAGTTTTATGGTGGTGAGAATTGTCACATCTAGTAATTCTTTGGTAGGAATTTTTTATTTTATTTCCATTCATTGTTTGTTTTGGTTGTTTTCTATGATTTTATGGAGGAATGGGTGAGTTTTCAGGAATTGGGCCAAACCGAGAGCTCAATTCCAGATTTAAAAATAAATTTTTATTCCTTTATAAATCCTTCATTTTTCAACATTTTTTATCAATTTCAATTCCTACATGGACTCCCCTAGCCTATTAACACCACCATATTAATTTGGACCATTTTGGATTCCATAATCATGGTGGATTTGGGTTTTTATTTAAGGGATTGGGCATGCCAGAAATCCCACTTCCTGCATTAAAAATATTTTTTTAATCCATTAATATCTCTTTCAATATTTACATTTTATCGGTGATTCCAACTCTCTCCCGAGCCCACGTAGCCAAGGATTTCCCCCATTCTCTGCCCACCCTCATTGGAGCTCGGTATCATCGCGAAATTGGTTGAAATGACTTTGAATTTCTCAAATCACCCTAAATTGAAAAGCTAAATTTATTATTTTATAACTCCTTCATTTCTCACTCTTTTCCCCCATTCATGTTTCTATGTGATTTCTTAATCCCTTTTTTAATCTCCCTTGATTTTTTGGCGGTTTGTAAATTCAGATACTACTATTTTGGGGGTGATTTCTTCGATATTTTTTCAAGGTAAGTGATTCCTTCTTTATTTCTTCCTTTTCCCTTATGGTTTCCTCCCTCATTCGTTATGTTCTAAAATTTCTAGAAGTTAGGACTCGAACCTAGGGTTTGATTTGGTGTCTTTTAAATTAAATATTTTGTTCTAGGGCTGTATTTATATTCCTTGTGGTGCGGTGGTGTTGCAGTTGATGTTTCACACCATGTTTTGAGGGATTCAACACCTTTGGTAGGTAATTCAACGGTTAATCATTCTTTTATGAGTAATTTTTCTTATTTTACTTCTTTTTCATGTTCCCCCTATGTTTTTTTTGGTGTGAAAACCATTTTTTAGGGATTTGGTTAAGCATTTAATTATATAATTTCGTTTCTGTTGAAGTTGTGAACTTTTCGAATGTAACACACATGGTATCTTTTGTGGCAGTTTTATAAAATATGAAATTGGTTTATTAGTTATTGAAAGGGGATGAAAATTATTTTTTGTTAATTAAATAGTGTCATGTGGGCCTTGGAAGGGGTTTTGGGTACTAGGATTGTTGTGTAAAACATTGTTATACTTTTTGAGAGCATTTTAGAAAAATGGGAGTTTTCAATTATATCTTACATGGTATTATCCAAGTTGATTTTATAACACTTTAAAGTGGTTTTATAAATGTCTCTAGGGACGCCAATTCTACTTTGGTAGTGTTTTGGTGTGGTTTTTTCCTTGAAATATTGTTTTGAAATGGGTTTTTATGAGCAAAGATTGGGTATTATGTTTTGAATTGTTTGATGAAAGATTTGAATGATTTAATGATTTATGTAAGTGGTAAAACCGTATTGAAATTTTTTTTGGAGTGGGTATCCTATGAAATGGTACATTTTAAATGTGATAGGGGCTATTTTTTAATGTGTTCCATCTTGTAAATGTTATACAAAAATGTTTGAAGGATTTATTAATGTGTGTAAGAGATGTGAAAGTGATGTGGGATGTTTTGTGTGAGTGTGATGTGAAAATGTATTTTGGTTATGAAAAGGGTATTTTGTAACATGTGAGTGGGATTTTATGTGAGTTGTAATATATTGGAATCGTTTTATAAAATTTTTTAATGGATTTTTTTAAGTGTTAAGGAAATGTGAAAAATATTGTGGGCAATTTTGGTGTGAGTCGGATTTCAAAATCAATTTGAATGAAAAGTTGTCTTTCGTAACTTTTTTGGTATAAATGTGGGATATTTGGTGAAATTTTGATGAGGAAATGATATTTTCATGTGAAAAGTATATCTTTTGAATTTTTTAAAAAAATTTAGCACAAAGGGAAAACCCAGGTATCTACGTGAGTGGACATGTACTAGTCTGATAGTGAATCCGCGGTGTTTTGCCTCAGTTTCACATAGCTTGATTGACACTTACATCTCTAACTAGACTATGAAGATGATGATTGTGGACCACTAGGATATGGGTATGTTCCATTCTAGTGGATCGTGCACGATAATGGATATTTGTGATGGTTACTCTCACTGAGATACGAGGTACCTGGGAACCACAATGAGCTAGTGCCTAGGGGTTATTTCCTATTGCTTGTGCTCATTAGTTACATTGTGCTTAACATCGGCATACAGTATGTTTGGATGGAAAATTAAGAATCATTGACATTATTTTTAAAAGTTTTGATTCTTAATGATAGCCTAGTAGAAAACTGTTTAAATTTCTAAGTTGCATCTTTTTGAAATTGTAACTAGCATTTCATGTTTATGAAAACTTGCAAGCATTTCATCATTGAATGTTTATCAAATATAATATCTTAGTGGTGGGATCTGACTAGTAATTGAATCACACCCTACAAACAGCCATGGGTGTAAGTATACTTGGTTATTTTTTTTGTCGCAGTTTGGCTACAGTTTTTATTTCCAGGGGATCGGGTTTCTAGCAGGTCCTTGGTGGTGAAGTCTTGTGGGGATGGCTTGAGGGCGGTTTATCCTGCCATGTGGAGGTTCTTGGGCTATCCTTATTTGGTTTTGTACCTTTGTAATGGACATTAAACATAGTTTTCCCTTATGTAATTCAGTTTTGAAATTTTTTAAAAGATAGTTTTATTTAAAAAATACAGATTTGTTTTATTGAATTTGTTTGTTGTTTAATGTTTATAAACTCTAGTAAATCATTCCCAATTCTAATTATATGATACCAAGGACCTTGTGACGGATCATGGGGATGTTTAATGCCCTTCGGGCCTTATCACGGGCAGGGTTTAGTGCCAGGTTTGGTGGATACCAGATTTGGTTCGTGACATGTCACATGTTAAGATGAAGATAATAAGGATGATGATCATATAAAGGGGTTTAATTTTGTTGTTGAGGAAGAAAGTAATATATTTGCTTTTTAATATTTTTCAATTGTACTAACTATCATATTATAGAGTTAAGACTCCCAATTCTTAAGAAATTCCATCCGATTAAGGATATTCATTCTAGTAGAAAAAGATCATCTGACACACCTTGATCTTAGAATCAGAGACCTGATCATAATGTTGAATAATCAATGTCTGAATGACTATAATAAAAATATGATTATTATTTCAAATTATATATTTATCAAAAATAATAAGTTATATGATAAACATATGATGTAATCTTGATGAAAGAATGTGGTAGAAAATGTGATGCCATTCGAATTCATACCAATTGTATTCAAGCCAACAATATTCAGAACAATTGTATTCTGTTTTCATAGGAAAGAAAGATGTTGCTAAAATAATCATAAGTTACAATAAATTCCATTATAATACAAATAATGATCAAAATGATATTCAACATTATCAAATTCATGAATTAAGTCCTTCATACTAGTATAATTTAGTGAAAGAATATTTTTGTTAAAGATTTCTGGTCTTACATCATCAAAATGAGATCATCATACATCGTTTTGTTTGAAGGATAGGAAGATGGATCGTAATTAGGGAAACTGAAGGTTTTGGTTTTAATGTAGACTAAATATCAAAATATTTTAATCATTAGATTAATAATTTTAGGAGTTTCATTATTAAAAAAGTTAAAGAAGTTATGTGATGAAGGTTCATAGGTATCGTATTCATAAAATAATGTCATATATCAATAAACAACATATTCAACCATTTACATCAAGAATAAATATTTGTTTTATTTCATACAATAGGTTTATGAGAATTAAGAACTATGATTTCATTTCAATAATTTTTTCTAAATATGTGTAAATAACCATTATATTGAAGAATCCACATTCTTCATCATAATGAATAAATCAGAATGAGAATCTTGGAATTCAAATTTCTACAGAGTAACATAATGTATTGAATTCAGTTCTATTTTTTTAAGTGGGATAATAAATTTTTAGTGTCCAAATACCCTCATCATATTGAATAAATAATAATGTAAAACAATAATCTAAAAAAATCTATGATGATTGAATTAGTTTATTTCATTATATATGCAAGTAGGACGAAGCATTATAATCAAGAAATTCCATTAGGAAAATAGAATGGAGAAGAATAATCAAATTGATTTTTGGTAAAGAAATAAAAAGTTTATAAAGTTATTAGATGATTCAAGAAGGGTTTTTATGTGTTGAGAAGAATTTGTGAATTAAAAAATTCAGCAGAAAATAAAATAGAATTTATGTTTTGGTAAAATTTGGTTGTGCGGGAAAAATTAGCAGAATAGCACCCAAACCACATTGGGGTCAACTATAAAATGTGAAAGTACTTTTCTAATTTCTCACATATATGTAATATTTCTAAGAATATAGAGAATCTTCAAATTTCATGGGAATCTATGTTTTCATATTGAGTTTTTTTAATATGTTTTCGTGATAGAAAAAGAATGTACAGGATGCTAGATTGTATTCTGTGTTTTTTGAATCGAACCGAGCAATCTGATTTGGTTTTTTAGAATGAGATGGAAGTGGTTCAGAAATGTCTCAACCATATTATGACAGAGAAAAATTTTCATATTGAGAAATATAACATGGAAATAATATTGAAAAATTGAACTGAGTATCATTATAAATTCTATATAATGTTCACTCCTACTTTTATGTAATAAAGTGAATAATTTTTATGATGAAAAAATTAGTGAAAGTTGTTCAGGAATCATCATAACATGTTTTTTACAAAAACTATCATGTATAATTTAATTCTATATAAATAATATCAATTATTGTATTGATCATAGTTCAATACGAGTGTAAGAGAGTATCCTGCTCATTTTATTAGACAAAAACAGATTTTTTTCTAGTGAATTCTGTGGTATTGTGTAATTTTCAAACCATACCAAATACATAGGTACTATTGTTGAGTAGTGAACCCAGAAAATTATTATTTTTCCATTGATGTTTATTTTTACTGTTTTTAGTAGATACGGAAATAATTAAAAGGAGGAGAATATATTTTAAATAGAAATGAAACATAAAAGAAAAAATATAACTAATTCACCCCTCCCTATCACGGTGATACAAACAACATGAATGGGAAATTAAATTTGGTATCAGATTGAAGGTTCCCTTCATTATTTATTTATAGAAGTCTAGAAGAGAAGTTTATGGAGAATTGAAATTGTGTCAAAATTAAAGTTATGTAATTCAGTGATGGTATGTATTTTCATATCATGAAATAAAAAAGTTTACATATCTAATGTCTCTTGGGTATGATAAAAACGAAGACGTAATAGATTGATTTCTTCCTATTGATGAAAAAAATCCACTTACATCTCTTGATAAGATGAATCCTGAGAATGATGGAAGGGGCATGAATTCATTACTCTCAGTTAATTATAAAAGTCAATTTTTAAGATTGAAAGGTGTTTCCACTACCAAAGGTACTAGGGACACATTAAAAAAATAGAAGGTCAATAAAAAAGATAAGAAGATAAAACTAAAAACATGGAGGTTATATTATGATGATCTAAAAAATGGGTCAGTATAAATCTATTGGGTACTTTTTTCTTGGGTGAATGAAATTTTTAGCACTATAATATGTCTTGGTGAAAATTTGGAAAATTCTAAAGTTTTTTAAAGGTTATAAAGAATTAATCATGAAAACTTTAATCCAAAAGTCTCCTCTTGGGAAGATGGAGAACTTAAAATATTATCTCTACATGTGTTTCATAGTACTCCCATTACTTATGAAATGATAATGAAGAAATATATGAAGGGAAGAAATGAAAACTGATTTAGAAATGCCATTCAAAGCCACTAAAAATAACATTCTAAGAATGTTCTGGAGAAATATGATGTTCCTGAATCTGACTCTGAAAAAGGCTTATATAGAAAACATGATGAAAATTTTTCCTTTATTTATAAAAAAAATGAGAATAGGTACATGTAAATAAAAATTATAAATGATCCTGTGGTTTTATTAATATGGATCTATTGTTCATATAACAATCAATATTTTGAACTAGACAAAAATGCAATGGTTTTTTAATTTCCATGTTTACTAGCTGGGTCTTTTTTAAAACAGGGCTTCAGAATGTGAATCTGGGTGTTGGAGTGATCCTAAGAAATATTTTTTCACATGTTTTGATGGCCTAAGGGGTAACCTAAGGTTCTCATTGAGTTTTAAAAGTTCCAAGGAATGAGATTTTATGTTTTGGAAGCCTATAGAGGGAGTACTCTTTATCTGAAATCATGTGGCCCGTAGCCAAAAACCATGTGGCTCTTTTAGGTGGATATTGGAAGTGATCATGGGCTATGAATGATTTCAAAAATTCATTTTCCTAGGCCACACAGTATACATTAAGTGGTAGTACCCTCAAACTATTCAGCAAATGGTTTGCGCACTTTTTGGAAAACTATGGGGGTAAAACCATGAAGTATGGCTTGTTTTATGAAATTTAGTTAAATTAGAATAAATGTAAAGACCTGTAAATTTCAAGGAAAATATTTTCGTAAATTATTCGGGATTTTAGGAGTATGTAGTTTTTTATGGAACCTGATTCTGAGGCCCGGTGTGCTCGGAATCAATTTCTGAAGTTTAGCTCAGGTACGTTCAGTGAACAAACGAGTGGGTTTTATTATCTTTTGAACCGGTTCTCGGAATTGAAATCTGAGGGCACCGATGAAACCACAGTGGAGTTAATTGCTTAAGAGGACCTTTATCAAAGGTGTGTTTGCTCGGGAAGAGTTGTTAAAATATGGGGATTAATAAATAATTGAATAAAATTTGTGGTACAAATTTTATTCCTAACATAAGTGGTTTTATCCTAGGAGTGGGAATTGGGGTGGGACCCACTAGTTACTAACTACCCATGAGAGGATAAAGGGGGGGTGTGGCCCACACCATCCCAATCCTTCATATTTCATAACTCCTCTAAACCCCCTCTTATGTTGTGTTACTCATCTTAACTTGGTTTAACTTCCCCATTAATTGGGTGAATTATCCTCTCCTCACATTAATTTAATGCCAACACACACTAATCTAATTAATTGAATCATTTTAATTAATTTAATGATGTGTTTGAATTTTGGAAATTTGAAATGCTTGGCAAAATAATAAATTAAGGGGTGGCCTTATTTTATTTTGTTGGCTGGTTGTGTGTGGATTTTGGGGAGAGAACTCTAAGTCCCTTGAAGAACTTCATCTCCTTTGTTAAGGAATGCCAAGACTCCGATGAAGAACATCGACTCGGCGACCCCGGATTCTTCTTCCTTTTCCTCCTCTGCAGCAGGGAAGGAAACAACAATGTGGTGAATTTTCCAACGATGGCACGCCTTGTTCTCACCGCGATAAAAATAGGAGAGGCGGTTTCCTCCTCGGATGATCTTCATCGACGTCTACGAAACCTCACCATGTGGCGCCGTCAACCGCAACACCGACGTTTGTCATCATTTGTTGAGGTGGGGGTCAAGTTCAATTTTAAGGAATCAAAATTTTGCATTGTTTTGTCATTGGGTATCTCCTAAACTTTTTCTTCCTGTTATCATCATAACGGGAGGAGATCGGACCATGCAAACAAGACCGATCCTCCTCCAATTTTTATTGTTGATCATTGATGAGGATTGTGGAGAAGGCGGCGTGGTGGCGTTGCACTGTGTGGGTACGAAGAGGACCGCAGCCGGAGCGGGCCGCGATGAATGTGCGCGGTGTCGTTGCGACGTGCCGGTGAGACCGAAGGAGGCCGTAGCGGAGGGAAGCGGGGTCGTCACGTCACGCTGGTCAGACAGGAGCCATGGCCAAAGGCCGCTGCAGTTCTTTAAAGGGGCAGCCGGTAGAGCCGGCCGTCGGCGCCACCTAGAGGCGGGACCCCCTTGGGTCCCGCTATTGCAAAAGGCGGGCCATTAAGGCTGACCGTTTCGGAAATCGGGGGTGGCACCCCCCCCCATTGCACCCCACTCGGCCGAGAGTTGAGTCTCGGCCGGCTTCCGAGCTGAGCCGTAGGCTGCGCGGGTCGGGCCGCCCACGCCGGGTCAAGCCGTCCATGCTGAACCGAGTCGCACCAGCCGGGCCGGGCCACACCATCTGGACCGGGCTGCGCCCAAATGGGATAAACCCGGACCTGGATCTAGTCGACTCGGTTCAGGCCGACCCATCGGGTATTGGGCCGGGTCCGACCGGGCCTAAACCCCCTATTTTCGGATAGGTTCGTTCAAATGCTCATATCTTGGGCTAAGAACCTCTGATCGAAACACCGTCAGTTGTATAGGGATACTTGGATCGAGATGGCCGTTTCAGTATATTACACTTAAGCTTTCAATAAATTTTGGGTATGGACAGGTTGGTTCGAACCCAAAACCAACCGGGCCCTTGGAGCGGAAACACTTATAACTTAACGATCGGACGTCTGAATGACGTGCCGTTAATCACGTTGACTTTCTCTTAGTGAGATGGTTCTTTTGGATTACTCCTCATGAGTTTTGGACATATTTGGAGTTTTGTCGGGTTGGTTTTAACATAAAAACCAACCGGGCCGCTGGAATGAAAAAGCCAATAACTTTCAGACCGGGTGTCATATTGACGCGCCGTCTATCATGTTGAGTTACTATTGAAGGGACAGAACTTTGTGATAAATCAAATCTGGACTTCATGACTGTTTATGTATCAACCCCCTTGGCTCGTGGATTGGACCCTCCTGGAATCGAGCATGCTGTGTGTGGGAACCCTAGAGCTGGCTGCGACTACGACGACGATGGCGATTGTACTTGGATCCTACGTGGGTTCAGCAGCGAGGACGACTGTACTTGGATCCTACGTGGGTTCGGCAGCGATGAAGACTGTACATGGATCCTACGTGGGTTCGGAAGTGATGGTTACTGTACTTGGATCCTACGTGGGTTCGGCAGCGATGACTTCTGTACTTGGATCCTACGAGGGTTCGGCAGAGGAGATGATTCAGATGCTACATCTAGTCATCTCCATCCCTCTTCTTGAGTAGTATACCTGTGTGAGCTAAGTCTTGACATCCAATCATTATACTCGATGTGTTTGACATGCTTTCCTGTGTGGATTGGGTGGTACATTCCTGTGTGGATTGAGTTACGTTATCCTTTGTGGAATGGCTTGTACTTGAGCTCGTGTGTTGGAGAAGAACTGGAATTGAAGACTTAGGTATATGTATGGGAATATACCTAAGTAGAGTTGGTTGATACTTCGTGTTTGTATCTTTCCTTTTTGGTCTATCCTTTGAGGATTCTGGGAGACTTTTGGGGGTCTTGGGGTCCCTACTGAGTATTGTTTACTCACCCCTGCACGGGTTATGCCCGAACTACATTGTGTTGGTTGCAGACGACAGGCAATGATGATCATGGTTAAGTCTTATGGAGTGGGACGGTACCCAGAGGTGGACTATCAGGCGGGACATACACAGAGTGGACAGACGGACCCGAGGAGCCGACAAGAGTTTTTGTACCCACCCTTCAGGTTGGAATTCTGGAGGACTACTTGGTGGTTGTTGCTTTACTTTTCAGCTGTTGTACTTTCTTTTCTCAGTTGTACTGTACTTTCATTTGGGTTTGTATACTGGCCCATTTACTTTCCAGCACTTACTTTTCTACTCAGTGTATTAGTGTTTACTTCAGCTTCCATACTCTATGGTGTTTTTTTCTTATATAAAGGCAATTCCTTCCATTTTATCAGGATTTAAGCCTTTGGTTCCAGATGCCAGCCCCTTGCCTATAGAAGGCGGGGCTGGGGTAGTCACGGAACGCACCCCGAGGATGGGTCGTGAAAAATTTGTATCAGAGGAGTCTGTTCTACCATATAACTCAGGACTCTGATAATTTCTTATATGTGAAGAAATAGTGTTTAGGGTATTGAGTGTGTTTATCAGTCCAGGGAGTCCAGTGTTGGTGCGGCGGCTGACGTATCCATACACCAGGACCCTGACTTCTGATTTTAGACTCAATGCACGAAAAAATTGATTTCATGTGTGCTTGAAAAGTTTTCATTGTGATTACATTGTGTCAGATCACAAGGTATACTGCATTAACTGTGGCGCACCTGTTTCTTTTCAGGATAGCCCTACGACGGTAGCCAGCTAGGGTTCTGAGCTTTGTGCGAGATGGAATCCCACCAAGTGATGAGGCCTCGGTGCAGGGCCCCATTACATCGGAGGCACCGATGGTACCTTTACCCACCGAGCCAATGATGCCACCATCCCCAGCAGCTGAGAGTGCATGTCGCCTGAGTGCACTGCATGAGTTTCAGCGTTAGAGGCTGCCCAGGTTTCATGGGGAGACGGACCCTCAGGCAGCCGAGGACTGGCTAGAGGCTGTTGTCGGAGTCTTCAGATTAGTAGGGATGCCAGATGACCTCATGGTGATCCTTGCGGTGAGCCTCCAGCACGCATTAGTAGGTAGATGGTGGAGCCTGATGCTCCAGGTGCAAGATGAGGTATCTCTACTTTGGACAGACTTTGAGAGACTCTTTCACTCGAAGTTCGTTCTAGCCACCCTCCGTGCAGTGCGCATCCAGGAGTTACTACAGCTAGGGCAGGGCAGCATGACAGTATCCCAGTACTCTGCGAGATTTACTGATCTCTCGCGCTACTCCACGAACATTGTACGAGACCCATTCTTCCGGGCCTGGACCATCAAGCAGGGACTAAGGCATGATATCAGGGCATCGATGATCTCACTCATTATTCCAACACAAGAAGGAGTACTTGAGCGAGCCCTTCTTGTGGAGATCTTTCTTGTTGAGCCTTCAATAGCAGTGAGACCTACCGCAGGGCGACACGTAGCGGAGTCTTCTGCAGCTGGAAGTAGATAGATTTCATAGTGGTCCAAGCGAACCAGACCATCAGGTGGACGACCTCAAGATAATGGATCGGAGGTGCGGGGCACATGCAGTAGAGCCAGTCATTTGAGAGGCAGACCGTGCTATGAATTTGGTGGGCAGGGTCACATGGCTCGTGACTGCCCGACCCACCATGCAGAGGAGCAGCAGACGGTTGAGGTACCA
The DNA here is from genome assembly GCA_963277665.1 of Viscum album. Taxonomy (NCBI): domain Eukaryota; kingdom Viridiplantae; phylum Streptophyta; class Magnoliopsida; order Santalales; family Viscaceae; genus Viscum; species Viscum album. The sequence continues at coordinate 1,269,123,790 of OY728151.1, read as the reverse complement.
CCCAGGCAGAGGTAGAGGTTCTACTGTGGCGGTCTGTAGGGAGAAGGCGGACACGGTAGAGGAGTTGGCTGAGTAGCAGGTGGTGGATGACGCTTCGGGGCTCTACCACCACCACCACCACCAGGAGGTCCACCCCAACCACAGGGAGCTCGCGGGCAGAGGCAGGCTCAGCTTCAGACAGTGGTGGCCTACAACCACGGTGCACCTGAAATGATTTGAGGTACTATCTGTGTTTACTCCACCCTTTCTGCAGTTATTATAGACATAGGAGTGAGTCATTCCTTCATTGTCGCTACCCTTCTTTGGAGCTAGGATATTCCTACAGAGCCCTTGGCTCAATCCTTACAGCTAGAGACTCCTACGGGATTAGACTCGATGATTACGCAATGGTGCTAGAATTGTGATATTACATTAGGAGGAAAGAGCTTCGGCTGGGATCTTCTTGTAGTGGCGTCGAGGCCTTACAACGTCATCTTGGGCAGGGATTGGTTATCTACGGTTCATGCTCAGATCGACTATATTAGGTGAAAAGTGCGGTGTGTCCGCATAGATATGAGAAGGTTCACCTTCACCAGTGAGAAGGGAGACTTTGCAGCGCAGGATGGACTTACGGAGAGGAGAGGACAACCAATCACTCATCAGTTGGCTAGTCTCATCCTAGGAGCAGTCGATGTATGGAGTCCGAGTTTTCCTATAGTGGTGGATCAGTACACGGACGTTTTTCCTGATGATGTTCCAAGACTACCTCCTCATAGAGTGGTAGACTTCTATATTGACATGTACCTCGGGACATCCCCGATATCTACTCCAGCATATTGGATGGATCCCACTGAGCTTCGAGAGCTATGGGTATAGCTGGAGGACATGCAGGGAAAGGGATTCATTCGACCCAGTGTATCACCCTGGGCTTCCCTGATTTTGTTCACAAAGAAGGCGGACGGGAGCTTGCGACTGTGTGTCGACTACCATCGCTTGAATCAGGTGACTGTGAAGAACAAGTATCAACATCCGAGGATTGATGACCTCTTCGATCTGCTCAAGGGAGAGTGTTGGTTCTTGAAGATAGACCTTAGGTCAGGCTATCATCTACTCAGAGTTCGAGATGAGGATGTGCAGAAGATGGCCTTCAGGTGCCGGTATGGCCACTATGACTTCTTGGTTATTCCATTCGGCATAACCAACACTCTAGCAGTGTTCATGAGTCTCATGAACATGATCTTCCAGCCTTACCTTGATTGATTTGTCGTTGTCTTCATCGATGACATATTGATTTACTCGACTACTGAGGAGGAGCATTCCTACCACTTGCGAGTTGTACTGGACACACTTCGAGACCACCAGCTTTATGGTAAGCTCTCGAAGTTTCAATTATGGATTCAATAGGTCCACTTATTTTGGCACGCCGTCTCATAGGTAGGAGTTGCGATGGATCCTGCAAAAATCAAGGCAGTGATAGCTTGGGAGCCACCCAGGTGCGTGATAGAGGTGAGGAGTTTCCTATGTATGGCTGGGTACTATCTAAGATTTATACCAGACTTCTCCAGAGTTTCAGCACCACTTTCAACTTTGAAAAAGAATATGAAACCCTTCATGTGGTAAGATAGATGTTCGTAGTGCTTCTAGGATCTAAGACCGAGATTGACTAGTGCACCCATCTTGAGGCTACCGGAGGAGGGTGTAGGGTACATAGTTTAATGCGATGCATTAGGGACCAGACTTGAGTGTGTCCTGATGCAGGAGCAGGTAATGATCACCTATGGATCATGACAGTTGTGGTAGCATGAGTAGAACTACGCTACCCATGACCTGGTGTTAGCAGCAGTGGTCTTTTCCTAGAAGATGTGGTGGTAATATCTGATGGGTGAGAGATTTACAGTCTTCTCTTACCACCAGAGTCTCAGGTACATCTTCCCGTAGAAGGACATGAACCTGATATAGTGGAGATGGCTCGAGTTCCTCCAGGACTATGACTTTGTGATAGTCTATAATTTTGGGAAGGGGAACGTAGTATCTGATTCTCTCAGTCGGAGTTTGGGCATTCAGCTACTTAGAGAGGCGATGGAGTAGCTAGCCGCGTTGCAGATATCCTTCGTGGATAGAGATGAGGCAGCCTTTCTACAGTCGATCACAATCACTCCTCCACTACATCAGCGGGTTAGAGTGGCGCAGCGTGGGGACGTTGACTGTGAGATGCGATGTGCACAGATATCCATAGGACAGACACCTGATGGATTTTCTATAGGAGGAGAGCACGTCATCCTTTTCTGAGGACGTACCATGGTACCGGTTGCATTGCTGGAGGAGGTGCTAAGGGAGTTTCACACTTCCCCTCTAGCGGTACATCCTGGAGTAGCAAATATGTACCAGGACCTCAGACGACAGCACTGTTGGTCAGGTATGAAGAAGGCTATGGCAGAGTTCGTTTCACGATGCCTCACCTTCCAATAGGTGAAGGCGGAGCACTAGGTAACAGCTGGCATGGTACAACCCTTAGAGGTCCCGGAATGGATGTGGGATGGGATATCTATGGATTTCGTGACGGTACTTCCCCATACTTCCAGAGGACATGACTCCATCTGGGTGATTGTCGACTGACTCCCCAAGTCAGACCACTTCTTACCCATCAGAAAGCAGGGCTCAGTAGAGATCATGGGAAACCTCTACATTTAGGAGATCGTACGGATTCATGGTGTGACATTGTCCATCGTCTCTGATTGATATGGTTGTTTTACTTCTCAGCTTTGGAAGGGGTTGTAGGAGGCATTTGGGATGCAGCTACGCCTGAGTACCGCTTTTCACCCTCAGACGGATGGCCAGATGGAGAGGACCATTCAAACTCTGGAGGACATGCTCTGTGCATGTGTCATCGACTTTGGTCACTACTGGGAGGATCACTTACCCTTGCTGGAGTTTGTGTACAACAATAGCTACCACTCCACCATAGGGATGGCACTATATGAGGCATTTTACGGCCGACCTTTCAGATCACCTCTGTGCTGGACAGACCCTGGGGAGTCAACACTTGTAGGACCAGAGATGCTCCAGGACACAACAGAGAAGGTACATATCATCTAAGAGTGGATGATGACAGCTCAGAGCCGACAGAAGTCCTATGCTGACAGGAGGCGGAGAACACTAGAGATCAAGGATGGTGATCGCGTTTTCTTACTGGTCTCACCTCGATGTGTATTAAGAAGATTTGGTCAGGGAGACAAGTTATCTCTACGCTTCATCAGACCATTTCAAGTACTCAACAGGATAGGTGAGGTTTCTTATTTCCTGACTCTTCCACCTCAATTGCACAGAGTGCACGACGTCTTCCACATATCTTAGCTGAGGATATACGTGCATGACCCAACACATATCATTGATCACGGGGAGCTGGACATCAATGACGAGGATACTTTTGTGGAGGTCCCAGTGGAGGTTGAGGATCGACAGGAGCGGGTCTGACATGGACGATCGATTCCTCTAGTGCGCATTAGGTGGAATCACGGAAACCTCCAGGAGAGAACATGGGAGCAGGAGGCCTAGATGCGTGCTCAGTACCCTCATTTGTTTCCCTAGTTTGTGATGTATCATTAAGGGGACATAAATCCCTAAGGTGGGAGTAATGTAAAGACCTGTAAATTTCAAGGAAATTTTTTTCTTAAATTCTTTGGGATTTTACGAGTATGCATTTTCTGACGGCACCTAATTCCGAGGCCCGGTGTGACCGAAACCAATTACTGAAGTTTAGCTCGGGTACATTCAGTGAACAAACGAGCGAGTTTTTCTATCTTTTGAACTGGTGCTCGGAATTGAAATCTAAGGGCACCAATGAAACCGCAGCGGTGATAATTTCTTAAGAGGACCTTTATCAAAGGTGTGTTTTCTCGGGAGGAATTGTTAAAATTTGGGGATTAATAAAGAATTGAATAAAACTTTTGGTACAAATTTTATTCCAATCCTAAGTGGTTTCATCCTTGGAGTGGGAGTTGGGGTGGGACCCACTAGTTACTAACAACCCATGAGAGGATAAAGGTGGGTTGGGTCCCACACGAGCCCAACCCTTCATATTTCCAAACTCCTCTAAACCCCCTCTTAAGTTTTGTAACTCATCTTAACGTGGACTAACTTCCCCACTGATTGGGTGACTTCTCCTCTCCTCACATTAATTTAATGCCAAAACACACTAATCTAATTAAATAAATAAATTTAATGAATTGAATGATGTGTTTAAATTTTTGAAATTTGAAATGATTGGAAAAATAATAAAATAAGGGGAGGCCTTGTTTTATTTTGTTGGCTGGTTGTGTGAGGATTTTGGGGAGAGATCTCTATGTCCCTTGATGAACATCATCTCCATTGTTGAAGAACACCATGACTCTGACAATGAACATCAACTCCAAAACCCCAGATTCTTCTTCCTTTTCCTCCTCCGCTGCAAGGAAGGAAACAATGACGCGGGAATTCGCCAACAACATCACACTTTGTTACCACCATGATAAAAAAAGTAGACACAGTTTCCTCCTCAGACGCACTTCGTCGACATCTATGAATCCTCAGCACGTGACATCGTCAACCGCAACACCGACATTCGTCATAGTTTGTTGAGGAAGGGGTTAAGTTCAATTTTAATGAATTAAAATTGTGATTTGTTTTGTTGTTGGGTATCTCATAAAAATTTTCCACCTGTTATCATCCTAACGGGAGGAGATCAGACTGCGCAAATACATCCGATCCTCCTCCCCTTTTTATTGTTGATCATCGATGATGTTTATGGTGAAGGCGGCATGGTGACGTTGCACTGTGCAGGTACCAAGAGGACCATGGCCGGAAAGGGCCACGACGACTGTGCACGGCACCGTCGCACCGCGCCGGTGAGGCTGAAAGAGGTCGCGACCACGGGTCGATCGCGACAGAGGGGTGCGGGGCTGTCGGGTCGTGCCGAAGATTCAAGGGGTCATGGCCTGGGCGGGCTGTGGCAGAGGGGAGCGGCGCCGTCATGGTGCACCCCTCGGACAGGAGCTGCAGCAAAATGCCACGACGGTTATTCAAAGGGGCGGCCGGCAGAGCCGGCCCCCAGCGCCACCTAGAGGCGGGACCCCCTTGGGGCCCGTGGTTGCAAAAGTTCGGCCTTTTTGGAAACAGGGGGCGTCCCCCCCCCCCCCCCCCTCACACCCCACTCGGCCGAGAGCCAAGCCAGGGTCGACGTCCGAGCCATACCGCAGGCCGCACGGGCCAGGCCGCCCGCGCCGTGCCGGGCCAGGCCGCTATCGCCGGGCTGGGCCGCACCAGCCGGGCTGGGCCATGCCAGCCGGACCGTGCCACGCCCAAATGGGCCAGACCCGGACTCGGGTCTGGTCGACCATGTTCAGGCCGACCCAGGGGGTATTGGGCCGGGTCGGACCGGGCCCAAACCCCCTATTTTCGGACAGGTTCGTTAAAATGTACATATCATGGGATACAGACCTCCGATCGATGCACCATCAAATGCATAGGGATCCATGGATCGAGACGGTCGTTTCATTATATTACACTCAATATTTCGATAATGTTTGTGTATGGCCAAGTTGGTTCGAACCTGAAACCAACCGAGCCATTGGAACAGATACACATATAACATAATGGAAGGACATCCAAATGATGTGTCGTCAATCACGTTGAATTCCTATTAGTGAGACAGTTTTTTTGCTTACTCCAATTGAGGTTTGGAAACAGCTGGAGTTCGGTCGGGTTTGTTTTAACTTAAAAACCAACCGGGCCCCTGGAACAAAAAAACCAATAACATTCAGACCGGGCGTCTGATTGATGCGCCGTCTGTCGCGTTGAGTTCCTATTGACATGACGGAACATTGTGATACATCAACTCTGGACATCGTGACAATTTATTTATCAACCCCCTTGGTTCGTGGAGAAGACCCTCCTGGAATCGAGCGTGTTGTGTGCGGGAACCCTAGAGCTGGCTGCGACTGCGACGACGATGGTGACTGTACTTGGATCCTACGTGGGATCGGCAGCGAGGAAGACTGTAATTAGATCCTACGTGGGTTCGGCAGCGATGAAGACTGTACTTGGATCCTATGTGGGTTCAGCAGTGATGGTTACTGTACTTGGATCCTACATGGGTTCGGCAATGATGACTTCTGTACTTGGATCCTACGTGGGTTCGGTAGAGGAGATGATTCAGAGGCTACATCTAATCATCTCCATCCCTCTTCATAAGTAGTATACCTGTGTGAGCTAAGTCTTGACATCCAATCATTATCCTCGATGTGTTTGACATGATTTCCTGTGTGGATTGGGTTGTACTTTCTTGTGTGGATTGAGTTATGTTATCCTTTGTGGACTGGGTTGTACTTGAGCTCGTGAGTTGGAGCAGAACTAGAATTGTTGACTTAGGTATATGTATGGGCATATACCTAAGTAGAGTTGGTTGATACTTCTTTTTGGTATCTTTCCTTTATGGTCTATCCTTTGTGGATTCGGGGGGACCTTCGGGGGTCTCGGGGTCCCTACTATGTATCATTTACTCACCCCTGCATGGGCTATACTCGCACTATGTTTTGTTTGTTGCAGACGACAGACAATGCTGATCGTTCTTGAGGCTTGTAGGGAGGGACGGTCCCCAGAGTTGGACTATTAGGCAGGAAATACACGGAGCAGACAGACGAACTCAAGGAGCTGACGAGACTATCTGTACCACCCTTCAGGTGGGATTTCCAGAGGACGACTTGGTGGTTGCTGCTTTACTTTTCAGCTGTTGTACTTTCTTTTCTCAGTTGTACTGTAATTTCAGTTGGGTTTGTATACTGGCCCATTTAAATTCTAGCACTTACTATTGTACTCATTTTACTTAGTGTTTACATCAGCTTCCATACTATGTGGTGTTTGTTTTCTTATATAAAGGCAATGCCTTCACTTTTATTTGGATTTACACCTTTGGTGCTAGTCGCCAGCCCCTGGCCTATGGAAGGCAGGCTTGGGGTAGCCACATCACGGGCCCCAAGGATGGGTCGTGACAATAAAATAAAACAAAAACAAAAAACATAACCTCACACCTCGCCTCCTTTCACATACCCACATAACGCACCCCCAGTGGGGGTTCTCTTTTTCATGTAATGCACCTCCACCTTCCCCCTCTCCAATCTCCAATCCTTACAATTTCCTTAAGGATTCTCCTTAAAATCAAAAAGGTGATGACTCAAAAACCTCCTCCTCTCTATTTAAAGTTGATTTGAGGTCTCCCCATCACCCATAATTCTCGGATAAAAACCCTAGGGTTGGGGTTGATCTTGATTTTTTCTTTCTTCTAGTTCTTGGTTATGCATACTCTCTATTAGGTCTTGTTTGTGCATCTTCTAGAAACCGCCACTAAAGGCGATGAGGTTTGGGGGGTTTTGGTTATCCAACAATGTTTTGGGGTACTTCTTCCTCTATTTATTCTCATTTTATAAATTATAATTGTGGGTTTTTTGGTTTATGCATTCCTGGTTTCTGTCTCTTAAGTGTGTTGGCTTTTCCATGTGGTTTTGAGTAACCAGAGTCAAAGGTGACTCACTATGGATACATCGGTAGGAATATTTTTATTTATGATCCCCTGTTATATGTATATTTTTCAATTGAATTTAATATATATATATATATATATGGGGATAGGTGTTCTTACCTATAATATGTAAATCCAAACATGTGTGAGTGGAGACGATTGTATGTATATGAGAATATATGTAAGGATCCCCCTATACATATTCAAGGGCCATCCGAATAGTTTCACAGTGTCTAGGTGTCTATATAAATATGTGTGGGTTAATATGCATGAAGGGGATAACACCAGATTTTTTTTATAAAGCATCAAAATCCAATGTTTCTGGCTTTGTTCTTTTTTGATATAGGATCCCTTTCCTTATATGTTAATTTAATAATAACTAAAATTTCATTGGTTTCTTAATTCAGTTTAATAATTTTTATTTTTCTACTATTAATTTTATATAATAATGTTTTTAATAATCTAATAGGAGGGTATAACCTTTCCACTATCACTTCTGGAGACCCTTGCTATAAGTCAGAAGCCTTTCGTATATGCATAGATGTGCTTGAGGTCGTGTGACCCATCAGTCCGGCTACCGATTTGATGGTAAGCTGGGTCGAGATGTTGCAGGGAACTTTCTGGATACTTATCCTCAAAGAAATTAATAATAATATAGTTTATAAGATGGTAGATGGTAGATAAGGTCATGGAAGGAACATCGTGTTAATATAAATCATTATTCCAAAGGGTAAGATAAAAAATTCATCAAATTCAATAGAAGGAGTTTCTTATCAAAAGATGATTAAGAAAAATATAGTGAAGTTGAATTCGAAAATTATATTGAGAAGGATGAGAATAATTTTATTGAATCAATAAATAATAATGAATTTGGAAGCATTAGTTCTAGATAATAAGAAACCCAATTAAAATTTCATCAGAAAGAATTACTGAAAGTTTGTCTGAGATTGATTTTGAAGCTTGCTAAAGTAGTAAGGAAATTGAAAAGTCAAGATAGTTTATAAAATAATCAAGAATTTTTGGCCCAATGAAAAATTCAATTTTCTAAAATATATTGTTTAATTGAATAAATATATTGAGAAAAAAATCATAATGATCATCTGCATGTTCTATTGAAAGAAAAATAAGTTGACGTGGAACATTAACAAAAAAACACATTATATTCCAAATAGAGAGGTTCAATTTTTTAAAAATCTCTCGCTGATGATGGTGAATGTTGTCATAATTTGTAACCTCATAAGGATCAACAAAATATACCATCATATGTTGATAATAATATTGCAATTGTATCTGATAAGAAGAAACTTGGGAATGTTCTGTTTGTGTCCAAGACCAACTAAGTGAAGAAGGAAGAAGTTTGTAAACAGTCTATGTTTTAAAAAGTGACTTTTACTTATTTTCTAATAAGTATAATAATAAAACAACTCTTAATAGGAAATTCAGGTTTAAAATAGAAGTTTTGGGGGTCAATAATGTTTTGATAATAAAGATGATATTTATTATGAGAAATGTTTTCACAAATTCGGTTAGTATGAAAGATACATAGTAACATATCCTTTTAATAGGTAATGTTGTTATTATGGTGGATTCATACATACATAAATGTGACATGGTTTAATGAAAAATATTAACACTATTACACAATACACATAAAGAATTTTTTGAGTGTGATTCAATTCCCTTAAAGAAATAAGTATAAGAATGTTATTTTTTAAGAAACCTTATATGGTTGGAGTAAAAGTTGAAAATAGTTTCTAACATGTGGAAAATATTTTTTGAAAGATGTCTGAAACCTAGTTATCTTTCAAAAGGATTAATTTTTTTCTTACTAATACAAAAAAATTGTTAACAATTCTTTGAATTTAGAGATGAAGACAAATGTGGGAAAGAAAAAGAACTTATTGTAGAAACTCATATGAAAGATACAAAACAAGAATGACAATGGATCTTGGATAGTGGTTGTTTTTCCCATATTATTTGAGACATAAATTTGTTAAAGAATGTAAAATACATCATATAAAGAATAGTGACATTTTTCAATGATGAATCTCTAATAATAAAGTGTTATTCATCAGCCATCATTGGGAACGAAAAGATCAAATCAATGTAATATTTGTATGATGATGGGTTAAAGCACAAATTTATACATGCTTCAAAACTTTTTTATGATGGAAACAACATAATTTTAAAAATCTGTATTTTTTGAAAAAGAAGAGTACTGAATACTTATTACAAGAGGCCAATGTTCGCAAGGAAACATATTTCAGGTTGTTGAAATACAAAACTCTTTTTTCTTAGTTATTGTGGAAGAGAATAAATTATGGGACACATATGTTAAATAAAAATGATCATGGTATCAAAATGATATAGTATATGAGATATTCATGTTATGTCAAGAAAAATATATTTGTGTTTTACTATTTTTTAAATAGGAAAATTTCTATTTTATTGCATAAGAATGTTGTGATTTGATCAAAAAAATTCCTTAAACTTATCCATTATGATATCAATGGGAAATGAGAAAAAAATCTAGTGTATATAAGTACTTACTCAAATTCATTGATGAACTTAATATCATTAATTGTGTTATGTATATGAAACTTATGTGAGTAGATCTAAAAAATATTTAAATGTTTTAAGAGGAAATTTGAGAAGTAATGTGAGTATTCAGTGAAAAGGCTGAGAACTGATAATCATTGAGAGTATAAAAATGATGAATTTAAAAGTGATCTTGAGAATCATAGAATTTGGAATGAGTTCAGGCCACCATAATCTCCCCAAAAAATGGGGTTACATAACAAATGAAGAGAAATTTGGTTGAAATGGGTGGTACTATTTTTCAAGAACACGGTCTTTCTAATTACTATTTGAAGCAATACTTGAGCACTTATGTGTACATTGAAAACCAATATTTCTAAAGAATGAGTTTAGATATTCATATATATGAAATTTTATAGGATAAAATATTATATTTTAAACACTTAGGATTTTTTGGGAGTCGATGTATCATAAAGACGAATGGTGGAAACCTTGGATAGTTTGATCATAGAGGTGGGGATAGAATTTTTCTTGGAGAATCTTTAAAAGGAAGAATATATATGTGTTTTAATATATAATTAGGAATAATAGTTTTTTTATTTAAAGGTTATTGAATAGGTAGATAAAGATGAATAGACTCGTGATGATGAGGAATATGAGAAGGATAACAAATTTTTTGTTAACAATAGGGATAATGATACAAAAAATAGTAATCCTACTCAAGAAGAATCAGACATAGCTATTTCACATGATGAGGAAGAAAATCAATTATTTCATCCCAACCTGAGAAATTATGTCGAGGATCAGAGCATAATTGGTGATCAACATCGGAATGTTCAAACAATATGATTATAAAATGTTTTTACAAAAAATAAGTTATATTAAAAAATTAGATGAATGACATGAATGAATCTTTTGAGCTTCTAGAATGGATTCATGCCTTGACTTAAGATCTTGATTAGATATAAAATAATGATACATAGAAACTCGTACCTATTCCAGATAAAAAAAATGTTATTGGTACAAAGTGGATTTTTTATAACCAACTGAATAAAGAAGGTGACGTGATAAATAACAACAAAATATTAGTGTGAGATGGTTACTCAAAAATTGATGTTGTTGATTTTAATGATTCTTTTTCTCCTGATAAATGATTATAAATAATTATAATATTTATTTCTATTACTGCACAATGATGTTGAAAAAATTTTCAAATGCACGTGAAGTCCACATTTATAAATCCAGATCTATATAAGGATGTTTAAATTGAAATACATTGTGTATTTGTAGTTGGGAATGATGAAAGTTCTGTGGGTATGCTGAAGAAAGACATGTATGGGATAAAACAATATATGAGATAATGATATTACAAATTGGATACATGATTGAGAAAGTAAAATTATAGTAATGGAAGATCTGATAACAATCACTACATCACAGAATTTCAGGAGTTTTCCCTAATTTTAATTGTGTATGTTGATAACATTATCTTCTTTTGACTAATGAATGAACATTTGAATGTTTTTTTTATATGAAAAAGTTGGTTGAGATTTACATTATACGGGAAATGAAATATTTTCTTGGGTAACAAATTTTAAAAAACAAGAAACTCATATTTTTCTCAAGACAATAATTTTAAGGAACATAGTTATAAGTTATTCATGGAAAAATTGGAACTGGTTTCCACACTAATTTCAGTGGGAACCAAGTTGTCTAAATATGGAGATGGCATGAAAGTTGATTTGAATGATTTTTGGAAGCTAATTAGAAGTTTTTTATATTTTAATACCTCAAAACCCAATATTGTTTATGATTTTACCTTATTTGGAATATTTCAGAGTGCTCCAAAGGAGTTGAATTTATTATCTTGAAAAATAATTCTCCGATATATGATAGCCAAAAAAATTTCAAAATCACATATTATAACTCCTAATGTATTGACTTTTTTGGGTATTCATATGATGATTAGGTTGGAAATTTTGGTTATATAAGATCCACATATGGTTGTGTTTTCTTTCTAGGGAAAATTTGTGTTATTTGGAATTCATGGAAATATAATTCAGTAACTCTTGGCATGGATGAAGCTGAGTATGTTGTTTCCACTCAATCTTAGATTAAAATTTTGTGGATGAAGACAAAGTTAAATATTTTCGTGTTAATGTGAATTTACCCTTGATTAGGGTTTTTGATAATCACTGTTCAATAAACCTTACTTGAAATCTGAAATAATTTTCTTGTTCAAAAGATGTCAATATCAAATATCACTTAATAAAATATCATGTGTAGAAGAATTAATTAATGCATTAATATTTTACTACATCCAATAAATTTGTTAACATATTCAAAAAAACTGTACCTACAGAAAATTTGATAAACTGAGGATAAAAATGGGAATCCAACTTTCTTATCATCAAAATTAGGGTATGTGTTTTTATATACTCTATCATATTTTCATTGGATACTATTGTGTAGGGGTATAATTATTTTAAAATTCTATGCATTGAATATGTGCTAAAATATTTTTGGAAGCATGTATAAAGGGAGAGTTTTGGGTAAGAATTGAATCCATTAGGTAAGTATATAAACTATTATAAATGATTTCTTGAGTGGTTGTATTAATAATATGTTATAGTAAAGTGGAATAATTAATGAAACATATGAAGAAAGATATAAAGAAAACATTAGTATGTTTTCATGATCACTACTTTTGGATGGCATGGATTTTCTATCAATAATTATTATTTCCAAAAATGATATATCTCATATAGGCTTATAATTATTGTTACATAATCCATAGCTTGAGGTTACAATTTTTAGTTATTTATGAATCTTGGTTGACAAAAAAATCCAAAGGGGAGATTTTAAAGACAATGATAATAAGGATGATGATCTTATTTAGGTGTTTTCTCTTATTTTCAAGGAAGAATGAAATCAAATCACTTTTAAAAATATGAAAATAGAACTGAGAATCATTTTTAAGAGATTAAACTCAAAAAGTTTATGAAATAATATTAGATTATAGAGAATAATTCTAGAATATAGGGATAATAAAACTCACCTTGTGTCTATAATTAGAAACTTGATCATAATGGTGAAGAATCAGAGTCTGAATAAATGCGATAAAAATATGAGGAAACTTTAATTTTTTTTATTTCTCCTATATAATAAGTATGTTCTAAAGTATTTGATTATATCTTGATTAAATAAAGGTGGATATATGGTTCTTCTAATTGTATTCACGCAAATCATATTCAGGACAATCATATTTAGGACAATTTTATTCACACTAAGTAGGAAAGAAAGATAGTACTGAAGGAATGGGAGGTTACAATAAATTTTATTATAAGTCAGATGATAGTGAAGATAATATTCAATATAATTAAATCCATGAATGATTTCATGATTATAATAAAAAGTATTCAAAATAATATTGTTGTCAAAATTTTCGAGTCTCAGATCATCAAGATGTGATCATTGGGGAATGTTTTCCTTGACAGAAGAGAATATTGATCAAAATTAGAGAAGTGAAAGGTGTAGGTTTTCATTTAGACAAAATGTTAAAAGATTTAAATATTTTTGGAAAGAATTTGATATGTTTTTTAATCAGAAAAGATAAATATGTTAACTGTTGAATGTTCCTTAGTATCATATTCAGAAAAGAAACTAATAGGTCAATCAACAATGTATTCAACCATTTCCATCAAGATGAATTGTTCATTGTATTTCATTCTAGTGGGGAAAAATAAAGAATAAATTTTATTTTATTTAAATTGTTTTATTAACATGTCAGTTAATACCATTATATTGAAGAATTTTTTGTCTTCATCATAATGAAGAAATCAGAATGACCAGACTAGTTTTCCAATTGGTACAGATCAATATAATGGAATGCATTTAGTTTGGATTTTTTTGAAGTCGGTCAGGAAAATAAAAGTGAGAAAATACCATCATCACAATGAATTAATTTTAATAGAGAAAAAAATTCAGATTTATGTTTTCTAAAAATATTTATGTTGTCTATTTCTTTATATTTGCAAGTGGTATGGAGAATCATAATGATGAAATCATATTGGATAAACAGAACTGAGAATCATAATTGTACTAATGTTGGTATAGAAACTAGAAGTGAAATAAATTTGTTATATGATTTTAGAAGGTTTGATGAGTGTTTAAAAGAATTGGAAATGTAATAAATGCACATAAAATTCAATGATAATATGTGTTTTCCGATGATTTTGTTAAGCGGGAAAAATTTTCTGAATCCTTCCCAAACCTCATTAGGGATGACTATAAATGGTTAAAGTACTTTTTTACATTCTAACATAGATAATCTATTGAATAGAAGAGAGAGACGATCTGAATTTATAGGGAGAAGATTTTTTTGGATTTATTTTTTTTAAATGTTGTTCGGATAGAAGAAGAAAGTATAATAGGCAAGATTGTATTTTGGGATTCTATAATCGAACCAAGAGATCAGATTGGGTTTTATATATTGAGATATAAATAGATTAGAATTTCTCAACAATATTATGATAGTGCAATATTTTTATGTCAATCAATCAGACTGTGGAATCATATTGTAAAATCAAACTGAGTATCATTACAAATTCTAGAGGAAGTCATTTCCCGTATCTAGGAATGAATGTTAAGAGTTTTTTATGAAGAACATATATGTGAAATTTGATGAAGTATCACTATAAAATTTTTGTTAAAAAAGTTATCATATATCATTTCATTATACATAAATCAGGTATATTGTTTTATTAATCATAGTGATATACTAGTGTATGTGAATATTATACTTATTGTATTCTAAATAGAAGGATTATTTTCATGTGGATTATGTGTAAATAGATTATTTCCAAACCATACCAAGGAAATAGCTTCTCGTGTTGAGTAGTGAACCTTGTAAATTATTATATTTCTATGGACGTGTGTTCAATTTTTTTAGGGGAAAAATAAATCATTAATAGGTGGCGAAGGTTGTTTCGAAAGAAAGGAATCATAAAAAAAATTATATCACTAATTCACCCCCTCCACCTTTCCATGATACAAAAATCTTTACTAGAAAATTACATCATAACCATGTTTACCTAATATTTTTATAATATAATTATATAAAATTAGTGAAATCCTTGGGTTTAAGGATAATGTTGGGATAACAATGTAATTTTTTTAAAGTAGATATTATTAATTTTTCTTCAATATATATATCTATAAGGATACTAAAAGTGGATGTTATTACGAAATGGATTCATCAATGGTAATAACCTTGAAAAGAGTTGATTGACTATATATCAACTATCATTCTAGTTCATGGTAGGAGTTCCCTCAATACATACATGGTTTGACACTCCCATGTTATATGCAGGGGTTAAGCCGCATTTGAGTTATGATCCATTCTGAAGGACTAGATTAGATGATATCCATAAACAACCTAGGTTAAACCAAAGGTTTCATTGATTGAAAATAAGTTATTATGATCTAGACATAATATGAATGATTTTAAGGATTATACTATTGATAACTCTAATTGATGGTGTTTTAATGGTCTCTCAAACCATTTTTGTTTTAGCCATTGACGGAGGATTTAATGAAGAAGTTGATATGGTGAAAAGTACCAAAAATTATTGACGTACCTTATTTGATCTTAGTTATATTAATTCTAGTATGATTGGAAAAGTATCTAGGAATGTTAATTCATATCCCTAATGATTAGATGTTGAAATAGTAGTGGACCCCCCTAATTTTATAATGATCGCATCTCATGTCTATGATTATTCTCTCATTAATGTTTTTGAAAATTTTCTTAATTCAAATACCATTAATATCGTTATAGTTGAATATTATATTATCTTAGACATAGATTGTATTTATAAAAATAAATCTCATATTAATTTCTAGGGAAATGAACTCACAAGTAATATTTAGAACCATCCTATTACCTTATATTAGTGGGTTGAAAAATATAAAAATACAATGAAAAATTAATCAATTACATAGGTCATGATTCCTATTACAAAGGGTTTCTTATCTCATATTTTTTGAGTGAAACTCAATAGTGAATATATGGCTATATTTTGATAAATTTTTATGATTTATATAATAGTTTTCTATTATTCCTCTAAATCATGAAGTTGAACTTGTACCTGCTACTACACCTATTTTAAATAAATAATATAGAAAGGACCATATTTAGTTGATGGAATTAAAGAAGAAAGTTAGAGATAATCATGATATGGGATTCAGTAAACCATGTGTGTCACCTTGGGGTGTAACTAATAATTTTTTAATAAAGAAAGATGGATCAATGTGACTCTGTATAGATTATTCGGTACATAATAAGTTCATAGTCAAGATTAAATATCATCTTCCCTATATTCATGATTTGTTAGATCAATTATGGGAAGCTCAATATTTTTTCATGATTTTTCATCAATCTAGATACTATAATTTGATGATATATATTAATATAATAACCAAGATATCCTTCTATATGAAGTATTAAAATTAGGGTTTTATACTGATTGAAGTTAGTCTTGCTAATTGCATGCTTTCTTCATTAATTTGAAGAACAATGTATTTGGAGATCACTTTGACCAGTCTGTGATAGTATTCATAGATTATATTATTATATATTCTAAGATTTATGAAGAGAATATAAAACACTTGAGGATTGTACTAAAGATGTTAGGAAAGGATAAGTTTTATTCAAAATTTAACAAATGTGAATTTTTTCTATATGATTTTTCATTTTTGGGTCATATAATCTCAAGAGAGGGTACATAAATTGATCCATAAAAGAGGGAATTTATTTAGCATTGTCCTAGACCAACCAATATGATTAAGATCTATAGTTTTCTTTGATTTTATGGATGTTATCAATACTTTTTGTAAAACATAAATTGTATATCTACTCAACAAAAAAGTTAACTCATGAGGGATCCAAGATCCTTTAGATAGATGAATGTGATACAAATTTCCAGGACCATATAAGAATGTTAGTCATTTCGCCTATTATTATACTACCCTATAGTGGATATGGTTTTTTAATCTTTTCTGATTCATTGAAGAAGGGACTAATATATTTCTTCTTGTACAATGACATTGATATACCTTATGTGTTTTGAAATTTACATGTTCCTCGGAAAAATTACCCAGGATATGATTTGGATCTATATGTGGTAATTTTATTATTACAGATTCTTTTTAATTTTCTTTAGAAAAAAACGTTTGACATATATATGGATCCTAAAATTTTAATGTACACATTCAAATAAAATGAGTTGAATATTAATTGGAGAATGTGGTTGGATCTTATTAATGAATATGAATGTTGTATGCATTACCACCCTTGGAAAGTGAAAAGGGTGCAAGATTCCTTCTGATGAACAAATAATTTTATCTTATCTATGATGAGGATTGAAAAATATATAATATTTATAAACATAAAAAAGATAAAGAATGTCATTTTAATGGAAGGTAATGAAGCATAACTTTTTCAAATGATTGTTCAACCATCAATGAAAGTGATGATTAAAAAGGCACAAAAGAAAGATGTATGGTCACAAAACGTTTGTGAGAAATGTACTTTGTTTCAATCATGACTAGAATGTAATGGTATGTTTTTGGCACTATATATGTTTCATGTACATAAAAATTTTGGAGAATGATTTATTGGATGAAGTTTATCATTCAAAATTCTCTATTCATCATGGATTTATGAAGACCTATAAAGAACAAAAAGAGTATTTCTAAGGGGTATCAAGGAGATAGATATCATGTAGCATGTATCTTAGTGATTTCAATGTCAAAAAATTAAGTCTAATAGATATAAATATAAGGGTATATTATAACAATTACAAATACTAGAATGAAAAATGGCAAAACATCACTATGGATTTTTCATCACACTCCCCAAAATATCTAAAGGCCATAATTCTCTTTTGGTTTTATTTAATCGTATTATGAAGCCATAAAACATCATTACTATTAAGTTTTGTTTCTCAGATTATAGTATTTTCAAAGTATACATTAATTAAGTTTTATTTTTTCATTGAATACATAATTATATCATATCTTGTTAGGATCTAAGATTTAACTCAATGTTCTGGAGAATTCTCTAGGTAACTCAAGATTCAGCGTTGTGTTTGAGTGATTATTAACATCCTTACATTGATGTTAAATCTGATAGAATCATTAAAACACTAAAATATATATTTATATATTTTTATAGGATTTTTAATGGTTGTTTGGGATCAACAAAATCCTTTCGTTTGGATTTCATACATAAATATCATTCACTCGATCATTTATATGGATCATTATATAACCCTCTATAGAATGAAGTGTATAAATACAATGTCTTGTGAAGGAAATTTATTGGTGCCTCAATTAGATATTGAAATGGAAAATAATGTTTTATCTATTTAGTAACATGCTAAGGAATCTTAGATAGAGTAGAAAATTTATGGATACAATCATCATAGTAAACAATAATTCGAATTTTCTGACAAAGTAATCCTATGAATTTACCTATATAATAATTTTATGGTATTTAATAAGAAGTAAAATATGAAACCAAGATATAATGTGTCATTCAATATTCATGATAGAGTAGGGATGGTATCTTATCTTTTGTTTCTTTTATCAAACCTCTCTCAAGATTATAATGTGTTGCATGTATCTCTTATGAGAAATTATTTACCTAATTCATAACATGAACTAAAATCAATGGTTGAATAATTGGAGAAAGATTTTTTCAATTAATAAAAAAACATAAAAATATTGGATTCTAGAGATAAAGTGTTATCAAAAAATAATACTAACATGGTTAAATTTATCTAGAGGAATGAAAAATTCAAAGAAGCTATAAATTAATATGAGGATGTCATCAAATAGAGATATCATCATTTGTTTATATTATAGTGATGGAATTTACATGGTGAAATTATTTTTAATGGTGTAAAATTTAATAATATATGATTTTATGACATATTTCTCCCCAAATAAAATAAATTTCTTCAATATCAAGTGATACATGCAATACTGAGTCTAAATGAAATGTAATATATTTTAATTTTGTAAATTAAACATTAAAATGGTTGTCTGAATTATAAAAACAATATTATTTTAAACAAATGCATAATGGTATTATAGAAATCAAATATATTGAAAAATACGTACACTGTTCTCTTTAATGTCTTTATATTCTTTAAAAAATCAATTTTCATCAAAAATAATTTATATTTTTTTTGGAAGAAAATAATTCAATTAAAGTTTGAAACTTTTTTAAAATTCATTTTAATAATTTAACATAATTATTTAAATTATAATGTCAAAATTATCTTAGGTTGATATTTTCTAGAGTTTTTGTAAATGATTAATTTTTTCCTCAATAGAGAAAAATTTTGATTTTTATTCAAAAACAATGTTTTCATTTAAATATATTGAATATTTAAATATTATTTAAAATGATATCAAAATTTAATTTAATTATATAATATTACCAATAATTAAATATAATTCAATATAATTAAAATTTTGTTCAATTATGTTATAAGAATGTTTTATACTTAGGAATCCATTATTTCTAAAATATTTGCTAGTCATCATATTTCATAGGGTTAATTTTAAATTTAATTCTTCTACTTCCATGAATTTAATTTTTTTAATATGGATTAAACCTTTTTAATAAGCAGGTTCAAATTTTTTACTTATTCCACTATCATTTTGGGTCATTATAAATAGTAAAAATAGTAGAAATTTGACATTGTGGTATAGATTAAAACCGGTTTACCATGTGGATGAACCACTGAATAAGGGTAATGTATCCTGCTAAAAGTCTATAAATCTCATTATATATCTATATTTAAACCTCATATTATCCAAAATTTTAATATATATCCATTTTAAATCATATTACTTGAGTATAACATTATTATATTTTATTATTTTATGAAATATCAAGTGTTTTCTTTCCACCAATTATAAAAAGACACTCATCCTCTTTCTTCATTACACCACATTAATCCATCTATCATAACATTCCCCTTCGAAGTAATCCTTTCAACTACTCTTTCAGTGAATTAAATGTTTTTCCTCTTAATATACCACTCCAATGGTGTCTAATAATGGATCTAAATGAGGAATACTTATGAAAATGTAATCATCCTACCCAAGATCTTTCAAATTATTTCTTCCATTACCACCTATAAATTTATGGTATTTTTCATTAAATAAAAAATTAGTATCCTAAATATACTGAAATGATATTATGACTATGTAACCACCATTATTCACCCTCTTCTCCATAAAATAGGTAGTGAATGTATCCCTCATGCGTGCATGTGGTCTAACACCTCCACCTATAAATACAGTTCAATTTCAATAAATATATTTCTAAGATGGATTTTATGATTTTTTAGTGTTTTTATATGATATTTATGATATAATTATTCTTTTTTAGTCATATTATCATATAAATCTCCGTAAAATTACCATGTTTTTTAAATCAATAACATCCCTCATGAGTATATGTAGACTACCACCTACATGAATAAAATGGTTTTGTTTCTAATTTCCACATTAAATGAATGTTAATAAGGATATAGTTTTAAATATTATTTATTATTTACATTTATTTTCATCAATCAAAAAGTAAAAATAGTGTTCTTGTGTATATATGTCCTACCATATCCATGAACAGTGCAGTTTATTTTTCTATTTCTACCTTCAATGGATGACTATTGATATAAATATAATGAATATATATATATATATAATTTTAATATAATCATTATAATTAAATATACGATGGAACTACAATCAAATTAGAAGGATGAGAACTGTTGAATCTAAATTATCATGAATGATGAAACATGTTAACACCAAAAAATGATGATTTTAATGAGCAATTATTAATAAGTTGGTGCCTAAAATTATATGGACGTCATATATGATTTTATAAGTATATAAACTACTCTAGTATAGAATTATAATAAATTAAATTTTATTATATACTAGGTTAGAGTTCTTTCAAATAAAGTAAAACTTGAGGTATGATATTTCTGTTACAATCTCATTGTTTATTAGGATTATTTATGATTGTGTTTCCAATGATGAAATTTTAGGATATAACACTAAAAAAACATGAATTTTCTTCTCATCAGGTAATTAATTAAATATTAAAGTAATAATACCATTTTCCACTATTTTGGAATCATTATTATTTGTTTTTTCTAAGGAAAATTGGATTATATTTCTTTATTGACTGGGAAACTTTTTCTTTCATGTCAATGTTTTCTTTAAAATCTTTTAAATAATGATTTGAATATTATTCTATAAATATATAATTTTATTTTTACACTTATTTTAATTTTTATCCAAAAAATTTAAATATAATATTCCTATAATTTTTTGAATAATGTATTTTGGACTTATTACCAAATATGTGATATGAATATTTGTTCTTACATTGACAACATGAATGGAATTTCCAACTATAATTATTAATAAATAATTTAATTTTTCCATTATATATGTCCATGGTTACTTTCAATGAAATTTATTTTGATTATGTTTTGGAAATGTTTAAATTTTAAATAAGTTATATCAAAATGAAATGTGTATTTTCCTCAACAAATATTCAAAATAAATATTTTTAAGTATTTTTTGATAACATCCCTTGTTGTTTTATATGAGTTACTAGGTATATGATACATACATAACATCATTATTATTTATATGGTTGGTTTATGATTACTATTGTGATATTTTAATGAAATTCATTTATTTTCAATGTGAGCTTTTGTGATGAAATGTTGAAGTGGTTATGAAACACATTTACATTCCACAGTTTATGATATATCAAGAATAATTTATGTTCTAGTGGAAATTTTATGGGACGATTATGATTATGTAATGGGTGGGACCATAATAACATATCTCTATAATGAATTGGGTAAATATTAATATATAATGTGATAAGGCTCGATTGGGTAATGAACCCATTTTAGTAAGGGACTCTATCTACTATGATGATCTTGGGAGTGAACATTAAATAAGGACATGAGGAAATGGGGAGTGAACCCAATCTACTATGATATAATTGTAAGTGTTCCTTGACTATGGAATTGATTTTATATACTTATTTTTTCCAAAAAATATATTTCTTATTCATAGGTTATGTTCTCTTTGATCATATTCTTTGATTCCATTATGATTTATGTCTTATGAAAAGAATTTTTTTGTTCCATGATTCAAGGTTAAGATATATGATATGTTGTGTATGGATTTTAAAATTTCAAGATCATGTTATAATATTCATATGCTCAAGTTATAATTAAGTGATCATTGAAATCTCTCATATTTAACCTTACTGAGATTCTAAGATCAAACATTCTAATATTTCATTTCCCCGGGTTTTGAAGATAGGTTTTAAGTATGATATTTCTAAGAAGGGTGATAATTATAAATAAACTAGTGGGATTTGAATTAAATCTCTAATAAGTATTTTATTTATGTATCCAAATTTACAAATACACTAAACCAGTATGATTCTGGTGTGTATCATAACGCTATATATTTAATATTCATCTAAAAAGTTTTAATATTCATGTATTAAAGGCATGGATCATTATAATTTTTTTCATGTAGAGAACATGGAGTATATTATTTAGTATTTGATGGGTGGGAATGGAGTTATCTCGGAATGCCGCTATCCCCAGCCTGGCCACCCACACCGCACGTCCTACTCGGTCCCGCCACCGTCGCTATTGTGAGATCCCGACACCGCCTGGAGGTTAACCTGCGACCATAGTCATGGGTTCTTCTAAATCTTTGTTCCACAAATGAGATGGGGGTGGGACTCCTGGACCTGAAATAGGCCTAGACGGACCTACATTGTCTGGAACTGTATGGACCCAAATGACCCTTTGGGCTACGACCCAATCCGCATAGGGACTTGGTATGGTTTTTAGAGCCCGAGATAATTAATATCAATAACTAATTAATTTGATTTATTTTATTTTATTTTTTATTAAACAAATTAAAGTTTATTTGGTTTTGATATTAATAATACTTTAATAATATCAAATAATAATTTAATTTAATTTTTGGAATTAAAATTATAAAAATGGTGACCGAATAAAATAAATTATTTTAATTTATTTATATTAATTTGATTTATTTAAATACCATTGTAGTTAATTTCCAAAAAATTATTTTTATTATGTGTTGATTTAATATAATGACTAACCTTGGGAAAATTGACCAAGGCTATGCATATCATAATGTTTAATTTAATTATATATTGTGTGTGATTACTGTAATTATAAGGTAATTAAATGATGGTCTATGCATTACCTTTTCATTAATTTTAGGGTATTCATGTCTAATTTATATGATCTATATTTCACAATGAAACTCTCTTACTTATGCACGAGTATATTTTTAAATTAGATGATGATGTATACAGACACTCATCTAACCAAGATGAGGTTGTACTTCACACAAGTAGCGAATACACTGTACAGGAGGCGAGATGCAATATGAGTCATGACTCAACTCAATTATGTTACCCCATAGGTCACGGTAGATCCAAAATGGATCAACCGAAAATAGATGATCAAGAACAGTCAGGTAGAATTCCTTCCATTATGCATTGCTTGTTATTTTATGCAATTTCACGTTTACTGTGAGATTGCATAAAAAAATAAACAAAATAAAATGCATAAGGATGTGACCCATGTTTTTCTTTTAGGGAATTCTCTTTTGTGAGTAAGACAACATAGTTTGAACATATCTAATAGAAATTTATTTCATTCATAAAGAAAATCATAAAACCCCTCATCAATATATTTTGTCGTAATTCATTTTCTTGCTCAAATTTGAACAAAATCAGGAATTTGGGCTGGTTGTCCTCCATAGTTGAGAGTCCCTCATACTACCGGGGAGTTATTATGAGAGTAATGGGTTGAATCAACTATAGTTGG
Source organism: Viscum album (assembly GCA_963277665.1). Lineage (NCBI taxonomy): Eukaryota > Viridiplantae > Streptophyta > Magnoliopsida > Santalales > Viscaceae > Viscum > Viscum album. The sequence goes on along the minus strand of OY728151.1, from coordinate 1,269,099,727 downwards.
TAGTTATAGATTATCCATAACTAACTATCTATCACATTAGAGACAAAGAATTTATGGAATCAAGTTTACAACTCCGATTAGGTAAGAATTTACTCAAAAGATCAAGTAACCACCAGTTAAAGCGGTTGGCCAACCTAGAGCTTACTTTGAAACTCTCCATGTACTGGCATAACTATAGCTTGTATGCTATGAGGGGAGGTTTTAATTATCCTTAGCACAAGAATACTCATGAAATAAAGTACTCAGAATCTAATAGTGATGGTTATTGATGTTCGATAAAATAGTGAGCGACATTAAATGATTTAATAATTAATTAATCAAAATGTCTAAAAGGTAATCAAGATAATGTATTGACTGCTAAATTCATTTATTGTAGATCAAAAATTTAAATCACCACGATCGTTGAAACATTATCACTATGATATATTTTGGATAATGAAAATATCATGATCAGCCATAACTTCCAGAAGTGGAATAGGTGCTTGCGTAAAGTACTATTCCAAAAGAGGAAACTTTATGCGATGAAGCCCTCACATCCCGCATTGCTTCCTCAGGGAGAAGGAAAGGAGGATAATGAAAAGTATAAAAGGAATGTGGATGATTCAATATATATATAGTGTTCCATGTTTTCATTTATGTCCAGCCAATTATATAAAATGCATGAGGACGAATATGCCTACAAGGTGCTTACACATATCCATCAGTTATATCAAGAGGGAGAAAGTCAAGAAAGATATGAGATATCTAGTGCACAATATAGATTCTGGAAAGAACAAGGGAATCAAGTAGGACCTCATGTACTCAAGATTATTTGATGCATTGATAGGCTTGAAGCCCTTGGGTTTAAAGTTAACTGAGAACTAGCAACAGATCTCATTCTTGCCTCTTTACAGTTAATATTCTCAAATTTTATTCTTAATTACATTATGAATAACATAAAAACCCAGATCTTTGGGATTTAGATCTCTAAGATGAAATGGAAATGAAGAATACTAATTCTATAGTCCTTATGGTGAATAAGAGGATGAAGGGAAGGGCTAACTGGTCTAAGGATAAGACCAAGCCGAAGACACTGATACACCATCCTTCCAAAAATCCAAGGATATAGAGGCAGGGAAATGAGAAGGAAGATGTATTCTTTCTATATGGCTAGAATGACCACTAGAAAAATAATTGTAGAGTTGGGAACTATAGCAAAGGTGACCGTTCTACATACTTTATTTTTTTCATTGAAGGAAATATATAATTATCAACAAGATTAGTATTATATATGGCATGTGGGGCACACATTTCTATTCATATACATGAACCACGTAGATTCAAGAAGATTTCAAAGGGATAAGTGGATCCTCAAGATGAAAATGGTGTAATTCATACATCCTTAACAGTGGGAGATTATCATTTGACATTTCTTATTTGATTGGATCTTGTATTAAATAATTTTAATTATGTTCCTTCAGTTACCAGATATATAATCGCAGTGTCATGTCAGAATACTAGATTTTTATTTCATGTTTGGAAAAAAATTGTCTCTTTTATAAGGATAACATGTGTTATTGTATAACACATCTTGAAAATGGATTATATATACTTGAACTAGAAACACTGGTAATGAAAATAAATGACAAAACCAGAAATAATGAATCACATAACACCAACCTATTGCACTTTAGGCTTTTTTCAAGTAAATGAAAAGTGATTATACAAATTACATCACTAATGGTATTTAGAATCAATTGAGTTAAAACCTCTAGATGTATGTCATTCCTATTTACAAGTGAAAATTACCAAATCACCCTTCTATGTGAGGGGCGAAAGAGCCACTAAATTACTAGAATTAATTCATAATGACGTATGAGGTCCATTTATAGTAGAGTAAAGGGCTTGATTTTCAAACATCATTACTTTTACTGATGACTATAGTAGCTATGACTATATATAATTAATGTGGTATAAGTTAGATTCGTTTCATATGTTTAAGGAATATCAACATGAATTAGAAAACTTGATCAGTATGAAGATTAAGGCACTCAACATAGACCGAGGTATCGGGTATCTTAACCAAGAATTCATTGATCACATAAAGAAGTGTAGGATAGTATCCCTACTCACTCCTTTTTATACATCACAATGGAATAATGTTAATTAAAGGAGCAATATGACCTTACATGACCTGTTCTTATCAATGATGAGTTAAGAAACTCTTCCAATATCTCTTTGGAGATACGCCTTGCAGATAGTGGCATATACCATTAATCAAGTAACAACTAAAGTTATATATGGAATTACATATGAGATGTGGTATGGATAGAACCTCAGTTTGTCACACATATGTGTATGGGGATTAGAGGATTTTGTAAAGACTATATAGAGTGAAAAATTCACATCATGAATCATGAGGTTCATCGTTATAAGTAATCCTAAAGAAACCAAAGGATATTACCTATATAACCTTAAAGATAGAAAAGTGATTATGGTATGAGAAGCCTCATTTCATGAATGGGAACAAACTTCCAATGGATATAGTGGGAGAAAGATTGAATTGGAAGAATTTAATTCTCCATGTGAACATGAGTTAGTATGGGAATAATCTCCACAAGATACTGTGTGAGATAATGAAGATCCCAAGACATGAGTACGACATAGGTAATCTTGAGAGTTTAAATAACTAATGTATAATGGTTTTCCTATAACCAATTTAGGTGACACATTACTCCTTAGGGATGACGAACCTCTAACCTACAAGGAAGAAGTATAAGGAAAGGATGTTGCTAAATGGAAATATGCCATGCATTTTGGGATGGAATCCATGTATCAAAATCATGGGTGGATTTTGGTATCCCCTCCAGCTGATGTAAAAGACATTAGGTTAAAATGGGCATTCAATAAAAAATGTACATGGATGTTAAAGTCAATATCTATAAATAAATACTTTTGGTGTGGGGTTTTATACAACGTTCAGGGATTGACTATGATGAAACCTTCTCACCAGTAGCAATGATTAAATCCATCAGAATATTTCTTGCAATATCATCCTTCCAGGATTATGATATTTTTCAAACGGACATCAAAAATGATTTTCTAAATGGGAAGTTAGTTTAAGACATCTATATGCCTCAACCTGAATGGTTTATTAGATCAATGAAATCCAATAATGTGTGAAAAGATCCATTTATGGGTTAGAAAAGGCATCACATTCATGGAATGTTCGTTTAGATGAGGCCATATGACAATTTGGTGTTGTTAATAATGAAATATATCCTTTAATATATAACAAGTTTAATATAAATGCCATTATTTACCTAGTATTATATGTTGACAATATATTATTTATGGGAAACGAAGTGGAAGTCTTAAAGTCAGTTAAGACATGGTCAAATTAATGTCTCTCCAGGAAAGAATTAGGTGAATCAACCTACATTCAAGGGACCAAGATCTATCAAGATAGATCTTAGAGGATTTTTGAGATATTCCAAATTATATATATTGAAAAGGTACTCAAAAGGTATAGTATGTAATAATCTAAGAGATGGTTGATTCCCCTGTAACATGGTGTTAATCTCTCTAAGAAAATGTGTCCACAAACACATGAAGATATTTAAAGAATGTGTAGAATCCCTTATGCATCAACTGGGGGATCTATCTCATATAAAATACTATATACTAGGTTTTATGCTTCCTAGGATTTATGCATGGTGGTATGATATCATGAAAATATAGGATAGATGCATTCGGAAGCTTTCAAAGAAATCCTAAAATACATGAGGCGTAAAAATGATATATTCCTGGTGTATGCAGAAGATATGTAATTGTTAGTGAGAGGATACACTAATGATATTTTCCAAACAGGTTATGATGATTTGAAATCTAGGTTAGGCTAGATTTAATTCTTGAATGGTGGAATAGTGAGCTAGATAAGTTCAAAGAAACATGTGGTCACCATTTCTACAGCCTAATATGAGTATATAGAGGCTTCTGATGTAGTTAAGGAGGAAATTTGGATACAAAGGTTTGTATCATACATTAGTGTTATGCCTAGAAATACAGACCTTGTTATAGTTTATTGTGATAATACTGCAGCAGAGGTGCTTTCCAAGGATCCCAGGTCACACCAAAGGAAAAATCATATACTTTAGATGTTTTATCTGTTGAGGTATTTTACATAGAGAGGGGAAGTAATAGTTAGTATAATATCTATAAAAGATAATGTGGAAGATCCGTTGACAAAAGCAATATCTCACCAAAAGAATGATTCTCAGGTGATAGCTAGTGTATTGATAATTTCTAGCAGTTGGCAATATTGAAATTGGGATTATTGAAAGTGGGTTCCCAAGACCCAACTTGAGATGTACCTTTATTTCCACTACATGTATACAATTATATATACATTAATGTTATTATATTACAAGAATATCATTGATATTTATTTTTCCACTATATTTATGGTAATTTCCTTAGATTATGTTACACATCATAAGGTTATAGTAGTTCCTAGACTATAATGATAACCTATAGATACCATGAAAGTAATCATAAAGTAATTTCCTATTGTCCAAACACATCATACTGATAATACATATATATAGGGCGACTATCAAGTTCTGGGGGATCATAATCATTAAGACTTCTTCTGAGGAAGTTCTCACTTAGTGATCTTTCATAGTTGAGATCATGAAGACATTCCCACCAATAAGAACACCATATGTTTGGAGTTTCATTGGTTTTTCATATCACAGACATCTATATTAGTCTTATGACTAGATATCATTATCAATGTCTTCCATTTGATTAAATACATTAATTCAAGGTGAAAACCATGAAAATGATGTTATGGAGAGTAATTTTATGTTGGGTGTGTAATTGGTGGTATGACATTGGTTGAATGATCGAAATAGAATTCATCACTTCTGAGTTGAGAAAGTGATATCTCTGGACAGGTTGATCTAGATGGTAGTACCTTCATAAGTCCATGGTTAAGGTAATTGAAGCTTATTCTATCTAGTTTTATCACCAAATAATAAATTAAGAAAGGATGATGAAATAATTATGTGTCATTCTTTATGAGATATCACATGATAAAGAGATTATATTACACAGTGCATGTTCATAGGTTGGTTATTATTTCTATGACTATTCCTTGCCTCTTTAGGGTCATTGATATGTTTTCCTTGTTATATCGATCATCGATAAATAAATAAATTCATTATTATTCAAGTAAATAATAATTATCTTGAATTTATTTATTAAAATTATTTACATGTTGTTAAGTAAATACGAGGGTTAATATTATACGAATGACTTTTATTTAATATTCCATGTACATTTAATATTATCAAGAGTTATGAGTTGAGTTAATGACTTAGGTTTATCATATAATATATTTAATATACAATACTTGTATGTGATAAATTATAAAAAATATTTATAGTGTAATTAGTTTGTCATAATTAATTTATTTTCATTTATTTAGTGGATCTGCAATGCACAAGGGATTGGGAACCCTAATCAATTATTTTCAATATCTACTATATAAGTTGAGAGAATCTCATTATAATATACTATTCACTCGAACAAAATTGGGTGCATCTCTCTCCTCTAAAATCCTATATAGATAATTTCACAATCTAAGTGGACAATTCATGTTTTCTATTTTTAATCGAAGGAAGAGGACTATGATGATCGGCGTTTCATCGAATATATTTTCAGAGCTCCTTGATAACACCTAGAATCTAAATAATGGAGTATGTGTAGATTCAATAAGTGTGTGTGAATGATCTGTTGGAGTTGGTGCCCTAGAACCAACTTCTTTGTAATTTATGATAAACTTTCATTCATGGATTTTGCATACTAATAAATTCATTATCACAACATGATTGTTATTCTGTGTGACATAATATTTGATAATATCCCTAGAGTAGTTGTCTCTCTAAAAGGTCATAGCAGTTCCCCACAATGATGAGAACCTGGAAGTACTACGACACTATTCTTTAATAAATTTTCCGTTGCCAGATGATATCATTTGAAGGGACACAAATAATACACTATTCTTGAATAAATTTTCTATGGAAAAATGATATCATTTGAAGGGACGCAAATAATACTGGCTATCATGGGTAGAGACTCATAGGAATTTGAAACACCTTCTCATGGTGCACGCCCTTGGTAATATTTAGCAGGATATTATGAGAATGAGACCTGAAAGTTGGAAATCCAAATTTATAAGCATCATTGGATGTTCCTATCTATGGACATGTGTATTGGTTCTTAAACTTTAAGATTATTATTAATGGATATTATGAGTTTCAAACTTTTATGTATTGTCGAAAATAGTGATGACATATGTTTGTAGTGAGGTAGGAAACATTGGGTACGTCATGAGTAATATTTCATTAATGAATAATGTGGGAAAGGATTTATCCCTTCTGTTCATTAACGGAAGAAAATATCTGCGGCCCTCTGCTGGAAATGGTATAGCCTAAATAAATCCATTACCATGGTGTTCTCTACGCATGTTCTATTTCAAAAAAGTTAAAGAATGAGATATTGAGCATATAGGTTGATGACACTGGCATCCAACATGCTCGATTGGAGATATTATGATAATGGAAATATATATTACACCTTAAGAGTTTTTATGAGGTGTCATGTCGTTGCGTCATTAACTTCATTCTCTATGGGTTCCTTGGTGTGTTGCTAAACACTAACCTTGAACATTAGGAAGGTTCACCTAATGCCATTGAGAAATAGGCCTAGAGGTTCACACACTAAGTTACCCAAAATCTTAGTTAAATAATTTATTATTTAACAAGTTGAATAAATTTTATTCCTTGTTGTGGTTTGATAATTATTCATGTATGCCTGATCACATTTATTCTATCACTAGTTATTCAGGAGAATATATTGTGAGAGGAATATTTAAAAAATATTTATTTTATATTTTAGTGAATAAAATATTTATTTATTTATCAGTGAATAATACAGTTATATTTATTTAATAAATAAATAGTCATTATTCAAGGCCCGATAAATATTGAGAAGGATTGGAGGACCATGTTTTGGGTCCAATGAGAAATAATAATATTAAATATTATTTTACTAAATTAGATTTAAATATAACATGTTGGTTAAACACATGTCAAGAAATAATAACAATGATGTTATTATTTGACATGGGGGGTTTTACATAGATTAATGAAATAAATCATTGCACTTATGCTAATTATTTATTATTACCTAGTGAATTAAATTACCGGTTATATTATTATTCTATCACTATCCTAGGGAAATCTAATGTTAGCCAATTGGTGTTGTGTACAACATTGTTGGAAAAAAATCTCAAGCCAAGAGATTTATTCCCTCTCTAGGAACATTATCAAGAACAAGAGTAGCCATCCTCTACCGGATCAAGGAGAATGATTTGGAAGCGGTTCTCAAGGCGATCGAAGGCGGATGACGCAAGCACAAAGATCATTCGTTCCAGCACTCAGAGACTATTTCGATGATATCCAAATATTCAAAGAACATGTGTAGATCACCACTAGAGGAGATCTACTCTTAATCTATACAAAACAATGAAGGCGCACCAAAGATTTGTCGTCTGACGCATCAACGAAGAAAGAATCACCTTGGAGGTAATTATTTAATTTAACTAAATTAATTATAAACAAAATATGCTGATCCTCTCTTCTGGGTTCTGGATTCACTCCATATTTTTCTAAATCCTTGATTCAATTTCATGGATACTGGCATTCATCATCCTATTGATACTAGATTGATCATAAATTAAGGAAAAATCAATGTCTGGAATTGCCCCCTCCCTCACTTCCACTATTCCCAGAACCTATAAGTGGTATCAGAGTGAACCTATTTTTGTTTATAATTATTTAAATAATTCTTTGGTGAATTATGCATTTATAATTTAGTTTTTCAATTCAAGTTTAATCATTATTTTCATCTAAATAATGAGATATGTTAGTCCTCGATCGTTTCTTACATATCTAATAAAAATGATAAATATTATGATTAAAATTAAATAGATGATCTTATCTGTAGGTGCTGAGGATTCTGTCCAGGTAACATTATTGTACACACCGTTTAATCGGAACTACATGCCATGTAATCTTCCATACACGCCATGTAATCGAGAATACACACCTTGTAGTTGTGTTCAATGCATGGGGAGTAGTTTGAAGATTGCTCTATCTGTGTGCATTCATGAAATGTGGTGTAGTTAATTCTTACATATTGTGGTGAATGGGACAGATTGGCACCCGGTTACTAGACTACACACCGTGTGGACCACTAGACGTGACGTGAAGTCCCTTACAGGCCAGGGAAAAACCATGTATCCCATACACAGATTAGTTGGTCAGTGACTGTGTAACCCAGAGACAATATGACATGTGGCCCACTAGACACATCGTGTACTCCATGATTTCCTATGTATGCCTCATATGCTAAGTCCCCAGGTGTGTATTTGGATAGATGGTGAAGGTAGTACATGTAGTGTTCTATTACCAAATTACACAGGATTAAAACTTTAATATTTTTTTAATGTCTATAACTACTTATCATGTCTAAATTATATTACAGGTTGTTACTCTGTGCATTGAAGCATAACACGTGGCTGAAAATGTATTCAATTCATGTAATCATCTTTGAATTACATGTTGTGATAGTAGACATTAAATTGTGTATTCCATATGTCACAAGAGTAAAAAAATATACAAATATAATACATGTTGGGAAGATTCAGATGGGTATTCACCGTGTTTCTTCGAAGAAACATTTACGTATAAGGATAAATTTAAATGAATTTATTTTGTTTAAAATTATAATGGATGAGAATCTCAAGAAATTTAGAAAAGGATTAAGATAAAAGGATTGATTAATTGAAGATAATAATTAATTGATTCAAGAATGATTTATCTTAATTAAGAATGATTAATGAATTCAATGATAGTCTTATTAAATGCATAAATTCATTCCATGTATTTGGATGATCACGATCTATACCAAACCATTATATGTGATTGGTTTCTTTTAATTTATTATTAAATTAAATAGTTGACATGTGTGCTTTCTCTCCTCATTAATATATAGGGCCTACTTGCCCATGGATTCTTTTATATAAACCCTCTTTTACCCCTCACATGTGTGCGAGTAAAAGCATATGCAATATATCACTACTGAAAAAACGACCTATACCCACGGTTCAAAACTGTGGATATAGCCCCCAAAACCGTGGGTATAGGCTATACCCACAGTTTGGGGAACCATGGGGTTGAGTGGCGTCGGGATAGGTGTCTCACCCTATACCCATGGTTTAGCAGAACTGTGGGTATAGCATTTTCAAAGGGAGGACCACGCTGCTCCAGCGTGGCACACACCAATCCCCACAGTTTCCAAACTGTGGGGTATTAAAAATACGAAATGGGGCGCAACAGGAATTCGAACCCGCAACCCAGCCAAAGCATCACTGCCGCGCCTCACCACGGGACCAACGTACCTATAATTTCTATTTGTTATATATGCATATATCTACTAATATATATTAATATAATCCACGGATTTCAAACGACAGAAAATAAATCCAAAAAACACACCTGGGAGGATTTGAACCCGCGCCTCACGCGGCAACGGCAGCGACTTAAGTAACTCGTGACCAACTCGGCTAATTGAATTTTATTAACATTTCCATCTGGTTGTTTACTTATATTAAAAATACTCAAATATCTGAAAAAAAAGATACCGAGATTCGGACATCGGTCTTTCCTATACGAGACACAAAGCTGAACTAGCTAACCCAGCGAAATCATTTAACTTAAATTTTCACTCCATATAATTATATTAATTTGAAATCATGTTCCCGCCAAAACAAAATTCACTCCTGCGGGAATTTTTCCCCCATCCATAATAAGGAAAATCTATACCCACAGTTTTGGAAAACTATGGGTATAGGTCTTGTAAAAAAACCCATATCCCTACGATTTTTCAAAACCGTGGGCATAGGTCTCCATAACAATCCCTATAGCCACAGTTTTGGTAAAACCGTGGGTATAGGTCTTCAAAAATAACCTATAACCATGGTTTTGCCAAGAACCGTGGGAATAGGTTCCTATACTAACCCTATACACACGATTTTGGGAAACCGTGGGTATATGGGTGTCCTATACCCACGGTTTTTTCCAAAACCGTGGGTATAGACCCATTTTCTAGTAGTGTATGGAGCTCCCAATCTTGTGGAGGTGGTTCAAGATAGTATCCAAGGTGAAACCAATCCAAGGAGATATAAAGGTGAATAGGTGGAAAGCGGTAAACACAAACCTTAAATGGTTCAAGGTATGTCTCCCTTAGGTCAGCGGTTAGTTTATCAACCACTAGATAAAATAACCATTAGAAAAGTTCATGATCACACCCTTTATTTTATTACTGTCACTTTCCTGGTTATTTATTATGGATATTTTGTTGCGATCACATAATTAATGAATTAACAAGCATGCAATATGGAACTAAAATAAAACTAGATTATGAGTAAATTTTATCAAGACATGATTAATCACTTAAGTATATCCCACATAATATTAAAAATCATGTGAAAAGATAATAATTGCCTAATTACGCATAAATGATAAAATCCATCAATAAAATATTAAGTTAGTACATCCTTCCATTACATCGGTTAGAATCAAACCATAGTTCAATGTGCTTGACCATCCAAATTTGGGGTGATTTAAATTATTGGGGAATTCTATTTTGAGGTTTTGGGTTGACATAACTAGGTTGAAATCAAGAGTTAACTACCAATATAAGACTTTGTGTAACTGAGAGGCAAAGGTTGAGGAAATAAAAATAAATGATTTTAGGAGTTTCGGAGTCCACTCAATGGATCAAGGAGCTGTGATTTAATGTAGTTAAATTTTTAATGCCTACCTAAAACTATTTGAGTTTCTTGATAAGCCAAAGTTGGGGTGATGAGAATGGAATATGGATTCTTTCCACCAGAATATCCAAGGAACTATATATTCTGAATCCAATGGTGAGGGATATTGGGTTTTGATAAAATAGTGGGATAATAATAAATAATTATTTATTTTTCTAATTTTATCAAGATAAAGTATTAAAATTATGCTCATATTACCAGTAGAAACAACATGAAAATTGATATCAAATATATCATTGAGATCCATGCTCAAGAAGGAAAACCTTCTCACCAGCACTAATTTCCAAGAGTGGAAAATGCACCTATGGGTCATCCTTCGCCATGAAAGGAAACCATATGTGCTAGAGGAACCATTACAAGTTGCACCTAGAAATGAGGTAAGTGATGAAAAACTCTCTATGTATGAGAAACATCTGAATAACACTATATATATTCAGTGCTCCATCATTTCATCCATGTCCAATTATCTATTGAAGAAACATGAAGAAATGGATTCTTGTTGAATGTTGTCTCACCTCAGGGATCTCTATCAAGAGATACGGTGAAAAGAGATGTATAAGATCTCCAATGATTTTTTCACCACTAAGCTTGGAGATTTTGCGCCAGCTGGGCCTCATGTAGTCAAGCTTATTGGCTACATTCAGCATCTGGACATCTTAGGGATTAAATTCCTGGATGATTTTCATAAAAATCGCATATATTCATCACTTCCTAAGGCCTTCTCTAGTTTTATTTTGAATTATAATATGATAAATAATGATAAGATCCTGTCAGAACTTTTGACCCTAATTCTCTAAGTAGATAAGGACACATGGCGTGACAAACCCACAATCCTTATGGTTAATAGGAAGAGGATGGACAAGGAAAAGGGTCCTATGACCTACTAGAATTCTAAATTCTTGAGCACCATCTGACCAAGAAGAAGATGATCCAAATGCAGGGCAAGGAAAAGGGGGTAGCATATTCTTCATGTGGCATGTCAGGCCACTATAAGAGAAACTATACCCAGAGGTAAGGTGAACCAAAAGGTACATTCGTTATTGAGTGAAATATTTCCATTTCTACACATTAGGTATTATATATATCTTGTGGTGATCACATATTTATTCAAATGTTAGAACTAAATAGATTTTGAAAAATTTATAGAGGAGAGGTGGATCTGCGAGCTGCCAATGGTTTGAGGCTGGATACTCTTTCCCTTGATGACTAAAACCATTCATTTCAATCTGGGATGATTTTGGTTTTACATTACTATTATTATGTACCATGTGTTACGAATAACATAATTTTGATATGATGTTTAGATACAAATGGTTTTATTTTGAATTTTATAAATACAAATTGTTTCTTTTATGAGGAAAACATATATTATGGTATGAAACATTTAAAAAATGGTCTGTATATATTAAATTATGAAAAAAAGTATTGGAAATTGATAATTAATCAAGTTCACATGACACATATAACACCCAGTTGTGGAATCACCATCTTGGTCATGTAAACAGGAAGCAGTTGACAAATATCTATCAAATGTGGTTATTCGGACTCTTCTGAGCTGACACCACATGAAAGATGTCATGCTTGTTTACTATAGAGAATGACCAAACCACCATTTGGTGGATAGGGTGAAAGGGCCACAATGATTCTAGGATTGGTACACACTGATGTGTGTGGAACATTTCCAGTAGAAACAAGAGGTGGATATTCTTACTTGATAACTTCTACTAATGACTTGATTATATATGGATATGTCTACTTGATGAGGTATAAGTCTAAATCCTTTGAAAAATTCAATGAATTCAAGAATGAAGTAGAGAATAATCTTGGTATGAAGATAAAGAAGCTTCGATTGGATCGAGGTGGAGAATATCTCATCCAATAGTTCATCAATTTTTATGGGAGTTTGGGATACTATCTCAACTCACTACACCTTATACACTATAGTGGGATGGTGTTATTGAAAGGAGGAACTATACCTTGTTGAACATGGTAAGTTTGATGATGAGTCATGCAAATATTCTATTATCCTTTTAGGGATATGCATTACAAACTGCATCATACACATTAAACTGAGTAACAAATATGGCGGAAAAAAGAATCCCCTTTATTTTATGGAGTATAAAGAAAACCATTTTCTCATATACAAGTGTATGGGGTTCCGAGGCATTTGTTAAGAATTTCATAGGCAAAAAACTAGCACCCCATGTCAAGAAGTGTATATTTATAGGGTATAATAAGGAAACAAAATGATACTACCTGTACAACCCCTCAGAAAAGTAACTGAATGTTGTCAGGAAAGACGTTTTCTTGAGAGGGAGCACATCCTCAAAAAGGATAGTGGGAGCAAGATTGAATTCAATTAAGTTGATTCTCAAGATACAAAAAAGTTTGTGCAGGAACAAGTTCCAAAAGTCCCCATAGAAGAGGTAGTTCCTAAAACAGAAGTACTATATAGGAGTCTAAGAGAGGTAAGAGAACCAGAGAGATATGGTTTTATTGTCACTGAGGATGGCGACTCATTATTGTTGGAAAATGATGAACCTATCTTTTATAAGGATGAAATAGAGATATTAGAAGCTACAAGCTGTGTAAAAGCTATGAATTTTGAGAAGGATTCCATGTATCAGAACCAATTATGGGTTCTGGTCGACGTGCCAGTTGATGTAAAGCCCATTGGGAGCAAATGGGTATTCAAGAAGAAAGTGGACATGGAAGGTAAAGTAAGTACCTATAAATCAGGGCTAGTGGCTAATGGTTTTAAACACTGTTAATTAATTGACTATGATGAAACCTTTTCACCAGTTTCCATTCTTAAATCCATCAGAATTGTACTTTCCATATCACCTTACCACAACTATGAGATTTGGTAAATGGATTTTAAAACAACATTCCTTAAGGGGAACCTTCTAGAAGATGTCTATATGACAGAACTAGAAGGGTTTGTGACACTATGTGATTCCAAAAAGGTTTTCAAGCTGCATAGATCCATTTATGGATTAGAGTAAGAATTCGAGTCATGAAACATTCGATTTGATGAAGCCATAAGTGAAATGGGATAAATTAAAAACTAATGTGAGCCATGTGTTTAAAAAAGGATTAATGGGAATGTGGTCACTATCTCATTAGTATATGTTTATGACATATTAATTATTTTAAATGACATACTAGTCTTACAGTCAGTCAACGACTGGTTGAATAAGTGATTCTCCATGAAGGTCTTAGGAGAATAAGCCTACATACTAGAGATCAAGATCATTCGTGATAGATCTAAAAGGATTTTTGGACTAAGTCAGAGGAAATACATTGACCAGATACTAAATATATTTAGTATGGAACAATCCAAGAGGGGATTGGTTTTAATGTCAGATGGCATACATATTTCAAAGAAAATGTTTCCCTAGACACAACGGGATAAGGAGAGAATGAGTAAGATCCCATATTCGTCAGTGATATGATCAATCTTGTATGACATTTTATGTAATAGACTTGATGTTTCCTATGCATTGAGAATGGTAGGAAAATATCTAGTAGATCTTAGAGAACAACATTAGACTACTGTTAAGGATATCCTTATGTATCTGAGAAGAACTAAGGATATGTTCCTTGTGTATGGAGGAGATGAGGAAATTATCATCAGAGGGTATTATACTGCTGGTTTCGTGACATATCAAAATGATTTGAAGTCACAATCAGGATATGTTTTCTATTGCAATAGAGGATCTGTGAGCTAGAAGAGTTCAAAGCATCCAGTTGTCGCTGATTTTAAAGTGGAGTTTGAGTATATAGGGGCTTCTGATACATCCATGGAAGAAATTCATATTTGGAACTTTTTCCAGGAGTTTGATGTGGTACCTATTATTAGAGACCCTATCACATTCTATTGTGATAATACTTTAGTGGTGGCTCTTGCAAAAGAGAAAAGGTCACATCAACAGACAAAGAACATAATCTGAAAGTATCACATCTTGTGGGATTTTCATCAGAGGGGTGATTTTTTAGTAAACATAGTGTCCATGGAATAGAATGTGGTAGACCTCTTGACTAAATACATATCTCAGTAGAAACATGAATATCATTTGAGAGCTAGCGGAATGAAGGATGTTAGCAGTTGCATCTAAAGAAAGTGAGAGTCTACTGGAGTTGGTTCCGCAGAACCAAATTCTTTTTATATTATGATAAACTTTTATTCATTGATTTTGAATATTTATAAATTCATTATCACATCATGATTTTTCTTTTGTGTGACATAGCATATGATAATGTCCCAAAAGTAGCTGTCACACTAAAAGTTCATAGTAGTTCTCTGCTATGATGAGAACCCAGAAGTTCTATGAAACTATTCTTGAATAAATGCTATATGGATGGATGATATCATTTGAATGGACACAAATGATACAGGATATCAGGGCTGGATAGTCATAGGACTTTGAGACACCTTCTTATGGTGTACATCCTTGGTAATATCCAGTAGGATATTAGGATAGCGAGACCTGATAGTAGGAAATCCACATTTATAAGTGTCATATGATGTTCCTATCTATGGATGTGTGTATTGGTCCTTAGACTTTGATATTATTATTAATGTATATTATGAGCTACGTTATTTGATGTATTGATGAAAACCAGGATGAAATTTGTTCACGGTGAGGTAGGATAAGTTGGGCACGTCATAAGTAATATCGCATTAATGAATAATGTGAGAAAGGATTTATCCCTTATATTCATTAATGAAAGTAAATATCTTAGTCCCATTAATGGAAATGATATAGCCTAAATAAATCCACAAATATGGTGTTTTCTAAGAATGTTATATTTCCGAAAAGTCAAAGAATGAGATATCAAGCATATAGGTTGATGACACTGGCATGCAACCTACTTTATTAGAGATATTGTGATGAAGGTACTATATTACATTGTAAGAATTTTTATGAGGTGAAATTTTGTTGCAAAAATAACTTCTTTCTCTATGGGTGCCGTGGTGTGTTTATAGATGCTAACCTTGGACATTAGGCAAGTTCACCTAATGCCACTGAAAAAGAGGCCTAGAGGTTCACACACTAAGTGATTAAGAATCTCAGTTAAATAATTTATTATTTAACAAGTTAAATAAATATTATTCCTAGTTGTGGTTTAATAATTATTCATGTATGCCTGATTGCATTTATTCCATCACTAGTTATTCAAGAGAATATATTGTGACTAGAATATTCAAAAAATATTTATTTTCTATTTTAGTGAATAAAATAATTATTTTTTTATTAGTGAATAATACTGTTGTATTTATTTAATAAATAAATAGTCATTATTCAAGTCCTGATAAATATTGAGAAGGATTAAAGGATTGAGTTTTGGGTCCAATGAGAAATAATAATATTAAATATTATTTAATTAAATAATATTTAAATATAACATTTAGGTTAAACACATGTCAAGAAATAATAACATTTCTGTTATTATTGGACACGGGGGTTTCACATGGATCAATAAAATAAATAGTGTCACTTGTGATAATTATTTATTACTACCCATTGAATTAAATTCCAAATTATATTATTATTCTCTCATTAGCCTATGTAAATCTAACTCTATCCAATTAGTGTTGTGCACAAAATTATTGGAAAATCTCTCAATCCTAGAGAGTTCTTCCCTCTCCATGAAAATTCTCAAGAACAAGAGCGACCATCCTCCACTGGATCAAGGAGAATTCTTTGGAAGAGGTTCTCTAGGAGATTGATGGCGGATGACACAAACACAAGGGTCTTTAATGCTAGAACTCGAAGACTCCTTTAGCGACATCCAGAGATTCGCAAAACACATGTGGATCACCACTAGAGGGGATCTACCATTGATTTCTACAACTTAATGAAGTCACGCCACAAATATGTGGTCGGACACATTTACTAAGAAAGAATCACCTTGGAGGTAATTTTTTAATTAAACAAAATTAATTATAAAAAAATATGTTGATCCTCTCTAATGGGTTCCGGGTTCTCTCCCTCCTTTTTCTAAATCCTTGATTCAATTCCATTGATATTGGTGTTCATCATCGTATTGATCCCAGATTGATCATCGATTATGGAAAAATAAAAGTTCGGCACCGACCCCTCCCATGTTTCTGTTACGCCTGGAACCTCCATGATCTAGAGGATTTGATATAGAATCCTTTGAGAAACAATTTCTATATACTTTCAATAGACCAAGGTGATTCAAATTGGAATAAGGTACTCATTGTTTTATTTTCTATTCTCTGTTTAAAACATTTGAGATCTTCAGATTGTACTAGGTATCAGACCACTGGATATGCTAAAGTTTTATTGTACCGGTGATGGTAATGTTTTAAAACCCCAACCCATTGGCTTCTACTATGCACCCTAATAACAACAGTATATGAGAAGGTTCAAATTTGGTCTATTTTGTTTTCTGGATCATAACTGGTGGTTTTGGACAGAGCATTATAACTATTGATTATCCACCAGATAATAAGGCTGAGTGGACCTTATATTCTCTATTGTTTCATGCTTATTATAGCATCTTAATAACACATACATAAAGTCCTTTTAATTAAATTTTTATTAAATGATTTTTTTCAAAATTAAAAAAAACTACTGTGTATTTCCAAATAAAAGTAAATACTTTTATAATCAATTTAAATTTGGGTTATAAATTAAGATAAAATATTAAAATTAAAAAAATGATACTTTTTTATTTTGGAATATGTACTATTTTCACTAAAAAAATAATTTATATTCTAAATATATATTTATATTTACTCTATAAAAAAATATTATAACCAAAACAAGCTAAAATAAGTTACTCATTATTTAAAAAAATGTGATTGTACTAGATTTATATTATTATTAAAGGTAAATAATATAAAAATTGAAATTATTTAATAAATTATAGTTTAGAGCCAGTAATTTTAGTGATTTTTTTGTAATGAAGTCTGTCATGATATTTTTATAAAAAAATTTAAAAACAAAATTACATTAAAATAATGATAAAAAAACTAATATAAAAGTTATCATTTCTAAAATATTATTAATAAAATTTAATACTAGAAGTAATATAGTAGTAATATAATCTATGTAAATATTAATAGAAATAAAACATTATGTAATAGTTCTATATATTATTTTCAAATAAAAATGGTTATTGTGTACATATATCATTATATATATTAAACATACATTTATGAAATTAAAAACCCAATTTATATAACAAATATAAGTGATTTTCATTATTTAAAAGTAATTTTATTTTCGTATAAAAATTTATAGTTTTCAAAATATGATGTTTAAAATACTATTACTTTTGAATAAATTATTATTTTCGATTTTCAATATTTCTAATCCTTAGTAAAAATTTTAGCGATAATAATTTAGTTTAATAACTAGTAAAATATTAAATTGATTTTAAAATTATAATAGCAAATTAAATATGTATTAAAATTAATATTTTTTTTATTAATATGCCATGTACTTTTTTTAATAAATAATATATTAGTAATTGAATAAAATTCTTAATAGGATGATGTAAATATATACCTATGTTGAACATGGAATACTAATTTATTTTATAATCCATTCTGATAAGTAATTTTAAAGTTATTATTATTATTAATATTGGCTACTTATAAGCTACTCAAGGGCCCCTCAACCAAACTTGTGGGTCACATAGGGCCTAAATTGATGGAGATGATCAACCATACCAGTCCATGGTGGAAGGGGAGTGTGAACACCTACGTATTGGAAGGTTTGGAGGGTTCGTAGTGCCCACATAGCGCCCATAAACCGTGCAATGGGATTTCACAACCCATGATTGTTGTGTGTGTGGTGTTTTGTGAGTGCACGTCCCCTTATTCCTTATAATAAACGCTTATTTGGAATTTAATATAAATATAAGTGCTCATATGAGCGAAACATCGATGTGGGATTTAAAAATGTTGGAACTATAGATCTTCTTTAAAATCATCTGTTTATATCACTGTTGTCTGATTAAATGTGTTTGAGCCATCCAATATATTTGACGGATCATCTGCATCCTCACCCTTGACCTATCAAACAATAAAAAACTTCCCCATATAATTAATCCTCCTAATGCAATTCATTTTCCTCTAGTATGACCTGAGGGTGGACAAACTCGATGTTAAGACTGTCAATGGGTGTTTTCATAACCTTGAAACCATTATAAACAAGTTATATATATAAATATACATATCTATAACATTTAAATTCAAGCCTCATGTGCATGATGGAATTATAACGCCTTTTATTTTTATAGGAAAGTTGTATGGTCATTGATGGAGGAATTTAAAAATGACATAATATATATTGAGACAACTATTCTATCATGAATGTTCACCAATATTTCATGCTATATTTCTCATTTAAAAATTTTATAAAAATTTTAATAACTAATTTATATATTTATATATATATCCTCCATCAATGTATAGGTTTATTACAAACCCTTTAGTTACGGAATTGGTGGAAAATATCTATAAAGATCTCCAAGTCCAGAATTAATAGCGACTTTCATATATATATATATATACATATATTTGTAACAATAAATCTTAAATTATAGTTTCTCCTCATATTATTCAGCTTCCAAAGAATACTGAAGTTTGAGATTCCTATTTTGGTCATTAAGAATTGAGCTCTCCCTTGATCCTTATCATCCTTTTCAATGGTTGTATGTGGAAAATATAACCCTCATATATCATAGTGTATAATGAAACATATATATAGATAGATATATACATCTCTATATAAGAAGATTTACAAGAACATTCACTTATTATGAAATAACTAAAAAGTATAATTTCAGCTATATAAAGACCTTCTCGTCTGACTACTCATTGTATGCATGCCATTAGGAACCTAGTACGAGGAGAAAGATAAAAAATGGGAGGTGATAGAGTATGAAAATAATAATATTCCTTATAGAAGAAGGATTTCGACAATGTTTGAAGGTATGTAAAATTTTATTTTCAAAAATTTGTATCACTTTTTCTTGTTAATACCCTTATATAATTGAGATATATTTCTAAATTACTATTTTAATAAGGGAAAATGATATTTTTTAAAACTCAAATTTTATGTTTTAAAAAATACCTTGTATATCAAAGATTATAATCTTGATTCATGTATTAGATATCGCAATTTTATATGAAATGAATCATATTATAATCAATTGGAATGATCCATGAGAGCATAAAATTCCCTTCTGACATAGATTTATGACATACATATAAGCTGTAACGACCCTGACCCTAGTAGCCCAGAGTTGGTGGTTACATTATTACGTTGGAATAAGATACAAGGAATCGCATCCCAATGGACCAAAATGTTTAGTAGTTTTGGAAAACTAGATATATACATTAACCTTACATTATAAATGAAAATATATAATACAACATAGTGAATCCTTCCTGAACACCATTATTCTTCTAGCTTAACCCTGCATATCAATCATAATAAAATTCTTCGTATCCTGGAAAAAAAATAATAATGGGGTGATATAAAATGTTCATTCTTGATTATGTATAGAAAAATTTATCTTAAATAAGAAATAAAAATTATGGAAATGTAAATAATTGAAAAACATGGCATTTAAACAATGGCTGAGAATTAAATGCATCCAGATATAATATCATAGTGAAAATATCATGGATGGTAATAACTTATATCTCAATATAGGAACTACTTAATTATTGGATGTCATGTTTCCTATGAATGTGATACCTTTACCATCAAGACATTTCACAAGAAAATATAATCTTTATTGGTAAAAATCCATTTAGTTTGGCAAACTTATTTGTCTCACGATACTACTGATGCATAGAGGGACTTTTATACACACATTTCCCGCCCATTCATGCATGTACAAATAATTCATTATATATAGAATAATAAATTTTATTCATGAATCAATATTCCTTATCAAAAAATATTTTTTATTTAGTAAAAGATAGGGATTTGACATTATTTCCAATGTAAATCACATTCATAGTAAACACTATATAAAAAATTGGTATACTACTGAGGAAATAATCATATATGTGATATGATAAATATGTATATTTAAGACAATTTTTTTTAATTAAATAGGATCATAAATAAAACATGGGGCAGTATATAACCCATATAAAATAAATTAGTTGCATATTACTAAAATATGAATCGCTGAAGTGAAATTGAGATGAATCTGACTACAAAGATCATATCATTGAAGTAAGAATTAATCAAATGAATAAAATATGTGTATCCACTATAAATAAACATAAAATAAGTGGAAATAAAACATAATATAATAAAAATTCATTTCTCAGATAATCTTAACATGACATAATCAATGAAGTATAATTTTAACCCAATGGTTGGAAATTGAGTTAAGAAATCCCTAACCACTAGTAATCATTCGAATCGTATGCCCCATAAAAGTATTAATTATCAAATGAAAATTTTAATACAATGAATATAATAGGATTCATGATATGATATATCAAATCGAATTATATACACTAATAATGAGAAATAAGAGGCGAATAAGTTACATATCACACATAGTAAAAGTGATACATGAAACCCTTACCTCATGCTTCTCTTTAATGGTGTGTAATTTTATCTCCTACATAATGGTTTAAATAATGTAATTTATTCATTCTAAAACTATAATATTATTTATAATACATTATGTGATACTTTTAAAACATCATACCACCAATTAAATAACAATATTTCATTATTTTTATTGTTTTGGGTTTGTTCATTTCATGGTTTCATGATTCGTTCATTTTTGTACATTTATGGATATTATTTTAAAATGTAAATAAAACTCCAAAGTGAAATGAAATGGTTTTTATACATTTACAAGAGTTTAAATTGTCCCATATCTCATTTTTCTTTTTTCATGAGGATATGATTCATTTTATAAAAGTTGATGATAAATTTTTAGATTTTTTTGTGGTTTTTCTGACCATAATGTGAAATTTTTTTTAATTAATTATATATATATATATATATTATGTTATCCAAAATAATTTAAATACCCTGAGGGGGGAATTAGGGTATGATATATTAAAATAACTTCCCCTTCAGATCTTGTTTCATTGTTAAACAAAACACTCTTCTCTCCCTTTACCATAAAAATGTATGAATAGAAATGAAATCATGCATGAGACACATAAATTATACTTGGTTCACCCTCACTGGGATACATCCAAGAATCATACAATGGTGATTTTTTGATGTACCAAATCCACTATGTCTCACAACCAAATTACATGGTTCGGGTTAGATCCCTTCTATGTCAAGGCTCACAACCTTTACAATGTTTAGGGTCATCTCACTGCTTTCCCAAGGGTCACTCCCTTTTTCTCTTTCTCTGGATCACTACTGGTGGAAAGGATTAGCTTTTACCTCTTCTATTTCTCACTGATCGGAAAATGATCCACACACTTTTTATAGACATGTACGTCCCTTCATTATTAATAATTAATGCATCATAAACTTTATGTAGATTCTCTTTTGAAGTTATTTCTGAGATTCTTCTTTATTTCTGTGAAAACTGGTAGATTTTTTTTAATGTTAATACTTTGGTCAAAGACCAAAGAACAATTTATTGATTAAAAAAAGATTACAAATGTCAGAAGGATGGGATTTTTTTACAATCTCTATCAAGCAGATATAATAAGTCAGCTGGAAGAGTGTCCAGCCAACTCATGCTCTGATGTACTCCTTTGTTAGCAAGATCATCTACAACCACATTCTCTTCACGGTAGGCATGAGTAGCTATATAATCAATCCCATGGAGCGAGTTCATACAATTCATCCAATGTGTGGTAAGCAGCCATACAATATGAATGTTTCCATTCTAGATGGCATGAACGATAGTGGTAGAATGACCTTTAATCAAAAGATTTCTCCAACCTCTTTGAAGTGAAAAAAAAAACAATTACCATTGCTTTGACATGACAGACAAGATATTCCATGTCTTCCCTTCACTGTCATGAATGCAACAGTGAATAAGCTCCTTTTGTAAATATTATTGAATGGTTAATATCCACTAACTTATTCTTCTCCTTAAAAATTTATATGTGATAATGATACTATTTATAGGTTAATTTATGTGGATATATCCTTGTGAAATACTCTATATTGATACCCCTATGTGAGACCCTAATGCGTAACCCCTTGCGAGAAATCCTGTCGTGGGTCCCTGGTGTGAGAACCTGACATGAGACCTTGGCGTGAGTCCCTTCTGCGAGTATGCTTCCACACTGAGTGTGATTTCATGATGTGATACCACTTCACACTTCATATGCGTCCCTGGTGTGAGACTTCTTTTATGCTATTGATGAGATCCTGGTGCAAGTCATCTTTCACGAGTCCCCTAGTGTGAACCCCTGGTGGAAACCTCTAGTGAAAGTCTTATTTGCGCCAGACCTTGTTCAGATCATGTGAAACACTAGAACAATGTAAATTGTGTAAAGTCAACCACAAGACCTCTCCATGAGTCTCATTCGTGAGTTCTCTCCACGAGACTCCTTCTCAGATGATGCTTCTGATCAATATTTTAAGAATAATTTCATCAATATTTAATGATGGGTTAGATGGTATTTATAGGCATAAATACACCACCTTAATCCCTAAAAACATAGACAACCATCCACCTCATTATCATCAAGGGACTTATGAGATCCGGCTTCGAGGTCTGCTCAGGCTTTATGTGAGATCCATGCATGAACCCCTATCATGAGTCTCTGGTCCATATTCGCACTTTTCCTGATTCCCTAGTATGCATTTTCATTCTCACTTTGCGAGAGTCCTCAGTCCATTCATGCTTTGCGTGATTCCTTGCTCTGCATTCGTTTTTTGTGTTAGTACCTAGACTGCATTCCTGCTTTTCATGAATCCTTGGTATAAATTTTCTCTTTGCATGAGTCCCTGGTCTTCATTCTCACTTTACGAGAGTTCTATTTTCTATTTGTGCAAGAAATGGGTGCGAGTACTAAAGACAGACATGATTGTTGCATAAGGTCCCATACCGAGATCCAAAAACAAACATTATAATTACATGATATCCCACCACAATATCTAAATACGATCATGAGAACTACATGAGAACCCATCATTAGATATAAATACAATCATGTGTTTTTTAATATCCCATAAAGAGATCACAATTCGGTCTTGTAATTTTTAGTTTTGTCATCTTCCAATGATTTTCATGACGCATCATGTGTTCCAAAGACAACTGTGAGTGCCTCACATGATCACATCGCAATATTAGTTCAGTATTCGCACTCTACAAGTTTAGTTCATCATTCACGGTTGCGTAAGTTCAGTTCATAATTCGCACTTTTAATGCCTTCTTTAACATCCAACCTTTGTAAATAACCTCAAAATTTATGAAAAAACAAAATCAACCCAAAAACACTATCATGAGAGATTTTTTCCCAACAATATCCCTCTGGGGGTTTGTTGAAAACTCTTCACAGTTTGATACCACATTAAAGATTATTCCATCTTCTACCAAAAATTCACTTATTAAAATTCCGATAGTGATTAGATATTTGCTGAACACACACTCTAAGAACACATGATCCATGCTTAACATGATAAATAATATTACCATGAAATTTTCATCAATGAAATACTTCATTCCAAAACCAATCAACTGCTTTCATTATGAACCTCATCTATTGTTATATACAACCTTTGATCAATCATCTTTAACATCATTATATGAAAATCCCCCCAACATTACTGATCCCCCTATATGCTTATCCCTTGTCTCAATTAAGAAATTTTATCCCTTTTATAGCCACAATTTCTTACCCTTTATCAATGAACCCAAAGGTTACTTCATTTTAGTCTACAACAAATGAGCATATCAGGGAAAACACATCACACCTTAGGGAGAGGGGGTCCCACATCCACACTTTTTCAAGTGCGGGGTATCAAATGAACTCTAAAATCTAGTTGGTACATTTCAAATGCTTCTCTGGGTAAGGACTTTTTTAGAATGTTCACAACCTGTAGTTATGTAGGCAAATACTCCAAATTGACAAGCACTCACTCCACCTTCTCCTTGATAAATTGATTCTTGATTTCAATGTGCATTGCCCTAAAGTTATGGATTGAATTTTTTATTAGATTTATAGGAATTAAATTGTCACAATGGATTCTGATCGGAGACTTCACTTAAACTCCCATATCATCATGCTTCTTATTCATCCACAATAACTACATGCATGCTTGAGTAGTTGCAATGTATTAAGATTATATAGTGATCAATGAAATGAAATTATGTTTCTTTCTAAACCAATAAAGAAAAAATATTCCATGATAGAATACATCACCTAACGTTGATTTTCTATCATCTGTTGAACATACCCAATCTATATCTGTATAGCCCAATAACTCTTCCTGATATTTTTTATTGTATAGAAAACCAAAATACCCCATTCCTTTGATACATTGAAGTATTATTTTCACTATAATCAAGTGTATTTACTTGGTATTTATTTGATATCATGATGCTTGGCATGTAGAAAAAACAATATCTGGTCCTCCTTCTATCAAGTAAAATAGACTATTAATGATTTTATTATATTCCATTACATCAACTGTGTTGTCTTCATCGTCCCATGATAGTTTTATTTGAGTAGCTACCAGAGTCTTTATCTCCTTTGAATTATCCATTCCAAATCTTCTCAAAACCTCTTTATCATATTTATATTATGATATTAATGTGCCATTATTTCCTTCTATCACCTGTAAACCAAGGAATAATGTTATTTCACCAATAATTGACATTTCAAATTCACTTTTCATGAATTATATAAATTTTATGCACTATGATTCATCTGATCCACCAAAAACTATGTCTTTGAAAAACACTAGTACTATAATACCTTGATTTATTTCATTATTGACATATAGATTGTAATTAACTTCACCACACTGGAAGACGAGCATTATTAAAAACTGATATAGTCTTGAATAACATGCTCTTGGTGTTTGCTTCAACCCATATATATTCTTCTTTAATAGACCCAACATTTTCTCATCATCATGAATGGAAGAAACCCTAGCTATTCAATATAAACTTATTCTTAGAGAACCCCATTTAGAAATACTGACTTTATGTCCATCTGGAAAACTTTGAACCTTCTTTTCACTATAATGACCATGAATAATTTTATTTTCTCCAGCCATGAAATAGGTAAAAATGTTTCCTAAACATCAAAACCCTCTATCTTGGAGTACCCTTTACACAGTATCTATGCTTTGTTTTGATTCAAAATAGCATCTTCATTCATATTATTGTGAAATACCCATTTATTCCCAATTAAATTTTTATCTATTGGCCTCAAAAAAATCTACCATTTATGATTCTTTTCAGTTTGGTCAATCTATTCATTCATAGCATTAACCTAATTCTCATCTCTAGATGCTTCATCAAAACATGAAGGCTCTACCTATGATAATAACGATGCTTCTTGTAGAGTATTCATCCTCCTTGTCTGCATTGGTCATGTCTAATCACTAATTATGTTCTATCTATCAATTTTAGATCTTCTCCTAGATCATTGTGCAGATACTTGTTTGTATTCATCCTTCTCATTACTTGAATCTTCTTCAAAATCCGCCTATAGAACTAGAATATCCCCTGATATTCTTATCTCTTCATCACTATACTCATAATATTGATCAAATATTTTATGATTATTATTATCGCTCTCTACTATAGTTACATCATTTCTTTCAACCATCCATCACATCCTCTTATTGAGGAATTTATACTCTTTTCATTTCTTTGAGTATCTAAGAAATATCCCTTCATCTCCATGGGATTCAAACTTCTTATCTTTCTCCTTATTGAGAATGGAACACTTACTTATGAAGACTCTAAAGTATTTAAACATTGGATTCTTTCCATACCATAGATCATATAGAGTCTTATATTCTTTTAGACATAATAAATCTCTATTTTATGTATAGACTGATTTCATCCCAACTTCTATCCAAAAATTCTCTGGGAGGTATTTCTCAATGGGAAATGTTCTAGTCATGTTGTCTATAATTCAATGGATTCCCTAAAATACTCCATTTTTATTTGGTGTTTATACTAATGACACATGGTACCTTATCCCATGTTTCTCGAGATAATCCCCCACATGGATATTGGGGAACTCTACTCCATTATCTATTCGGTTCTTCTGGATTCTTTTACCCAACATGTTTTAAACATCCCTTTGATAAGTTATTACTCAACTAAACACAACATATTTGTGGGTGATGATTGAAATCCATGAAAATATGCTAAAATCATCAATAAAGAGAACATCATATCTCCTACCATAAATAAATATTTATGTAATAGGTCCACACAAATCTATATGCACCAACTCAAGCATTTTTTAACCTTTTCTCTTTTTCCATATATGTCTTTTGAAAGATATTCCCCTATTGACAAGAATCGTACATATGAGTACAATCATGTGATAACCTGTGGAGGTCTCAAGAAGCATCATATTTCACCAAATATTCCGTGGTTGTTTTCTTCAAGCGACCAAAATGTTTATACCATAATTTTTTTTCTTCTTCCTTGGAGAGAAAGCACGTATCTTCTTATTTAATAACAAGGTAGATATTCCCATTCCTATGATTTCCTTGCAAAATAACTGCAAAATATTTTCTCTTGATGACACATAATTTCTTAGAAAACTTATGGATTGTCTTGATTCGCATAACTGACTGACACTTAGTAAGTTTTGGCTAAGACCATCAATAACCAAGACATCTGCATGTCTCATGTATTTTCCCCAAAACATGATTTTCCCAAGCCAATAATTTTTAAGCCTTAATCATTACCAAATCTCATAATAAATTCCTTGTCACATTAGATTCCTATCACTAGTTACATATTTTTTTATATGCGAGGTGCATCCACTATAAATGATCCATATTCCATTGCGATATGATGATTTGAATAAAATATATACTACCACTTCCTGCTCGACTATCTTATTTTTAGTCCATGTTTTTTACTCCATACCTAGTAAAAATTGATAATATTGATCTCCCTTAAAGTATGATGGACTAGTTTCATCTTTCAATGATAAAAATCAATTATTCATTTTCAGCTAAGTTGGGGAAACATTGAATTCCTTCTTATGAACATATTCATTATTCTTCAACACATTTATCTGCATTGTTGATGAGAAATATCTTTCTATGTGACTGAATTCTCAACACCTAAAACAGTGATCATATAATTATGTCCCAGAATATTTATCTATGTATGGATGCCTCTATTGGTATCATTCCCTTAAGTATCTCTTGGCTATGGAAGATATATTTTTTGAGTGTCCCATTTTTTCACAACAATAAAATCTAATGTAGGGTGTATTTCTTTGTGGCAATAATGGACTACTGATTCTCCATTGGTTTATCAAAATCTTCTGATTCTAATTCGTACCCAAATCAATATTCAACCTTGGAGTTGGAGCTTGTATCCTAACATCAACCATTATTATTTTTTTTTGCATTCAAGCCCCATACAAGCTGTATTATTCTGATAAGTTGGTTTCCGTTCCTAACATTCCTTTTTCTGCTTCACTGGAACTCTAAATTCTACTTTTACCTTTTATGTTGACTCCATATCCTGCTTTTCAAAAAACAAGAGTTTATCTTAATCTTTAAGAATTATTCATAGGCTGACAAATTACTCTTCAGGTTATTCGATAAATTTGATTTGATATTCTATTATGCTTGTTAAAATATCAATTTCTCTTTTATGTTATTTGATTTTGAGCTTTTACTCAATATCCTTTTCTAAGATCTATAGCATTTAAGACTTCCATTTTTCAATTTCTTTATTTAGATCAGTATTATCTTCTTTTTAATACTGTATATAATGTTTGGCACCATGAATGACTATGTAAGATTTCATTGTTTTGGCTCTCCAAACATCTATTTCCTCAAGCGTGGATTCTATTTCAATCCTCATATCAATTCTTCCTTTAACTTATTCTTCACCACTGTTTCTTTCTTCTCTTTTTTGTGAGCTAACAACAACTGCAACCATTTAATTTGCTTCATGATTTTTTAATTCTTCCAAAACTTCTACCTCATAATCCTATGAATTTTCATATTATTTTGAAAGAAGATTCTTTTTTTTGAAGAATTTTTATCCTAAAATTTTTCTTACCTTTCATTTTGGTTGATTACTTCTTCATGAGAATTTGGACTTCATCCTCATCCTCATCTTTAATATTCTTATGGAAAATTGCTGCAAGATTTCCAACCTTACCATATCAAAAGCATGAAAGTGGAAGTTTCCCTTTGAACTTTCATTTTCTTATGTGTAAATTTGATGAATGCAATGACATGACTTCATATGTATCTTCTTCTTCCTTCCCATCATAGATGTTGAAATTTCTCATGGACTTGAATTCCAATTATTTAGAATTCCCCTTTTCCACATAATCCTTACCACCATGTCTCATTTCATATACAACAAGATTACTATGCAATCTATCCAATTTCCTCACCTTTGGATCTTTATCTTCTAATATAGAAACATTCAGATTTAATTGAGGTGGAAGCCTTTTCAAGAAGCGCTTTGAAAATATTTACATATCCAATAGTTTCTCTAAGACCTCACATGTGTTCCACAATAAAATTCACCTATTCAAATAATGAATCAAAATACTCATTAGGTTTCATTTTGAGATCCTCATACATCTTCCATAGAACCTTCAACTTTTCTTCTCTGACTTTTGAGTCTCCCACACAAATATTTAACAACATTTCTGACATAGCATGTTATGAATTACATGAAATCACCTTATTATAGATATAAATAGATAAGGATCCCCCTAAATCATTGATTTCATTGGAATCCACATCCAACTACCTTAGTCCAGCTTCGGACAAAGAACCACTGCTGATAATAGCTGAAATTTCATGCATCGCTACTATAAAAACATCCATTCCTAAAGATAGAAAGCAGTGCTACATCTGATTCTTCCTTAATTGAAAATTACAACCATTGAAAATTAGAATCCCTTTATGATTGAAAACATACATTTCTTCTACTAAGAGAGAACCACTGACATTCAACCTTTACCTTTGGTACCAACTGTTATCCCAACTAGGTTAAATATCATGAGAGGGGGTGAATTAGGGTATGATGGATTAAAATAAATTTCCTTCAGATATTCTTCTTTGTTAAACAAAACACTCTTCTCTCACTTTCCTTTAGTAATGTATGAAAATAAATGAAATCGTGGAAGAGACACAAAATTTTTACTTGGTTAAGCCTCACTGGGCTATGTCCAAGGAGAATAGAATGGTGATGTGTTGATGTACCAAATCAAATAAAGCTCACTACAAAATTACAAGGTTTGGTCTAGATAAATTCTATGCCTAGGCTCACTGACTTTATAATGTTTAGGTTTAGCTCATTGCTTTCCCTAGGGTCACTCCATTTTTCTCTTTCATTGGATCACTATTGATGGAAAGGTTCACCTTATTCCTCTTATTTTTCTCACTGATCCAAAATGGATCAACACACAGTTTATAGACATGTAGGACCCTTCATTATAAATAATTAATTAATCCTCAACTATATTTATATTCTCTTTTGAAGTTCTTTATGATATTCTCCTTTACTTATGTGAAAACACCGAGATTAAATAATTTTACTTTCCACAAAATTAGAACAGATTTCTCATTGCGGTAGAAACAATAATTACCTGTTCTTTAGAAAGATCTTCAATAGATGAAAATTTGTCCCTTAACTATCTTGAATGTAGTTGTGAATAATCTCCTTCTACAAGTATTGTTGAGTGGTGCGGATTCTCAATCTTGTTCTTCTACTTTTCAATTTAGATGTGACAATGATACTATTCATATGAAAATGTAAGAACACATCACCTTGAACAATTTTTTAGTGTGATACCCATGTGTGTGACCCTAGAGCATAACCCCTTTCATGAGATCCAGGCATGAATCCCTGGCATAAGACTCTGCAGTGAGACCCTAGCACAATAACATGGCATGAGTCCCTTCCATGAGTCTACTTTCACAATGAGCCTGTGTTCCCAATGATAGAATAATTTCACACTTCACAAGAGACCCTAGTTTGAGACTGATTTCTCACTTTGTGAGAAATCTTAGTGCGAGTCCACATTCAAGAGTCCCCTGGTGTAAACCCCTAGCACAATCCTTTGGCACATGTCTGCTTTGTGCTAGACCTTTTTTAGATCAAGCGCAACACTTACGCAATGTCAATCATGTATACTCTTTTTTAAGACCTCTCTGCAAGTATCTTTTGTGAGTTCTCTCCATGATAATCCTTCCTAGATGATGCTTATGATAAACCATTTATGCATAACTTCATCAATGTTTAAGGAAGGTTTAGGAGCAATTTTTAGGGATAAATCCACCACCTTAACTAGACAAATCACAGACAACCATCTATCTAATTATCATCATTCCCTCTGTATGTTCTGGGTGCGAGATAGGCTCATTATTTTCATGAGATCTGTGCGTGAACCCCTAGCATGAGTCTCTGATCCATATTCACACATTGCAAGAGTCTCAGGTCTATATCTGCATTCACACTTTGCGCGAGTCCTTGGATTTTATTCATGCTTTTCGTGGGTCCCTAGTCCTCATTCATGCTTTACGTGAGTCCTTGTTCTGTATTCACGCTTTTTGAAATTCCCTGGTCCACATTCATATTTTTCATGATTCCATGTTCTATATTCCTTCTTTTCTTGAGTTCTATTTCCCTTTTGCACAATATTTGTGTGCAAGTACCAAAGACAATCATTGGTTCTGCATGGTAAACCTTTATGAGATCCAAAGACAACTATGAGTGATGTGTGAGATCCCATCATGAGATCCAAATACAATCATGAGCGCTACATGAGATCCCATTGTGAGACTTAAATATAATCATTTGTTTTTCAGTATCCCATCCTGATATCACAATTCAATCTTGTGATTTCCAGTGTTGTTGTCTTCCAATGCTTTTTTGTGACCAATTGTGAGTTCCAAAGACAATTAAGAGTGCCACAAGAGATCACATCATGAGATCATTTCATCATTTTGTGCTCCACAAGTTCAGTTTAGCATTCACACTCACGCAAGTTATGTTCAGCATTTGTGCTTTTCATTCCTTCTTTGACAACCATCCTTTGTTAACATCCTCAAACCTTTTCAACAAACACAACCAACCCAAAAGAACTATCATGAGGGATTTTTTACCAACATATTAGTTCCAAAACATAAAATAGGTTATAAAATACCTTTTAAAATCTGATTTAACCAAAATAATACTTTGATGACCAGAAATGAAGGCATTAATGAAAAATGAGAAAATTATTATTCACATATATGATTAACCTCCATAATTCGTACAATGGTTTTGTTTATTGGAATAATATGATATATCAAAACAAATTGATATAATATA
The DNA here is from genome assembly GCA_963277665.1 of Viscum album. Classification (NCBI taxonomy): domain Eukaryota; kingdom Viridiplantae; phylum Streptophyta; class Magnoliopsida; order Santalales; family Viscaceae; genus Viscum; species Viscum album. Next base: position 1,269,067,284 of record OY728151.1, on the reverse strand, counting down.
TTCCATTAGTATTGTAAAATTCTAGTATATACATGATTCTAAAGATATTATGACTTGATGGATAAAGGAGGTGAGGAGAGGGTAGAATAATAAAATAAAATAAGATAGGTGGTTTGAGAACATTAAATCATGAATATCACCTCCTTTAAGGATCCCTCAAAGATAGTGGAATTTTTATTTGGGTGAGACCAGAAGCAGATGGATGCGGGGAGAGTGTTCAAGAGAGGTTTTGGTAGATATTTTATGAGTATAAAATCTTGTGAGGTAAATAGGGTGGTGGGTATTTGTATTTATACTTTAGGAGGGGTGGTTTAAAGTGATTATTTTATATTTAAATCCAAACAAATTTTTGTGGAATTAATTCCCAAAAATATGGATGATAATTAATGTTTTAGAGGATGGTTGGGTACTAAAAACACTTCAAAAACCCATTTAATGATGTAGTTTTTAGGTATTTTATGATTTTACCTTTTAACTTTAACCCGTTATTTTTTTCCCTATAGTGTGGTAAATCTTTTTTTACCATGATAATTTTTTATTCTAAAACATTAAAATGACCTTAAAATTTAATTTCGACCTTTTTATTCAAAATATGGATCCATTTTATATAATTCAATTCATATAATTGCAAAGATAATATTTAAAACAAATCCAATATATGTGATAAAAATGAGGGGTTTCAAGAACTATATTTTTCAAGAAAAAGATGTTTTTATATTAAATATATAAAAAATAATTATCATTATGTGAAATTAAATTAAAATTTTATGATATATAATATATAAATTTCATTAAACACATTCTACATTAGGGAATAATTTATTTATATAAAAATGAGAAACATTATGTACTTTAAAACAATTTTTAGAAAAATCCCATTTTTAAACCCAAAAATAAACTTCTCCAAAAATACAATATAAAGATGATTCGAGATAATTTATGTTGATGAAATATGATTAAATAATACTTATTTTTATTGAAATAATATTCAGAACATAATGGGACTTTTAAATTTAATAATTTATTGAAAAAATGATATTTTTACAAAAAAAATCGGAATTTTCATGATTCATTGACAAGGTAATCTTTTCAGAAGATTCATAAATATTGATATTAAGATAATTTTGACAATCTAAATCCAAAAATAATTTTTTTTCAAATAAGTTCTATAAAAGTTTCAAAAAATAAATTATATTTATATTCACATAGAAAGCAACAAAAGTTTCTTTTTAATGAAAACATATATTTTAAGAGTAAAATGAATTTACAAAAAATATGTTTTCATTTCCTATGTATAATTAAATTTATATTGAATATGGAATTATTATTTATTTTATAATATAGTTAATATTATTCACACTCTCCAATTTAATGTCTATTTTATAAGGATTGTGTAAAAATAATTATATTTTGGTGTTCGTTTAATCTCAGTGTTCAATGTAATGTAAGCTATCGTACATAGTGTTCTTCTAAAATCCAAGGGTGTTACATTCTACACTCCTTTAATTAATTAATTACTAAAAAATTTAACTTGTTATTTTAAATCATGTATTTGTCATATTAAAATAACCTTATGGAAATCCCACATTGTAAAAAGAGTTAATAAAACTTCTTCTTAAAAAGAGGGAATTAGAAATGAAAAGCTCACCAAAGAAATAAGTTTCCATATCGGAGAAAATTAGTGGGAATTGAAAACATGTACATGTAAATGAAATATAAATATCAATTTATGATGGGGGTGATAGAGAATATGGTCATTATAATGTTTACCATCACAAAACCATATATCTGTGATGGGTTAAAAGTCCATTGATTTCTTGTTAAGTTAATTAAATGAACAACATTTTTGTTCCAAAATAAATTTTTAGAGAGTTGAGGAATTATATTAATTCATAGAGTTAGAACATAAAGAAATATACTTATATTGAAGGTAGAGTTTCATCCATTAAAAAATTTCCACCAAAAAACACATCTTTATCTCAAAAAGTCAATAAAATTTAAAAATATTCTATTTATCTTATTTAGAAAGGGTTCCCAAAACAATATTATCCAATATCTGTCACACCATTCAAATAAAGAAGAACTATGTTACACTAACTAGGACACTACTTAAGCTAGTGGTAGTAAATGCACCTTGTCTCCCTTCGGTTATGGGTTCACGTCTCATGAGCTTGCTAGATGCGATGGGTTGTCGCCTAACCTATAGGTTTAATTTTTTTGTAAAAATATAATAACATAATCATTAAATTATTAAAACAAAATAAACTTAATATATTCATCATTAAAGAAATGTTTTAACATTAAATTTTAAATCATACATTTCATATTGTATTCCCATATTGCATAATTCTTTCAGGGAGTCTTTGGTAATTCAATGAAAAAGTCTATAGTAATGTCATGTGTTACTCAAAGAAATGAGTATCCAAAAAAATTGAATTTTTTTATGCATAGAACACAAAAATTCATTTTTAATGGATCATGTGACCCATATTGAGAGGCAATTAATTCCTTTCTTCTTAGAAAAATTTCCAATACCAGTATGGTTGGAACATGTTTTCCAATATGAATAAAAACATTAAAATTAAAAACATCATTCAATTTTGAACATAAACCATTCCATTAATGGCTAACCTTATGAATCTTCCAAAATATCAAGATATAAAACCTTAGAAACATGTTTATTGAATTTCCAAAATCAACTTACCATTAATCTCTTAAACAACAAGAAGTATATATTAATCGTCAAACAAAAAACATGTGTACACTTTCATCATGTATTCTATTGAAAAAAAATATTAATTACCATAAATCCTTATTGATAATAAGAATGATCCCTTATTAAATATATAAAACACATATTATTGGATATATTCTTAAATCCAATTTTTTTCCAACACCACCAATGGTGGAAGAAACAACTTAGTCAACAAATTATTAATCCACTCCATGGTAGTGAGTACTGTACAATTTAATTTATTCATATTAGTCATATCTCCTTACCAACATCATTATATCAACCTCAGGAACATATTATTGGTTATCTATCCTTTAATCAAGTGTAGTCGAAAAGAGAGAATTTCCATTGAATCACTTTTCCTGGTCATTGGTTCCATTAATCATATGATCTAAAATCATTAAAGAAAAGTATTACAGTATAGTCCTTATACATTTCACAATTCTGATAATTTCATTAAACACATTTCTAGATAAAAAACACAATGACAATAATCATTCCATTTTAGCTATATCAATACATAATCTTGACATTGATCACATAGATTCTTTGGAGATATATTACTTTGATGCTTAGGGAATTTATTTACTTTATTCTCAATCTCCTAATAGTTAAAGCATTTCACATTTGGATTTTCTTAATTCCCCATGAAATCACAAGAATGGTGTCATTTTTCTCCACACATGAAGGAAACTAAATTTTCTTTTAAGCATATACCAAGTTGATTCCATGAACAATTATAACTTGCTTGAAAATTATTCTTTCCCTTTCTTAATTTAACAATCATTTCCACTTCCATCCTATTGTTCACTCACTACTACAATACAGGGCTTTAACAATACTAGAAATGGCCTTTATCAGTTCTATAAGAGCACTGATAATGTGAGTGACTTTAAAAGCCTATGAATTTTTTCATTCACTACTGGAATTTGGTCTTTTCCCAACGGTAGTATACCAACGGTTTACTTAAACCGTTGCTATAGTGAGCCTTTTCCAACGGTTTAATTAAACCGTTGGCAAAGGGAATTTCGGTGGACCCTTTCCCAACAGTTCACTGGAACCGTTGGGAAATGTGTGACTTTGCCAACAGTTTTTATAAACCGTTGGCAAAGGTTTTCCCCAAATTCCAAAATATGATCTCCTCTCCCCATTCGGACAGAGCCCTAATCTATTCGCTCTGCTGCTCTCACGAACCCCATCTGACTCCACAGCTCTCGCAAATCCGAACACCAGTACCCCCCATCCCAACAGGTACACCCCCATACGAATAGGTAAAATTTGATCTCAACCATATTGTTGTAGTTGTTTTAATGAATATATTTTTTCCAGGTGTTGGTGGTTTACTTGATTATTGAAATTAATATCTAAATAGGATATTGTTTGTGTTTGTGAAGACTTATTTAATGTTTTTATATTCTATGTTTGGAAGGAGAGTGTTCAAAACATGTAAATCAGAGTTGGGGGAGGCTATCGTGAACGTTTACATGTTTTGGATAATGGATTGTGGGAATTATGGATTGTGTTCAAACCAATTTGATATGTTTTGGATAATGTATTGTGCGGGTAGGGGGTGTCCACGGGGGTGGGCGGGTTGTCTACGGGGGTGGGCGGGGATGTCCATGGGGGTGGGAAAGGCTGTCCACGGGGGTGGGCGGGGCTGTTTGGGGGTGTGGGATGTCCTGGGGGTCTCGGTGGGGTGTCCTGGTGGGGGAGGGGTGTGTGGGGTGTCCAGGGGGGTGGTATGTCTAGGTGGTGGTGGTGGGGTTGTAGGGGAGGGGGGTGTGGGTTGTTTGGGAGGGTGGTCGGGGCTATCCAGGGGGGTACGGGGTGTCTAGGGGGGTACGGGGGTGGGCGGGTTGTCCACAAGGGTGGACGGGCTGTCCACGGGGGTGGTCGGGCTGTCAAGGAGGGGTGGGCGGGTTGTCCAGGGGTGGGTGGGTGGGCTGGCCATGGGGGGTAGGGGTGTCCAGGGGGTGGGCTATCCAAGGGGGGTGGGGGCTGTCCATAGGGAGAAGGGGTGTCGAGGGGGGTGGGTGGGCTGTCCACGGGGGTGGTTGGGCTGTCTAGGGGGTAGGGGGTGTCCACGAGGGTGGGCGGGGATGTCCAGGGGGTGTGGGTTGTCCTGGGGGTCTGGGTGGGGTGTCCTGGTGGGGGAGGGGTGTGTGGGGTGTCCAGGTGGGGTGGTATGTCTAGGTGGTGGTGGTGGGGTTGCAGGGAAGGGGGTGTGGGCTGTTTGGGAGGGTGGGCGGGGCTATCCAGGGGGGGTACGGGGTGTCCAGGGTGGTACGGGGTGTCCAAGGGGGTACGGGGGTGGGCGGGCTGTCCACAAGGGTGGACGGGCTGTCCACGGGGGTGGCCGGGTTGTGAAGGAGGGGTGGGCGGGCTGTCCAGGGGGGGTGGGTGGGCTGGCCATAGGGGGTAGGGGTGTCCAGGGGGTGGGCCGGCTATCCAAGGGGGTGGGGGGCTGTCCATAGGGAGAAGGGGTGTCGAGGGGGTGGGTGGGCTATCCACGGGGGTGGTTGGGATGTCTAGGGGGTAGGGGGCGTCCACGGGGGTGGGAGGGTTGTCCACGGGGGTGGGCGGGGCTGTCCACGGGGGTGGGAAAGGCTGTCCACGGGGGTGGGTGGGGCTGTCCAGGGGGTGTGAGCTGTCCTGGGGTTCTGGGTGGGGTGTCCTGGTGGGGTAGGGGTGTGTGGGGTGTCCAGGGGGGTTGGTATGTCTAGGTGGTGGTGGTGGGGTTGCAGGGGAGGGGGGTGTGGGCTGTTTGGGAGGGTGGGTGGGGCTATCCCGGGGGGGTTCGAGGTGTCCAGGGGGGTACGAGGGTGGGCGGGCTGTCCACATGGGTGGACAGGCTGTCCACGGGGGTGGTCGGGCTATCAAGGAGGGGTGGGCGGGCTATCCAGGGGGGTGGGTGGGCTGGCCACAGGGGGTAGGGGTGTCCAGGGGGGGTGGGCGGGCTATCCAAGGGGGTGGGGGGCTGTCCATAGGGAGAAGGGGTTTCGAGGGGGGTGGGTGGGCTATCCACGGGGGTGGTTGGGCTGTCTAGGGGGTAGGGGGTGTCCACGGGGGTGGGTGGGTTGTCCACGGGGGTGGGCGGGGCTGTCCACGAGGGTGGTAAAGGCTGTCCACGGGGGTGGGCGGGGCTGTCCTGGGGGTGTGGGATGTCCTGGGGGTCTGGGTGGGGTGTCCTGGTGGGGGAGGGGTGTGTGGGGTGTCCAGGGGGGTTGGTATGTCTAGGTGGTGGTGGTGGGGTTGCAGTGGAGGGGGGTGTGGGCTGTTTGGGAGGGTGGGTGGGGCTATGCCAGGGGGGTACGGGGTGTCCAGGGGGGTACGGGGGTGGGAGGGCTGTCCACAAGGGTGGACGGGCTATCCACGGGGGTGGTCGGGCTGTCAAGGAGGGGTGGGTGGGCTGTCCAGGGGGGGTGGTTGGGCTGGCCACGGGGGGTAGGGGTGTCCAGGGGGGTGGGCGGGCTATCCAAGGGGGTGGGGGGATGTCCATAGGGAGAAGGGGTGTCGAGGGGGGTGGGCGGGCTATCCAAGGCGGTGGTGCTATAGTGGTTTTGGATTGTTTGAGGTACTCTTAGTGTATTATAAACCCTCATTTGTTCCATATTCATTTAAATTGATTTAATATCATTTTTTTTTGACACACACCATTATATCCTCTCAAACTATATTTAGATTGTATTTTCAATCGTATGGTGTTAAATATTTTAGTAAATGTTCACACTAGCTTCTTTTATGTGTTCTAGGGGTTTAGACTAATGACAGGGCTGCATGATTATTATGGGGGTATTCTTTTCATATAAATATACTTATACACCCCGACCCCCTTGGACAACCTGACCACCCCCACGGATAGCCCGCCCACCTGGACACCCCGACCCCCCTAGACAGCCCCCACCCCCTGGACACCTCCGACCCCCCGGACGGCCCCACCACCCCCTAGACACCCTGCACCCCCTGGACATGCCACACCCCCTTGGACAGTCCCGCCACTCCCATGATCCTCATCATACTCCTCATCCTGATCTACTTGGAGAAGTTATAGTATAAAACTCATATACTCCCAACAAGACCCTTAAGGATTATGTATTCCTTGATCCACTTCCAATATCTTACTGGTCAATTCGTGAATATAGGCATTAGAAATTTTGTATCTTATTTTCTTATATACACTATATTTTGTTGTATTTCTTAATATGATTCTCATATAGAGTAATGTGTCAGTAATGCTTTTATATAGAGTAAACAATTTTCATTTACGTAAATATTTTTTTGATTAAACTTTATTATTATTGAATTGCTTTGAAATGACTTATTGCGATTTTTTTACATAATGGATAGAAGTTGGATGTACGAAACTGATCGGATTTCAACCGATTTTCAAAATAATTTGAACAACATTCTAGATTTTGCATTTGACAAGGCTTCAGATAGTGGTCGCATACACTGCCCATGTTTTAATTGTGTTGGAAGACCTTGGTTGAGCCGTGAAGCAGTTAGCTATCATATAACCAAATATGGTTTCCAAACAAACTATTATGTGTGTTATCACAATGGAGAGAAAATGGAATCTCAAAATGTTGATGATCCAAATGATAGGACTGAATTGGAGAGTTTGATATATGATTGGTTTCCATTTATTCGACATCATGAGAAGGAAAGGATGTCCAGCCAACAAGATTTCAATACAATCACACATGATGCGTCCAATGAAAATGATGATGTTTATAGGATGAAAAAATTGAATGATACTATGATGACTCCAGTATATCGGCAATGTGATAAAATGAAAAAGTTGGAATTTTTAATCCGATTGTTTCATGGGAAAACTATGTATGGGATTTCAAATACTGCAATTGATTATATTCTTACCTTCTTGAAGGACTTACTTCCAGATGATGCAGATATTCCCTCAAACCACTATATGGCATAGAAGTTGGTTGATAAACTTGGATTCTCAAAAAAAAATCATGCTTTCCCGAATGATTGAAGCTTATTTTGGGAGGAAACTACTAAAAGAAATGATTGTATAAAATGCGGAACCTCCTGATGGAAGCCAAAAGATAATGGAACACCATCTCGTGTACCACAAAAATTAATGTGGCACTTTCCATTGATCCCCAGATTACAGAACCTTTTCATGTCTGAGGAAATATCCGTAAAAATGCGATGGAATGACACCGAGAGAAAAAAAGAATAATGAAGAGTTGGTTCACCCTGCAGATGGACTTGCATGGCAGAGATTTGATGCTCGATATCCTGAATTTTCAGCCGACGTGCGTAATGTGAGACTGGGTCTTTCATGTGACGGTTTTAATCCATTTGGGCAGATGCTTACTTCGCACAGCACATGGCCGGTTTTCATACACATTTATAACCTTCCCCCTTGGTTGTGTATGAAAAATCCTTACACTTTCTTGAGTATACTGATATCTGGCCCTTCTGATCCCGGCAATGATATAGATGTATACATGCAACCTTTAATAAAAGAGTTGAAACTTCTTTGGGATGTGGGTGTTCCCACATACGATGCATCTTCGAAAGACATATTTCAGATGCGTGCTACACTTATGTGGACTATCAATGATTTTCCTGCTTATGCAATGATGTCTGGATGAAGCACAAAAGGAAAATTTTCATGTACTGTTTTTATGAAGAATACTCGATCGAGAAGACTGAAATATCGTCGTAGTTTTAGTTTTATGTGACATCGATGATTCTTGCCAATGAACCATCCATATAGAAACAATCGTCGATGATTTGACAATACCATGGAGAATGACGATCCACCTCAGTGTACGTCTGGAACTGATGTGCTTAATGAATTGAAATATTTCAGTTATTCATTCGGGAAGAGTGTAATGAAATCTAGAAAGAGGAAAAAATTTTCCAATGATACCTGTTACAATTGGAAGAAGAAGAGTATATTCTTTGAGTTGTCATATTGGTCAACCAACTTGTTATGTCATTGCTTAGACGTAATGCACATTGAAAAAAATATATGTGAAATGTTGCCTTCGATTCTTCTAAATGTCAAGGGGAAGACAAAAGATGATTTACGATCTCGGCGCGACTTGGTAGATTGGGGGATCAGACCAGAATTGCATCATGTCTGTATCAGTAAAAATAAATGGCAAGTTCCATGTGCTTCTTATGTGGTGACTCCTGCTGAAAAAAATCAATTTCTGGAAGTGCTAGAGACTATTAAAGTTCCTGATGGCTATTCAAGCAATATATCAAAACGGGTCAATAGAAAAGAGTTGAAGTTGAAATCTTTGAAATCTCATGATTATCACGTCCTTTTGCATGAGTTGATTCCAATAGCAATCAGCCATCTCTTGTCCAATAATGTTAGTGTCTCAGTTATTCGGTTGTGCTATTTGTTTAGAGATCATTGTGCTAAGAGGTTGTCCAAACCCCTCGTGCAAAAACTGTTGGCAGAGACACCATTAATTTTGTGTGAGTTAGAGAAAATATTCCCTCTATCATATTTTACATGCATGTTGCATCTGACTGTCTATATTTCTACCGAAATACTTCTTGGAGGACCCGTTGCTTTCCGTTGGATGTATCCAACTGAAAGAAACATGTGCACATTGAAATCATATGTTCAGAACAGGAATTATCCCGAATGTTCTATTGTGAACGGTTACTTGGCTCAAGAATGTATGGATTTCTGCTCAATGTATTTGTCTGATCATACTACGAGAATAAACAGACCAATGAGAAATGAAGAAGAACAGTATGGGAAAATTGAACCCAGTTTTCCATCACTTCCTCAGACAGGAAGAATTCCGGGATCATATACATTGACAACATTAAGCCTTGAAGAGCGAGAGATGGCACATCGCACAGTGTTGTTCAATTGTGATTTGTTCGATGAGTATATAAATTATGTTAATTATACATGTAACTCTTATCTTATATCTTGTAATTTTAAATATTTGTTAAACTATTATTATTTTTATCTACAGTGAACATAAAGAATTGATATATAGAAAGCATCGTTCTTTATCTTTGAGAAAGAAGGAGACTTTGCATAGCAAAGGGTTTTCTGCTTGGTTGAAATTGAAGGTAAAAATATTTCTGTAATAACTAAATAAAAATAATATTTAATTAAGTTTACTATTTGTTTATATTTCAGGTATCGAGTTTTCCTACAGACTCTGTTTCTGAGGAAATAAGAGCTTTGGCGTTTGGTCCTAATACCATGGTTCGTGCTTGTAAATCACTTGTGATCAATGGATACAAATTTGTTATCACTGAACGAGCAAGAAACATGAGAACACAGCATAATGGTGTTATGCTAACTGCCACAACAGACTGTTATGCCAGTTCATCGGACACTAGACCTCATTCTGAAAATATTGCTTATTATGGTGTCGTGGAGAAAATAATAATTTTGGATTATTACTCGCATGGTCGAGTCACGATGATGAAATGTCAATGGTTTGATTCAATGATGAGGCAAGGCACCTTTATTGATGATTGTGGATTTCGAGTTATTGACATGACTCGCACTCTTTCCACCGATGAACCATATGTATTGGCATCAATGGTGAAACAAGTTTTTTATGTCAAAGATCATCTTCATAATAAATTTGGTGTAATTATTGAATTAAATCCCAGACATGTTTTTGATGATGATGATGATGAAGTTGACACTATCCCTACTACAATTGGAAGCAATCCGTTTATTACTTATGATGACCCCAACAACTCAATTTTCAGAGTTTATTGTGAACCCGATGTTGTGGTGGGAAATATATAGAATCATACAGTCGTGTTCTCACCTACATGTTTCACCTACATCATTCAGAGTGTGTATCCTAGTACTTACCTTCATAACACCATAAATCTTCTGTTTCATTATTCTCTTTTTATCATAATGGTTTTTCTATATTTTGTTTTTTGGGTTACACATTAGTTATCTGTTTCTAATTACTTCCATATTTGTTTTCATTGCAGGAAATGACACCCATTGAAGAGAGGCGGTGGAAAAAGATGACAGATAATAATCGTCGCATGGTACAGATGGGTGTTCCTCCACTCATCCATGTTGTGAGTATTTTATTTCAAATATAAATATTTCAATAACTTATAATATCATGTGTTTACTTTTCTGTCAAACTTTTTTTCAGGATCCACACCCTAGATGACAGATATCTGACGAGGAGCCTGATATTGCTCCCAGTAGAGAGGTTGGTGGTACGATGGCTCATGGGGCGAGAGTTAGACGATCCACTACCACAGACGTATCTTCTACACCCTATTTTGATCCTGGCGTATCATCAGGGACATATGAGATATTTAGACCTCTGATGTTTACACCACCAGCTGGCCAGACGTCTATGCCATCATCTTTTTCTTCTGGTTCATTATCTCCAGGTTATTATATTCCACCTTCTTCAACTCCTGCTACGACACAGTATATGGATGAGGAGCATACACTGAGGGACACTCCACCTGTACAGGATATTCCTTCAGCTTCTGCACCCATTGATCCGACTACCACAGGTATATTTATATAACTCTATCAAACTTTTATACCAAAATTTATTTTTATTATAACTTGTATTGATATTATTTTTCTTTAATAACAGATTCATCTAGAGATATGAGGTGGGGGAGGGGGCATACTCGCTTGCGTGCGGTATGGAACCGCCAGACACAGTTGATGGTAGAATACAATGTTGATGGAAAAATGATTGAGAAATCTGGGTAGCAATGTCGGGGTTTTTTGGCGACGCTAGCCAAATACTCCGATATCATTCCGGTCAGCCCTCTCTCTTGGAGACATCTGCCACCCGAAGTCAAGGATAACGCGTGGGCACAAATATGGGTAAAAAATCTATTGGATTTAATGTAGTATATTTTTGTATTTAAATGAACTAATCAATTTGGTTTCAGCTTGGATTTAACTTCCCTGATGGTGAAGGTGCACGATCAACGCGTTTAAAAGAACTAGGAGAGCTTTGGAGAGCTTATAAGCATGAGCTGTATGTTGGTTGGTGTGATAGAGTGGGCACAGAGTTAGAGACATTACCTATCGTGGATGACTGCCTGATAGAGAAATATCGCCAAATGATTACCCATTGGGTGACTGCCAAATTTAAGGTATTAATCTCATTTGAGTTATTTAAATGAGAGTTTTCATATTTTGCATTAATATAATATTATTAATTATTAATCATTATTTAGGAATCTTCTGAAAAAAACAAAAAAACATTGATTCAACGAAATACCTCCACACTTTGGGGTGCACAACAATGTCAGATCATGAGAGGCAGCAGGTACGATATAGTTGTTTATAATTTTTCTTTAGGACTTTTTCTTTTTATTGGATCCTACTTAAATTATGTGATTTATTGAATAATGAATATATGATTATACTTTCACTTTATATTGTTTCAATGTCATTACAGAAGCACAAAATGAATATTGAAGGACGTATCCCTCGAGCAAAATTGTTTTGCTCGAGTAGAAGAAAAAAAAATATGGAACTGTAGTAAATGAACCGACCCAAGATAAGATTATAAGTTTTAATTTGTTTATTTCAAAGTTTAATATCTAATTTTAAATTTAATAATCTATTAATATTTTTTACAGGCTGCTTTAGAGGCTCTTGATGCCCAGGAGCCTGACAATTTTGGTCCACATGATCATTTATATCAGGTTTTGGGAGATGATCACTCTGGTCGAGTACGCTGCCGATCTGGTAAGAATATAGTCCCGACGATGTATTGTTCGTCTCCAGGTATCCATTCTAGTACCACCGATTTGGAATAGGTCAAGGAGCATGAAAGACAGTCTGATAAAAGGGTCACAGATTTGGAAGTACAAGTTCAAACAAGAGACAGAGAATTTATGAAACTGATGAGAGATTTATCTTCATCACTTCCACCAGAGGCTAGTGCGGCATGTCAGACATTTATGTCGTCAATGGGTGCATCATCTAATGCACCAGGCGGCAGCTCCAGTGGAGATCGAGATGATGACGTTCCTGGTGATGGCGAGGATGCTGAAGAGGAAGAGGGCGAGGATGAGGATGTGGACGAGGGTGAGGATGGGGCCGAGGGCGAGGATGGGGCCGAGGGAGAGGATGATGCCGAGGATGAGGACGAGGATGAGGACAGAGATGGCGGTGAGGATGAGGCTGATGATGATAGTAGTGATGGTGATGGTGATCAGAGGCAGATTGATCCACTACATTTTTGAATTCTGTATAACTCTTTATTTTTTAACATGGTTTTCCACTTTGGGGTTTTCCTCTGCTTCATAGGGATGTTGCATTCAGATTCTGCTTTTTGCACTTCATTCTTATTGTATGATTAGTCTACTACATAGACCTTTAGTATTCCTTGGTACTGTGATGCTCATTTTTCTATTTTTTTTACCTAGCTTTCTTAGTTAGCCATGTATTTCATGTTTATGCATGTGGAAGATGATATGGAAAATGTGCTTTGAAGTAGTGGCCGACACCACTAACATTTATTTGAAATGGACAGGATTTTAAGTGAAAACAACAACTGGCACACGGAATATAGACCAAATGCATTCGGATTCTGTTTAAACTATAGGACAATGATCCATGGGTCATATGTGATGTGTACGAGTCAACTCCGCCTCAATTCGAGGTCCAGTGTGGCCGGTACCCCTCAAAGTGTCTTTCTTTTGTTTAAAATTGATGCGCTTTTAAGTAAAAAAACCACATACGGAAAATGGACCAAACACATTCAGATACTATTGATACTTTAGGACATGTATCAATGGGTCATTTGTGGCATGTAGGAGTCAACCCTACCTCAATCCGAGGATCGGTGTGGCCGGCACCACTCAAAGTGTCTAACTTTTATTTGAAATGGACATGATTTTAAGTGAAAACAACAACTAGCATACAGAAAACTGACCAAAGACATTAGGATACTATTTATACTTTTGGAAATGTATCCATGGGTCATATGTGATGTGTACGAGTCAACCCCTCCTCAATCTGAGGGCCGGTGTGGCTGGGACCACTCAAAGTGTCTTTCTTTTGTTTAAAATGGATGCGCTTTTAAGTAAAAAAAATCACATACGAAAAACTGACCAAATGCACTCGGATGTTGTTGATACTTTAGGACATGTATCCATAGATCATTTGTGACATGTACGAGTCAACCTTGCCTCAATCCGAGGTGCGGTGTGGCCGACACTACTCAAAGTGTCTAACTTTTCTTTAACATGGACAATAGTTTAAGTTAAAACATCAACTAACATATGGAATACTGACCAAACGCATTCAGATTCTGTTAAAACTGTAGGAAAACGATCCATGGGTCATTTTTGACGTGTACGAGTCAACCCCACCTCAATCTCAGGGCCGGGGTGGCCAGGACCACTCAAAGTTTTTCACTTTTCTTTGAGATGGACAACAGTTTAAGTTAAAACAACAACTGACATACGGAAAACCAACCAAACGCATTCGGATTCTGTTGAAACTTTAGGAAAATGATCGATGGGTCATATGTGAAATGTACGAGTCAACCCCGCTTCAATCCAAGGGCCGGTGTAGTCGGGACCACTCAAAGAGTGTCACTTTTCTTTGAAATGGACAACAGTTTAAGTTAAAACAACAACTCACATACGGAAAACGGACCAAAGGCATTCGGATACTGTTTATACATTAGGAAATGTATCCATGGGTTATATGTGACGTGTACGAGTCAACCCCTCTTCAATCTGTGGGCCGGTGTGGTCGGGACCACTCAAAGTGTGTCACTTTTCTTTGAAATGGACAACTGTTTAAGTGAAAACAACAATTGGCATATGGAAAACCGACCAAAGACATTCAGATACTGTTGATACTTTAGGAAATGTATCCATGGGTCATATGTGACGTGTACGAGTCAACCCCGCCTCAATCCGAGGGCCGGTGTGGCTGGGACCACTCAAAGTGTCTTTCTTTTGTTTAAAATGGATACGCTTTTAAGTAAAAAAAAACCACATACGAAAAACTGACCAAACGCACTCGGATATTGTTGATACTTTAGGACATGTATCCATAGGTCATTTGTGACGTTTACGAGTCAACCCCGCCTCAATCCGAGGCGCGGTGTGGCCGACACCACTCAAAGTGTCTAACTTTTCTTTAACATGGACAACAGTTTAAGTTAAAACATCAACTGACATACAGAAAACTGAACAAACACATTAGGATTCTATTTAAACTGTTGGAAAACGATCCATGGGTCATTTTTGACGTGTACAGGACAACCCCACCTCAATTCGAGGGCCGGTGTGGCCAGGACCACTCAAAGTTCGTCACTTTTATTTGAAATGGACACCAGTTTAAGTTAAAACAATAACTGACATACGGAAAACCAACCAAACGCATTCGGATTCTGTTGAAACTTTAGGACAACGATCTATGGGTCATATGTGACGTGTACGAGTCAACCCCACCTCAATCGGAGGGCTGGTGTAGTCAGGACCCCTCAAAGTGTGTCACTTTTCATTGAAATGGACAATAGTTTAAGTTAAAACAACAACTGACATACGGAAAACGGACCCAAGGCATTCGGATACTATTTATACTTTAGGACATGTATCCATGGGTCATATGTGACGTGTACGAGTCAACCCCTCCTCAATCCAAGGGCCGGTGTGGCCGGGACCACTCAAAGTGTGTCACTTTTCTTTGAAATGGACAATTGTTTAAGTTAAAACAACAACTGACATACGGTAAATGGAACAAAGGCATTTGGATACTATTGATACTTTAGGACATGTATCCATGGGTCATTTGTGACATGTAGGAGTCAACCCCTCCTCAATCCGAGGGACGGTGTGGCCGGTACCACTCAAAGTGTCTTTCTTTTGTTTAAAATGGATGCGCTTTTCAGTAAAAAAACCCACATATGGATAACCAACCAAACGCATTTGGATTCTATTGAAACTTTAGGACAACGATCCATGGGTCATTTTTGACGTTTACGAGTAAACCCCGCCTCAATCTGAGGCGCGGTGTGGCCGGAACCACTCAAAGTGTCTATCTTTTCTTTGAAATGGACAACAATTTAAGTTAAAATAACAACTGACATACGGAAAACCGACCAAACGCATTCGGATTCTGTTGAAACTTTTGGACAACGATCCATGGGTCATATGTGACGTGTACAAGTGAACCCCGCCTCAATCCGAGGCGCAGTGTGACCGGTACCACTCAAAATGTCTAACTTTTCTTTGAAATGAACACCAGTTTAAGTTAAAACAACAACTGACATACCTAAAACCAACCAAATGCATTCATATTCTGTTGAAACTGTAGTAAAACAATTCATGATTCATATGTGATGTGTACGTGTCAACCCCGCCTCAATCCGAGGGCCGGTGTGGCCGGTACCACTCAAAGTGTCTTTCTTTTGTTTAAAACGGATGCGCTTTTAAGTAAAATAAACGACATACGGAAAACCGACCAAACACTTTTGTATTCTGTTGAAACATTAAGAAAATGATTTATGGGTCATTTGTGATGTATACGAGTCAACCCCACCTCAATCTGAGGTGCGGTGTGGCCGACACCACTCAAAGTGTCTAACTATTATTTGAAATGGACAAGATTTTAAGTGAAAACAACAACTTGCATACGGAAAACCGACCAAACACATTCGGATTCTGTTGAAACTTTTGGAAAAAGATCCATGGGTCATATGTGACGTGTAAGAGTCACCCCCGCCTCAATCCGATGGCCGGTGTGGCCGGGAACTCTCAAAGTTTGTCACTTTTCTTTGAAATGGACAACGGTTTAAGTTAAAACAACAACTGACATACGGAAAATGGACCAAAGGCATTCGGATACTGTTTATACTTTAGGACATGCATCCATGGGTCATATGTGACGTGTACGAGTCAACCCCTCCTCAATCCAAGGGCCGGTGTGGCCGGGACCACTCAAAGTGTCTTTCTTTTGTTTAAAATGGATGCACTTTTAAGTAAAAAAAACCACATACGGAAAACTGACCAAAAACATTCGGATACTATTGATACTTTAGGACATGTATCCATTGGTCATTTGTGACGTGTATGAGTCAACCCCACCTCAATCCGAGGTGCGGTGTGGCCGACACCACTCAAAGTGTCTTTCTTTTGTTTAAAATGGATGCGCTTTTAAGTAAAAAAACAACATACGGAAACCCGACCAAACGCTTTCGGATTCTATTGAAACTTTAGGAAAATGATACATGGGTCATTTGTGATGTGTAAGAGTCAACCCCGCCTCAATCCGAGGCGTGGTGTGGCTGGAACCACTCAAAGTGTTTCACTTATCTTTGAAATGGAAAACAGTTTAAGTTAAAACAACAACTGACATACGGAAAATAGACCAAAGGCATTCGGATACTGTTGATACTTTAGGACATGTATCCATGGGTCATTTGTGATGTGTACGAGTCAACTCTGCCTCAATCCGAGTCGCGGTGTGGATGACACCACTCAATGTCTCTCTTTTATTTCAAAAGGAAATCATTTTAAGTGAATACAACTGAAATTTACACTCATCAACGACTCTTTTTCATGAGTTTGGTAGTTTCACTCATGGGGTCATAAGTGACGAGACTCCTAAGAAAATATCTTTTCACCATATATTATAAACAATACAAGTTCAATGCAAAATTCATCACAAATCATTACATACCAAAACCTAGTATCACAAAAAAAATGGGATTTGAGTCAATTTGAAGGTCTTATTCAACTCTAATAGATATTTATCAAACTATTCTGCCTATTAGAATTTGATGGGTGAGGTGAATAACCACCGGATGATTGTTGTCATTTGTTTTTTGGGATATTTTAGGTGTTTTTATGCTGTTTGAAGTTTGTATGTGGCTTTTGTGATATTTTTTATGCAGGTGTATAGTGGAGGGTATACTGAGGGTTGTTGTGCACTTTTTTGTTATGCAGGTGTAGCTTCTGGGGGGGCTTCTGGGTGCTGCTGTGCAGTAGTTTTGGGAAACAATTTACCAACGGTTCTGAACCGTTGGTAAATTGTTTTCCAGATTTCTCAGAACCTATACTAACGGTTTAAATGAAACTGTTGGTAAAGGGCTTTCCCCACGCCTTACTGGCCAACAGTTTGGAAAACCGTTGGTATACCCTATACCAATGGTTTTCCAGCCTATAGCAACTGTTATAAACCGTTGGTATAGCCTACTTTTCCAGTAGTGATTGTTTAAAAAGCACTAATAAAGGTGTTATTTATCATCACAAAAAAAATAATAAATATAACATTTATCATATCCTTTAAAAGTGCTGATAACGGTTCCATTTATTAGTGCATTAATTTAACACCGCTAAAGGAACCCTTTATCAACACTTTTATGAGAACTGAAAAAGGACCTTTTATCAGTGCTGATAGAAGCACTGATAAAGTATACATTTTTCACCAATTTTCGAAGTGCTGATAAATTTTTTCGTTATCAGGGATTTTTAAAGCATTATAAAGGGCCATAATGTAGTGTGCTATAACAGAACAATATAGCACCACTTCTTTGTGCTCTTATAGAACACCACAATGCTAGAAACACACCAAAAAGACACTAGATATCAACAAAAACAAGTCCCAATATAGAATTTAAATGAAATGAAATTTACAACACAAATACGATAAAAACCATATATTATAGAATTTTAAAACATTTTTTATACAATTACATATATAAAAATTATAACATACATTCAAAAACAATAATAATTGTCAACGTTACCATGATTTCTATTGAATTTCTTTATCAAAATGTCAACACTGCATGAGTAGTTTCAAACAAACCACCTAAACTCCAAAAAAAAAGAATACACCTGTATATGAAAATAATTATTATTTGTAATAATAAAAAAAAAATTAAAAAAAAATATGAAACCATAAATTAATTTTATAGAAAATTGTTTTATTGTGAAAATATCATGATTACCTCTATGATTGAGTAGAGACAACAACGTTTCTATTCTTGCAAAGGAATGAAAAATAGACAAAATTCTTCTAAAATAAACAAACTCTATAAGGAATAATAAAAATTAAATCAATGTTCTATTATTTAATTTTTATGTAAAATCGAGAAAGTATATCATAAAATTACATTTTCATCTATCTAAAGGGTTTACATCATTATAGTTTTTTCTTCTGAGGTATTGGTAACATCATATTGTGTAGAAGACATTTTATGTATGAGCAGAAACATTTAATTTAGATTATGTTAATGCAGTAGAGAACATATAATATTACTAGAAAAAACATAAAATATTAATTATTTTTTCCTTTTCATTTTTATCTCTCAATTTTTTTAAAGGATTCAAGGATTTGGCTCCTCTTTCTAGAATCCAAATCCCCTCTTCGGTGTCCCCACTAATGTAAAATAAATTATCTACATTGGAAACAACATGAACTAATTTTTATGTCCCAATTAAAGGGTCATCCTTGATTGAATTTTCATTCAACTCAGCATTTTTTTTATCGTCAATAGGAAAATCAACGAATTCTTGTTTATTGGATCAAAGACATAAAATAAATGCATAGATTGTGAAGCAATTATGAACAACTTGTCATTTCCCCCTTCTACACTAAAATTCACCTTCCAAAATCCCATTTCATCAACTTAATCTCCATTGATATTGACAACCCATTTTCCATAAAAAAGAGGCAATTGAAATATTATATAATCCAAATTTTATATCTATTCGATAATGCCAAAATGTGACATATTTGTATAAATTGGATTTATATCATTAGAACCAGATATGTGCATCACTTCAGCAATAATCATAACACCACTTTTTTTAATCATACTTTATTCATTTTGTTATTTTTTATAGAAATTGTAACCATTTATTACAAAACCACTGTAAGATATAACATTTTCATTTGGTCCTCTGGCTATCCATTGAAGTCATTCAACAATTGAATTTGGATTTTCAGATCACTCCTTATAAATTTTATTTCTGAACCATCCTATAAATAGTTGATTGTTTTTATCTGATATCCAACCTTGAACCCTTGATGGATTCAAATATATATGAATTTCTTTATGGGATTCAATGTATGGATCAAAATCGTCACTATTATATAATATGAAAATATGTGCTTACTCCCGCTCTTTCATGGTAATTGTAACAACATCTGTTCCAGAAATCTCTTCACCCACAAGACATTAAATGTGACGAGACTTTGGGAGACTGGTGCTTTCAACATATGATAGGTAATCAGTAAATAATTCAATATCTTCTTCAACAATATATCATTCTGTAATAAAAAGTTATAGCTGACTTCGATTCTTAACATACCCTTTCAAAATATTCATATATCATTCAATGGGGTACAACTATATTTAATGGACACGACCACATAGTTGAACCTCTCTGACCAAGTGAACCATTAGGTGGCCCATTATATCAAAGAATGATGGTGGGAAGAACATTTCATATTCACATAATATGACAAAAATCTAATTATTCCTGATGGGAAACATCGCTTGGTCTACAAATTTACTGCATATGGATTTGAAAGAGAAATAGAGTATGGATAATGTATGTCATACATTTTGAGGTAGAAATCAATGAAAAGAAAAAGGCATTAAATATTTTATCAAAACATGATTGTAGTGTGATTTTAGTCCTTGTAACTTCAAATTATCATTAACATAACATTATTGATATTTGATGAATAACCCTCAAGAACTTTTACACTCGTAATGAAAAGGAGAAATTGAAAATTTTACTATGTAGATAGAGTGTAAACTATCCGAGGAAGAAAAGTCCACATTTTACCCTTCACCAATGCCAACTCTTCCCTTATCCCCATTTCAATCAAGTCAAACCTAGCCTTGATTCCATATTTTGTTTTGATGAACATTTAGATATTAACTAATAACACTATCAAATATATTTTTTCTACATTCATGAAATCAAGAAAATGTCTGACATAAAAACATTTCCAATATGTTAATTGAAAGAGAATTGATCTCTGCTTCTGAATTGGTTTTGTAAGTTTTTTTAAAATGGTTTATCAAAAATAGGGTCAATATTTTTTACTTTTTTGTACACTTGATCACCCATTGCTGCAGACGGTGTCGTACCTTGTTCGATATTATTATCAAATAATATCATCCATGATTAGTATTTATGTCATCTAGGTAAAAAAAATTGATGTCCTAAAAAATTAGTTTTTAAGGAATGTTTCAACCGAATTAGGTATAAATGTTTTTAAAAAATGGGACACACCAACATTCCTTTATTGACATTGCCTGATAAATTTTCTTAATCGGGGAAGTCATTTGACATTTTCCACAACATGGAACTCAATGTGAATTATTTACTTCTATGATCATCATACATTGTAACACCTATATCCCACATCAATTTCAGATCTTCTATCAATGCATTCAAACAGACATCAATATCATTACGTGGTTTCTTTGGTCAACATATAAGAGGAGACAACATATTGTATTTGCACTTCATGAATAACCATGGTAGAAAATTATAATTTAACAACATGAAGTTCCATGTACTGTGAGTACTACTCTATACACCAAAAGTATCTATTCCATCTGTAGATAATGAAAGATGCAAGTTTCTTGTCTCATATCCAAATTCAAGAAACTCATAATCAATTTTATTCCATTGAGGAGAATATGTTGGATGATGTATGTTACCATCATTAATTCTTATATCTTCATTCAATTTTAATTGTATTTCAGTTTCCTAACATCCATAAAGTCTTATAAACCATGGAATGATAGGAATGTACCATAATGATTTTGAAGGACTTGATTCCTTTTTCTTGTATCAATCTGCTCCACCCTTAGGGAATTTTATGAGGGATTCATTGTCCTTATAAAACAATATAAAATCATTTGGACAAGAATTTATTTTTTAGATCTCATTAAAATTGAATATAACATTCATTTAGAGTCATATTTTCTATATGGTAGTTCATTTTCTTTTGGTAATATATCTTTCAGAAGACCAAGTAGTTCTGTAAAGCTGGTGTTACTCCATCCATTTCCAGCTTTAAAATTATATAACTTCAATACAACTGTCAATGTTGAATATTTAATACAACCAATATACAATGGTTTTTTAGAAAAACTATTTAACTCCTCAAACAACTTTAGACAACCATGAAGGTCATATTCAATTTCCATTGTCATTTCTTCCATGCGATCTCCATAATCTTTTACAAAGGTATTCATATCAAATGATTCATAGATCATAGTATCATCCCAATCAATATCCACATTCATTTTTTCCCATGAATAGTCCAATATTTATAAATTTGATTTATTCTATGACAAATCAAATGTTCTTCCAACTCTTTCAGACTAATTTTTCTTGAATAACAACAATGTAAACATGGATAGAGGATTTTAGAAGGGTCTTCTACATGCTCTCTTGCAAACTTAATAAAATAGTTAACTCCATCTTCATATTCATTTGTCAAAATATTAGTCTGCATCCATTTTTGGTTCATATCCATCCTATTGGGTTCATAAAAGATTAATTTTATACAATATATAAATAAATACACAAAAGATATTCATTATCAAAAGTGAAAGTTATAGAAAATTCTAATAAGGGAAATATGGATCATTTTTACTAGAATATCTAAGTGCCTAGATATTACAAAAACAACAATAAGGGCTATTGGTATTTGAAAAAATAGAGTGATAAAATGTAAGATAAAAAATGATATTATCACTAAAATTTATAGGTGTAAACCTGAATATGGATTTTATAATGACCCTAGCCTGAATTACCGAAAAACACTTGGTTAGATAATCTTATGACCTCCAACACACCTCAAAGTAACTAAATTATTGTTTAAACATTGGGTGTAATAATCCATAAATGAGATTCCCCCCCCCAAATAAAAAAAATTAGTACCAGAGGTTGAACAAAATTCTAGAATAACCCTTATTGTCAATGGACATGCAGACCCATAATTATCATTACCCAATACAGACATACCTGTTATACAAAAAACTATGGAAATAAATGATGCAATAGCTATATAGAGACACCTACATGTCACACCAGGTTAACAACTCACTTATAGTCGATAACAAATATCAAATAGATGACAACCTAATATTCAAACATAATATAAACTAAAGGAACCCTATTGATTCAAAAAGTGAAGGCTTGATTTGATAAAACCTCACGTGCTTAAGTGGGGATGGCCCCTTTGAATATGATTCATAAGAAAACTAAGGACCATTGTGAATTATAAGTGGAACTAGATACTATGATACATATAAACAATAGAGGAACATACATCACTCTACCAAATTGGTTCCTGTAAAATAGCATCTGAAGTTGCATGTCCACTGAGGTGTCCATGAAAGGTGTCAACATATATATAATCATTAGGGAACCACCAAAGTAACTCAAATCAGTATTAAATAAACAATAATATACATGAATATTTATACACATTTATATACATATATGAAAAAATTATTTATTAATAATATATAAAACATAGCAGTGAAACAAAAATGAATAAATCCAAGGTTTAGTGTCAGATATAAACAACATACCATACATCGGTAGTCAATACCAAAAACAGACCACAAATTTTTCTCTAAACAAGGGATCATAAACAAATCATAAACAACATATCATAAACAATGGATTATAAACAAATTGTAGAAGATGTAATCAAAAATAAAACCAAAAATACACAAAGAAAATCAGAAGGTCTGCCTCAATTGGTTGAAGAAAATATGAGACCCTCTTCGGTTATCAGATGAGATGTTCAGAGGAACTAGATTGGTGTGATTCAACCTTTGATTAACTGAGGAGGAGTGACATCAGTAGGTGGCTTCCACAGAAAACTTCTATATCCCGACAGGTTCGCAAATTATTAGGGTTTTTAAAATAGATCGGGTCACTTTTATCAGTGCTTATTACATAATCCCTCATAAAAGGACTATTTCTCTGTTCTTATTCAGCACTAATAAAACCAATATTTATCAGCGCTAAACTTATAGCATTGATAAATGTTCCTTTGATAAGGTATTTTTTTAGCGCTCATAAAGTCTCATCTTTATCAGTGTGAAAAAAGCACTGATAAAGATTCTTTTATCAGTGCTTATTTCTGAAGTTCTATTAAAGGATTTAAAATTATAATTATAAATTATAAAATTGAAAATATTTATATATAATTAATATATATATATATAGTAAATATATTCATTTTGAAATATATTTATTACAATTTTATAATTATTTATTTATAATTATAGAAATATTTTTAAAAAATAATATTTATAACATTATATATATTTATATAATTATATATATATATAATATATATATATATATATAGTAAATATATTCATTATTTAAGTAAATTTATTTTAAATTTGATTAGTATTTCAATATATATAATTATTTATTTATAATTATATAAATACTTTTAAAAAATATTTATTTATTTATAATTATAAATATAAAACTATATAAATATAGTAAATGTACACTTATAAATATATTTATTTATAAATACCTTTTTACAAATATATTTTTAACATTATTAATGGATATCTAATTTTTAGTGCATGCATATATGTTAAAAATGAGTGAAATTGAAAAAATTAAGAATATAGGTACACTTTAACAATATTGAAAAATGGATAAGTTTTGTGTGTGTGCATATTGTATATAAAAATTCCTTATTTACATATATGTGAAATCAACATAATACACATCTGATCTATATTAAATTGAAAATTTAAATGACATTTAATTATATGTTTAGTACTAGGCAATTAATCAATATATTTAATTCATATATTAATTTTTAATTATATACCATTATTCAATAAATATATGGCTATTTAATGTAAAGTGCATAATGATTTTTTAATATATAAATCATATTTATATACATTAATATATATCTATGTATTTAATATATACAATTTAATAACATTAATTATCATAATTATCTAATTAATAAAATGTTTAATATTTAATAATGTACAATCAATCAATTCTTATTTATCAATAATTATTTAATTAATAAAATTCTAATATTTTTTTAAATAAACCCATTTTTTTATTTTTTATTTATTTAATTATTTCATTTTATTTATTCGGACCTTTATCAGTGTTAAACATAAAGCGCTGATAAAGGGTAACCTTTATCAGTGCTAAAAATAAATTGCTGAAAAAGGATACACTTTATCAGTGCTAAAAGTAAAGCACTGATAAAGGTTTTCTTTATCAACGCTAAAATAAAAGCATTGATATAAGGTTAAATTTATCTGTGATTTATTTAGCGCTAATAAATTTTCCATTTATCACTGTTTTCTTCTAGTGTTGATAAATACGAGCTCCATTAAAGCCATGTTTTGTAGTAGTGACTAACTTCCCATATAATTAAAAATATTGAGATAAGTCTTTCTCCATATTGTTAACAGATGATATTGTTTCCTCATATAATGATGATTTTTGGGAGAGTAGCTTCCTTCAAATGATTGGATTAATCCCATCCAAGAAATGATCATTATAACTCTTTAGATCATGTGAATTGATGGGGTTCTCATTCCATCTGTTAGTAACCATTTCTAAATGATGTAATACACAATATTAGATCAAACCATTTTGAGACATAATGTATAATCTTAGAACTAGTGAG
Source organism: Viscum album (assembly GCA_963277665.1). Taxonomy (NCBI): domain Eukaryota; kingdom Viridiplantae; phylum Streptophyta; class Magnoliopsida; order Santalales; family Viscaceae; genus Viscum; species Viscum album. The sequence continues at coordinate 1,269,041,869 of OY728151.1, read as the reverse complement.
ACACTTATCATAAATTGAACATTTAGGTATAAATAATTTCTACATAATAATCTAAGTTCATTTGGATATATTTACAAAAACTCATCGGGTTTCATTATATCATATTTTTTCCCTAAATCTAGTTCCCAAGGCTTCTTCAAAACATTCTTTGATACCAACTGTAATGACCCCAACCCTAGGATCCCATAGTCAATGGTTACTTTATTACATTGGAATAAGATACATGGAATTGCATCCAAGTGGACCAAACAGTTTAGTACTTTCTATAAAACTTGATACATAAATTAAGAGTACATTACAAATGAAAATATAAAAATACAACATAGATAATACTTTAAACACACCATTATTCTTATACCTTAATCCTACATATCAATCATAATAAAATTCAAGGAATCCTAGACAAATAAAACAAAAGAATAAAGTGATATCAAATACTCAATATGGGTCAAGTACAAAAATATCTATCTTAAATAAGCAACAACAATAATAGATAGAAAAGTAACTGAAACACATTAGATTTAATCCATAATTGAGATTAAAATGCATCAAAAGATAATATCATAGTGAAAATGTCATGGATGATGAAAAATGAAATTTTAATGAAGGAACTAATTAATTATTGGACATCATGTTTCCCAAGAACATGATACCATTACCTTTAAGACCCTTCACAAGACATTTTTATCACTATGGGAAAAAACCATTTAGTTTGGCCAACTTATTCGTCTCAAGAGACTACCGATGCAATAATGGTATTTTCTATATACGGTCCCCACCTGTTATTTCATATACATAGAATTCATTAAATAATGAATAATTCAATTAATTAATTAATCAATATTCCTTATGAACAAATATCAATATTGAGTAAAAGATATACATTTTACATTATTTCCCCAATTAATAAAATCACTTTCAATGTAAAAACTGTATATTAAAATTAATATACGGTGTAGGAAATAATCATATCCATGATACAAGAAATATGGAAATTTAAGAGAAATGAAAATATAAATGAATGGTGGTCATAAATAACAAAAGGAGAAGTATATACACAGTATAAAATCATTTACATGCATAGTTTTATATTATTCCTTAATGAAGTTAAATTGTGGAGAATTCAACTTCAAATATTATATCATTGAAGTAAGAATTAATCAAACCAATTAATTTTGTCGACCCACTATTAATCAACATATATTTTTTTTAAATATACCATATGAGTATCAGAATTAATTTCACACATAATCTATACATGACATAATCACTGAACAAGGATTTTAACCCAATGATTAGAAATTGAGTTAAGAAATCCCTTACCACTTATAATCAGACAAATCGTATTCCTTATAAAATAATAATTATCAAATTAATTATTAAATACCATGACTATTATGGGATTAATGATATGATATATCAAATTGAATGATATAAAACACATCAAATAATAATCGTTGAATATGGAATATATCTCTTAGAATTAAAAGTGAGATGAGAAACTACTACCTCAAGATTCCCTTTAGTGGTGCGTACTTTAAACACATTTATAATGGTTTAAATAATTATAATAATTCATCACAAAACTATAATTATATTTATAATACCCAATTTTGTGTAGTATTAAATCAACAAAATTTGGATGATAATTAATGTTTTAATGTATGGATAGGGTCTATAAAAACTTCAACCAAACATTTAATGATTTATTTTTTAGTTATTTTAATATTTACCTTTTAACTTTAACCTTTTTCCTTATTTTAAAAGCACTATAGTAAATCTTTTTTCTACCTCGGTAAATTTTTTATTAATAAAAATGAAAATGACCTTAAAACCTAATTTTTACCTTTTTATTCACGATATGGAATCCATGTTACCAAATTAAATTTATAGAATTGGAAAATTTAGATTGAAAACAAAACCCAGAGATGTGGTAAAAAATGTCTTTTCAAGAACTATATTTTAAAGAAAAATATGATATTATATTAACATAATGAGTAATAATTGTCATTATATTAAACTAAATGATTATTAGATGATATAAATTATATATATTTAATTTAAAAAATTACCCATTATGGTTAATTATAATTACTTAAATGGAAGAAACATTATGTACTTTAAAATAGTTTTCCCAAAATCATGTTTTTAAACACAAAAATAAACTTATTTTAAATACAATATAAAGTTGATTCAAAAGAATTAAGTGGATAAAAAATAACTATGTAATAATTATTTAATTTGAAGAAATATTAGAAACATAATTTTACTTTTAAATTTCTTATTTTATTGAAAATGAATGACATTTTATTAAAAAAAATTGTTTTAAATATTCACTAAAAAATAATTTGTTTCAGAAGATTATAAAAACTTCATCATAATATAATTTCTACATGAAGAATAAAAAAATGAAGTTTAAATTTCCAAATACATTTTCTAAAATTTATTAAGAATCAATTATATTTATTTTCACATAAAATTAAATATAAATATATTTTTGAAGAAAAATTTATTTTTATGAATAAAATGAATTTACTAAAAATTATTTATTCATTTAATAAGAATAATAAAATTTATATTGAATATTATGTTCATATTTATTTCATAATATTGAAAATATTTTTCACACTCACAAATTTAATTTCATGTTTATAATTGTCATGATAAAATAACAATATTTTGGAGTATGTTTATACTCGGTGTTCTGTGAAATGCAAACTATTGTACATAGTGTTATTCAAAAATATTATGGTGTTACATATTAATAGTAAATCATTTCCATATTGTTCCTGGATCAATGATGAGGCTATCATTTTGTAATGGGTTCACTCTCCAATCCATCGCCGTAGAAAAGGTTCACTCCAAATACCATCATAGTACACAATATTCCTTACTTAACCACGTTCACTACCCCTTCTTGTAAATTCTATCATATTATATATAAATCATTACCAAATTCATTATAGGAAGATATAGTTCCCATAAATATCATAATTAAAAATATGTTTATGTGTACCACAATATCATTAAACATTTATCATATCATAACACTTGAAATGGAATGGGTTTCATAAAAATTTAATTATATCTTTACGTGTGAAAAATATACAAGTTATATAATTATTTCAACATTTTTCATAACATAAACCAAGGAAAATGAAGCGCATTTCATAATAATTTTATCATAGTACTCCACCATACACAAGAATGTTGATTTCATAACCCATTTGATTGAAGTGGAGATGGTTTTATGTAATTAAATTAATATAATAAAAAATAATAATATTTAACATACATAGGTTATTATATAATCATGTTATAATTTTAATTGATGGATATGGAGATATAAATAAAACAAAAATTCTTGTTGATGAACATTACTTATTTTTCAGGTATCCTCCATAGTTTTTTATCAAAATCCTTCCTCAGATTACTTAATGTAAAAACTAAGGCTTCTAGGATAAGAGGATTAATGTTTTGAATTGATTTGGGTAGGTATTGGATGAACAAAAAGGGTATGAAGGTGTCAAGTATATAGGATAAGGGTTGAACATTTATAAGTGAGGTGAGTGGCACACTTGTAATTTTTTGAAATAAATAATTCCACCCACATTTGTTTATGTAAAAAGGATCTAATAATTGAAAATTATAAATAATAAATTATATAAGGTAAATATATGACCATAAAATGTTTTTTTATTATTTTAGGTCATTTTTAAAAATTATATTTTTAGATTAAACCCTTTTGAAAACCCATTTTTTCTATAATCATGGTAATTAATTTATTACCATTATTATTATTATTTTTGGAAACATATTATGATGGCCTTATTAAATAATATAAAATTTTATGATTCTATAAATGGAATCTATTTTTCCAAATTTTACTCATAGAAGTGGAAATTTTTAATTTAAAATTAAATCCACAGACATTACGTGAAAGAGGGGTTTTAAAGAGAAAATGATCAAATGACTATAAAGTATTTATAAAAAAAATTGACATTAAATTTATTCCAATGAAGTAAATTGGTTTAATAGATGTATAATTAAACAAATTATATATTAATATTAATTTAAAATATTTTTTTTACTTTATAAACAAATGAAATGGAAATTATTTTTTCAATTCAAACTCATTATTTTTCTCTATTCATGAAAAAAATACTTTTTTGAAAAATATATAAAACTCACCCTAAGATAATTTTTACATGATGATTTCAAAATTTAATTTCATTTTATAAAAATAATTTCATAAATTCATATAAAATTAATTTTATTAATTTTAAAAAAAGAAAAATCATTTTTTTGAGAAAATATTTCTTTCAAAACATATAAAGACTTTACTGAAAATTAAGTGATTTTGTATCCATATTTATCCTTTATATAAAACCATTAAAGTTAATATTTTAATTTTTTATAACTATTAATTTTTCTATGTTTAATGACAAGGTTATATGGGTTTTATTTGAATAATAATATTAATGGTATATCAATGTTTTCTGAAAACTCATTTTCATGTGAAACAAAAATTAACCCGGTGTCACATGTAGCACAAGATTAACCTTTTTTTCATGTAACATTATATAAATATGGGTTTTATTGTATTTTAACATTAACATGGTGTTTCTTTAACACAATGTATCAATGAATTTAAATTTAATAATACAATTAAAACAAAGGAGGATACATATACTTCATAATATCTTAAATTCCCAATATTGATTTATAAAACTAGTTGTTTATCCACAATACTATGACTAGGTGAGTGGTATTTTTCATAGAAAATTTTTCGTATGATCCAAAATATCCAATGTTTGTTTCTTATAATAAAAATATTCCTCTAGTGGTATGACCTATGAGTTCAATACATATAATGGTTCGGGTATTTACTTCCTCAAGAGAGATACATGGAACTCATCGTGGACATGAGAGAGGTTCGATAGATATGAAAATATATTGATGACCATCTCAATATGATTAATAATTTCAATGGGACAAGTATATTTAGGTATTACATTCCCTTTCTTCTTGAATCTCATAACCTCTTCCATGGAGATATTCCTATAAAAACCTTGTCACCTACATCAATTTCTATTTCACACCAGTGATTATTATCATAAATTTTATGCTGACTCTAATATTCATTAATATGTTTTTGAATGGATTTAAACTTCTATTCCACTTCTTGAACTATATCATGTCTTAATAGCTTTAATTATTTATCTTCTTTCTATCACATTAGAGCTTTATATTTCATTCCATTGAGGGAATCATAAGAATACATCTGAATTCCTGGGGGAAATATTTTTTTAAGATAGATCATCTAGATGAAGGTGTTTAACCCATACACATTTTAAATCTAAAGAACATGATATCACTATATCCTCTAGGATTTTAATTGTTCTCTTAGGATGACCATATGTCAGAGGATGATACACAGTGCTAAAACTCAACTCCATATCAAGGGCATGTCGAAGACTTCTTTAGACCATTGAGGTAATCCTCTAATCCTAATTAGAAATATTCGAATATGGTATCCCTAAAACCTTACCACTTATTTAATGTATATCATGGAAAGTTGATCCAAATATAAGTCTTCTTTGATAGAGACTAAGTGTGATAACATTGTAAGTTGATCAACTATAACTCATATAACATTATAGACTTTAGAAGTTTGAGGGATTCCAATGAAAAAAATCCATGGTGATGTTTTCCCATTTCCAATATTGTATGGGTAATGGGTTTAACAACCCCTTAGTCATTTATCATTCATCCTTGACTTGATGAAATACCGAGAAATGTTATAAAAACTCTATAATATCTCTCTTTATTTCATCCCACTGGAAAATCACTTCCAAATCTCTATACATATTTATAATTCATGGATGAATAGAGAATTAAAAACTATGAGCTTCCACAAAAAAACATATTCTTAAAATTATTAATAGGTGGATAGATTACATGGTTTCATAACCTTATCCTTCCACCATGACTATGGTAAAATTTAGAATCATTTCTAACATTATTTTTTTAGCTATATATCTTCATTCTACGTCATATTAATCTTCACCTAGACAGATGGGTGATCATTCAATTAAGAAATATATGATTTTACCCTTCCATTAGGATTTATATTCTAATATTTTCAAATCCTAAAATATTTGTTATTTTTTAATACCGATCTTGGATAATCTAGGATGATACTTTCAACTTAATGCTTCAACCACATTATTCTCTTTTCCAATGTAGTAATGTATTGAGTACTCATAAAATTTAATTAACTCTAACCATATATATTTTCACATTTTAAACCCCTTTTGTGTTAATATATACTTTAATATTTTTTGATTAGTATATATATCACACTCTTCTCTATAAAGATATTTTGTCTATATCATAAAATAAAAAAACTTACTACGGATAACATTAAAATCATGAGTTGGTTAATTTTTCTCATGATTCTTTAATTTTCATGCATCATAATCTATAAACATATCATTATGAATATGAAAAAATCATAAAACCTTCTTTTTTATATCACTACATATTGAAAACCCTTCTCTACTATAAGGTACTATAAGCACAAGGAGTGATGACTAATCTTCTCTTCACTTCCTTGAAATTTTCCTCAAATTCATATATCCAGAGGAACATGGAACCCTTATCAATTAACATGGTCTGAGGATCAGATAATCATGACAAATTATCTACAACCCATTAATAATATCCAACTAAACCAATGAAACTAAATATCTCTGTCACTGTGGTTGGTCTGGGCTAACATTAAACAACCACTATCTTTTATGGATACACTAATATACCATCTCTTGAGATTATATGACCCAATAATGAAACCTTATACAACCAAAATTCATAATTTTTAATATTTTCATATATTTTCTCCATCCTTATAGACTTTAATACAATTATCAAATGATCATCATGTTCTTCCATACATTTAGAGTAGATAAAAATATCGTTGATAAAGACTACCACAAACCGATCAAGGTGTTCTCTAAAGACTCTTCTCAATAAATCAATCAAAATAGAGGGGTAATTAGTAAGGATAAATGGAATTACTATATATTTATAGTTTCTATACCGTGTATGGAATAAATTCTTGGTTATATCCTCCAAATTGATCTTAAATTTATGATACCCTAAACAAAGGCCAATCATTACAAAGTAATGGGATTTTTGAAGTTGTTCAAATACGTCACTAAAAAGGGAAAAGATGATACTTTCTCATAATTTTGATCTTTCTTATCTCGTTATAGTTAATGTAGAGTCATATTTATCTATCTTTATTTTTAAAAAATGAACATTTTCACCCCAAGATGACACACTTGGATTAACGAATCCCTTTTCAAGGATTTCATATAGTTGCATCCCTAATTCCTGAAACTCAATCTGGTCCATTTTATATGGTATCTTTGAAATTAGTTTGTCACTAGGTATGAGTTATTTATGATAACTCAAATTCTTGTTTTGGTGTAAGGCCATTCGACCCATTCAGAATTAAATCAATTGTAAGAACTCGGACCTTCATTTGAGGTACGTTTTCCTTTTCTGGTCATTTTTTGAGAAAAATAGGAATTTTTACGAAGGTTGTGTAGGGGAACACGGTTGGTGTAGGGTTTAAAAAAATCCTGAGGGAAAGCCATGTGAATCCCCTGGATGAGACAGTGGGCTCTACACGGGCTGCACAAGGTTTTTCAAACCGTGCGGGCAAGCCGTGTGAAGTCCCTGGGTGAGAGAGTGGAAACCGCACAGTTGTCGCACGGTTTGCCAAAACATGGGGGGAAACCGTGAAGCCACATAAAGATGGGGTTTTATGTCCCATTCCACTCATGATTTTTTATTCCTCCACCATTCCTCCTCCTACTCGTGGCTCATGTGGGAGTTTCTATTTTCCAAGGTTGGGGAAGCTCCTTGGCTCGTTTTGGAGGAAAATCAAAGGGGTGTCTTGGTGGATCAAATGTGGTTCTTCTTGGGTAAGTCCCTCCTCTTGATTTCTCCTTGGTTTTCCCTAGATCCTCTCTTCCCTCTCTCTAGGGTTTCTAGATCTACATCTGTTGCATGTAGATCTAGTGATGGGTTTGCCTTGAGTGTTGATTCTAAGGCTTGTGGATGATAGGGAAGGAGTTTTAGAGTGGTCTTCTGTGAAGAGGTTGCCGGTTTTCTGGGTGAGGTTGATTGTGGATCGTTTTTTCCGGAACCCTAAAGGTAGGTGATTTGTGCCTTTAAGTTTAATGTCTTTGAATTGTATGTGAAAAATCCCCAATACCCATGAACATGGTGTTGTGCGTTTACCGTTTTTAACCCTGTTAATTGCCTAGTTTGCTATATGTGTGGGTAGAGGTTATTTGTTTGTGAATAGGGCAAATTAATGTTCTTTGGATGTTTTTCCCATGCATGTGTTGCCTCTTTATGAGCATTTGGTATAGCTTTCCCTGTAAGGATTTTTCCAGTTCCCTACCTAGTTGTAGGATGGAGTGACTGTTGTTCTTCTATGCTGAGATGTTGTAGAATGCTAGCCAAGTAGTTCTTGAGGATACTTTGGCCATTGTGCGATGCTATACTTTCTGACTTACAATGGACCGTGATAACCTAGTTTATAGACCATAGGGAGAATTGACATTGAAGGCTTCCCCAGAGTGTCTTTATAATTATACGATGCGAGACCACAGGGGGAATTGACGTTGAGTGCTTCCCCAAAGTGCATGTAGTTCCTCGATGTGGTCCACATGATGAATTGACGTTGACTGCTTCCCCAGAGTGCCTTTAGTATGATACGATACTATAGGGGGAATTGACGGTAAGTGCTTCCATAGAGAGTTTATGCTTAAGTTGAACCAGAGGGGTTAGACAGAGTGTGCTTCCCAAAGGGTTGCTTGTACTTGATTGGTAGGACCAGAGGGGATAGGTTGTGGGAACTTCCTAGAGGTTTACCTGTTTGTTAGCTGTTTTATTGTACTTGATAGGTAGGACCAAAGGGGATAGGATGTGAGTACTTCACATAGGGTTACCCGTTGTGATTATCTGCTTTGTTTAGTTGTTTCTTGATATCTGAAAATGTGGACTGTTACTGTTGAGTAGTTTCTTGTTTAATGCATTCTGCACTTTTACCTGCCATATATTCACTGAGTGTTAGGAACAGATCTTGTGGTGGTTGCCTACTGGGATTTGTCTCATGACTTGTTTGGGCCATGATTTTGTGGCCAAACAGATTATATTGTTGCAGGTATAGACAAGGTCAAGCGCACTTCTAGGACATGTACATGACTTGCTCTGGAGCTAGAGAGCATGGGACCAAGCTATGGGTTGCGATGCTGAGGAGTTTATCTTATTTCCTTTTCACATGGGTTTAATGCTATTTTATTCCCGCATTGTGACTTTTTTTAATGATTTCCTAGACCTATAATTATCATGCATCATTTCATTTATATATATGGGTGCTCGAGTTGTTTACTGTTTATTCTTCCGCTATTTATTGTTGTTGGATATTTACTGCTTCTGTTATTTTATGAGTTGTTACATACATAGTGTACTCTTCCAATGAGGGCATAGATTCCCCATTACCACACCCAAGGCCCTCGCTGCTAGTCGGTAACCTCTAGCGTTCGGGTAAATACACTTGAGGCCATGTGACCAACTAGGTACGGCGTGCCTCTGGGTGGCCTCCGGAACCGAGATGTTACAATGTGGTATCAGAGGTTTTTCTTTTCTCTAGACTTACTATTTGGAGCCTTTAGCCAGGGATAGAATGAAATAGGTACTTGGTAATATGTTGTGCCCGGGAGTAGCTAACCCGTGTACAAGGAAAAACCACACTACCTCTTTTATTTCAATTATTATGGTTTACAATTTTACTAGTTGAAATTTTACAGTTTATTTGATTTCACCATTGGGTGATTCACATGATTTGTGATATTACCTTTTTTGATATTGCGGTTCTATTTTTATCGCAACCTGATGAGATGAGGGTATGCCCTCTCATGCATCATATAGGCATTTGCTAGAAATCACATGTCATGCATTTTTCCATGTCATCTAGTATGCATTAGTAATTGCATGTTGTTGTGATAGATGTTGGGAAGAATATGTATGTTTTTGTGATAGATGGATTGATAAAAATATCTTCTTCTAGTTAGAGCTTTGATTATGCGGTTTTTTTGTTTAAATGAGCACCAAATTTTGGTTCTTGAGGTGTTATGGGCCCTCATGGACCGGAATTTGGTGGATCATTTCTTGTTTCCTTGTTATAACTTGTATAAGAATCCAAAATTTGATTCGTGGGCAGTATGGACCCTAATGAATCAGAATTTTTCACTTTCAATGTTCGTTTTAGTGTTCTCTGGGTTCCGGAGTAGTTTCTGAGGTTTACTGTCGAGAAAAAACTAGAGTGCACACCGTGTAGTTTTGACTACACGTCATGTGTTCTTCTATTCAAGAAGAAATAGTCTTTCTTAAGTACATGTCGTGTACTTATATGTTTCAGTCCCTGTTAATCTTGAATTGAGGTGTGTAGATGACCTTGCAGATTCATGCCACTGAGACATCCTTTTGTTGTATGCCTGCCACAAAGCGGTGATCAGACACTGGATACGGCTAATCAGGGACTCCCTACAGATCCTCATGTTGTTCCAGTCTTGGCACCAACAGTCATACCTGACCTAGGTGCTGATGTACAGTTTAGCGAGGGTTTTCTAAAGATTATGCAGAAATTTCAGGGAGTGCAGCCTCCTGCCACGTCATTGGATGATTTGATGCGGGTTTTCCAATAGCATCATCATCCCAACTTCATAGGGGAAGGAGGACCTCAGGCTATAGAGTCGTGGCTCAAAGCCACACTGATAATCTTTGAGAATCTCATGGTACCACCAGAGCGGAGGGTGAAACGTGCAACCTATATGCTCCGAGACTCTGCCAAGAGGTGGTGGGATGTCATCTCTCAGGCGGGACACCATCGAGATATGGCTTGGGAAGAGTTTCAGCGTATTTTCTACGATTACTTCTACCTGGAGACCCTGAGGGATGACCGAGCCCATGAGTTCATGAGCATAGAGTAGGGTACTCTTTTGGTCGTGGATTATTCCTCTCATTTCACTGAACTTCTGCATTTCACACCCCTCTAGGGAAAATATGGGTTGTTCTTGGCAAGTAAGTTTGAGGGTGGTATCAGACGGGAGATCCGCCCAAAGGTGAATATCTGCATGCTAACTTCTATCGCTTCCATCGTCACCCAGGCACTGATTATGAAGCAAAATCTTAGTGATTCTGGAGCTAAGAGCCAGCCCGGTTCTGCTTCAAGAGTTAGTACTTCACCAGATGACAACAGGAAGAGGCATACGGAGTCTACGCGTGGTGATCCGAGGCGATGAGACACATCTTTAGGTATCCAGGTGGTATGATACCAATGTGGAAGGGCTGGGCATACTAGGCCGCAGTGCCAGAGAGACCCGATGGAGTGCTGATATTGTGGAAAGATGGTTCATCTTCAACAATTCTGTCAGGTTTTTTCACCAGCAGCTGGTGACAGAGGTTCTTCCATGACTCCTCATTCAGGAGCAGTGCAACCATTTTCTCACCAGTCTGGGAACTGGAGTTATTCCAGTCGTTCTGTCTGAGGTGGAGGCCGAGGTCGGGGTGGTCAATCACCAGTCTTTCAGCGATAGTAGGGTGGATCATCTCAGAGCGGTCAGGCAGGGTCACATGGCCATGGAGGAGGCCAAACTTTTGCAATGGAGCAGACCCAACAGGATCAGGATCCCAGACCTTCTAGAGTTTGAGGTACAATCTTAGTAGCCTTAGTTTTTTCTTCTACTCTTTTCGATACAGGGGCTTCCCATAGCTTTATCTCTGTTGCTATTGTGGAGAGCCTTAGGATCTGTATCCTTCCTTATGTCGACATGTTTACTCTAGACACACTGTTGGGGACTAGGAAAGAAATTGTACGTCAGTGAAGAGAGTGCCCTCTTGGGTTTGCCGTGTGTCACTTCTTTTGGGAAAATTATGTTCTGGAGATGACCGACTATGATTTCATTCTCAGAATGGACTGGCTAGTTCCCTTCCAGGAAGTCGTCGACTACTACTACTGAAGGGTGAGTTTTATATCACCAGATGGTGGATCTTTTCATCATAAGGGCGAGTAGGATGTCCAGGCGAGCAGAACAGGACCATAGCATCATGGGTTAGGAGCAGTTATGGCCCAAATTGCTAGTCTTTATCTGGATGACTAGGGAACATCACTGTTAGACCTTCCTCCAGTGTTGGATCATTTTAGGGATTTCTTTCCAGAGGACTTTTTAGGTTTTCCTCCAGAGCGTGAGGTAGACTTCTTGATTGAGCTCGTGCCATGAGCGGCACCGGTGTCCATTCATCCTTATAGGATGGCAACCCCTGAGTTACAGGATCTCAAGAAACAGTTGGAGGAGTTGTAGGAAAAGGGTTTCATCTGAGCCAGTACTTCTCCTTGGGGTTCACCTGTCCTATTTGTGAAGAAGTTAGACGGTACCCTCAGGCATTGTGTGGACTATTGTATGTTGAACTAGTTGACAGTCAAGAACCGATATCCCTTTTCGAGGATTGATGATCTCTTTGATTAGCTTCGAGGATCACGGGTGTTCTCAAAGAATTACTTGAGATCTGGATACCATCAGTTACACGTTAGACCATCTGATATACCTCTTACAGATTTCTGGAGTAGGTATGGTCTATATGAGTATAGGGTTATGTCGCTCGGTCTCACAAACACTCCTTTAGTTTTCATGGAAGTGATGAATCGAGTGTTCCATCCATACTTAGACTCTTTTGTGGGGGACTTCATGGACGGTATCTTGGTGTACTCTCACACTCAACACGACCATGATACCCATCTTGAGATTGTTGTGAGTACACTGAGGGAGCATCTGTTATATTCTAAGCTCTCGAAATGCCACTTTTGGATGGATCAGATTCACTTCTTGGGTCATGGTATCTCAGAGACCGGAGTATCAATAGACCTTGATAAAGTGATAACAGTAGTTTCTTGGGAGCAACCAAAGAACTTCTTTGAGGTACGGAGTTTCCTAGGGATGGTTGGGTACTACCAAAACTTCATACAGGACTTTTCATGCTTGGAAGCACCGCTTAAAGGTCTAACCAAGAAGGTTGCGATGTTCTTGTGGTTAGATTCTTGTGAGTCAGCCTTTCAAGAGCTGAAATGGAGGTTGACTTCAGTACCGATACTAGTCTTTCCAGAGCAAAGCAAGAGTTATACTGTTTACTGCGATTCTTTAGGTATCGAACTGGGATCTGTGCTTATGCAGGGATATGGAGTCGTTGCGTACGGGTCTCGGCAGTTGAGGCCACATGAGAAAAATTACCCAACCCACAATCTGGAGCTAGCGGCTTTTGTTCATGCCTTACGATGTTGAAGAAATTATCTTCTTGGAGATAACTTTTTGGTTTACACTGACCACAAGAGTCTTAGATACATCTTCACCCAGTGTGATCTAAATCTAAGACAGAACAGGTGGGTTGAGTATCTACAGTCCTTTGACATGGAGCTTGCCTATATGCCGGGAAGGGGCAACGCAGTGGCTGACATGTTGAGCATGAGGACTCAGATACAGGTAGTTCATGAGGATAGAAGTGAGTGGTAGCTTATGGATCTATTCTTTGAGATGCATTTGGAGGTGCAAGACAGTTAGGGACATACCTTCCTATTTTCTGCAGTTGTTACCTCTACACTTCTTGATCAGGTACGAATGAGGCATCTATCATATTCTAATGTCCTAGTACTACGGGAAATAATGTTAGGAGAAGACCCTATTCCTGGATGGAATGTAGGTGAGGATGAGATCTTACGTTTCTAGGGACGCACATGGGTGCCAACAGACATATGGGAGGAGATGATGAGGGACATTCATTCCTTTGTTTGGGCAGTTCATCCTGGCGTCCCCAAGATGTATCGTGATCTCCACCATCAGTATTGGTTTCTAGGTATGAAGAGGGATGTTGCTGGTTTCGTCATGAATTGTTCCACTTGTTAGCAAGGGAAAGTAGAACATCAGCAACTAGCAGGTCTTTTAAAGTAGTTACCCATTCCCGATTTAATGTGGAATGATGTCGTGATGGATTTCGTGACCAGTTTCTCGAGGTTGCCGCGAGGAAATGATGCAGTGTGGGTTGTCATTGATACACTCATGAAGGTTGCTCACTTCTTGCTGATCAAGGAGACTTTCATTGTTGATGATCTGGGATGGTTTTACATCTGAGAGATTATACGTCCTAATGGGGTTCCACACTCCATCGTGTCAGATAGGGATTCACGTTTTACTTATCAGTTCTGGAAGGGGCTCTAGAAATCTTTGGGTACACAGGTACTTTTGAGTATAACATACCATCACCAGACAGATGGCCAGTTTGGGCGTACGATTCAGGTTCTTGAAGATATGCTATGATCTTGCATTCTGAAATTTGGAGGTTCTTGGTAGAAGCATATACCTCTTATGGAGTTTTCCTACAATAATAGTATTCAAGAAACTATTCAGAAGGCTCCTTATGAGGATTTGTACTGTTGGCCATGCCGATCACCCCTATGTTGGCTGGAGGTAGGAGAGGCAGCTATGCTAGGACCTCGTCTTGTCCAGGAGACCACAGATCATACTGAGTTGATTTGGAAAAGAATGGATACTATACAGTCTCATCAGAAGTCTTATGCTGATCAGTAGAGACGACCTCTGGAGTTTGAGGTCAGGGATCAGTTTTTCATGCGTGTTGCACCAAGGTTGGGGCACAGAAGGATTAGGAGATATGGTAAGCTTTTCCCGAGGTACGTTGGGCTGTTTGAGGTGTTGGAGAGAGTTGTCTCGGTTGCCTATCGGTTGTAGTTACCTCAGAGGTACTGGTCTATGCATAACATCTTCCATATTTCACAGCTTCAACGTTACTTTCCAACCTATCTCATGTCTTTCAACCTGAGGAGGTTGAGCTCTATGGGGATGTGTCGTTCGAGGAGAATTCTATCTGGATTGTTGATCATCGTACACAGGTTTTCTTTGGCCAGTTTTCCCTCTGGTACGGGTGCTATGGCATCACGGGTGAGTACAGGATGAGACTTGGGAGAGGGAGGCCGATGTACGAGCACAGTGGGCGGCGGTGTTCAGGGTTTCTTCTTCTACGCCACGCTAGGGAAATTCGGGGATGAATTTCTTTAAGGGGGGAATTTTATAAGAAGTCGGACCTTATTTTCAGGTACTTTTTCCTTTTCAGGTCATTTTTTGAGAAAAAGAGGAATTTTTCTGGAGGTTGTGGAGGGGCTCACAGTTGGCGCATAGTTTAAACAAACTGTGTGGGCAAGCTGTGTGAAGCCCCTGGATGAGATAGTGGGCTCTGCATGGGCTGTGCATGGTTTTTCAAACCATGTGGGAATGCCGTGCGACGTCCCTGGGTGAGACAGTGGAAACCACACGGTTGGCGCACGGTTTTCCAAACCATTCTGGGGAAACGGTGCGGCCACTTAAAGATTGGGTTTTTAAGTCCTGGGCCACTCTGGATTTTCCATTCCTCTACCATTCCTCCTCCTACTCGTGGCTCACACAAGAGTTGCAATTTTTAGAGTTTGGGGAAGCTCCTTGGATTGTTTTGGAGGAAAATCAAAGGGGTTTCTTGGCGTATCGAAGGCAGTTCTTCTAGGGTAAGTCCCACTTCTTGATTTCTTCTTGGTTTTCCCTTGATCCACTCTTACCACTCTCTAGGGTTTCTAGATCTACATCTATTTCATATAGATATAGTGTTGGGTTTTCCTTGATTGATGATTATAAGGCTTGTGGATGATAGGGAAGGAGTTTTTGAGAGGACTTCGATGAAGCGGTTTCCAGTTTTGTGGGTGTGGAGGATTGTGGATCATTTTCCCTAAAACCCTAAAGGTAGGTAGCTTGTGCCTTTCGGTTTAATGTCTTTGAATTTTATGTGCAAAATCACCAATACCCATGAACAGGGTGTTGTGTGTTTACCATTTTTAACCCTGTTAATTTCCTGCTTTGCTTTATGTGCGAGTAGAGGCTATTTTTTTGAATAGGGTAAATTAATGTGCTTTGGATGTTTTTACCATGCATGTGTTTCCTTTTTATGACCGTTTGGTCTAGCTTTTCCTATTAGGATTTTTCTAGTTCCCTGCCTAGTTGTAGGATGGAGGGACTGTTGTTATTCTATGATGAGATGTTGTAGAATGATAACCAAGTATTTCTTGAGGATACTTTGTCCATTGTGCAATGTTATACTTGCTGACTTACACAGGGCCGTGAGAACCTGGTGTATAGACCATAGGGAGAATTGATGTGTATGGATTCTCCATAGTGTCTTTATAATTATATGATGCGAGACCACATGTGTAATTGATGTTGAGTGCTTCCCCAGAGCACCTCTAGTACGATACGAGACTATAGGGGGAATTGACGGTGAGTGCTTCCCTAGAGAGTCTATGCATAGGGCTGATTCAGAGGGGTTAGACTGAGTGTGCTGCCTAGAGGTATTCCTGTACTTGATTGGTAGGACTATAGGGGATAGGCTATGGGCACTTCCTAGAGGGTTACTTGTTTGTTAGCTGCTTGCTTGTACTTGATAGGTATGACCAGAGAGGATAGGTTGTGAGTACTTCCCAGAGGGTTACGGGTTTTGATTATTTTCGTCGTTTAGTTGTTTCTTGATATCTAAAATTGTGGATTGTTACTGTTGAGTACTTCCTTGTTTACTGCTTTCTGCACTTTTACCAGGCATATATTCACTGACTGTTAGGCACAGATCTTGTGGTGGTTGCCTACTGGGATTCGTCTCACACCCTTCTTGTGCCATACTTTTTTCCCCAAACAGATTATATTGTTGCAAGTATAGACAAGGGCAAGTGCCCTTCTACTTCATGTACTTGACTTCCTCTAGAGCTAGAGAGCATGGGACCAATCTTTTTCTTGTGATGCTGAGGATTTTATCTTCTTTCTTTTGCACTTGGGTTTAGCACTTTTGTATTCCATCATTGTGACATGATTGGGTGTTTTCCTAGACATATATGTATCATAAATCATTTCATTTATAGATATGGGTGCTCCAGTTGTTTACTATTTAGTATTTTGTAGTTTATTACTGTCAGATATTTACTGCTTCCACTCTTGTATGAGTTGTTACTTCCCATTTGTACTCTTCCAATGAGGGCATAGTTTCCCTACTATTACACCCAAGGCCCTCACTGCTAGTCGGAAGCCTCTGGAATTCAGGGAAATGTGCTTGAGGCCATGTGTCCAACTAGTTAAGGGGTACCTCTGGGTGGCCTCCAGAACTAGGACGTTACATCAATAAATTCTAGTAGAAAATTAATATCTTTAATTCCATGTTTCTCAACATCCACATGAGTATGAAAAAATGATAAAAAAGGAATTTAGACCCATATAATGGACATGGTCTCCATCGAATGTTTATACCTACCATCACATTGATAGACAAACATATGTTGGTTTGCAATATCAAACATGAATTCCCTTCCTCGATAATTTATGTAGGATTTGTGTAGAAACAACCAATACCCACCCAACATAACATCAAATTCAACTAGAGGATGAATGAAAATATTTGAAGGAATAACATTCCTTCTAATGAAAAATTGAGAGGAATCATTAACCTTACATGAGATCATCATACCATTAGGGGTTTTCATGAATAATTCTACATATAATCATTTGTGTGAAATAATAATACCCCTATAAATTTCATCACATATGAATGAATTGGTATATCTAGAGTAAAATAATAAATTATTAGTTCTAGAGTGGATGGGATGTTTATTTTTAAGTATTTCATTATCATACCCTCTATTAGAAATAGTTATTATATGAGATTTCCCTTTGTGTCTAACTTAATAGGTTTCTAACATCAATCAACTTCATTATCCTTCATATTTGGGAATTGGTTATCCTAATGCATCTACACCATACATTTAAAAAAAATATAATTTAGGTGGTGAATTATATGAATCGTTGCCTTTATTTGCATCATTATATACCTTCTTATCATCACTTCGACAATCAATTTCTTGATTACCTTCCCTTCCAAAAATAAAATATTTACTTTTCCACTTAAGAAAATTTCTTTTATACTTCTTCCCAGACAATGATCATAATGAAAATCCCATCTTACTCTCTCCATAGTTCATATATTTCATTTGGAATACCATTTTTAAATTCTTATCAAAATCCATATATTGATACATAACTCCAGCCACTATTTACACCTTGATAGAACATCAAACAATATCTTTATAAAAACTAATTTCTATTATGGATAATTCCCTTTAGAGACTTGTGTTTTAATCCACTTAGTAATTGATCAACCATACTATTATGTTAGATTATAATCCCAGAATCAAACATTATATGTCTTGTAAAATTTTCCTCATAGGTACCAATAAATTCATTATCCTTTTTCTTTTTCTCAATAAAATCATTTTCCATATTCCTTCAAAGAATAATAAGAAGGTAATTATTGTTTTTTTCTTGAATTCATCCCAATCTATGGATTCAATTTCATCCTATAGCCTTGTATTCATGATAAGGTTCCACTATTGATCCATTTAGTAGAAAGAAAAAATGACTATTTCATGTTCCTAACACTCAAGAATAGAAGATATATTTTCAATAGTGTTGATCCATTGTTAAGTAGTTACTGGATCATAAAAACCACTAAAATATGGTGGATGTTTACTCCTGAAGAAAACAATAGAATGTTGTTCCCTCCTTTGATCATTTTTAAGTCCAACATGATTTGTTGCTTGAGAAGTTATGTGAGCAAAAAAAAACAGTATTTTCTTCCATCTCCGATAACATTTGGATGATTAGGAGGAAAATCGTTTCATTTTCTGTTAAATTCAGAATTAACATGGTTTCTTTGGGTTCTAGTCATTTAATAATTCCAAAAATCATATTGTAAGAAACAATAATCAAAATGGGGTACCACATAATCATGAAAAATCACATATAGGATGTCTAAATAATAGAAACGTATTTTTAATCTATGATAGCTATGGTTTATTCTAGTTCATTCATTTTAATAATCTATTTAAATCCTTCATGATGGTTTAGAAATAATTTGTGAATTTTTAAATCATTTCCCATAGGTGTGTCAAACTTGGTGTGCATCAAGGCCCATTATTATCATCTGATGATGATCGAGTCCATATCAACTCTCCCTTTTATGATTTATTTCAACTATGAACCTATGTACCAGTGATACATCCACATGAAGTATCCATAAAAGGATATTATTTCTTGGTAACCACTAACTCTATCCTTTACCAATATTAAAGGACATTTTCAAATGCATTGGATCATCCTTAAAATTATCCTAATATATGTCCTTAGGGATGACACTGAGTTTTTCTCACCAAAGTTTTGAATTTTTAACTAAAAATATCCACTAATACTAACTATAGTAACCCACAATTATCATAAATAAATATTTCATCCTATTTTTTGAATATTCATTACAATACAATAACACACACCTGATGACCATAATAGTTTTGTGTCTGTGGAAACATAGAAACATAAAAAACATGTCCTTTGGTAAACTACATCAGCTACCACTATAATATTCATAACTAGAACCCTTTATATACATATCATAATTAATATATTTCTTCATAACCTAGGGAAGTTACACATAAGAAATAATGAGATAATATTCTCAGTAAGGGTAAACAATGAAGATAAGTAAGCATAACATGAACACTAGTGTATGAGAATTTGAGAATGAAATTTGTAACCCATACCCTGCACATCTAAGATCATAATATTTAGTCATAGAATAAATATTGGAAGTTTATAAGTCATGAATCATAATATAATCAAAGAACATGATCCATGATAGCATAACATTAGCATAGGAAATAGATATCTAATATACAATGATGAATATAAAATCATTTCCATAATATTCAGGGATCCTTTTCAAGGATATCATGGTGGAATGGGTTCACCCCCCCCCCCCCCCCAAACCATTATAGCAGTAATGGTTCACTACCAAGTATATTATAGAGTAAAAAGTCCCTTATAGAATAAGGTTCCCTCACTGTTCCAGTATAGTATACCTTTCGAGGTAAAAATCTTTAGCCAATGCATTTGAGGGAGATATAAGTCCCACATGTTTCATAATTAAAACCATATTTATGTGTTCCACAGGATCATAAAACATTCATCATATCATTACCCATGAAATGAAATGGGATTCATAAAAATTTCTCCATGCCATAACCTATGGTAAAGATAAGGGTTTCATAATCATTTAATAATTTCATCATATCATAACTTGTGGAAAAAGAGGCATGTTTCATAATAATTGTATCATGGTATAACCTATGGAATAGAAATTGGTTTCTAAAACATAATGCCATAATAAACATAAATCATAAAGAGAATGAATAAGAATGGTATCCTTGGATCAGTCCCCCACAAAGACATTGGTTGCATCAATGGATTTCATCATAGATGGAAAATTCTTTTCAATGATCGTTTAAAAAATTTCTTGAAGAAAGAATCATTTTAGATTTGAAAAACACTTTATAAAACAAAATATAACTGGAAAATGTTTTTCTTTTAAAATAAACATAAAAATATATAAATTAATCATTTAATTTAATAATTGTAATGAGTATGGGATGTTTTTTTCTATATCATACACATTAAAACAAATATTCCTTTCACGTTTTTAGTAAAATCCAAACAAGGAATTGTTTGGATAATAACATGAAGATTACTTTCAAAATATATTTTTTAAAATTCAAACATGGATAAAACTGTTTTTTTCAAATATAATTAGGATAATTATAAAAACTTGAAAACATTATTTGAAAACATGATTTTGGAAGAAAATAGATTTCCAACAAGAGTGAGAAATATTGTTGGGTTTTATGAGAAATATTTTATCAATTACTTTAAGTAAAAAAGAGTTAAAAATGGTAATATCACATGAAAATATAATTAATGACCATAGGATAATAATATTTATTATTTTATTGACATATGATTTATAATTTTTTCATCTTAAATATAATCATAAACAATCCTAATAAATGATGATATTGTAAGATAAAACCATTAACACTTTGATAAAATTGAATCATAAGACCCATGGAGGAATAACATAAAATGGAAATTAAAATATCATTAGGATAAATATATTCATGATATTATATTTCAATGTGGCTACATATACACCTTTTTAATGAATATATGTTCATAACATAATGTGCATATCAAATAAGTAAAATTGAGGCAAAAATTTCTTACCTTACGTATTGACATTCTTCATAAATGTTTAAAAATCAATAAAAATAAAAATAAGTTTATTATAAATATATCAAATAAAAATATACAAATAATGTGACCTATTTTATTTTATAATGACCTTTTATTGACTTATTATTAACAATTATATGTCAATGTTACGTTTTAGGTAACAAGTGCTATATTTCTCAAAAATGATTTGATTTGTTATTTTTGGTCTTATTAATTTTATCATAATTTCATAATATATTTAATGATATCCATTATATAAAAATAATATAAATTAATTATATATATTTTTAGAGTAACCCATAAAATTTAGTTTTAGAAAATGAAATACACGTTTCTTGGAGACGGTAGGTCGTACGTACGCATGAACGCTAATTCTATTTTCTTATTGGATTTAAATAAAGAAATTTTAATGATATATTATCATACAAAAATATTTTTTATTTCATATATATCACATATTTACATTAAACTTATCCTTATTACCTTCCATGTAAAGCATGAATGAATCAGATCGCTTTTGTGAGGCGGTAGACTGCTGTACACATGAGGGATATTATTGTATTCCCACAAAATGAAAATAATATATTCATATATTATATAATAATTCTATAAGAATATTAATATTAAAAAAATAATTTATAAAAAAATACATCATTATGTCCATCCTCGAGAGGTGGTAATGGAAAAAAATGAATGACATAGGTTTGTGAGGCGGTAGTCCACCATACACACAAACGATAATTTCATAACCCATTTGATGGAAGTGGAGATGGTTGTAAATAATTCCCTTAAACTAAAAACATATAATTATATATAATAATTATTATATTACATCATAATTCTATAATAATAATCGGATGATGTTGAGGAGGAAATAAATCAAATACACTTTGTTGGTGAATGTTACCTTGGGTATTCTACTTAGGTTGTAGAAAAATCCAACCTTGTACGGATTTATGTACAAAATAAATATTACATTATTAGAGGAGGGAACTTGTGAGGTTTTTTTTATAGTTAATGGATGAAAAAATTGTTTGAAGGTGTGAATAATATAGGAGAGGGGGTGTCCTTTTATAAGTGAGGTCAGTGGTACAACTTTAATTTTTTGAAAGAATGAATTGAAACCATGTATTTGTTATGTAAAATGGCTCCAATAATGTACCATTATCAATAATATAAGAATAAATGTCTAAATATTTGCATAAAATGGGTATTGGAAAAATTTTGGGATATTTTTAACCCATATATTTTTATTTTAACTTCTGGTAAATCAATTTTTACCTTAACCGCATTAAATAATTATTTCTTATTTTTATTAATCATTTAGGTATTTTTTTGACCATATAAAATAATATAAATTATTAGAATTCAATATATGGATCCATTTTCAAAATTCCATTCATAGGAGTGGAAAATTTTAATTTAATATTAATCCTGTAAACGTGATGAGATATCATGTTTTTAAGAGAAAATGTTCAAAAGTTTCCAATATTTTTACTTCTAAATTCAACATGAAGTTTATTAAAATGGCCTAAATAGGATTAATGAATTTATAATTAAACTATTTTTACATTAATTACAATTTAAGATATAAATTTACTTTATAAAAAAATCAATCAAAAGGATGTTTTCAATTAAAATTCTGTTTTTTCACACTTAATCAAAAAATGAAACATTTTAGAATAATCCCAAAAATTCACCCTAAGATAATTTTGAAATAATAATTAAAAAAATTTAGTTCATTTTGTCAAAATAATTTTCTAAAAGTGTAAAAATTTAATTTTATTAATGTTCACAGAAATAACCAAAAAATATTTTATTTTTTAGGAAATAGTATGTTCGAAACCTATAAAGACTTTACCAAAAATTAAATATTTTTATCAATATGATTCCTTTATATAAAAACATTATAATTAATATTTATAATTTATTAATTAATATTAATATTTCCATGGTTAACTCCGAGTTTATAATTGTCATGTTTGAATAAGAATATTAATAGTATATTATGGTTTTGTTAAAACTCAATGTCATGGGTAACGCAAGCTAACACAGTGTCAAATGTAGTGCAAGAAAAAATTGGTTTTTCGTGTAACATAATATTAAAATGGTGTTGTGTGAATATCAGGAATATAATTATGTTTAATTCAACCCAAGATATCATAGAAATTTAATTTATTCGAAAAAAAATTAAAAAAAATGTGGGGTGTTACATAAATTCCAAATAGAACACCCTGAAAACCAAGATGGGGAAACAAAAATAATAAATATTTCTCATCTTAAAAGATAATTCAATAGGGTAAAGGAAAAAAATATCAAATATTCTCATTATGAAACTAATCAAATAGGTAAGTGGGATCTCTATCATCCAAGACAACTAAGAATAAGGAATCTTCCTACAGCTCTAAAAGACCCATATCATTGCCAAACACCACGAAAAAAGTATATTAGAAGAAAGGTGTAAGGTAAAATACATAAAAATACATGAAATAAATGAATTGAAACTATCTGCTAGCCATTAATCTCACATAACATATAAAAAATATGGTTATCCCACACCTCACCATAATGTAGAATGGCTGAGGGAGCACTACTCTAATGGAGGAGCCTCCCACCACTAGAGATTAATGATAAGAAGTACAATATTTATATATAGGAACCCTTATATCAGTAATTCTTGGGATTAACACCTCTATTTATATAAAGGATTTGTGGGACCCACTCCCTAGAGAGATATAAGGGAGTGAAAACATCAGTAACCTTCTAATGATCACTCCTGATCGTTGTCACCGTCTAAGCATAATTGACAGAAGATCTCTTATTTCATAACCTCACATCATATCTATAATTTTGATTATGATTACACTATAATGTTCTAGATATAAAAATAATAAAAATAGTCTACACTCAATCATAAATTAAGGTTTTGAAAAAAGTGATACATAAGGTATAAGTCTCATAGAAAAGTACATGACATGTAGAAGGGGTCACATGATATGTGACCTTTCCTGGACACCTGGGCATGTCCTATCTTGAAAATGACTTGGGAATCCATGTGAAACTACATATAATATAGGTGGTTCACATGATGTGTAGTTTCATCTGGGTTTCCTATGTGTGTTTACTTTATACATGGCTCGAATACCCATTAACAGACCCACAATGTGTCCATCAAGGTAAACAACATGTCAGACTGCCTTGGGTCCTAGGAATGTTCCTTAGACACATTTTATGGATTTCTAGGTGGGAGAAAAAAATTGCTGGGTCCTCCCACATTTCTTGTGACATTGAAAACAACAAAAATAGTAGTCTTTATGGAATCTGGGACTACATGGTTTATGTTCCTTCGGGATACATGGCTTGTAATCAAATATTTTTTGAAAATTGAAGTCTTTCTTCATGTGGATGAAAAATCTATGATTACCCTTGTTTCCTTATGTACCACCCCGAGCTTCCATGATACGCTTCTCATTCAATAATGTAATAGCTTGCATTGTACGCAACATCAAGTTCTAACACACTGCAACTAATCAAAGTAGCCGTTATGAATAGTAATAACCACTTTTTATATTTATAGAAATTTTATATTTCAAAATGGACTTCATTTTTGTATTCCTAATATTGAAATTATCCTATGTTGAATTTTTTTTAATTTTCTGAGAACTTCAAAAAATTTATGAATAGTGAAAAATACTTATAAGAACTTTTTTAATCAAAATAATTTATAGTGATAAGTTATACTATTGAGTGGTTTTAAAGTATAATTAGAATATATTTTTACCATTTTATCCAATGGTGGTCATAAGAATTAATTTCACTTTGAAATTGGACATAAACAATTGTCAATCTTTTGATATAAATTGTTTCTTAAAAACACGCTATTTGTTGTGACAGCAGGAATTAATTATAAAATTAATTAATGCAAATTATATGTTTGTAATTTCATAAAATAGACATAATTTTTGAATTCGTAATATCAATTATAGCTTAGGGTGAAATTTTGGCATTGTTCTGAAAAACTTCAATTTTTGATGAATAGTGAAACCACTAAGTGGTAGTTAAATAACTGATTTTTCGTTTAAATGAAATATTACCACTTCTGTGATTTGATTTTCAAAAATCCGACATACATGGTTGTCATTAAGAAGTAAAATGAGGTTCAATGAGATTAAAATAATTTTTTGGTGAATAGTAACTTTTAAGTTCTTAATCACGATTAGAGGTAATTAGTTTAGTTTAAGGTAAAAATAATGTTTTAATAATATGAGATGAGCTTGACACATGTCCTACCCTCATTTTATGTGCCATGGCCAACCAAGAAAATCCATGGGTCAACTTGGGGACCCCATGGATCCACTTTAGTTGGAAAATGACATAAATACCTTTTATTTAATGTTAAAGTAAAAAATGACACAAACATGAAATGTTTTACTAAAACAATTTTTACATGGGGTTATAGACGTCATATTTTTTATTATAAATATTCATTGGAAATCTAAAAAGATTTCCTACATCATAGCATTTTTTTATAATTTTTAGACATTAAATAAATTAAATTATTTATGACATCATGATGATGCAGCGATGACCTCATTATTTAACGATATAAATAAAATGAGAAGATAATGTAAAATCCAAGGCTTACACTTGTCCAAAGCCTATTGGATGAGGAGGTTTCGAACCCTTATCACCTTATCCTCGAATTATACAAGTGTGGGACCTTTAGAATCCGAAAATCATTGTATAATAGAATAACATTTCATTACTTTCCAAAAGTGCCCCTCCTCTCCACTTATAAAAGGCCCCCACCACTCCCACCTTATTCACACCTTCAAGCCATTTGGCTCGTCCAAACTCTGCCCAAATACTCTCCCAACATCTCTCACTTACTCCTAGAAGCCTCACTTTGGGCAGAATTCTTCCCAAGGAAGCCTTTGTCTCAAATCAAAAAGCGTTACCCGATTTTTTAGGAGGTTAAAGAACGGTCGAGTCAGGACAAGACGCAAGGATGTGAAGAAGTATTTTATGAATGACCTGCAGGGATTGTCCTAAGAGGATATGAGTGTGGACTATGGAGACTTTGTTATTGTAGTTTTTCACTTTATGATGTAATGTATCGTTTACGAATGTATCTAGTGTTTCCAAGGCTACTAAACTAATCGGTCTTTCGAGACTTGATCTTTTGTGATCATGCCAATGTTACGAAGTAATGCACCGACTCCGGATTGCTGGGGTCGGGGTGCTACAGTTGGTATCAGAGCCAGTTTAGTACTAACCTTGGAAGCTAGATTTAGATAATCTCTGATTAGAGCACATAGCCTGAAGATAGACTTTAAGGATTAGTATAGAAGAACTTCCTATAATTTTGGTATTATAGAGATTTTGTGAGTTTTCCGAGCAATACGTCCCTGTCTGGATACGAGCAAGTAGAGGCGGCTCTGTCACAGATGTACCTAGGGGTAAAACCCGAAAACACCGCTTTGAGCTAGACTCGAACGGGAACTGGTGCATGACAACGGGCCTTGCTGCACTCTTGGTTACGACACTCCCGGGGGATATGCTTTGGATAATTCTCATTTTCTTTATAAACCACTATGAAGGGTTATGAGTATATACTTCCTCAAAGAAAACATTTTTATGGATTATATCCATAAATAGTTCAATTTATGTTAAGTATCTTACAAGTATGGAATTATGTATTTTTATTTATAAACTAATATAGTTTATGCCATTGTTTAGAAATAGCGCCTAGTGGAAGGAATGGAAACCGTATCAATGCACGCACTCTGTGTAGGGATTGCCCTCCTGCTCAAGATAATTATTGTGGAGCTGGAGATACAACTGGTGCTGATCAACTTATTACCATACTGGGGCAACTCACTCAGGTTATTAATAATAACGTTACTCGTATGGAGCACCCTGATCCGCAATGCGGAGGATCAATGTTAGACCGCTTCATGAGGCAACAACCACCAACATTTAATAGGGGGTACAAATCCATTAGTAACTGAGCAATGGATAAACTCCTTAGAGAAAATATTCCACGACTTGGGGAGTAGTGAAAGGGAAAATGTTATCATGGTAGTTTACCACCTCACTGGAGATGCCGATCAGTGGTGGTCGCTGATTCAAAACACAAAGAAAGATGATGACGTATCGAATATGGAATGGAGGGAGTTCAAAGATCTTTTCTTAGAAAAATACTTTCCTCATGACCATAGAGCATATATGGAAAGGCAATTTCTGAGTCTGAAACAAAAGGAGGATGATAATGTCGCAAAGTATGAGGCCAACTTTACAAGGTTAGCGAGGTATGCTGCAGATTATATACGTAACCCAAGAGGTAAGATTGATCGTTTCTTTGATGGGTTAAAACCATTTCTCCGTCGAGCTTTAGTATCACAATCGTTATCAACATACGAAGATATTGTCTCATGTGCTATCAAGACAGAAAAGGAATTCTCTAAGTCTTATGACAACAAAGTAAAGCAAGAGAAGAAGAGAACGGTGGAACAAGAGACAGATAAAGGGAAAAAGGGAAAGAAGGATTTTCCATTATGTGATAATTGTGGGAAGAATCACCCTGGTACTTGTCTAAAAGGAATGGGAGTTTGTTATAAATGTGGGGAAAAAGGTCACCAGGTGCGTGATTGCAAGGGAAAGAAAGAGGCTATCAATGTTGAATGCTACAATTGTAGGGAATTGGGGCATTATGCAAATGAATGTCCTAAGAGTCAGGGAAACTTACCTCAGAAAAGGCCAAGGGATCAAGGATAATATTATGTTGTTACTACAGTTGAAGCAGAATAACTAATGTATTGGTGCTTTTGGACTCATGGATTATATTCTGGTTATTCGAATAATGTGATATATATATAAGGTTTGTACTTCAGTACTTTTTGATTTCAGTAAGGTTTTAATATAATGAAGGTAATTATATTTTTAGTATGTGACAAAAAGAGAAACTTTAATTTGTTTGGGGAATCTGATAAATTGATTTTGGAATTAAGAGACATTTTAGAGAAATTCTGGATAGAGGTATTTTGGATAACTATAAAGGTTGGAGTGGATTAAGTTGATCTTTGGATAGTATTGTTTAAGGTTAAAAAATTTATGAAGATTATTTTTGGAATATTATAATACTATAGTTTTAGGAAAAGGACAACCTGCAGGGTGGGGCATAACCCGTCGCTTCAGACAAAGCTGCAGGAATCGAACCCACAACCATAGTGCGACAGGCCTTTATTTCCTACCACTAGCCTACAAGAAGTCCCTGGTTATTACAAAATAATTTTACTAATCTAAATGGTATGTGTTAACATTTGGAACCTTATACAATTAGGATAAGTATAATATTTTTGAGTTCTATTATCTTTTTGAGTGAAAGATGAGTTGAAGGTTGAAACTCTAATTGTCAAGCATAAATATATATATACCGATCTCTTATTCAATGAATAAATTAATTCTTAAACTTTAGTAAAGGGATATTAAAACAAAAAAAATGTGTTATCCTAATACCTTATGTCTTGTTGAACTGATGATATTTTAAATCAACATAGATTGAAGTCTTTGAGGCCCTCAATTTGACAGTTGATTGTGATTGATGACTTCAATCACTCCCTACAAATATTTACGTTTTTCCTCCAATTATATGTCTTTAATTTCCACCAATGTTCTCCTAATCGAGATCATAATTGTGTGGTGACTTTTTCATTTCCCTTTCCCTCTTATTAAGGATTAATTTTATTAATCTTATTTCTGATGTGGGTTTTCCACAAAGGTATTTTCTCTTTTCAACCTTTTATTTACAAAGAAAAATTTCAAATTGCGAGGACGCAATTTATTGAAAGAGGGGAGAATGTAACACCCTGAGCTTCCATGATACGCTTCTCATTCAATAATGTAATAGCTTGCATTGTACGCAACATCAAGTTCTAACACACTACAACTAATCAAAGTAGCCGTTATGAATAGTAATAACCACTTTTTAAATTTATAGAAATTTTATATTTCAAAATGGACTTCATTTTTGTATTCCTAATATTGAAATTAGCCTATGTTGAATTTTTTGTAATTTTTGAGAACTTCAAAAAATTTATGAATAGTGAAACATACTTATAAGAACTTTTTTAATCAAAATAATTTATAGTGATAAGTTATACTATTGAGTTATTTTAAAGTATAATTAGAATATATTTTTACCATTTTATCCAATGGTGGTCATAAGAATTAATTTCACTTTGAAATTGGACATAAATAATTGTCAATCTTTTGATATAAATTGTTTCTTAAAAACACGCTATTTGTTGTGACAGCGGGAATTAATTATAAAATTAATTAATGCAAATTATATGTTTGGAATTTCATAAAATAGACATCATTTTTGAATTCGGAATATCAATTATATCTTAGGGTGAAATTTTGGCATTGTTCTGAAAAACTTCAATTTTTGATGAATAGTGAAACCACTTAGTGGTAGTTAAATAACTGATTTTTCGTTTAAATGAAATATTACCACTTCTGTGATTTGATTTTCAAAAATCTGACATACATGGTTATCATTAAGAAGTAAAATGTGGTTCAATGAGATTAAAATAATTTTTTGGTGAATAGTAACTTTTAAGTTCTTAATCACGATTAGAGGTAATTAGTGTAGTTTAAGGTAAAAATAATGTTTTAATAATATGAGATGAGCTTGACACATGTCCTACCCTCATTGTATATGCCATGGCCGACCAAGACAATCCAGGGGTCAACTTGGAGACCCCATGGAGCCACTTTAGTTGGAAAATGACATAAATACCTTTTATTTAATGTTAAAGTAAAAAATGACACAAACATGAAATGTTTTACTAAAAAAAATTTTACATGGGGTTATAGAAGTCATATTTTTGATTATAAATATTCATTGGAAATCTAAAAAGATTTCCAACATCATAGTATTTTTTTATAATTTTTAGACATTAAATAAATTAAATTATTTATGACATCATGATGATGTAGCGATGACCTCATTATTTAACGATTTAAATAAAATGAGAAGATAATGTAAAATCCAAGGCTTAAACTTGTCCAAACCCTATTGGATGAGGAGATTTCTAACCCTTATCACCTTATCCTCGAATTATACAAGTGTGGGACCTTTAGAATCCGAAAATCATTGTATAATAGAATAACATTTCATTACTTTCCAAAAGTGACCCTCCTCTCCACTTCTAAAAGGCCCCCACCACTCCCACCTTATTCACACCTTCTAGCCATTTGGCTCGTCCAAACTCTGCCCAAATACTCTCCCACCATCCCTCACTTACTCCTAGAATCCTCACTTTGGGCAGAATTCTTCCCAAAGAAGCCTTTGTCTCAAATCAAAAAGAGTTACCCGATTTTTTAGGAGGTTAAAGAACGGTCGAGTCAGGACAAGACGCAAGGATGTGAAGAAGTATTTTATGAATGACCTGCAGGGATTGTCAGAAGAGGATATGAGTGTGGACTATGGAGACTTTGTTATTTTAGTTTTTCACTTTATGATGTAATGTAACGTTTACGAATGTATCTAGTGTTTCCAAGGCTACTAAACTAATCGGCCTTTCGAGACTTGATCTTTTGTGATCATGCCAATGTTACGAAGTAATGCACTGACTCCGGGTAGCTGGGGTCGGGGCGCTACACCTTATCCATTATACACTCCAAATACAGCATAATAATATGTATTCCAAATCTAATCATCATCTTAGGCCTATGGTATCCATAAAATGAAAATTTTATTAAATGATCGACAGTTGTAACATCAACACCACTGTTTGAATTCTTGAATCTCATTTACATAACCTAAAACCCATGAATCTATCACTATCCGTATGAATAAAATAAATCCTTCCATGATTAAAATATCTTACAAGTATTTGGGGTGATTATTATTCTTAAATACAACCTAATAATTCCAAACCATGTCCATGTGGGACAATAGTGAAGAACTTGATGAATAACTGGGGAAAATCACACAAGAAAAATAGTACTGTCATTAGCCAATACAATACCAACCAATAGAAAAGAATCATGTAAATACCTAAGGTGTGAATAATTTTTAAAATAATACAAAAATTATTGGTTCATTAAATACTAATGGATAATGGAATATGTGAAAAATACAATTCCATGAAAAGTAGATAAAATCTATGATTTATAAATTTAATAAAAAGGGGGGAATCCACAACTAATGATACCTAACTAGGTTATATATTGATAGTTGTTGAAGAATTAATTTTATAGTAATATTGAGAAAGTTCTACTATGTTCTATATCTGAACCAAGGTCCACCTTGATCATCTCATCAATCTAAATCCTCAGGTTTTCTAATTCCAATGAATAACACTCATATACCTCTCAAATCCTAACTAGGTAATGCATATAACCAGAGAGATATCCTATAATAGGGTATTTATATAGAGTAATTAGGTTTGGTCATTTAAATTAATTACTTAAATTAATTAATTAATCTACATAATGCACCATCTAATTCCTGCCTACCCCGAAAACCCAGCACCATCCAACTTTATGTCACACCTATGCTAAACCCAACATTCTAGAAGAAAAAGTTATATTATATTTCTAATATTATGTACCAAACAATGATAATACCATTTATTCTAAATATAAACACATGTGTGATTTAAAATAAATAAATTTTTAAAAAATATCAATATCATGGTTCTTTGGGTATTGAAATACAGAGCTAAAACACCACCTAGCTCTGAATATATTCTTTAAAATATTCAAAAAAAATTATAATGAAAAAACATAGTCACTAAATTTGGAATTTACATCATGAAATATTCAACACCTGTCACACATATCACCAATAAAAATTGGAAAACAATGTTATAAGATAGTGAATATGGAGGAAAAAAAGAAAGATATTGATACAATTCACTCATATGTATGTGGTTTAATGATCTTGAAGTCAAACAATAAAGAAATGTATCACATAAATATTTTTGATGATTTTAATCATATTACTTATATATAATTTTAACATATAAATAATAATATTTAAATGGATTCAATCACATTCAAAGGTGCACTGAGAATCAAAAGGGGTATTTTGGAAAATGATTTCAGTTCTATAATTAATTATAAAACACGAATAATGAATTTATAGAATATCATGAGAAATATATAATTAGGAAATAACATATTACTCTAGACATGTTGAAATAAAATAGAGTAACTGAGAAATACAATAGGATTTAGGGTGACATTGAAATAATCATGTTATCTTATCATGGAAAATAAAAATTATTTTGGAGATATGAAACATACATGGATTACTATATTATCAATTTTTTTCCCACTCTATCATGATTCAAAAAATACAGCTTTTGATTTATTGTTTGGAAATATTTTTTTCCTGATAATCATAATGGTATTTATAACCCTTTTATATCATTACCTATGGAAGAAACTTTGGAATGATTAATGAGATAGTGGTTGAAGATGTATATCATGTATACACACATGGTTGAAGGAGTTA
Organism: Viscum album; assembly: GCA_963277665.1. Taxonomy (NCBI): domain Eukaryota; kingdom Viridiplantae; phylum Streptophyta; class Magnoliopsida; order Santalales; family Viscaceae; genus Viscum; species Viscum album. Next base: position 1,269,009,013 of record OY728151.1, on the reverse strand, counting down.
TCATTGTTATAACAATAATATGAGAATTATTTTTGAGAAATTTTATGTCATTGTTCTCTAAAGTGAAAATCCTTTATAAATAATTACAATTTGAAGGTGAAATTGATAATTCTTTTAGTGAAATATTATACATGGTTTTTTTATGGATGCATGAATTTTTTTTTCAATGTTTTCACATTGATTCTTAAATATATAGTGATGGAGAAAGAGTTGAGTATTAAGAATCTATGTTCATAATTCATAAAAAGCATGTGGATGATATAAAATTTCATGGATATAGAAGCATGGGTATTAAAAAATATAGGTCTCTTTTGAATGTTTAACCAATTTTTTTTGAAAAATAATTAAATATGATGATTTGATGAAAATTATTAAATAATATTTGAATCAAATCATGAAAACCGACAATTTGGATTTTTATTTTCATCAAAAATATAATAATATGACTAGGATAAAGGATATTGGTCATAATAAACTCAATGATATAAGAAATGTATTGGGAAACATTTTTTATGGTTTTCAAGGATACACACAAATTTAAGGTATATATTTATAAGGAACTTTATATATGATCACATGGGTTGACGAAAGATGGATCATTCATGTAATTTTCGATCAATATAATTTAAATGTTTTTAAAATATCTCTAAAGTCATTGTTTTTTACTGGTGAATATAGGAACGAAATATAAATTTAACAACCACAATTTTTCATCATTTATGGGAATAGTTCTCAAATCATAATGAAAAATAAGTCCTTATACAATCATAATAAGGAACCCAAATAATGGTAATAAATACCATATAATTGATATAGGTGTATAAAATTGATGAATGGAAATGATGATTTTAATCTCTATGTCAATGAAGAAAGAAAATAATTCTCATTTTTTTGTGTTTGTTGATAAAATAATTCTTTTTTTAACATAAATTGGACAATTATAAGGACTCTTATACCCAAATTAAAATTTATTAGAGATGATAAGGATGGGTGGGATGATATTTTTCATGGTATTTGAAGTTATAAATGAAACACATTCAATTTTTCTCTCACAAGAGAATTATAATAGTGAGTTATTAAATAATTTTGACATGGAATAATTGAGGATGAACTCTACTCCTATAGATTATGGGACCATTTTTCCATTGATATGGTTGAAAGGAGGATTATCAATATCCATCAATATTCAAAAAAATTCAATAAAACATTATATTTTCTATTTCATTATTTCAGTGATTACATAGTAATCCTAAGTATATAGATAATTCAGTGGTGAAGAAGATCTTACACTATATCATAGGAAATAATGATTTTAAATTTGAGTTATGAAAAAAATGAATCATTTTTTTCTTTATTTATATTTTAATATATATTGGATAATATATGTTAGATATGAAAATTATACTTTTAGATATGTATTCCTTAATAGTATAAGGTGTTCTTCTTGGAAATCCAAGATGAAAAATCCTATCACATTTAGAATAGTTTAAGTTGATAATGTTGTATTATATCGCATAATAAAATAGATTATGTGGATGGATTCATGTCATTAAATTATTTTTTATGATATTTTATACCCAGTGATGATGTCATGTGAAAATCAATATGTAATCAAAATTTCAAATAATCTAATGAAAAATTAAATATAAACCTATATTGAAATCAAGATCAAATTCATTTTGCTGAATGATAAATGTTAATATAATTCATTTGAATATATTTGGAAAATGATTAGTTTATGAATATCATAACAACCTGTGCAATAATGTTTTCCTTATTTCACATGATAGTGTTGTTCAATTTTTATTCCATGATAAAATCATTTAATTATTATTTTTATTTTCTTTAGTTGATCATTTTTATTTGTTGGAAAAATGTGTAATTTGAAATGATTTATTTTTTAAATGTTATAGAGACTATACTTTCATTATAAGGTTTGGGGAATTTTAAAAATATAATAGAATATTTCTATTATGGGGGAAACATGAGGAGTTATATAGTAATATTGGGATATAATATCATATTCTTATTAACATGTTATCATCAAATACAAAGGGGGACATTAAAGATCCATATTTAGAGAATATTGAAGATCCTTTTATGATTGGATAGTTGATGATTGTTTTCATTAAATAAGTCTTTCATGATGTGAATTTTCTTAGGGGGAGATATGTGTTGATCTCAACTAAGAAATGGTCAAAATAGTATTTTTCTTTACACTGAGAGGTTATAGAACTCTCAAAAACATTATATTATCCTATGGTAGGGTATTTAGATAAACATTGCAATTAATAGACGATGTAAATTGTTTCCCAAGTTGATTAATTCATGGATTTGGTGGTTTTTTCATGTTTTATTTATTTATAACATGCTATTGGTTGAGTTGTAGGATCAATGAGGTTGAGTAGAGTTTCAAAGGAATGATGTTTTACTAAGTATATGAGCATCAATGTATTAAAATATTTTTAATCCAGATTATGGTTTGATATATGAAGGGGTTTAACCTTAAATATTATCCTCAAACCATGTTAGTATTGAATATTCTTTGAATGTGATGAGGTAGAGAAATAATCCACCCTTATATTATAATTTCATGCTACAATATATAAAATTTCATGATGTTCAAGATTCTAAATATTTTTGGACTACTGGTTGTGCTATGGGATAAGGAACGTTATTTTTTAGTATTGGACTAGTATGGAGAAAACAAATAAGTCCTAACATAGTATACTATGTTTAACCATAAAGGTGATGTCCTTAATATAACAATATATGAAATTATATTAGTATATAATAATGGTTTTATAATTTTTATACTTTTTACAACAGAAATAATTGGTCATACTAAAATGGTCTATGTTATTGGAATATGATGTTTTTAAGCTATAATGTTTTTTGAGTAATAATTACACATCCTAATATGTCACATCATAACATTAGTCAATGCATATGTGAGAAATTTTGGAATAATTTTCTATATATTTAGAATCTAGTTGACATACCACATTATAGGGAACCACACTACATTTCATGACAGAATTAAAAATTGTGTAAAACATCTCAAATGTGTTTGATGAAAATAAAATGAATCAATGAGTAAATCGGTCAATAATTCAATGGTGCTCATTATTGGGTCTGTAGAGAAGAAACTTGGTCACATGGGATCTAAATTATGGAGGAACTTTATGTCATTAGAAGTAATAATTTATTGAGTAACTTGTTCTCATTGATCATTATTTTATTTATAGATAAAATCTTTCTTCCTAATCCTTTACCTATATTTATTAGTTATTAAATTATATATGTGAACAAAAAGATCACAATCATTATTCACTAATTAATAACCACATGATAATAAGTATGTGAGAAAATTATATTTTCCCTTTATCTATGGGAGTCCCTTCTTAATTGATTTATTTGAATCACATCCTCAACATAGACATCCAATAACACTATATAGCATTGATAAATTTTTAGATTAACAACTAAGGATTTGGAATTCACTTATTCACCCCCACACACATTAAGGTTTAATACTCTCTCCTAATACTATTTGTTTCCTGACCAAATTTATAACTAGTTATCTATAAATCATAAATACAACTATAAAAAATTCTAATAGTTAGCCATGGGATAAAGTGTTCATGTATAGTCATATATTGATTACAAAATTAATGTCCATATATTTTATATAATGTAACATAATGAATATAGTATAGGGAATCATAATAAATCCACTGTTTTGGATAAAACAACACATGTGTAGGGAATTAAATCAATTTTCCCCAAATATATATTTTGGATTTTTGAAAAAAATTTGGGTTTGCACTATATGAAATTATGTTTGAATTTTTTTTGGTTCTGATGTGTTGATAAGTTTATTTTATCATTTGTTTATGAATTGATATTCATAAATGAGATTTTTATTAAGTAATGATACAATAATAATTACTATGTAATTGAATCACAAGTAGTTCCAATATTTTTGAATAAATGATCCTGTAAACAAAATTTAGTCCATTATTATTTTAGAAATGAAAGAAAATGAAAAATAATTTGTCATTTTATTAAAGGAGGATAATTTCCTTTGGTATTGAAATGAATTTCAAATTATACCTAATAGATATGATGTATTATATATTAGTGGTGGCCATAAAATAAAGGATTTGGAAAATCATTCGAGGGGGGAAATACATTAAAAAATTAAAAAATCATATGAGGTTATAAAATTCATGTTCCCTATGAACTAACGTCTATATACATAGACACAATAATTGAATTTAGAGATTAGCTTATCCCTCATAACACCAATATATTTGAGGTACTTCTTTATAAAAAAATTTCTCTAACATATATATTGAAAAGAAGTATAAAAATGAAAATATGAAAATTTTAATTATAATTTTCAATGCACTCATAGATACTAAAATATTCAAATAGAGAAGAATATTTCAATTATGTATATTAATTTAGGAAATATTTTATACATCATAAAAAAACATAAATCCAAATAAAGTTATCTATGATATGGGTCTATTTTATGAATATATAGACATTTAGTTGACATATATTATTAATCACAATATTTATAATTTCTAGGGCTACTTGGATTTTATTTTAAAATCATATATAGATAATAAAATAAAGATATTTATACATGAATGGGACTATTATATTTTTTCACACTATTAAAAAAAAATCTAAAAAGGTATTAATAACATAATGATTATTTCTATCCCTATTAATTATAACTTTATTAAAGAAAAAATAATGTGTTTTATAAAAATTATACATTGATAAACTAAAACTAAAATTTTATATTTGATAAATATATAGTTTTGATAGAGAAACTCTTCTCATGATTCCAATAATTTCAAAAATGATTTTTACTTTAACAAATTAATTATAATAAATTATATTTATTTAAATATACATGATAATATAATTTTCTAAATTCAATTGTAATTTTTATTAGGGTTATAAATGTGGTATCATCTTTGATACTTGTATTTTTAATAAATGTGGATTTATGGTAAAAAAATGTAAATTTTCAAATTTAGATAATATTTTGATAAAATGAATATTATTTTTTGATATTATTAGGTCTAAATTAGCTAACATTTAATTTTTCATATTTTGCGTTGACATTCAAATTTTTTGGTAACAATTAAATACTGTATAATTTAATGATACGTATTTTGACATCATAAAATCCCAAAAGAGATATAATAAATTCCTAAAAAGTATCTATGATGAAAATTATTTTCCCAATTAAAATAATGTTTTTAAGTAATTTGAGTAATTTTATAAACCATTAATGAATCCTATAAAACCAATATTATATTTTTTTTATTTTAAAATAAATTATTTATAATCATGAAAAACTTATACATCTCCAACTATATTATTTTAAAGATTTTATTTATTATCCTTATAAAAAATTTGATACCCACTCCTCTTTGGTTTATACCATAAAAAAAACCCATGCGAGGTTTTTTGGTTTTGATTATTTTATCATATAGACTCACAATCCTATCTTTAGGAATTAATAAATAATTATCCCCCCTTTTCTCTAAAACCCTCCCACCCTCTCATTCTAATTAACTAAAACCACTTTGAGAATTACATTATTCTATCAATTCTTTGATAAATCCATCCCATGGTGTTCCCAGGATCTTAATAATATCCTCTCAAGCATTTAGTAGTTCCATCTCAAGGTAAGGTAATTCTATCCTTCCCTTTATTCAAGCACATACTTTGTATTATTACATTTAACTTCTAATTTTTCATATTGTAATGTGTTTTAATACATCCATTTTATGGTCCATATTATTCCAAAGCAATTAGAGACATCATTTGAATCTCTTAAAACCCTTACATGTGTCTATATTTACACCTTTTATGCTATCAAAATTATCCTATAAATTATCCGGGAAAATCATTTTTGAATTGAATACCCATCCCTATTTCCACTCAAGGGTATTCACCTAGATTTACATATCATTTATTTATTTGACTATTCTATGTTTACAAACCACACTCCTTAATCATGGTATTAAAACTGATGAAAGGTGTTCTAATTTTCTATGATCTATGTGTATCCCTAATGTGTGTACAAGATATGAATGTTAGGGGTGGGTTATGAATTATATATTCCTATAATGAATTGGGTAATGTTTTTATCTCTTATGATACCATGTATAGTCTATGAGAGGTTATCCTACTCACAATATGTTATAATTTCTGATTATTTTCCCTAGAGATATGTCTATTATTTTATGATTTATGTTATTTCCACATTTTCATGTTTCCATTATGATATAATCTTATATAATGATTCAATATTAAATTTTATGAATCTCAAAACACTTTTTACCTTGAAATGCCTCTTGAAAATCATTTAATTATTTGCCTTATGGTATAATTTTATATTTCACTTAATGAGATTTATAGCATACCAATTTCTTATGTGAATCCCTTGGTTATCACATATGGTTTTAGAAGATCAATGGAATTTTAATGGAATGTTATTGAGTTTTTAAATAATGTTGTTATACCCACATTTCATAATATTTTTCTATGTACCAAATTCCCAATGCCAATATGCCTCAAAATCTTATGGATTTATATTATTCGTAACTTTTTGTAATAACTCATGAAATATGTTTCATTAATATATAGTTTGTCGTAATGGTTTAATGGATGAATATCCTGATTGAGAAAGCGATATGGGAATCAAAAAATGGTATGAGGGAAATATACCATCACTTGTTTATATAAGGAATAAAATTTTTAGGATGAAATTTCTTATGAGGGGAATAATATGAGAAAAAAAATAATCCTGGAATTAAATTAATATTATGATTTATAATTATTTATTTTATATATTTATATACATTAATGTTTTATATATTATTATTTTAATTTTTCCAGATGAAAGCGGAATAATTTTCTTTAACTGAACTGTTTTTCCATGAATTACATGTTCCTATGAAAAAAAATTAAATTTCGTGATTTTATAAATCCATTTTAGTAAAAGATAATTATTTTTTGGAAATTATAATATTAACTATTAATTCAGATGAATTTTTTTATTTTTCTAAAATGATTCATTTTTTAATAAATCTTGAAAAATGCTGATTTTTACAAAACATCCATTTCATATTGTTAAATAAAGTAATTTAAAATAACAATTATATTTCTTATTTATAATTAAATTAAATAATATTAAATTTTTATAATTATATAAATAATTTCGTATTAATTAGCATTATATTTTAATTTCGTATATGTCCATTTTTATGATTAAACCACAATTTTCTGAAAACATTTCATAGCATTCTGTACGCCTAAATTAAATGTAATTTATGCCACTAATTTTAATTAAATAAAAAAAATATTCTATTTTTTGAATCATGGTGTTAAATTTTTTTAATGAGTCCAATTTCATTTTTGATCATTATAAATAGTAATCGTGAAAAAAATGTCACACCATGGAAAGGGATAATATGGGTTAATTAAGGTTAAAACTATGTGATAATACCACAGAATCATGTAATTTTTATTATTATATAATGGTATTCTAACCCTTATCATCTTCTCTTTTAATATTTGTTGATTTATATCAACTTTCTCATGAATAATACTTTATATTATTCTAAAACATTCAGTAAATACATGTGTTTCACTCCCTTCACATATAATGGTGAACCTCCTCTCATCCATTATCCAAAACAACTGATCTCTCTATTTTATCCAATACCTACCCAAACCTCTCCCATAATTCCCTCCCCACTTTCTACGGTATATTTTATTCTCAAAATAGTAATGCCAAAATGTATTAGTTTTTAATCAAAATGAGATATTTGAGAAGATTCTATAAGTCCTAATTGACGTATTTGAAGTTTATTTATTCATTCACCACATTGAAATATTCTTTAACCACACTAAAATAAAAAAATTATTTTCATAAATATATTTTAATTTTATTATTATTTTTGTACAAAAAAAATCATTTTCATTTTACAAATTCTGATAAATTGAAACAATGATCATCTGTATGTGTGGAATACCACCTCCATGGAGGGATGTGTCTCATTTTTAGTCACTGAATCACATGTATTTTTAAAATGGTTTTAAAAATAAATATATTATATATTTATGATATAATTATATTCATTTGAATATAAAATATTAGTTTCCTTGTTAATAATTCCATCTGCTAAAAATTAATAATATCCCTTGTGTGTACATGTGGAATATAACCTCCACAAACCAATGTGATAAATTTTTCATCTATAAATTTCATGGTATATATTAAGTATGTACATAATTAGAAAATATGAGATTTAATCTATGCATATTATTTTATAGGAGTTATATATTTTCTAAATTATTTATTATTCACAAATTTGAAAATTGAAAATATCATTCATTCGTACGTATGGACTATCGTCTCCATGAAATAACATGGATCAGTATTCATTATTTCCATACATGGATTGTTTTAAATGTGAGTATAATTTATAAATATGATAAATATAGTATTTTTAATATAATATATTCAATTTAATCATATTTCCTTTGACCATCAGAAACACACTGATGTGGTTTTAAGTCTACAAATTAAATAACCTCAAAATTTCAAATGTGAACTTCACCGTTTAAGTAACTAAATAAAACATGGAAATAAATGGAATAAAATTAATAGAAATAAATAAATTTAAATTAAAAGGGTTATTATTAAAGTCTAAAAATAATATTATATTATTATTTCCTATTTTTAGAATGTATGAAGTTAGAAAGAATTAAGTTAATGGATCATCTGTTAAAATGTTATTTTAAATGTTTTAAAATCATTTTCTTCCTTGTCCATGTTCTTTTAAATATTTTCATGTATATTAATATTTATTAATAAATAGTTTTTAAATATATTTTTTTAAAAAATTATTTCTTTATAATTTTTTAAAAAGTATTTGATTAATAATTTTCCTTATGTGGTAATTTTTAAATTTTTTATAAAATTTCTAATAGAATGTTTTTGTTAACTTATATGGATTGATTCCTATTTACCTGAATCATATATATTATTCATTATAAAAAAACCTAGATCCTTATTTTAAAAGAAATTAACTCTATCAATATTTTTGAAAGTTTTATTTTTGGAACTTTTTAATAAGGAATTATAATCATTGTGAGATCTTTATGAGATAACCGATGGTGTTATTTCTTATAGGATATAATTATAATTAAATCATGTTATAAAATTAAATTTATATATATGTGTGTTTTTTTCATGCTATATTTCTTATCAATTTTTTTTGAATGGTAGTTGAAACCAATATATCTTTGATTACATGTGTGCTTAATATTGCACTCTAATGCATTGGATACATTGATGGAGTTTACTGGTGATAGGTTACTAGTAATAGATATAGTAAATATCTTATTAGGGAATTCCATTTTAGGGATTCTTGTATATATTAATGAATGGATAATTTCCCATGGTACATCAAGATATTCTTTTAATTTTTTATTCATAATATATTTTTATTTCAAATGCTTATAAAACAAGATTATGTTACAAACGAATGTCAGTGAAATTTTATTAAAATAAAAGGGAATAGATTGTTTTGATGGAAATTTAGTCATAAGTTTTTATTTTTTACAATAAACTGTAACATTTATTATTATTCATTTAATATTAACTATAAAATTTTATATGAACAATATTAATAAATTTAATGGTTTTTATGAACAAGTAAATGGATATTTTATGTTAAATGTTAATTTTGAAAAAAAAAGAATACAATATTAAGGATTTATCATGGTTAAAAATAGAAAAATGGTTTTATATTATTTTATTTATCTTTACTAATCTTGGATTTTTTTTCATCCCATTTTTTCAAATGATTTTTTATATGTCTTAATGATGATTAAAAATGTTAATAGTGACAGAATTATAAATATGGGATTTATATTGAATTAAGTAAGTGTGTCTTCATAAACAACTTGTTTTGTTGGTAAAATGGATAATAGAAAAAAATTATCATTTTTCAGGTAAATTTTTATCCAATTATTTGAAACTATGGACCAAAAATTCCTTTAAATGTTAAAAAGTGAAACCTTTGTTTTAAATCATATAAATTTTGGTTGTTTAAGGTACAAGGTGTTATACCATCACTCTAATGCTACAATTATGAAATTACAGAAATAAGTTAACCAATCTAGGGTTTAATGACAATAATTGATATATGAGACATCCAAAAATGTGGATAACATGAAATATAATGAAATCAAAAACTGGTGAATTGTTTCATGAAAATGATGTTGTGAAAGGTCTATTGATCATCTACCCAATAACTGAAAATGAAAAACATTATTTTGGTTCAACCTACTCCTTTATATATTCATTGTATTATAAGATAATAAAATTACCACCCCAATGGATATATATTGAATAACTAGTGAAAACACTTAGTGGTATTATCATTACATCCCATGTATATAAATTCACTCTAATTAAAGATTATGGAATACTATTCCTAGAAACATTTTATTCCCCCTTGTATCTAATTGAAAGTGAGTTTTGGCACGGATATATCAATAAAAATCCCATATAATTTTTTATGATTCGTAAATAATATTCTATCTCCCAAATTAACCAAAAATCACCTATCGGTTCATGGTAGACAATAAATTTCCTATGGTAGTTACATCCCCTTTATGGGTCTTTCCATATAGAATGGAGGATATTTAGATCAAATGGTTGGGGAGAAACTCAATATTGTGGGTATTTTATTAAGAATTAATTTATTGACGTTTTTTCCAAAATTTTCATGATATTATTCAAAATCATGAATTTCATTTTTCTATATAAATCATACATTGTATCAAACCGATATCACAAAATCCATATTGATTGTTTCTAATAAAAATAGATGAATTCATGAATAAAGACTATTTAGACTTGGATAATCATTTTATACACCCTAATGATTCAATATTGGGTATACCAGTACTCTTGATTAAGAACAAATATGGATTAATGCATCTCTACACTGACTGTCATGAACATAACAAGATCACAGTAACATGTTTCGTATATGTCATTTTTACTACTAGTTTGATTAGCTGTGAGGGGATCAATACCTCTCAACGATTGACCTTAAATATAAATGTCATCAGTTATTCTTGAAATGATAGAATCATCCTAAAAATCATTTAATACATGAAATAGACACTATAAATTCACCAAAATGTCTTTTTAATATAAAAATATCACCTCTATATTTATCAATCTAATTAATATAGTCTTTATAGATTACCTCAATTGATTTTTGGTAGTCTTTATAAAGGATATTATCATATACTCCATGATAAAACAATATCATGAATATAGTTTGAGGATAATTATAAATTCTTGATAAGGGAAAAAATGTATTCTGAGTTTAGAAAGTATGACTTTTATCTACTAAGAGAATCATTATTTTCTTATGTAATAACAATTGAGGGTATATCTATAAATCCTTTAATGAAAGCTTTTATTAAATAGTGTTTCCATCCAACTGCTATAATAATGTTTTATTTTTTTAGAATGAATTAATTATATTAATTATTTGTTAGAAATTTATTGTGTCTATCAAATATAACAATAAAGTTAAAATGAAATATAGTAAATTTCCTATATACATATGAATGAGAACATAATTTCAAGTATCTTAAGATAAGTTTGGTCACTATACCTATAATAAAACTACCCTTTATTAGATAAGGGATTGTGGTATACTTTTTTTGTATTATATAAGAAACTATGATGTTTCCCAATGAAAAATTATATTTTGGTAGCTTATTCCTCTTCTTAATTAAATGTTCATGACAAAAATTAGTTAATGCATTATTTGGATCTAGAAGTGGTAATATTTTTATTAACTATATAGAGGAATTATCTCTTTTTTTAAAGGGTGACATATATAATGATAAAAATATCATAACACATATATTATCACATATGGAGTTGAACATATGAAAATTGAGATGGTTGATGTCGATCAAAGACAATGAATACTCAACACTTTACCACCCAGGGAAGGATAACAAGGTGTTTAATTCACTTTGTAGGAAGAATCCAGAAACCATATCCATGATGAGGATTAAACAATACTCAATACTAATGGATTTACAAAGGATAGTCCATGAAATCATAATGGAACGGGATAAATCCATTCTTTTCCAAATGAATACAAAAATATACATCCATGTGATGATCAAGGAGGAATATAGGGAGGATATAATGCTATATAAGAAGGTATAGAATATTATACTATTCAACTAGATAATGATGGAAATATACAAGTTTTTGAATTAATATGTTACCCTTTTATACTATAATTAAAGGGTTTTTAGAATGATTCATATTGATCTTAATTTTTTATAGTGGGGTGACATGATTAATGAATATACAATGACATTATAGAGTATATATCATGATTCGTTTTTTTAACAAAAAATTTAGTTTTGATTGATATAAGTCTAATAGTACGATTCATCCATTTCCTATTCGTTTATATAAATGAGTGAAAATAACCATATTTTTGTTTTATATCTTCCAAATACCTCTAATAATAATAATTATATTAGTAATGTTTCGAAATACCATAAAATTTATATATATTATTTTGATATTTGAAAATATTTTTCTGTTGATCAACTTACCATGATATATGTAAATGAAGATGTTAGTATCCACGGAGTACCACTCTCAATTGTATTTGATCGCTATATTACGTTTACCTCAAAGTTATTGTAATGTCATGACCCCAGTTACCTAGAGTCGGTGTATTATTTTAATACATTAGCATGATTACAAAAAATAAAGTCCCGAGAGACTAATCAGTTTAGCAGTCTTGGAAAATATATTACATACCTGGACGTTACATTACACTTTAGAAAATAAAACAAAACATAAATGATCCTTTGATAATTCCATTAATCCCCTAGCTTAACCCTGCTTATCAATCGTAATACACTTCTTTGAATCCTTATAAAATTAAAACATAGAATTTGGTGGGATCAAATGCTCAGTAAGGATAACAATATTGTAGAAACTTTCATAAATAAGCATAAACATTTAAGGAAATGTATAAGACCAAAACAAAATAATTTTTAAACCTAAATTCCAGCATAATATGAAAAATATACAATAACATAATTCCATTTACTTATTCACAAGGATATTCTACTAGTCTAATAATCAAATGAAATATCAGTAGCCACTTTCATAATGATGGAATGGATAATGTCAGACTATCATAACCACATAGTCAACGCCTTGTGCCAAGACTACAAATATGATTTTGTCAAGGCCTTATGCCAAGACACTATTTTGTCTCATTATTCCTACCGATGCATCGAGGAGCTATAACGGGCTCCACACATTACTTACTAAGTCCAATGCATTCCTCATATGAAACGGTTTAAACATAACATAATAATTCGTATTAAAACTGGCATACGAAATGCCAATACATTATCCATAAGCCAAGAATGGTATAAAAATAACACATCCATAGTCAAAAATATCAAAAAACCTTCAATACAATACAGATTATTTGTATCATAATAAATCAAGTTCAAATATGTTTAAAATCAATTTAAAATTTTTGACATAGATGAAAATGATATGTAAAACTCTTTGAGAGAAATATCCATTTTTCATGAAAACATTTTAAAGTAACACAATTTATAAAGGAAGAAATTAAAATAATTTTTTGAATCATATTTTTCCATACCATTTTGAATCTTTTGAAAGTAATTATCATTTTAAAACATTCATGTCCATTTAAATAAATCCTTAAAACCATTTTGAAAACAAGGACATTATTGACAATGGTTTAGAAGAATTAATATATAAAACATTTAAAATGATGCTTTAGTAAAAATTCCCTTAAATTAATCCCTTTGTAAACTATTTTATGAAACATGGACATGGATAATAAATATGTCCCAGTAGATACTTACATAAAAACAACCTCGGATAATAAAGAGATTGTGAAATTAACCCTTACCTTGCACTTTCCTTTAGTCGAGGGTATGTTTAACCTCCTGTATGAAGATAGTAGTATGTTATTAAATTATACCAGAACCATATTAATATTTATGATATCATACATGATTCATTTATGACTTTATACTACCCATTTAATAATATTTTCCATGTTAAATTAATATTTTAGGTAATAAGCACTTTATTTATCGTACATGTTTTAAATTGTTAATCTTGATTGTATCACATATATCAAGATTTAAATACATCCATAATATAAAACATGATTTAGATATCATATATATTTATAATATAAACATGTATAATAGACATATATAAGATATTAAAAAGCACCGTTTATGGAGACGGTAGTCCGTACGTACGCATAAACGTTGTTTCCGTTTTCATATCGTATTGAACGGAACTAAGTGAATAAGGTATATGTAGGTAAATATATATATATATATATATAGTAGCATTATTATGTCACATATTAAATACTTATTAGTAATATATATTCTGATAATCATCAATGAATGGTGATCGTGGAAATGAACCTCATCGCGTCATAGAGATGGTAATCCGTACGTACGCACGAGAGACAATATAATTTCCTTACAGGTGTGGAATTGTATGGTATATTAATTTTACATAGAAATTATCTTGTTATTTTCATTATTTATATACATATTACTCATCATTATATCCATCCAAATAACATAGTTTTGAATAACAAATTACCCCACAACGTGGAGATGGTAAGCCGTAGGTACGCATGCATGGTGACATTATCATTCTTAAGATGGAAAGAATAATGAATATAGTTTTTTAATATTGAAAATAAAATCAAAATATATATAAGATACTGTATTTATTATTTTAGAATGGAAACAACAATTATTGAAGAAGTGGAAGAAGAAAATAACTTGAAAGATGGTGGTGAAATTATTTCATCTTCTTCGGATTCTTCCTTTTGATTTGATCAAAAGGGATCCTTAAGATGGATTTATGACTAAAGTAATGCCTCAAGGATGAAGTGAGGGATGTTTAGAGGATATTTGGGCAGGGGTTGGCCGAGAAAAATGGATTTGGAGGTGTGAATTTGAGAGAAGGGGAAATTCCCTTTTATAAGAGGGGTGAGAGGAACCATAGAAAAAACTAAAAATATTATTTTATAATAAATTCATATTCAGTTTATAATGGCTCCAAAGTGACTTATTTCGAGTATAGGGTTTGGATGTGTCAAATTAATCTCAACCAATAGGTTTTAGACAAGTTTAGGTTACCATTTTAACCTTATCATTTAGATTTAACTCTATGTTAAATAATTTCACTTTTACCATGTCTTCTTGTATTCTTACAATATATGGTTAATAAAACTACTATATTGTGCCAATAGAACCCAAATTGGTTCATTAATGACATTTATATTATTATATAAGTCTTTTTTCCTAACCTTATATTTCTAGGACCATTATACAAATTAATAATATAATATTTGTTTTAAAAACTATTTTATGACAATTTTGACACTATTTGGTATTTGTTTTTTGTTAAAATATTAACAACATGATAAATTCAAAAAAAAATACACTAAATCAATAATAACATATCATATTCATCTATAAAATTCGTGGATGTCATAAAAACTTTCAAATTATATTTATTTTAATATTTATAATACCATTTATTTGATTCATTCATTAATAAAGTAATTATTGCATCATCATTGTGTCATTAATAAATATAATTATTTAATCTCTAAAAATTATAAATAAAATACTATTATGTACTAAATAGTTTTATCTTTCTAATAAATATTTATAGTCGAATTTATCTTATGTATAACTTTATATTAAAAATGATTTAGTTATTAAACTTTAATTTTAACTCTTTTAACTCTTCTTTAAATAAAATAATTATAAATGTATTAATCTAATTCATTTGGACCTAAAGGGTCATAACTAATTCCTAAGGTTGTTTTGGGTCGAATTACACTTATAAAATAGAATCATAACATGTGTTAGGGTAATAATAGTATCATTTTTACCCTTAATTACCATATTTACTTTTAACCGTGGTAAATAAAAGCAAAAAGTTCCTATTCACCAAAAAAATATTTTTATCTTATTGAACCAAATTTTTCTCCTTGATATTAACCGTGTCTCTCTGATTTTCAAAATTCAACTCACAGAAGCGGTAAAATTAAGTTTTATGTAAATTTTCAAATGCTCTTAGGAGGTGGGTAAAAGACTGTAAAAAGTTCAATAAAATATTTATATGTCTAAAATTATTATAAATTGACTCCAATGAATTAAATTGAACTTATATAGGTATTATGTATTTATTTTGACCTAAAATAAATTTAAATAAAATAAATATTTATTTAAATAAAAATTTGGTTTTAAACGATAACTCAGTGTTTTTCACTATTCAACATAAATTGAATATTTTAAGAAAAATACCAAAAATTCACCCTATTCTAATTTCGATATTACGAATCAAAAAATGAATTATATTTTACAAAATTCAAAACATTTTAGTCTCATTTATTAATTTAAAATTAATTCGCGTTGTCAAAACAAATAGCGTGGTTTTAAGAAACAATAATTATCAAAAGATTAACACTTGTTTATGTATAATTTCAATGTGAAATTAATTTCAATGACAAAAATTAGATTAAAGGGTAAAAGTATAATATAATTATAGTTCCAAAACATTAAAATGTATAATTAAACACTATAAATTAATTTGATTAAAAAAGTTGTTTTCATTTAAAATATAGTATTTTTCACTATTCACCCAAATATAAATGTTATCAGAGAAATACCTATATCCAATGTAACACCCCAAGATTTTATGAAAAATATTCTTTTTAATTTTATTGATATCTTGTGTTGTACGCTACACCAAAAGGAGCTTTCACTACACGCATCCCTAACTTGGCTTGCATTACACGCAATCGCGACCTTCCACGATAGCGTGTGTTGTACACAATGCCAAGTTTCACTAAACGAGATATTATTATAATATTATTATGAACTAGCCATTATGAATAGTAATACACACTTCTTGAAATTTTATACTTCAAAATGGACTTCATTTTTGGATTCAGAATATCGAAATTAGCTTAGGGTGAAATTTTGTTATTTTTCTGAAAACTTTTAATTTTTGATGAATAGTGAAAACACTAGGTTACTATTTAAAACTCACTATTTATTTAAATAATTATTTATCTTATTTAAATTTATTTTAGGTCAAAATTGATACATAATACCTATATATGTTCAATGCAATTCATTGGAGTCATTTTATAATAATTTTAGATATATAAAAATTTTATTGAACTTTTCACCGCCTTTTACCCACCTCCTAGGAGAATTTGAAAATTTACATAAAACATAATTTTACCACTTCTGTGAATGGAATTTCAAAAATCCAAGAGACACGCTTGATTTTAGTAAGTAAAATGTTGTTCAATGAGATAAAAATAATTTTTGATGAATATTAACTTTTTTACTTTTTTTACCACGAATAAAAGTAAATCGGGTAATTAAGGGTAAAATACTATTATTATTACCATAAAACAAGTCCTAATTCTATTGGATAAGTTTAGTTAGACCAAAAACATCCTTACGAATAACATATGACCATTTAGTCCAACTTGTATTAGATTAGGACATTTATTATTAATTTATTTAAAGTAGGGTTAAAATAGTTAAAATTAAAGTTTAATAACTAAGTCATTTTTAATATAGGGTTATTCATAAGATAAATTAGACTATAAATATTCATTAGAAAGCTAAAAATATTTCATACATAATGGGGTTTTATTTATAATTTTTAGAAATTAAATAATTTAATTTATTTATGACACAATGATGATGCAGTAATTATCTTACTAATGAAATATTGACATAATTGATGTTATAAATACCCAAATAAATGTAATTTGAGACTTTTTGTGAATTCAACTAATTTTCTAGGTTAATATGACATGTTAGTATTCATATAGTTAGCTTTGTTCGAACTAATAATTCTGTTGGGATTTTCACAAAAATCAATTACCAAATAGTATCAAAATTAACATAAAATAGTTTTAAAACAAATATTATATTATTAATTGTTATTTTATTCCTAAAAATCAAAGGTTCTGAAACATGACTTATATAAGGTTATATATATTAATATTAAACAACTTGGGGTTCGTTTTTCTTGTCATAGTATGTTTAATAACCTTATAGTGTAAGAAAACAAGAAGACACGGTAAAAGAAAATTTATTTAACTTAAAGTTAAATCTAAATGATAAGGTTAAAATAGTAACCTAAACTTGTTCAAATTATATTTGATGAGAGGATTTCGACCCATCCCAACCTTATCTTCTAAATAAATCAATTTGGATCTATTAAAAATCAAATATGACTTTATAATAAAATAATATTTTGAGTTTTTCCAAAGGTGCACCTCTCCTCCCTTATAAAAGGACACCTCCTACCTCTCTTCCTCACACCACATTGAGCCTTTAAGGTCGGCCAAACCTAGCCAAATTATATTCTCCACTTCCATAGAATCATCCTAGATGTCCTTGTCTTCTTCAAAGACCAATTTTAGTGCCCTAAGGGGAGGTCTCAAAGAGGAACTTCAAAGAAGAGGTAATGTCTGTTACCGATTCTTTCAACTTTATTTGTTCTTCCACTTCTTCTTCTTTAGTTGTTTCAGTATGAAGTAATTACATAAGTATCACTCGTATAATGATATGTTATTATAAGTATGAAACAACCCTATTTCACCATCTATCCATCCTACAGAAAACGAAATCACAGCGCGTGCGTACGTACGGAATACCGTCTCCACACCGTGGTGTAATCTGTTTTTCCAACACCACCTTACTTGGATGGGTATAATGGTGTAAAGAATAAAAATACATATTTATAATAACATCATACTTATTCTGATATATTTTATCATCCACTACAATTCAATTCAATAATTATGGAAACGATATCATCGCTCGTGCGTATGTACAGACTACCGTCTCCACGACGCGATGAGATTCATTCTCAATGATTAACCATTCATGATTGATTATAAAGTATATATAATAAGTAATCCTGAAATATATGACATAATAATGATACTAGATTTATGTATATATATATATGTATGTCATCTATTTATTTTCATTCAATTCAATAAGGAAACGAAAACAGCGTTCATGCATACGTACGACCTACCATCTCGATGAACTGTGTATTTCATTCCTTTTATTGATCTATAATATATATTTATATGATGAATATATATTATATATAAATCATGTTTTACATTCTGGAATTATTTAAATCAGGATATAAGTATTAATTTCAAGAACGACAAATCGAAACACATACGATAAATGAAATGATTTTACCCAAAACGCTGCTTTAACATGGAATTTACACAAGAATGGGTAATATAAAGTCATAAGTGAAACATATATGATATCATAACAATGAATATTATTATTTAATAAGTCAATGACATTATTTAAATCATTATACAGGAGGTTCGGATCCATACGAATCATATCGTAACTAAGGTAAGGGATAATTTTGGAAATCTCATTTTTATCCGAGATTGCTTATTTGTAAGTATTTACTGGGGTTATTTCTATCATCCATGTCCATGTTTTATAAAATTTTTTTCATGTATGTTTAAAGTCATTTTTAACCATCTTCTACTTTTACAACATGGTATGTAAGGAATCTTTATTTTACCATACGAGGTACTTTTTGAATTTTTCGGCAAAAGTACGAGAAGAATGTTTTTTTAACTTATACGGAATGAAAGGATTTTTATGGTTTTATAAATATTTATTTTAATGAAGATTTCTCCAAAATATTTCATGAATATTTTCTACAAAATCATTTTCTTTTAAAATTGCATGAAATTTTGTGAAAAGAAATTGATTTTGAAGAAGAAAGGATATTTTCCTCAAGAATTAATTTCAAGTGTTTTATCAAAACCATTTTCCATCTAAGATGACTTTTTTTCATATGTTTATGTTTCAAGTATAATGTCTATATGATTTATATGGTTTCACTTTTGTTATGATGAAATGATATCCATTTTTTTATATGGATTTTGTTATGATGGAATCATGTTTATGAAATCCAATTTATTCTTTGGGTTATGATGAATGATTTATGTTTATGTTGTGGAACTCGTAAGAATGATTTCAATATGAGATGTGTGAGACCTTTATCTCCCTCCAATTCATTGGGTAAAGATTTATATCTCATGAGATAGACATGGCTGGAATGGTATGTTAGTCCGGTTCAGTGTTACAGGACTTAAATGAGGAGCAAACTTGATTCAAAAAGGGACTTTGTCCACTAAGATGGTCTTGGCAGCAATGCCTTGGCTACTATGGAAATCATGACATGTTCTAAATGGTTTCTACAATTACATTTTTTATTCCCATTATATTTTGTCATGTTTGATGTTATATTATGATATATACCTTACGTACTTCCACGATTTATGTCTTTGCTCAAGATTTTGATGTTTAAATTTCATGTTCAAGTTTCTTATTTCATATGTTTATGGATTGTTTTATGTTCTCTATGTTTTCACTTACTGAGAAATTGAGCTCACTATTTATATGTTTTCTCTTCCCTAGGATTTAAATAAAGGTTTTAGGTAAGGAAACAAAAAGGGGAAGATAGTTATGGGAGTTGGTGAAGATCTTTCACCACGATTAGAAGATAATATTCCGAGATTCCAAAGACACTAAACTATTACGGTCCTTGTGTGTCTGTTTTTGTTATGTATTAAGTATTCTGCAAAAGTAATGTAATGTATATGTACGTCAATCTTCGCGTCGCTATAGTTGGTATCAGAGGAAAGGTTTAGTCAACCTTTGGAAACTAGGATGCGAAAACGTTAGTGCAATCCCTAGAGATATTTCTAAGGTTTGTCTAGGGATGTCTCTAAGGATAATTATAAGTATAGGATATAGTCCTAGAACTACGGTAATGATCATAGAATTTAACCTAAGATGTTAGATATTGATGGTAATCCCCCTTTATTATGTTGTTTTCCGTAGCCTGATTTTTGCCTCTCAGACTATTCTTTTTGGGTTTTAGATGATTTTTGGAACCCGGAGGAACCGTGTTGATCAATGTAATGGAAAATGCAATAATTTTCCTCCTGAACAAACCAATGTTATGGGAGATAGAGTGAAATATCTTATTTCTATAATTACACAAGCTATGAATCATTCTGGACATCCAAATGAGCAGAGAAGGGAATAATATTCTATTGAGTCCTTCATGAGGTAACATCCACCTCCTTTCAGTGGGTCTTCCGATCCACTTGTTGCTGAACAATGGATCAGTACCACTGAAAATATATTTTCAGTTCTTCAATGTTCTGAACATGATAAAGTCATCGTATCAATATATCATTTGGAAGGTGAAGCTGATCAATGGTGGAATCGTATCAAGAATATGAGGCCAAGAGATGAAATTGAGTCCATGGAATGAGACGAGTTCAAGAACATATTTTTCAATAAGTACTTCCCTCATATTCTTCGAACAAAGATGGAGAATGAGTTTCTTGAACTAAAGCAAAAGGATGATGAATATGTTGGTATATTCGAAGTGAATTTTACAAGGCTTGCAAGGTATGCATCTGGATTTATCATCCAACCTAAAAGTAAAGTTGATCGATTATTCAGTGGCTTAAAACCAAATCTTATAAGGGCATTACCTATAAGAGACTTCAGTAGCTATGAAGAAATTGTGCGTTGTGCTATCAAGGTAGAACTAGAAGTTGGTGTAACATATACATCTCATGGTTTTGAGAAGAAACGAAAGATGGAGTTCAAGGAGAAATCATAGAACAATTGTGAAAAGAAGATGAATAATTATTTATGCTCAAAGTGTGGAAAGAAGCATGGTGGAGATTTCCTAAAAGGTACTAGAAAATTCTTTAAGTGTGGAAAAGAAGGTTATCGAGCAGTTGATTGTAGAAGTAATGGGAAAAAGTATTCTAATGATGTGAATAGAGAAAAGACTACAGAGAACTCTCCACCAACACTTCAATGCTTCAAGTGCATGGAAATGGGGCATTATTCTAATAAATGCCCTAATCCACGGGTTAATTATGATCAACGTGAGAAACCTCTTAAAGCAAAGGATAAATGGAATTCTCATGCGATCACTATTTGGGATGTTGACTATGAAAATGATGTTGTGTAATTATTAAGTGTTTATGTAATGGGATTTCAAAATAGTATCATGGAATCTTATTTATGGTATTGTGGAATTTTGGAATATCTATGTATTGGTTTTCAATTATTATATGGTACTGGTAACCATGAAAAAGTGATTGAAATATTTTTGGAAAGCATATGAAATGCACATATGGAAGGGATAAAGAGAAAATAATATGATAGTAATCATGAGCTCATGACTAAAATAAGGACAAAGTGTTATCATGGTTTGAGTATATAGAAATTTTGGGATTTTGGTATGTGGAAAAAGTTAACTTTTGGCAGAATTCATGTTTTCACTAAGGTTAAATGTGTATTCATTTTTCAAGAGAATACATGATTAAGGTATTCACATGATTGGAATGTGATCAAGAAGATATATCGGGGATAAATGATGGTATTCACATGCTCGGTAGATGACATTTCTAGTAATTGTTTTCTTTATACTATAAGCTTGGACAGGAGTATTTTGGATAAGCCTAAAGATTTGAAATGGATTATGTTGAACATAAGTTAGTTTAAGTCTAGAACTGTTTTCGATATTATTGATGGAATGTCATAATGATGCAATTTTAGAAAAAGGAAAACCTGCAGGACGAGAAACAACCCGTCACGTCGGACAAGGTTGTGGGAATCGAACCCACAACAAAAGTGCGACTGTCCTTTATCGCATACCACTGGCCTACAAGAAGTCCCTGGTTAGTAGAAACTAGTTTTGTTTTATTAAGCGGTATGATAGATGAAGTATAACTCCATGTTTGGAATCATATCTGATTAACCTCACCATAGATGGACTTATGTATATTTGATAACTTTTGTTAACCTTTTGTTTGAAATAGATGGAATGACCCATCATTCTATCACATGATCTGTTAACACTTCACGAATAATAAATTCAACTTCATTTCTTTAAGAGATGAAGTGGAAATTGTTCAATTCACGAACAATAGTGAAATTGTACCAAAATCATGTAAGTATTTCTTTTAATTCATCAACTTTAGGGAAATGATCTTGAAAACCAAAAATGTTGTCCTAATGCCCTTATATTCAATGAATCAGATGGTACCTTAGATCAACACAAATATATGGCTTTGTGATTGTTGGCTTTTTCATAGCCATGTTCTCTACCAATCTCCATCATAACTTGATAATTAGATTTTTCTTCCATATCCATATTTTCACCTATGTTCTCCAATGTGGAAACCTAGTGATTAGTTAATTTGGGTAACTGTTACGTTTCATACATTAGCTTTTAATGTCAAGTTTTGGTATTCTTTTTTACGATATTGGTTTCAATTAAAGAAACTTTCAAGTAGTTAATCATTTATAACCCCGATTAATTTCGAGGGCAAAATTCATTTTTAGGGGGATAGAATGTAACACCCCGAGATTTTATGAAAAATAATCTTTTTAATTTTATTGATGTCTTGTGTTGTACGCTACACCAAAAGGAGCTTGCACTACACGTATCCCTGACTTGGCTTGCATTATACGCAATCGCGACCTTCCATGATAGAGTGTGTTGTACGCAATACCAAGTTTCACTAAACGAGAAATTATTATAATATTATTATAAAATAGCCGTTATGAATAGTAATACCCACTTTTTGAAATTTTATCTTTCAAAATGGACTTTATTTTTGGATTCGGAATATCGAAATTAGATTAGGGTGAAATTTTGGTATTTTTTGGAAACTTTCAATTTTTGATGAATAGTGAAAACACAAGGTTACTATTTAAAAACCAACTTTTTATTTAAATAATTATTTATTTTATTTAAATTTATTTTAGTTCAAAATTGATACATAATACCTATATAAGTTCAATGCAATTCATTGGAGTCATTTTATAATAATTTTAGATATATAAAAATTTTATTGAACTTTTCACCGTCTTTTACCCACCTCCTAGGAGAGTTTGAAAATTTACATAAAACATAATTTTACCCCTTATGTGAATAGAATTTCAAAAATCCGAGAGACACGGTTGATGTCAGTATGTAAAATTTGGTTCAATGAGATAAAAATAATTTTTTTTGAATAGTAACTTTTTACTTTTTTTTACCACGGTTAAAAGTAAATAGGGTAATAAAGTATAAAAATGCTATAATTACAACCCTAACATATGTCATAATTATATTGGATAAGTTTAATTCGACCAAAAACAACCTTAGGAATAACATATGTCCATTTAGGCCCACTTGTATTAGATTAGGAAATTTATTATTAATTTATTTAAAGAAGGGTTAAAATAGTTAAAATCAAAGTTTAATTACTAAATCATTTTTAATATAGGGTTATACATAAGATAAGTTTGACTATAAAAATTAATTAGAAAGATAAAAAGATTTCATACATAATGGTGTTTTATTTATAATTTTTAGTCATTAAATAATGTAATTTATTTATGACACAATGTTGATGCAGTAATTATCTTGTTAATGAAATATTGATATAATTGATGTTATAAATACCCAAATAAATGTAATTTGAGACTTTTTATGAATTAAACTAATTTTATAGGTTAATATGAAATTTTTGTATACATATAGTTAACTGTTTTCGAACTAATCATTCTGTTAGGATTTTCACAAAAATCAATTACCAAATAGTGTCGGAATTGACATAAAATAGTTTTTAAAACAAATATTATATTATTAATTGTTATTTTATTCATAAAAATCTATGGTTAGGCCAAATGACATATATGAGGTTATATATATTAATAATAAACAACTTGGGGTTCTTTTGGCTTGTCATAGTATGTTTATTAACCTTATAGTGTAAGAAAACAAGAAGACATGGTAAAAGAAAAATTATTTAACTTAAAGTTAAATCTAAATGATAAGGTTGAAATAGTAACCTAAACTTGTCCAAATTCTATTAGATGAGATTATTTCGACCCATACCAACCTTAGATTCTAAATAAATCAATTTGTAGCTATTAAAAACCGAATATTAATTTATAATAAAATAATATTTTGAGTTTTTCCAAAGGTGCCCCTCTCCTCCCTTATAAAAGGACACCTCCTCCCTCTCTTCCTCCCACCACTTTGAGCCTTCAAGCTCAGCCAACACCTGCCGAAATATCTTCTCCACTTCCCCAGAAACATCCTAGAGGTCTGGATCTTCTTCAAAGACCAATTTTAGTGCCCTAAGAGGAGGTCTCAAAAATGCACTTCAAAGAAGAGGTAATGTCCGTTACCGATTCTTTCAACTTTATTTCTTCTTCCACTTCTTCATCTTTAGTTGTTTCATTATGAAGTAATAACATCAGTATCACTCATATAATTATATGTTATTATAAGTATTAAACAAACCTATTTCACCATCTATCCATCCTATGGAAAGTGAAATCACAGCGCGTGCGTACGTACGGAATACTGTCTCCACGCCGTGGTGTAATCTGTTTTTCCAACACCACCTTACTTGGATGGGTATAATGGTGTAAATAATAAATATACATTGTTATTAAAAAATCTTACTTATTCTGATATATTTTATCATCCACTCCAATTAAATTCAATAATTATGGGAACAATATCATCGCTCGTGCGAACGTACGGACTACCGTCTCCACGACACGATGAGATTCATTCTCAATGATTAACCATTCATGAATGATTATAAAGTATATATAATAAGTAATAATGAAATATATGACATAATAATGTTACTGGATTTATTTATATATATATATATGTATGTCATCTATTTAGTTTCATTCAATTCAATAAGGAAACGAAAATGGCGTTCATGCGTACATACGGCCTACCGTCTCCATGAACGGTGTATTTCTTTCCTTTTATTGATCTATAATATATATTTATATGATGAATATATTATATATATATATATATCATGTTTTACATTCTGGAATTATGTAAATAAGGATATAAGTAATAATATCAAGAACGATAAGTCGAAACACATACGATAAATGAAATGATTTTACCCAAAACACTGCTTTAACATGGAATTTACACAAGAACGAGTAATATAAAGTCATAAGTGAAACATATATGATATCATAACAATGAATATTATTATGTAATAAGTCAATGATATTATTTAAATCCTTATACAGGAGGTTCGGATCCATACGAAGCATATCGGACCTAAGGTAAGGGATAATTTTTCAAATCTCATTTTTATCCGAGATTACTTATTTGTAAGTATCTACTGGGGTTATTTCTATCATCCATTCCATGTTTGATAGAAGTGTTTTCATATATTTTTAAATTCCTTTTTAACCATATTTGTCTTTTACTACATGGTATGTAAGGAATATTTTTTTTACCATACAAGGTACTTTTTGACTTTTTCGGAAAAAGTACGAGAAAAATGTTTTTTTAACTTATACGGAATGAAAGGATTTTTATGGTTTTATAAAGCCACGTTTTCATGAAGCTTCTTAAAAAATATTTCATGACTATTTTCTACAAAATCATTTTCTTTTAAAATTTCATGACATTTTGTGAAAAGAAAATGATTTTTGAAGAAGAAAGGATATTTTCCCCAAGAATTAATTTCATGTGTTTTATCATAACCATTTTCCATCTAAGATGACATTTTTTCATATGTGTATGTTTCAAGTAAAATGTCTCTATGATTTATATGGTTTCACTTTTATTATGATGAAATGATATCCATTTGTTTTATATGGATTATGTTATGATGGAATGGTGTTTATGAAATCCAATTTATTCTTTGGGTTATGATGAATGATATATGTTTATGTTGTGCCACACGTAAGAATGATTTCAATATGCGATGGGTGGGACCTATATCTACCTCCAATGCATTGGGTAAAGATTTATATCTCATGATATAGACATGCCTGGAACGGTAGGTTAATCTGGTTCAGTGTTACAGGATTGAAACGAGGAGTGAACTCGATTCAGAATGGGACATTGTCCACTAAGATGGTCTTGGCAGCAATGCCTTGGCTACTATGGATATCATGACATGTGCTGAATGGTTTCCACAATTACATGTTTTAGTCCCATTATATTTTATCAGGTTTGATGTTCCATTATGATATATGCCTTACGTACTTCCACGATTTATGTCTTTGCTCAAGATTTTGATGTTTAAATTTCATGTTCAAGTTTTTGCTTTCAAATGTTTATGGATTGTTTTATGTTCTCTATGTTTACCTTTACTGAGAATTTGATCTCACCCTTTATATGTTCTCTCTTCCCCAGGATTTAATGAAAGGTTTTAGGTAAGGAAACAAAAAAGGGGAAGATCGTTATGGGAGTTTTTGAAGATCTTTCACCACGATTAGAAGATAATATTCCAAGTTTCCAAAGACACTAAACTATTATGGTCCTTGTCTGTCTGTTTTTGTTTGTTATTAAGTATTCAGCAAAAGTAATGTAATGTCCACATACGTCAAGCACTGGGTCGCTACATCCAAACTCTCAGTCCAAGATTTATATGGAAGTTAAACATAATGAGGATCCTTTTTTCCAGGTAATAACATGTGAATGCCTTCGTCATGTATTCTTTTACAACACCGCAACATCCTGAATTACCAAAATAAATCATCTCTTATTCCAAAATTACAACCTCATTATCAGGATCGTATTAAGGATTACCTTTCCTTCAACCATGTATTTTACAAAAAGTGTAGCTTACTATTAAATCACTTTTCTTAGAACCAAATAATCTCAAATCCTAAATAAAATAGTACGGCAGTACAATCCTTATTTATCTCCATAATTCATGTAACAAATATACTATTGATACAACACTCAAATGAAATAATTCTATAATAACAACACAAGAACAATAGTAATTCCTCTTTATCTTAGGTAGTGTCATAAATTTATTATTATCCAATAACATAATTTGTGGTATACTCTTATGAATGGGACATTAATTCACGTAGTGTCTCAACGCCTTGCAGAAGAAGCATTTAACATTTGAAAACATTTTCTTACCATATAAATCGCGTACTTGGTGTCCTTTTTCTTTACACTTATAACAAACTCCCATTCCCTTCAAGCATTTACCAAGGTGATTCCTTCCACTTTTATCACATATTGGAAAATCCTTATTTTCCCTCTTCCCATTATCCATATTTCCCTCTTCCATCCTTTTATTCTCTTCCTTCCCTTCAAAGCCATAGGACTCAATGAATTCTTTACTTATCTTATTAACATAATACACTATTTCATCATATGTAGAGAATACATGGTAGAATATTTCCCTTCTAAATTTTGGATTAATATTATGAAATATATTATCCTTCTTACTCTTTGGATCATACGTATTGCTGGAGTTCAAATTCCTTCTACTGGGAGCCATTTCTATACATTGGCATATTCTAGCTCAGTTTATGAATTACAATGAATAATTCAAATAATGGAAAATACCTAACATAAATTGAACATTTTTTGTATATAATCCATAAAAATATTTTCTTTGAAGAGATTTAAACTTGTAAATCCTTCATAATGATTTTTAAAGAAAATAATAATTATCCAAAGCAAATCCCCCAGGATTGTAATAACCAAGAGTGAAACAAGGCCTGTTGTCGTGCACCAACTCTCATTTGAGTCAAGCTTAAAGAGTTGTTTTCGGGTTTTTCCTCTAGGTACATTTGTGCCACAACCACCTCTACCTGATCGTATCAATACAAGGATGTATTTGCTTGGAAAACTCACAAAATCTATACATTACATAAATTCTAGGAAGTTATTCTATACTAATCCTCAATTTCTATATTAGGGTAATGTGATCTAATCAGAGTTTATCTAAATCATGTTTCCAAGGTTATTTCTATACTTCCTCTGATACCAACTGTAACGCCCCGACCCCAGTTACCTAGAGTCAGTGCATTATTTTAATACATTGGCATGATTACAAGGAATCGTGTCCCGCAAGACTGATTAGTTTAGCAGTCTTGGAAAATAGATTACATACATGGATGTTACATTACACTTTAGAAAATAAAACACAACATAATTGATACTTTGAAAACACCATTAATCTCCTAGCTTAACCATGTTTATCAATCATTATACACTTCTTGGAATCCTGAGAAATTTAAAACCTAGAAAGGTGTGAGCTCAGAAGCTCAGTAAGGATAACAATGTAGTGGAAACTTCCATAAATAAGCATAAACATTTAAGGCACTGTATAAGACTAAAATAATAGCCTTTTTAAACATAATTTTCAGAATAATATGGAAATGATACAATAAAATAATTCCATTTACTTACTCACATGGATATTCTACTAGTCGAATAATCACATGAAA
Organism: Viscum album; assembly: GCA_963277665.1. Taxonomy (NCBI): domain Eukaryota; kingdom Viridiplantae; phylum Streptophyta; class Magnoliopsida; order Santalales; family Viscaceae; genus Viscum; species Viscum album. The sequence goes on along the minus strand of OY728151.1, from coordinate 1,268,979,442 downwards.
TATCAATAGACATTTTCATAATGATGGAATGCATAATGGCAGACTATCGTAACCACATAGTCAAGGCCTAGTGCCAAAACTACAAATATGATTTTGTCATGGCCTTTTTCCAAGACACGAGTTTTTCTCATGACACCTACCGATGCATAGAGGAGCTATAGCGGGCTCCACCCGTCACTTACTAAGTCTAATGCATTCCTCATATGATAACGTTTAAATATAACATAAAAATTTGTATTAAAACTAGAATATGAAATGTCAATACTTTATCCATAAACCATGAATGGTATAAAAATAACACATCCGCAATCAAAAATATCATAAAACCTTCAATTGTATCATAATAAATCAACTTCAAACAAGTTTAAAATCCATTAAATTATTTTGACATAGATGACAATGATTTGTAAAACTATTTTAGAGAAATATACCTTCTTCATGAAAACATTTAAAATTCAAAAAATTTAGAAAGGAAGAAATTTAAATACATTTTTGAATCAATGCTTCCCATACCACTTTGAAACATTTTAAAGTAATTAACATTTTAAAACATTCATTTCCATTTAAATAAATCCTTAAAACAATTTTGAAAATATGGACATTAATGAGAATGTTTTAGAAGAATTAATCTTTAAAACATTAAAAATGAAGCTTTAGTAAAAATTACCTTAAAATAATCCCTTTGAAAAATATTTTATGAAGCATGGACATGGATAATAAATATTTCCCAGTAGATACTTATGTAAAAACAACCTCGGATAATAAAGAGATTGTGAAATTAACCCTTACCTTGCACTTTCCTTTAGTCGAGGGTACGTTTAACCTCCTGTATGAAGATAGTAGTATGTTATTAAATTATACCAGAACCATATTAATATTTATGATATCATAGATGATTAATTTATGACATTATACTACCAATTTAATAATAATTTCCATGTTAAATTAATATTTTGGGTAATAATCCCTTTCTTTATCGTACGTGTTTTAACTTGTTACTCTTGATTGTATCAAATAGATCAGGATTTAAATACTACCCGAATATAAAACATGATTTATATAACATATATATTTAGAATATAAATATGCATTATAGACATATATATGAATTGAAAAGCACTGTTTATGGAGATGGTAGTCCGTACGTACGCATAAATGTTGTTTCCATTTTCATATCGTATTGAACGGAACTAAGTGTATAAGATATATGTAGGTACATATATATATAAATATATTTCCTGTAGAATTATTATGTCATATATTAAATACTTATTAGTAATATATATTTTTATAATTTTTGATGAAGGGTGATCGTGGAAATGAATCTCATCGCGTCGTGGAGATGGTAATTCATACGTACACACGAGCGACAATATAATTTCCTTAAAATTGTGGAATTGGATGTTATAATAATTTCACAGAGACATTATAATGTTATTTTCATTATTTATATACATATTACTCATCATTATATCCATCCAAATAACACAGTGTTGAATAACAAATTACACCACAACGTGGAGACGGTAAGTCGTACGTACGCACGCATGGTGACATTATCAATCATAAGATGGATAGAATAATGAATATAGTTGTGCCATATTTATAATAAAATCACAGTATATATAAGATACTGGATTTATTATTTTATAATGGAAACAACAAAGAAAGAAGAATTGGAATAAGAAAATAACTTGAAAGAGGGTGGTGAAATTATTACCTCTTCTTCAGGTTCATCGTTTGGATTTGATCAAAACGTCTCCTTAAGTTGGATTTCTCACTAAAGGAAGGCCTCTAGGATGAAGTGAGGGAAGTTGAGAGGACATTTGGTCATGGGTTGGCCGAACCAAATGGATTTGGAGGTGTGAATTTGGGATAAGGGGAAGTTCAATTTTATAAGAGGGGTGTGGGGCACCTTAGGAAGAATTTAAAATATTATTTTTTAATAAATTCATATTCGGTTTATAAAGGCCCAAAAGAGACTTATTTCTAGGATAGGGTTTCGATGGGTCGATATACTCTCAACTAATAAGTTTTATAAAAGTTTAGGTTACCATTTTAACCTTATCATTTAGATTTAACATTATGTTAAATAATTTAACTTTTACCGTGTCTTCTTGTATTCTTACACAATATGGTTAATAAAATTACTATATACTTCCAATAGAACACAAATTGGTTTATTAATGTCATGTATATTATTATATAAGTCTTTTGGCCTAACCATTGGTTTTTAGGACCATTATATCAATTAATAATATAATATTTGTTTTAAAAACTATTTTATGTCAATTTAGACATTAATTGGTGTTTGTTTTTTGTTAAAATAATAACAGCATGATTACTTCAAAAAAAATACATTGAATCAATCCTAACAGGTCATATTCACCTAAAAAATCGTTTTTATCATAAAAAATTTGAAATTATATTTATTTTAATATTTATAATACCATTTATTGGATTCATTCATTAATAAGGTAATTACTGCATCATCATTATGTCATTAATAACATTAAATTATTAAAAAAATACCATTATGTAGTAAATCGTTTTAGCTTTATAATGAATATTTATAGTCAAATTTGTCTTATGTATAACACTATATTAAAATTGGTTTAATTATTAAACGTTGATTTTAACTCTTTTAACTCTTCTTTAAATAAAATAATAATATATGTCTTAACCTAATTCAAGTGGACCTAAAGGGTTATATGTTTTTTTCTTAAGGTTTTTTTTGGTCGAATTACACTTATCCAATAGAATTAGGACATGTCTTAGGGTTATAATAATATCATTTTCACCCTTAATTACCCTATTTACTTTTAACCGTGGTAAATAAAAGTAAAAGGTTACTATTCACCAAAAATTATATTTATCTTATCGAATCAAATTTTACTCCTTCATATTAACCATGTGTCTTGGATTTTATAAATTAAACTCATATAAGTGGTAAAATTATGTTTCATGTAAATTTTCAAATGCTCCTAGGAGGTGGGTAAAAGATGGTAAAAAGTTCGATAAAATTTTTATATATCTAAAATTATCATAAATAGACTCCAATGAATTAAAATAAACTTATATAGGAATTATGTATCTATTTTAAACTCAAATAAATTTAAATAAAATAAATAATTATTTAAATAAAAATTCGGTTTTAAACGATAACTTAGTGTTGTTCACTATTTATCAAAAATTGAACGTTTTCAGAAAAATACCAAAAATTAACCCTAGGATAATTTAGATATTGTGAATCTAAAAAGGAAGTCTATTTTACCAAATTCAAAACATAGAAGTTTCATTTACTAATTTAAAATTAATTCTCGTTGTCAAAACAAATAGAGTGTTTTTAAGAAACAGTAACTCTCAAAAGATTGAAACTTGTTGATTTATAATTTCAATGTGAAATTAATTCCATTGACCAACATTGGATTAAAAGATAAAAAGATAATCTAATTATACTACCAAAATATTAAAATGTATAATTCAACACTATAAATTAATTTGATTAAAAACGTTTTTTTCAGTTAAAATATAGTATTTTTCACTATTCACCAAAATATGAAAGTTATTAGAGAAACACCAAAAAATTATTGAAACTAAATTCTTATGTCCTGATTATAAATAAGAAGTTTATTTTTTCAAATTGAAAATATACAAGTTTCAAATATTGTATTTAAAAAGCGTTTTCCATTAAAAAGTGGTAAAATTTCATTTTTGAAAAATAATTCTTTTTTCTAAAAAATTGAATTTGATCTTAAATTACATCTAAGAAACTCATAATATGTATTCTAAAAAAATAAGGATTATATGATCTTGAAAATTTAGTTAATACTCTTCGTAAATGATTTTGAACGGCTAGTTTGGTAAGTCGTGCTGCGCTTGAACTCAGTGTTGTTTGTAGTGCATGTTATTGCATTACTATGAGGAAATAACGTACTATGGAATCTTGTGGTGTTACAGTTATTGATAATTCATTAACAATCATTCGATATAATCATAAGAATCAAAACATATTGTCATCCTATGAATGATAATAATTCTAAAACTACCATTTAATCTCTTAAAGGTATATTGAGTTCCTTTTTAAAGGGTTTCAGATGTGGTTGGTATAAGAACCTTCCCCAATAAGAGTTATCATATAACAGTAGTTTCTATTCGATAATTAAAATAGAACAATATGTGGATATTTAATTGAAGTGGTTTATAAAAACATAATGTACTGATAATGTTGAAAAGACTATTGGGATGGATATTGATCCATAAATGTTAAAGAAGAATCAATCCATTTACAATCATGTTAAAATTGAAAAAACAAATGATAGAAGATTTTTGCTGATAATCATCATATTGATTTGGAATTTTAATTTAGATAGAATTTATTAATTATAATATCACAATGTAAGTGGATTATTAGATTCATGTAGAATAGAAAGTTAATTCGTAGAGCCATTGGCACTTTTGAGATCATTAATCAGGTGGGGATGAAAACTTATCACCTCAAATACCCACTGAATGTCTTTTAATTACATGATATATTTCATGTTTTATTATTAGGATGTACATAAATAACCCTTCACATGTACTAAAAACTAAGGTAATACTCTAGAAAATGATCTCTCTTACGAGGAACAACTGGTAGATATCTTAGTTCATAGATATAAAGTGTTATGAATGCGTACCACTTACCTAATTAATTTTCTCTAGAGGAATCATCGTTTTTAGGATGTAAAATGGGAAGATGGAGATATAATAAGGTAGATATACCCTCATTTTTCATCAATGTAAATAAATTCCAATGTCAGAATACTTTTAAGGGGGTATAATGTCACACCCCATGCTTTTATTATATATTTTCGATTAAATAAATGTCATGTTAAATATCTTGAGATACTCAAAACCCCATAATAAAATGAATACATCCTTTTATTTATGGTTAAAAATTACAATAAAATAGTAAATACATTATTATATTACTAGATCAAATATAAATAGTAATATTCTTAAAGGAATGAAATCATTATTAAATAAAACTGTAAAAGTGATGAAATTCTCAACATCACAATCTTACATGAAGATCATACCAAAGATGATAATTATAGAAATGATGAAACACATTTAAAATAAAATAATAATTTTTACATTGATATTAGAGAATATAATGAATGATTTTAGTGATGTATATACGGCTATATATTGAAATATAATATGGAAATTATTTATAAAGACATCTGTTATATAGTCATTAGATACATGGTCATTTGATATTTGATCATTAAATATATTAGTTTGTGAATATACATGCATCCCATAGATACATTTATTTTCGTAATTGTTGCTAACAAATTAAAAATAATATAATTATCATATAATAAATAATTTTGTAAATAAATAAAGATTATAATTAATTATAATTCTTCCTTATAAAAATAATTACTTTTAATCATTACATATTATTATAATTTATTGAAAATTAAAAACAATTTGATGTGTTTATAAAAATAAAATAATAATTATAATATCTAAAGATTGATAAAATTTATGGGTGGGAATATAAATAATTAATATTAATTGGATGTGATTAAAAGCATTTAATGTTAAAAGGCATATTATTCAAAGATTTGTTTTCAAATGTGTAGTTTATTTTTAGATTAATAAAATAGATTTAAAACATTTAAATGATGATTATAATAGAAACTAATGTTATAATGTATAAAATAATGATGTAAATACCATAAAACATTACTGTATATGAGTTTATTAGAGAATTGTTTACTATAAACTGAGGTATGGGTTTCTATTCTAATCTCTCTTTGAAATAATGATAGTTCATTATTAAATTTCTATTAAGTAAAAGCATATGTTATTTATCCATAAAACTTCATATATTTTGTTCTATTTTTCTTAATAATATTTTTATATTTAGTTTTCCATTTCACCTCCCTTTGGTTTATAACTCCATCAATAGGTTTATTATAAGTGGAGTGTATAGTGTCACATCTCTTCAACCAGGAATCATTCTTAACCATGTCCATATTTGTTATATTATTTTTTAATGTATATATAAATAATTCTATGATTACTCGAGTTTATTTAATATTTTATTTAATATTTTATACAAAATTTTTAAATGTGTATCCTTTTTAGCATTTTTATACTAGTAATTTTATATTAACTTAGAATATTTTAACAAAAGTGTAAATGGAGTGTCTTTTTTAACATTTTTGGACTGACCTATTTCTCCTCACATTTTCTTCAGTTTTATTTTTGAATATTCCTCTCAATGTTTTCTTGGTTTCCTAAGGCACTTATTTCTTATTTTTTATAAATTATTTTCATTTTAAAATATAAGTTATTTAATATTTAATGAGTGATTTTTCTTATTTCTCAATGTAATTTTATAATTCTCCTATAATTTTTTTTTCATTTGTTTCAATGTAGATTACATTTATTTTTCCAAACTGGGGATATATTCTAATGATATCATCAACCTTATCTGTTTACATGACTTATGATCATGGCCTTTTCCAGTCTTCATGAAACTTTTTTCTTCCAAAAGTGTTAATTAAGTAAATATATAATTAAAAATATTTTATTGTTCATGTAACACACATAGGTAGCTTTTTGATAATGTGATGGTTCGAACCAAAATATTCTATTCCTACAATTCATTGGATAAAAAAATATATATCATGAGATGGTATATAAGGGACTGCGCATCAAACTGAATCCACTCTAGTAATATATCCATTTTGTTTTTAGGAATGTGGATTGATCATACTCCACTATAGATCTCTATACACTTTGTGATGATAATATTAGCAGTGAGGCTTGAAATGTGGGATGATTTTATTTTATTATCAATGTTCGATATTATTATTCCATAAATCTATGTTTCAAAGCATTATTATGTTATGTTTGTATGTCTTATAAACATTAACTAATATTTCCTCACCCATAAAACTTATTTCTAATGTTTTATCAAATTAATTATCTCATGAATCGTGATTTTTTACTTGTTTTTTATAAATGATTTTTTTAATTTATTTTATAAACAAAAAAACTCTAATAGCTTAGATTTTGTGGTAACAGTATTCCATTAGCATAAAATACATGTGACTTCATCCCAAAGGACTAATTAATTTAGTATTATTGGTAGACTAAATACATACATGCTTTCCAAGATACATTAAAAATAAAAAAAAATTAAATTAAATATTTTTCATCCTTGAAATCATTAAATGATTTATTATTCATATCATGGGGAAAAGGATTGAAATAAGGATGAGATCTGACGCCCTATAAGGGTTACATATAGTTGTATCTATTAGAAGTAAATAATTTATAATCCGTATAAAATGTAAAGTTAAGAACACATTCCATTTAATGAATAGCATGTTTAAAATTAATACTATGTTAAGAAAAATTATGATAAATTAATTCCACATAAATAATCAATTGATATTTAAAATTATCCATGGATATAATAATTATTTAAATAATCATATGGATAATAACAACAAGTTTCAGAATGATATAATTCATAATATTAGACATTATAAATATACCATAAAGGGCTTATACTAAGACATGATACATAAATGTGTAAGGCCTTTTCTAAACACCCAAAAACAATGTCTTATGAGACCCACTTATGCATCAAGGGGTTATAGTAGTCTCTTCCCATCCCATACTAGTTGAAATGCATTCTTCATATCAAACAGGTGAAACAAAATCAATTTTAACATTCATATTAAAAATATTTCACATGAAACCTTAATATTTTACATAATAAATAAACATATTACTAATATATTCATATTAATATGGCGAATGGTATCAAAAATAATGTCACTATTAAAAAATAATATTCACCAAAAAATATTTACTTTGTTGAAAACCCATTAATAAGATCTCTAAAAAAATTCTTGAGGAAAATACCCGTTACATTTTTAAATCACGCATTTAAAATAAAAAAAATCATAAATATAGGGAAAATATTTTATTTTAATAGAATATTGAAAACATTTAAATAAAGTTTCAATAAATTGTGTGTTCATGATGATAAGAAAAAATATTCATGCCCTTTAAGAACAAATTAATATTCATTTCACATTTTTAGTAAAAATTTAAACAATTCCTTGTTCTCAAAATGACAAGAATATTTCATTGACAATGTTTTATAGAATGTGAAACATGTTTAAAATGAAAAAAAATTAGAATATTAAAATCATTCATGAAATAATTCTAATGAAAATATAAATTTGGGAGAAAAAGATTGATAACTGAATAGAAAATAATGTCTATATTCTAGAAAAAACAATCTTTTGGTCCCCTGAGTAAATAAAATAAGAAAATTTGAGGAAGACAATTTTTTTTTAAAAATAACCAAATGAGAGAAAATATATTCGGTTAAATAATGAAGGATCATATAATTTCCACAATGGAGACTTAAACAGAATTATTCTTGGATAATTAAGATATTTTTAAATAAACTATAACCACTTTGGTAACAATTGAATCTTAGTCCCCATTAATGAAATAATAAAAAATGAATCATCAAATAATGTTACATAAAGGGAATCATGATATATCATATAAAATGTGTATTTTACACACTGTATGAAATAAAAAAGTCAGTAATATGGTATATATACCACAAAAGCAAAAGTGAGGAGAGAAACTCATATAAAGATTGTATATTAAGATAGAATTAATATTTTATGTGATTATTTGTAACAAATGTAAATCCATGAAATGTTTTTCAAAATATAATAAAATAAAATAATTGATTATTAAAAATATAAAAATGTAATAAAACAATCAATCAAGTATAAGTATAACCCTATGAATGGAAATTTGATTTAAGAAACCCCTTACCTTAGGTCTAACTCATCACGTACATTCATTATCATCTAGAATAATAATAATAATTAATTATTTAACTGATTAAGATCCTTTATCTTTTTTATTATTACTTTTATTTTATTTATTTCAAAGTTATATTTAATTACATATTTGACTAAATTCATATCGAGCACTTTGACAATAATATTTTTATATTTTTAAAATGTAATTGGTAGGTTGTATAATGAAAGAGTTGTCATTATTTCATTATCTCTAGTGTAATAATCATCCTATATTTATAATTTTTATACATAAATTATATTTTTGAATCAAATCATGAATTTTCATTATGAAAAATGAACATCATTACAATTATGGAGATGGTAATATCTACGTACACATGAGTAACGTTCCCATTTTTCAATGATCATTAAGGATAAAATGTAATAATTATGTATATTTCCATAATTATAATTATATCATAAAAATAATAGTTTTATTTAAAGAAACATATATATATTCAATGACATGTTTTGATGGAAATGAATCACATCTCTTCGTGGTGGTGGTAGTCTATTATAAACATGATCGACAATTTCATTTTCCATTTGATAGAGGAGGATATAGATAAAGGATATTACATCAACATAAAAATATATCAATATAGTAAATATAATGGTGTTATTATTTAATTATGTTTCAATAATATTTAATGGAGGTAGAAGAATAAATCAAACTGAATCACACAATTAAAAGTTATACCTCTTCTTCAGACAACATACTTTATTATACACCTTATCCCCTATAAGGATGATCTTTTTACAATAATAAATCATCTAAAATTTGTTAAAATAATTAATAAATGTGTTTTGGTAGGTATTGGTAAACTAAAATGTTCTTTAATTATGAATAAAAGAGCAGAAGGTGACATTTTATAATGAGGGATGTAGATTCATAGAATTTCATAAAGTATTAAATTAATATATATTATTTTGCATGATCAAAGGAATAAAAATTGACCATATTAAAAGATAATATGAGTATTATTTTAAATATATAACACTATAAACGTTTTACACATTTTGATGATGTGTTCACACTTATCATTTTGTTTTAACTATATGCTAACAGTTTTGATTATTACCATGATAAAATTATTTTTACCCTTTATAAGATAAGATATTTACTCTAATTGGATAATTGGACCATATATATACCATTGAAGAAATTTTATACCATATTCAAATCACATTGAAGATTATTGGATTTTTCAGAATTTTAAATTTGTTAACAAAAAATAATTTATTATAAAATGTCATTATTGACTTTTTGTGAACTATTCCTTTAATTTTACACTAAAATAATCATGACTATAAATTAATTTAAATATACTCTTTTATCATATCTCTAAAATGCTATTTTTATATAAAAATAATATAACACAATAATTCATTGAAATTATTTTAATTTTAATATTTTTAGAGTCATTAAATTTGTAATTATATTATTTGAATAAATATTATGTTGGTGTTGCGTATGAATTATAGGTAATTATTTAATAAATAAAAATTAGATTTAAAATACCATGATAAAAAGTCATTTAATTTTTATATTAACGTTTTTTACTAAACATAATCATTTTATCCCTCTCATAAGGTATTATAGATATTCAAATCATGAAAGTGACATTTTTTACTTGTTGTATTACATAATTATTATAATGGTTAAAATCAATGAAATATTGAATCAACATTATATATTTTAGAAACAAGGATGAACATGATTAAAATATTCTCATATAATTTGATGAAGGAAATTGTTAGGGTCATTTTTTTATCTATATCATATACTTTTTAACCATAATTAATCAAGTTACCATTATTGTCGTAATAATTATATGTTATTGTTACTATTAATAAATATCAAAAATAAAAGGGAACTATTTAACAAATTTTTACCTCTTGATTCCAAATATGGAATCTATTTTTTATGATTCAAATTATATAAGTGGATGAAATTAATTTAATATTAAACTGGAAAATTCAATGGAAAAGTGTTTTTTAGAAAAAAAATATTTCAAGTATAAATATTTATTCATATCAAATTAACTTATAAAATTTATTCAAATAAACAAAATTAGATAATAAATAATATAATAAAAATAATTCTCAATTAAATCATTTTAATAAATAATGGAACTTTATAAAATTATTTAAAAAACAATACAGTACCCAATGAAAATTTGAATTTTCATTATTCACTAGAAAACAAATTTTTCATAAAAACAAATCACTCTAAAAAATTTACATGATAATATAAAAAATGAAATTATTTTTTAAAAACAAATTTAATAAAAATTATATAAATTAATTATAAATTTTCCCAACACAAAAATTAAGAAACATTTTATTATGAAACATATTTTGAAAATTTTCTTTCCAAAAAATCGAGTGCTTATTTCCTAAGAATTAATCATTAAATTTATATTGACTAAGTGATTTATATATATGTGTGTGTTTGTGTGTTTATTTATTTCGTAAAATGTTTAATCTTATTCATACCCACCATTTCACCGACTATTTCTTAATGGCTATATAATAATATTTCTGGGTTCATTTATGACCATAGTTGGGTTTTGTATATGCTATTGAATGCTGTTTTATTTAACAATCATGGGATATTACATATGTAAATGAATCTTCATTATGTCCTTATACCCACATGTTCGTCTTATACTATGTTATGATATTGTATTATTATATTCTATGTTTTCTCTTGCTGATCATCTAGGCTCACCCTATTCTTATGATTCCACTTCCTATGTTATGAAGAATGGTATTATATATGATACATATATAATAATATCATGTTTGAATAATATTTAACAGAGATATTGAATAATGATTTTAAAATGTGAGTTTTTTATGTATTTAATATAAAACAACACTAACCCTATAGTTTTTTTGTATGTGATATATTTTTAGATATATTTAGTATTCATTTAAAATTATGTAATCCTTATATAATTTTTCCTTGGGAGTTATCAAATATTATTATTTTGTTTTTATAAAGTGGTTTTAACTATAATAATCAAAATAAAATTCAACTTATATTACACATGGGACTAAGTTGTCTTTGGGGGATGCTTGAAGTATTTTTGATAAAAATGAATTTTGAATGCTAATCAGAATCCTACTTTACTTGAATTCATCAGAACTAAATATTGTGTTTTTTCTATACATTTTTCCTACTTGAAAATAAACTCAAAGGGGTTTAAAACTTTGGTAGTTAATTATATATTACTCTACATCATATTAAATCTTGAATATAAATTAAGGTCTAATAATTAATTATTTTTTTAGTTTTTCACATTATAATTGGTATGATAACGTCAAAAATTGAAAATCATCTTCTGAAGTTTCTTTACAAGTTAGTGGAAGACACATTTAATTTCACGCCAAGAAGTAAAATTATATCACATTAACCACTAAAGATACTGATAATTTTGTATCATTATGATACATAACAAAAATTATGGGGATGAAATCACAATGTAAATAAATTAGAGTATCGGTCAAATATATATTGGTGAAGGGCTTGGAAAACAAATCAAAGAATATAAAACATATTTCATGATCTAATAATATTGAAATCAAGTCCCACTTTATCAAGGGTAAGGTGGCGCATGTTGATCTTGGTTTATAGTAAGTTTCATTTAAGTATAATGTAACAGATATCTTGATAAAACCCTTAAATAATTATTCCTTTTAGAACATTAGAGTGTTTTTGGGAGTTAAATATCTCTTAAAATCTATAGGTTTTAATTTCATTGGTTTTATTATTTCATTCCATTATATTTTATAGCAATGGAAGAAATAATTTAGGATTTATTATTTTAAAGGGGTAGATATTTAATCCACTTAGGTAACTTATAAAAGGGGATAAATGGTTTTGTGGGAGCCTTTATATAGGGTGTTAGATGATCTTTTATTGGTATTTTTTTAATACCTTTCAATAAATATTGTATATTAGGGAAAAATACAAAGGGATGGACTGAATACCCATTTGAGAGTAAAGAATATTCACAGTGTGAATAGATAAAGTGGGAGTATAGAATAATTTATTTAGAATTTTTCAAATATAACATTAATATTTTTTCTAAGGGATAAAAAATTCACAATAACACCCTTATATACAATGGTGTGGGGATTATATTACTCTAATTTCAAGAGTATAGTATGGATCATTTCTTAAGTTGATTATTTTCATTATATTCGACTATTATTTCATGTTAAATAAATTTCCATCATACATATGGGTGGGATTGATATTAATTAAAGTTGTGGTAATTGTGAAGTAATTATTATAGTATTAGTTTTCTAAATCCAGGTGATATTATGGTATTCATAACACCCAAATTTCATGCTTCTATGAATAATTTTTCAAATATATGAAAATAAATATTAATTTTTTTTATATTTTTTAAAATACATATATATTAAGGTATTATTGATTTATTTATACACAATAATCATGCCTCAATATAATACCATGTTTTTTAAGCTGGAGGAACTAAGGATGGTAAAATTTTTGTCTATTGTAGGATAAAAGTTACTTTTTAGTTTGTTAATTATATCATTGCAATGAATTTTTCATGAAAATATATAAGCCATATAATTTTAATATTACTATTGGAATTTATAGAAAAATGATTTCATCATTAAATTTCTCTATCACACCACAATAATTTTCAGATATTTTAGGGGCTTTGGGTGAATAAAATAATTATATCAATATTTTTAACATCATTCCATACTAATTATAATATTTTATGAATTATTTTTGATCCATTTGTAAATATTAAGGTTTATAATAATATATTTTATACCTTGACTATCAAATCAATGTTTGACCAATAATTACCCATAAATTCATCGCAAACATCATTGTTATATCCAATAAGATTTATGTTTATTTTACTTACAATAAAAGAGAAGAGGTTATATGATGAGTTGACAATCACAGTAGAAAATTGTTTTTTTGAGTAGTCTATAAGATGGATGTAGTAAATTCAACACTGAAGTTAATGTTTTTTGAATGATGAATTAAGGTTTTGATTCGTTGAAATACTAAATGGATTATAAGTATATTTTATAGAAATAATGGATATTTAAATGAGAATTATTGAAATTTAATTATATGGCATTAGATTTTAAAGATTACATTTTATGTTAGGAATATTATTCTAGATATAGAGATTATATAGAAGTTCATTAGAGAGTTAAATTTTGTTATAGTCCATGTAATGTAATATTTATGTTATGTGAATGAACATCAAGTATTTGATATTCATTTTGGAAGTAGTAGGAAAAGATTATTTTATTCCATGCACAAAAATATTTCACTATGAATGGTGCTAAAATCAGAAAAAATGAAATGTTACTGTTTTTCATTTAGGATTCACTAAAATTTTAACATTATGTTTTGACCATTTTTTATTTAGAGATTCAGGTTACATGTTGTGACATAGATATCACACCATAATTGATTCTTCAGTCATTTTTAGTGAAACTAGAAAGATTATACATGTACAAATATATCATGACATGTCATGAAAGTTTTTAGTGAATTTAATATATTCCTTGAAATATAGTGGTTGGTCTGTGTAAAGGTATCCATTCCATTAAAGGGTCATATAAAAAATATTATATTATGGAACCATTCTGTGAATTCATACAACTGAAATATTAAAGGTTGAGACTCAGAATGTTACACACAATGACTCATATTTTAGTCAAACTAACATAAATAAAAAATCAATCAGTCCTGATATATAGAGGTATTTTATGCTATAGAAAGGTATTTCATGATGTGATTTTTGGAAACATGAGGATTTCGAAGAATTCATGATTTTTAAAAACTATAGATATATGCTGGTTTTCATGCTATATATTAACTATCTATTCAGATTAATATATTGGAAATCATTTTTTGTAAACATCAAAAGGTTTCTTTGAATTCTAATTTCCTTAAATTTCATTAATGTTTTAATTTTTAATTTGAAATTCAAAATTTTATGTATATAAATGAATTTTTTTGGGTGAAATAAACAAAATTTGTGGAGTGGATGAAATTAAATAATATGGGAACGTTATATTATAAGTGGGATGAAAAAATATTAGAAACAATAAGTTTATTCAATATCATAATTAAAAGGGATTGTGTTTTTATTTAATAGGAATATATTGAAGACCAATTTAGAAATTTTTCATTAGTATTCATAATGATTATGATGAAGGATAATTCCAAAAATAGAATTATTAACTTCAAAAAATTACTATAATTAGATGTTTAATTAAAGAAATTACATAATCTCTTTGGATATATATTCCATCACATTAGTTAATTTTATCGGGATGAAGCACATTATTATATACTAAATGTTCAAATTCTAAAAACTAAGTTTTCAACTAAACTTAATATTTTTTTAATAAACATTATCTCATTAAACTAAGTGAAAAAACAATAGTTCTATAATTTGATATCTTCAAGTAAAATTTATAATGGGGGAATGAGTCGTGATCCTTGGCCGATTTTGATTATTCCACAAATCATTTAATGGGATACGAACCTTCATTTGTACTGATATTATCCCTAAAAAATACATATACATTGATCATTAGTGGAGAGTGACTTCATATATATATTTTATCTATATAAATAGTGTGATATTTCAAATTTTTCTACATAGAAATAATAGTGAGGGTCTTCTCCTTATATGTAACCAATTATATGTATAATAACTAAAAATATGTGTTCTCATATAGTTTTATATTATTCTCATATTCACGATGTTTTATGTGGATGAACTTAAATGAGATAAAGGTTGATTAAGTGTAATGTCCCAAATTTTCCATGTAATGTTTTTGAATATTATATGGGAATATTTCGAGACCAGGCCTGGAGACGGCACTTGATTCCGAGACCCGGGGTTCCTAGAATAAATTTTTGAACTATTTTTTAGGGTAATTAAAAATATTACGCGTGTGTAGTTTTAGTAACTACTAAACATTTTCCCATATTGTAAATCCAAGAGAACCATTGTTCTTAGAATAACGAGTTTACCTTATGCGAGGCCGAACATTGGCCGGTGTGGTTTTGCTGCAAAACATAATGTATGGAAATTTTAAGAGAAAAATAAAATATTCTTAAAAAAGTTATTTTATATTATTTCGTCAATGTTACAGGGTGACTATGAAGCACTATGATTCGGCGACTCTACGACGCTACAATGCAGCATCATTGAAACTATAGAACATTTTTAAAATGAAGAAACAAGTTAAAATGTTTCCTCTATTAATCAATGGTAGGGACCAACATTAGAATTCTTAACACTTTTGAATTTTTCATTAGAGCCCTAATGTTTCCTCGAGGAAAGGAGAAGGAATCTCTCTCACCGGAGATGAAAAACAATGAACGGCGAGAAATGATGGATCGAGGATGTTTGTGTATGGATCACCATAAAGAATGAATTTTATTATTTGACTAATCCACATTCTATATAGGGGTTTTATTTTGAAGTATTTATTTCTATGTTATTAATTCCAAAGTTAAACGCAGACCAACTGACGAACAAGTTAATCTGTAGTTCAATTGTTATTGTGGGATGGATAAAATATTGTATTAAAGGGGGTGAATCTTGTTAAATATTCTTTTTTTTCTTCTATATAATCCTTCTGACATTAATGGACCAATAACGATAAGAAAAATTCCATGTTTCTTTCTAAGGGTGTTCTAGTTCTCTCTTCTCTCCCTGTCCAAACGTTCTTTGTCGGCAGACCCTCCCGGTCGCGACATGTTTTATAGGGTGGTTATAAACACGGCTGGACCCCCGAGGTGACGAAAAAAATATTTGGATCCCATAAATGTGAAGATTGAGAACCAAGGATCGTGAAGGTATTCCTAATTTTAAAAATGGGCCCCCACAAAAATGGTGGCATCCCGTATAAGGGGACCCATTAGCATTAATGTGCAGTGGTGCGGACGGTAGCTCATGGTTGTGCGGCTACCCAGAAGCAGGCGGCCACTGGCTTGATGGCCTATGGTGAAGGGTCTCATAGTAGCATGGCCACAGGTGGTGATGGGAAGACACAACATGGTCTAGACACGGTGGTGTGGACTGGTGATGCGAAAGGGTATCGTTTCAGACAGGCTAGTACTTGGTCCCACAGACCATGTGCGGGAGAAGTAACAAGCTCAATAGCTGGCCACGTTGAACTAGAGGGGATGCGGTAGCCACCTTATATGGATGGAATGAAGCAGCCTTCTCAAGTAGGTCGTCAGCGGTTCGAGTCGACTCGAAAGGTTAGGTTGGACCCGGTGTTTTAGGCCAATCCGGTGGGTTGGGTAATGCGGGACCCAAACCCCACATGCCCCTTTTTACTTAAATTCCCATAACTCTCAAACCTTGGGTCCATTTCATGAGTTTTTTCACCATTTGGACCATCATGATGAGGTTGTCCTTTTGGGATACATTTCATAGCCTTTCACGGAGTTCGGAGTATGGAATTTTTGGATCGAGGAGTAGGTGTTTCTAGAATGATCACACTAAGGATGGAATCCTATGACTATTTGTGGCGCAGATGCAGAGATGGTCTCCTACGAAGATGCAGAGTTGGTCTCCTGTAAGGGTGCAGAGTTGGTATCATGGGAAGACATGTAGTTGGTCTCCTTTGAGGGTGTGGAGTTGGGAACCTATCAGGGCGATGAGTTGATCCCTTTTGAGGGTGTGGAGTTGGTCTCCTATGAGGGCGTGGACTTCATCTCCAGCAAGAGTGAGGAGTTCATCTCTTGCGATGACACGGAGTCGGTCTCCTATAAGGGCACGGAGTAGGTCCCCTATAGAGACTATATGTCTCAATTAATTATGACATGTCAATACTTTCATAGTATATGCAACATGGTGTGAGCTGGCTCTAGTGACTCTCTTGATTGTACATCTTAGAGGCTAAACTTCATGTACCTCTTTGGTAGTCTACCTTGGATCTTACTTTGGGGTTTACCATTTCTGTTTTGGGTCCCAATAGGGTATTTTTTTACTCAACCATATATGGGATTCTCCCAGACATGTTGTGTATTGTGAAAAATATTGATAGCTTTGGTACGGTCCTTGGCGGGCCAGAGACATGTGGTACTTCAGGGTTACACGATGGCCATGGTATGCTTCCGTTACATTCAAACAACTCACTATACCTACCCATCAGGTGGGATTTTCTACAATTAAGTTCAAGGATCATGTACATTTCTATTCTTATTGGACTTGTAAACTGGCTCATTTTGTTTAGTTTTTTACAGTTTCTCTAAATGGTTGTATTAGTGGGATGAATGTATGTTTACTCAATGTTTTTAATTTTAGTAATTTTTCATGGAGATGGGTTGTTGTGTAGAGGTTCTTAGGAAAATTCCTCCCCTTTGTGGGATATTCCTACTAGATGCTATTCACCGACCCCTAGCCTATGTGAGGCGGGCTTGGGGTAGTAACATCACGGGCCCCAGGGGATGGGTCATGACTGAGTAGTATTATAGGGTGGTCATTTTTACTTTTGTTTTGGGGAAACAATGTTATGTGTTGTGAGTTTGTTTTTCAGGCCAGTAAACCCAGTGTTGGTGTGGAGGCAAACATATTCATACACCAGAACCATGAATTATTTTCTCTGACTCGGTACATGAAATCACTAGTTGTAGGGGAAATCAATGGTTCATGCATCATATAGGAATTGAGTTTGTTCTCATGTCTTTCTCATGTTACAGTCAGCTCACTAGTTATACTCAATTGACTGTGGTATATCATGTTCTATTTTAGGATGCTTCTGCAGAGGCTGCCAGTCAGAATTCGAGGGTGTGACCATGATGATGGTCTGCCATGTGATGAGGCATCAGTGTATGGACTATTTCCAAAGATAGAAACTCATGGTGGAATACCGGTTATATCACAACCTGGAGGGAAGCATTTACTACTGGTGTTACTAGTAGAGGATTCACCCAGCCTCAGTGCCTTGCATGTATTTCAGAGATAGAGACATCCAAGGTTAATAGGTGAGATAGATCGTCACGCATATGAGGATGTTCTAGAGGTAGTTATGTGAGTTTTCTACTTAGTGAGGATGCCTCTTGACTAGATGGTGGTCCAATCTATGGGTCTTCTATAGGTCTCAGTGGGGATATGGTAGATCTTGATGATCCAGATGCACAAGGAAGAAACCCTCTCCTAGATTGACATTGAGCTTCTTTTTAGGGATGAGTACTTTCCATGAATGTTAATATTTATTCATAAACATGAGATACTGCATCTATAGTAGTGTATTCAGACTGTGGGAGAGTACTCAACAAGATTCACGAAACATTCTCGCTACTCTATATACATGGTGTGGGACCCATTCATTGGAGCTGGTACCTTCATTCTAGCACTACTTTGGGATATTAGGGTGTCAATGATATCCCTTCACATCCCTATGCATGCTAGGATGCTGGAGGGAGATATACTGGTAGAGATATTTCTTGCGGAGAAAGAACCAGTTGTGGGAGTTACCACCAGAAATCAAGTTGTTGGGTCATTATAAGTAGGTTGCTGATAGGTAAACCCAGGGTCCAAGGGGACCGTATTCTTCAGGGTTCTACCATAGGGAATGAGATTTGTGGTGTAGGAATTCTAGGAAATATCAGTTCGGTCAAGAGAAGGTATGTGATAGAAGTGTGACGGTAGGGGGTATATAAAAATTGATTTTCCAACAAGTCATACAAACAACTATGTGATGGTCAAGGGAATTCCAAGGAAGGTGTGATGTTATGAACAGGGCAGTCCACTAGGTGGTGGGGGTGTTAAAGGATTTGGATGAGTAGTTGGAGGTGGATGAAGGTTCGAGGCACTAACACCACCACCCATAGGTGGTCCACCTCGAGCTCAGGGAGTTGGTGGTCATGGGTGAGGCCAGCTCTAGAAAAATGATACATTCGATGCTTAGACTCCTAGGGTAATTAGAGGTACAATCTATGACTTTTTTCCCTATTTGTAGTTTTGATAGACATGTGTTTTAGCCACTCTTTTCGTTCCATGAACCATATTTTAGATAGGGAGATTCTAGTGGAACTGTTAACATAATCCCTATGATTAGAGACTCATATGGTAGGTGATTATTCTATCACAAAATGGTGTCGATAGCGTTCCCTTACTCTTGGGGTCATGATTTTTGGTTGGTGTATCTTGGGGGCAGCGTCGAGGCCTTACACTGTCATTTGGGGTGTGGAGTGGTTATCAAAAGTTCATGCTTAGTTTGTTTATTTTAGGCACATTGTTCATCATGTCCATAGAGATGGGACCAAGATTTCCTTTATCGGTGAAAATGAAACTGGAGAATCATAGTATAGACTGTCACATAGGAGGGTTTAACCAATCACATATTAGTTAGCTGTCATGACCCCTAGTGCAGTGGATGGGACAAGTCCTCATATTCATGTAGTGGTGGAGGAATGTGAGGATGTCTTTCCTAAAGATATTCCAGGACTACCTCCTTGTACGGAGGTAGACTTCTGCATTTATTTGTACCATAGGATGACAAAAATATCTACATTGGCTTAACAGATGTCTCCAATAGTGCTTCATGAATTAGTGGTTCAGTTGGAGGACATGTAGAGGAAGGGCTCCGTGCGACCTAGTGTTTCACTGTAGTTAGCCCTAGTATTGTTTACCAATAAGGAATATGGGAGATTGAGGATATATATGGACTTCCGACATGTGAATCAGGTAACATTGAAGAATAAGAATCCACTACTGAGGATTGACGAACCCTTCAATCAGGTGAATGGAGCGAGATATTTCTCGATTAAATACCCCATATTAGGATATAATTGGCTTATGGTGCAGGATGAGGACATTCTGAACACGGATTTCAGATATCTCTATGGCCACTATGAGTAGTTAGTGATGCAATTTGTCATAAAAAAACTCTCTAATAGTGTTTATGGGACTCATGAACATGATATTTTATCCATTCGTAGACCAGTTTTTAGTGTTCTTTATTAATGACATCCTGGTGTACTCAACATCTGAGGAGCACAAGATACAGTTGAGGATAGTCATGGACTTACTCCGAAAGCACCATCTTTGTAGGAAGATCTCAAAGTTTCAGTTCTATATATGAGGGGTCCACTTTGTGGTAAACAACATTTCAAATACTAGAGTTATAGTAAATACCTCGAAGATAGAGATATTGCTTGTTTGGGATCCACCCAAGAACATTAATGAGGTGCGGAGAATCCTTGGGTTGGCTGGGAACTAACAGACATCCATGCCCAACTTTTCTAGAGTATCAAAATCCATGAAATCCTTGACAAAAAAGGGGAAACCATTTGTGTCGATAGAGAAGTGCCATGAGAACATTCAGTAGCTGAGGTAGAGTTTGACAAGCACTCCCACCACAAGATTCCCAAAGGAGGGTGTTGAACACATGGTGTTATTCGATGAATCAATGATTGTTCATAGTTGGGTTAGGATGTAGGGGAAAGTAGTGATTTCCTATGGTTTTTGGTAGTTGAGACAACATGAAAAGAACTATTTAACCCATGCTATGGAGTTTGCGGTGGTAATCTTTGTAGTGAAGATATTGAGACACTATCATATGGGTGAGGAGTTTATCATCCACTCAGACCACAAAAGTATCAATTATATCTTCCCTTAGAAGGATATGAACTTGATACATATGTGTTTTCTATAGTTCCTTGAGGAATATGACATCAATATAGTCTATATTCCTGGGAAGGGGAATGTGGTATAATATTCTCTCAACAGTAGATCATGTTCATAGCTACTGAACAAGGAATCAGAGTAGTTTTCCATGCTTCATATATCATTCATGGATAGAGATGGAATGGATTATCGAAATTTTATGGTAGTTACCCCTCCACTCTTACAATGATTCAATGAGGCATAGCTCGAAGATACCATCTGTGAGACTACTTGTTCTCAGAAGTCTATAGGGAATGCCCCTGATGGATATTAAAAAGGTGGGGAGCATGTCATTGTTTTTAGAGGACACATGGTTGTACCATCAATTTTATCGGAGAAGGTGTTCAGGGAGTCCCATACATCCCTTTTGAATGTACATCAAGGTGTTGAAAAGATTTACCAGGAATTCTGACATTGGTTTTAGTGGTTAGAGATTAAGATGGAAGTGGAAGGGTTTATCTCTAGATGCCTCACCTGTCACTATGGGAAGTCCGAGCACCATGTTCCAGTTGATTTGACCCAACCACTTATGGTTCCAATGTGGAAGTTGGATGGTATATCAATGAAATTCATCATGGGTTTACCATGTAAATCCAGGGGAAAGATACCATCCGGGTGATTTTTGAATGACTCACAAAGTTTGACCACTTCCTAGAAATTCGAGAATATGGGTTATTAGAGTGATTGGAACTAATCTACATGCATGAGATAGGTCTAATCCATGGATTCCCATCTATGATAGTCTTAAATAATGACACGATATTTATATTTCAGATTTGGAAGTGATTACATGATGAATTAGGGACTCTGTTGTGCTTGAACCTAGAATTCCACCCACAGAGAGACAATCTGGCAGAGAGGATGATTCATGTCCGAGAGGACACACTACATGCTTTCATCCTTGAATTTGGACATAGTTGGAAGGATCGCATTCCCCTGGTGGAGCTTTCCCATAATAAAATATAGCACTCGACCATCAGTATGGCGTCATTGGAGGTCATGTACGGGTGACACATGAGGTTGCCACATTGCTGAAATATACCCATAGATATACCACTAATGGGTCTAGAGTTAGTGTAGGATACTACAGAGAAGGTAGAATTCATCCAGGAGTGGATCAAGACTAAACAGAGCCATCCGAAGTCCTATATTGATAGGCAAAAAGAACATTGGATTCCATTGAGGGGATGATGTATTCTTATGGGTCTCTCCTCGATGTGGGATATATATATATTTATGGGGTGAAAAGTGATCTCTATGGTTCATTGGGCCTTATTTGATGCTGTGTAGACTAGATGAGGTTGTGTACCACTTCACTTTACCTCCACAGTTACATCAGGTGCAGGACGTCTTTCACGTATCCAAGCTGAGGAGATATGTATAGAACTCATCACATGTTATTGACTGGGGCGAGATGGATATTTAAAGTGGGGTGAATTATGTATAGTTCTTGGTGCATATCGAAAATTGAAAGTGAAGGACCCTCTATGGGTGATCAATTCATGTAGTGTGCATTTAGTTGCAGAATGGGAATCTCTAAGAGAGAACATGGGACAGTGAAGCTCATATTCAGGCTTAGTATCCCCATTTGTTTTTTTAGCCCTAGATTTGGCTTTCTCTGACCTAAATCAATATGGTTGGAGAATTTAATGTCCCCAATTTTCTATGTAATTTTTTTGAATATTATAAGGGACTATTTCGAGACTAGACATGGAGACGTCACGTGATTTTGTGGGACAGGTTTCCTAGAATAAATAATCGATCTATATATTATGTTAATTAAAAATATCACATTGTTATGATTTTAGTAACATATAAATGGGTTCCCAGATCTGAAATTCGAGGGCACTATTGAGCTCTGGACGATGGGTTTACCTTAGGCGGGGCCTTACAACGACTGGTGTGGGTCAGCTTCAAAAGTTCATTTTTGGAAATTTTAAGAGAAAAAATTAAATATAACTAAACAAAGTTATTTTTTTTATTTCTTCAATGTTACATATCAACTCAGCAGCACTACAATGTGGTGACTCCATAATCCTATAATGCAGTGTTATGGAAATGCCAAAACACATTTAAAACATTGAACCACATTAATTAAATTATTACATTAATCCAAGGTTAGGACTATAATTATAATTCTTAATTCTGGAGAACTTTTTCCTAGATCCCATAAGTTTCCCTAAGGTAAGGATAAGGATTCTCTCTCACCGGTGAGGACGAATGACGAACACCGATGAACGACAGATCGAGGATATTCATGGAAGGATCCCCATCAATGAAAAATTCTATTCTATGACTGATCCTCTTTCTGTAATAGGGTTTTATTTCCTAGTATTTCATTCCCCATACAAATTACAATGATGAATGTGAACCAACCAACGAATAGTTTGATCTATGATATTATCATTCTTACAGGATGGTTAAAATGCGGGATTAAAGTAGCTGAATCTTATCAAATATTTTTTTTTCTTCATAATCAGGATGAAAAGAATAGACCAAGGCAGAAACGAACAAGTACAAAGTTCTTTAAATGCGTTTTATTGTTCTCTCTTCTCTCCTAGATCATACATTCTTTGTTGGAGGACCTTTATGGTCACAACATGTTATTCAGGGTGTTATTGAATTTGGCCAGACTCCCTGAGTGATGGAAAAAGGATTTTGAGCCCACAAAACTGTAGAAGGTGACCCAAGGATTGGGAATGTATTATCAATTTAAAAAATGGGACACCATGACAATAGTGGTGTCTTGTATAAGGGGATTAACAACGAGAACAACCATTCCACATTAGGCGGTCGTCGACTCAACAGCTGTTAGTGGAACGACCACTGGGGATGTGGCTGCATCCGGTGATGAGAAGTTGTGGCCAGGGATGGTCGTTGCAGTGTAGACCAGCCATGCGGTAGGAAACCACATCACATAGTCTTCAATACAGTCCCATGTAAAATGTGTCGGAGAAGCAATCGGCTCAACGGTCGGCCGTGGAGAGCTGGCAGGGACCCAGAAACCGCTACGTCTGAGTTGAACAAACCGGACCACTCAAGTGGGCAGAGTAGGAGTTGGTAGCAGGCTGAGTCGGACCCAGTGGGTCAGGGTGGACTCAGTGGGTTGAGTCATACGGTACTTTGGATGGGTTGGTTTGGGTAATTCCAACTGGGTTGGACTGGACCCAAACCCACCCAACCCCTTTTACATTAATTCCCATTACTCTAAAACCTTGTGTTCGTTTGATGAGGTGTTCTTGATGTTGGGACCCCCACTATGAGGTAGTTTTTTTATATACTCTATGTGACCTTTAGTTGAGGTTACTATATGAACATTTAGGCTCATGGAGTTGGTGCTTCTGGATTCAGCACACTTGGGAAAAAATCTTATGACTGGCTGTGGTGAAGCCGCAGAGTTGGTCTACATTGAATAGGCGGAATCGGTCTCCTCTGAGGGTGTGAAAATGGTCTCCTGCGACGACATGGTGTTAGTCTCCTATGAGGGCATAGATTTAGTCTCCTGTCAGGGTTCCAAGTTGATCTCATGCAAGCGTAGGGAGTTTTTCTCCTGTGAGGGCATAAAGTTGGTCTCCTATGAGGGTATACAGTTGGTCTCCTACGAGGCTATGGAGTTAGTATCCTGTGATGATGTGGAGTTGGTCTCTTGTGAGGTAAGATAGTAGGTCTCCTATGGAGAATTTATGTCTCAACGAATTTTGGTATGTATGAATTTTCTTAGTATATAAAATCTGGTGTGATCGGACTCTAGTGACTCTCTCAATTGTACTTCATAGAGGCTAATCTTTGTGTACCTATTAAGTAGTTTTAGTTGTGTCTTTCTTTGTGGTTTACCTTTTTGGTTTTTGGTCCCTACTTAGTATTGTTTTAATCACCCCCATATGGGTTTATCTCGCATGTTTCTTGTATTGTGATGACAATTGATAGTTTTGATAGAGTCCTTGGTGGGATAGAGATAGGTGGGGAATTATGGTGACTCTACTGATATGGTATGCTTCAGCAACATAAAAACATCTCACTATACCTACACATCAGGTTGGGTTTTCCACGGACGAGATCCATGATCTTGTAATTTTTTATTTCAGATGGGCATGTATTCTGGCTTGTATAGTTTTTAGTTTTGTATTATTACTCTCAGTGGTTGTCTTAGTGGGATTCATGTCTATTTAAACTGTCTTTTTAGTTTCAGTACTTTTTGATGGAGATGGGTGTGTGTGTGTATATACTTATTAAAATTCCTCCCCTTTGTGGGATATTTCTACAGGGCTCAAGTCTCTAACCCCTAGCCTATGGGAGGTGGGATTCGGGGTTTCATGGCACAAGCCCCGATGGATGGGTCGTGACAATAAGTTTTCCTTCTAATATGTTAATTAGATATAGATAATAATTTTTTTTCTAATCCTATAACATAAAAAGCATGAATAAGATGTTTACTGTGTTTTAATTGTGGATTTAATTTTAATTTTTTTACTCAAGTTTATTTTTCATCTAATCATAAGATTTTGTTTTTATTTTATGAGTTCAATATTGAAGATTTGATATTATATTGTATTTGTTCCAATTAATAAAATCATAATGAAACCAAGGGATTTTTTTATTTTAATGTATATATTAAGCATGATCTTATAGAATTAGATATTTAATCAAATAATAACTAAAATATTGGAGAAAATTCAAAACATTTGTATGTGTATATTAAACAACATGAAAATGCATTGAAATAGAATGAACAACTTATTGAATATCATAATGTAGTTCATGGAGAATCAAAATCAAATGCTGATTTGAATAAAAAGATTGAATAATAAGCAATGTGATTGATTTTTTAGTGCTTATATGGAATAATTAAATAATATAATTGTGTATCTTATAGAAAAAAATATTCTATTAATAAAGAATACTTCTGAGGATCCGTCTTATGATGATTTATTTGAGAGTTAAATTTCAGAGGGTTTTTTTACCACGAATCACATATGTATAATGGGAGTATTGATGAAGAAGTGTTGGGTAATGTTTCAATAATTGGATATGAATAAAAACTTCACAAGTGGATTTTATATCTATAGATAATTAGAAAATAATTTTATGGTTCTATAGAATGTATTTTTAAGAATAACATTGAGAAATAATTTTAGGAAATATGTTTCCTTGATCAATCAATGGATGAAAAAAAATTAATTGGAGATCAATTCCTAATCATTAATCTTTAATAAATTTTTAATGTTTCTAATGGGAGTTGAAATCTAGAATGGTATTCAATAACTATCAGTTAGATATAAAATGAAATGTATTAAATATATTTAATGTTATTTTATATCTCTAAGGGTTGGAAATAAAAAAAACTATTTCTACTTAAAATTGAATGTGAATAAAAAATATAATCATTGTTAGATAAATGATATTGTCTCTATATAATGTTATTTAGTTTCAATTTAATTACAAATAATGTTAGAGAATTGGTTGTAAAAAATAGTGAACCTATTTTATAATTTTTTAACTCCTAAATAATTTTTGAGATGTTTCAAAATAATAAATGAAAAAATAGTGTGTTGAATTCAGGTTTCAGGTTTGAAACCTCATCATTCAAAGCAATCAAGAATCCTCTAGGGATATATAATATTTTTAATAGAATAGTTCACAAATACTAATTAGGAAAATATAAATAAAATTAAATGAAGTAAGAGAATATCAAATTATTCCAATCCATAAGAAAGAAGGAAAAATATATATTCATCTTATAGTTATCCTTCTAGTCATGATTTTAGTGGTTTGAAAAAAAAACTAAATTATGAATGAAGTTTATGCCCAGTAAATGGAAGTAAAATAGTACCTCTAGTGAATTTTTTGTTGTTTTGGATGACAACATTATGAATAAATTACAAAAGAAATTTTTTGGATGGAATCATTGGAATCTATGGATGATAAGAGTAATTATAAATCATTTCAGAGAAAGACACTATGAATGTGGTTAGAAGGTCATATTAGAAATTATTGTGATATGAGTATCTAATAAAAAATGATGAAAAAATAAATTACTCTTAGGAACAAAATAAATAAATCTAGTTTTAAAATATGAGAATTCATATTAAATAACAGATTCAATTGTTTAGAGAATGAGGTGGTAGATTATTAAAGAGACTTGTGTCATACTTTAAAGGATATTATAGTATTTTATCTTTCATGGAATGAAAATAAAAAACTATAGAAAAAATAACAAATAGTATTATATCCTCATATATAGAATTTATTATTTAAGTAGAAATATATCTATTTATAATGAGAAAATTAAATAACATAAAAAACTCATTGCACTATTAGATGATTGTGTGTTTTAAAAAAAATTAATCTATTGAAAGTAAAATAATTCAAAATATTACCATATAGAACATGTACATGAATCCAAACTAAAATTATATTTAGGATGAAAGGAAATGTGAAGAAAAATTGATTAATTATATTATAAAAACATTTAAAAAATTCACTCAACTGATTGTGGTGGATAATTATAAATCAAGTATTTTAAAGGATGTTCTGTACCACCCCAATATTTAACAGAGTAACATCATGTTAGAAAGAATATATAACATGAAACACTAGTATTAAATGAGAATAAAACACCCTAATACTTTAAAATATATTTATTTTTTAATTAATACATTACATTGATTGCATTTGATTCATGAAATTTGAGGTTTAAATTAACTGTGATACTCTATTAAAATATTATAATTTAAACATGACCATTATAACCTAGTCGTCAAGTTAGAGGGTATTAGTAGGAATAAATATACTATTAACAATATATTTATTACATGTGAATAGACTTAATTACATGTTTATCTTTTTATTAGAAATTAGAATAAAAATCATTTTAAAGAAAAATAAATATTTTTGAAAAACTATAATTTTCTATAGATTAGTCTCTGTAAATTTTTATCTCTTATTTTATAATTAAGTTTTTAATATTTTATAAAATTAATTTTAAAAAATTAATATAATTTTTAAAATTATAATATTAAAATTAACTTATAAAAAAATTTTGAAATATTTTCAAAATGTTTAAGTTTTTTAATGAATAATGAAAAATAGTGGTTTTAATTGAAAATTTCTTCTTTAAAAAATATTATGTAAACATTTATATTATAATTAAATTTGTTATAAAGTAAAACTAGGTTAATTATATTAAAATTTAACTAATTAAGTTCATTGGAATAAATTTTATTTTCAATTAAAATATAAAAACATTAAATACTTATGAGAATATTTCTTTGGAAAACCTCTTTTCATCATGTTTATATGTTTAATTATAAATTTACTTCGGCCACTTTTGTAAATTAAATTTTAAAAAATGGATTTCATATTTGTAATAATAATAATTAATTTATATTGTATAGTAAATTTAATTTTTTATAATAATTAATATTTAAGAGGTAAAAATTAATTACTATGATCAATATAAAAATGGACTTACTAAGGGTCAAACTAAAAATATATGAGTTAAAATGAACTAAAAACTTATTGAAACCTTATAAAATGGTCATATTTAGACATTATAACATATATGGTTCTACAATTACCCATTTTTTAGTCTCGTTTCATGGCAGAAATTTGGTCATAATTTATTCTTCTAAAAAATTTCATGTGTGTCCTCTCCACCACATATAAATGGTCATCTACTCTCATCTCCTATTCAAACATCCAAAAAAATTTGGTTCAGAAAATAAAAAAAATATTCTACAATTCTATTCCCATATCATATTTTTCTATTTTATTTCAAAAATTCAATATACCATGTCTTTACGATAAACAGAAAGAGGTTTTTTGAAGAAGATGTATTATTTTTAACTATGTGTTTTCATTTTATTTATTCTTATAAATACTTAAAATATAATTAATTTGTGACAATATAGTAATAATAATAACTCCCATATACTAAAATATTTTTATTTTAATATAATATAATATTTCGATCATATATCTCATTAAATGGGATATGAAATCATTGATCGTGTGTATGATGAACTACATCCTCACAAACAAATGAACTTCATTTTCCATAACCTCCATTAAAAGGTATTTATAATGGTGTATTTATCAAATATATAAGGTATTTATGACCTTCTTATATGTCTGGAATTATTATATCACATGCACATTCCTACTTTCCATTCTTTGGGGGATACGATAACATTACTCCATTGTACTTTAGACTATCATTTCAGGAAGCGTTGTGAATCATTTTTTGCATATTCTCTACATGAAAGCTAGTAAAAATAAAATTAAACAATATATGTGATATTTTTGACCTAAGAATATTTATATAAATATAATATTTTATCTAATTTTATTCCTTCTATTCCATTGTAAAATTATAATGTTGCTTAGGTGTATGTGTGGACTACTGCCTCCAGGTAGCGTTGAGAAATGTTTTTCATTTGATTTATAAGTGGATGGTAATAAAGAAATATTTTATTAATATATTTTAAATGTATATATATAATAATTTTTTCATAATTTTGAATTAATATTTATTTTACTTTCATTCCATCCATCGTGAAAATATATTAATAGTTTTCATGCATACATACAACCTACTATCCCTATGAGTGGTGTAATCAATTTTCTATCACATACTTGATGGATTACACTAAATACAAATAAAATGAATAAATAACATTTTTAAATCATATTTATAGTTATTTTTATTATGTAAATATGATCAATAGAAAATTACTAACAATACTGAACCAAAACGTATAAGAAAAATGAAGTAATTAACACAGAAATAGTGATTTTAACAAATAATTGTTAATTGACGGGTCATGAAAATACTATAATTAGATCATATATAGTATTTAATATATGGTAGTGGTTATTTAATACATTTATATTAAAACAATATTAATTACATAGGTGGTTCGAACACATAATAAATAAATCAAACCCAGGGTAAGGGTTTCTCGTATCACTTTTACTACTGTGAGACATATGTAATATTGACCACTTATTTATTTATGTGGTGTATATACTGACCCTTTTATTTTTAATATATTGAAAATATTTATCTTCATGATTTTTAATATTTCATTTAATGTTATTTATTTTATGGATCTTGTGATTCAAAAGTTACAAAAGTGGTAATGCTTCATTTCACAATCTCATCATTAATCAGGATTTGTTTATGTTTAACTCTCCCTTGAGTGAATTATTTAGTATTAATATATTAAAACCAATAAATTTTCATCTCCAGTAGATATTCATGAACAATTCAATAAATGATTCAATTTTACCTCTCTATGGTACTTAAAATCATTGATAAATTTTGTTAAGAAAAGGAAACAATATTTCTCTTTTTGTTCAAATATGTTTTTTTTTCAAATCCATGTTTTCTAAAAATGTTTTCAAAAATGTAGTTAAAATAATTAAATTATTTTATTAAATAAATAGTAACACATTTGTTTTATTTTATAAAAAAAATTCAAATGAATCTCTAAATCATTTCCCAAACAAGGCATGTTTGGATTTTACCAAAAATGTGAATGGAATATTTGCATTAAAATTTATGGAATTTATGAAATTTATCACTGTCATAATAATCAAATTTTATAAATATTACATTATATGTATCAAAGGTTAAATTAAAATAAAATTATGCTGAATTTTATTTAACATATAGTTTTAAAAACATTTTTCAAATAAAAAAGTTTATTTTCCACTATAATTTTTTCAATTAATTTTTATGGTATTTCTATTTATCAACAACAACAACCCTTTATTTTACTTATGATACACTGGGTATATGTTTTATTGATATCATATTTATTAATTCCTGGTATGGTTTATGATCAGTTTGATATGTTATGGTCTATTTTGATACCATTTTCTATATTACTATGGAAGAATTATGATTATATTTATTGATTGGGGATTGTTTTGAAATTTCATTTTGCAGTTTTTTAATATGAATGTTTATATTTATTAGGTTTCTTCACTATTATATAAGAAATCCATTGGACTTAATAAATTTTGAGTGGGTACCTTATATCCCCTTTTTGAATCGGAAGGTATCTTGGGACAAGCTAGCATGGTTTTTGGCATGGGCCTTACCCATTTTAGATGATTTCATTCAACGAGGCATGGATTGTATAGTTATGGTGTTTAGCATTGTGAATTCCATCATTTTAATATTATTAATTTTTGTTTATATGATTATAAGATATATGTAGAATATCCATGGAAAATTTTCAAACTCATGGGATTAATTATATGGCATTATTTGATCATTATTTATTTTTTCAATATTTTTCTCGTCTTATTCAATAAATATCATGTGTTTTAGAAAATAACCTTTTCATATTGATTATGATTTAATTATTCAAAGCATATGTCATACTCATACCCTAAATGAGCATTTTATCTCACCCCTTTCTTAGGTATAATTCCCCTAGATTCCAAGATGAGTATTAGGATTGATCTATACTGTTATCCAAGATAAAATCGTAGTACACTGAAAGAAAATTATATATTATATTTCATGTATTAAATTTTAATGTGAGATTAAATTATGGAACTAGTTTACTAAGACAACTAAAATATACCATATTTCAGGATGTGGTTCCCTATATCATATTGCATTATAATAATGTAGCCACTGACTCTAGGGAACTATGGTTAGGGTTTGTATAGTTTCTATCAAAGGAGGTTTTGTAAAAACCTTGGGAAGTAGATTTTAAAAATCATATATTATTGAAAATAACCCTATAAATGAAATTTATTATTATTATAGAATGACAACATAAATTTATGGTATGATAGAAAATATATGATTTTGATTTAAATATATCCATTTATGGATACTAAAATTGGATGTGGTTATGTAACAAATATACCTATATGTAATAACTCTAATGAAGGAATGGTTTTCTTGACTATAGCATTAATAGGTTCTTAAAAAAGAACCATACTGTGCACCTACATTGATAATACTAGGGGATATGATTCAAATAAATAAAATTTTATTTACAAACCAATATTTAGGATTTTAAAATATTCTTAATATTTAATCATATATATTATGAAAACATGTTTATCATTATCAGGTTAGA
Source organism: Viscum album (assembly GCA_963277665.1). Taxonomy (NCBI): domain Eukaryota; kingdom Viridiplantae; phylum Streptophyta; class Magnoliopsida; order Santalales; family Viscaceae; genus Viscum; species Viscum album. Next base: position 1,268,946,712 of record OY728151.1, on the reverse strand, counting down.
AATGAAAAATTTCCCAATTTATATTAAGTGTTTTCTTATAGTTTTTGGATTATACATAATGTTTCATATTGTTATGATCTAATATTGTGTATAAATTACACATCATTCAAGTAATGGAGATCATATCAATTCAAGTAACCTATGTATGGATTTACCTCCAGGAAAAGATAATGAAGCTGGAGCGACATCTAGAATTGATCAAATTATAGCCATATTTGGTTATCTTACTCAAGTTATGAGCAATAAATATGCCTAAATGAATCGTCCTACTGATCTACCATATTTTGTAACAATTTTAGCACTTTCTATGTGTCAGAAACCTCATTTCTTCAATCGGACTAAAAATCCATTTATAACGAATCAATGGATGACTTATTTGAAGAATATATTTCTCAATTTTGGAAGTAATGAAAGTGATAATGTTCTCATGGAATGTTATTATATATCATGATATTTGGATCAATGGTGGTCACTAATTAAAAACACTATGGATGAATATTAATTATAAGACATAGAATGGAAGGATTTTAAGGTTCTCTACATGGAAATGTATTTTCCTCGGAAAAAAAAGCATATGTGGAGAGGAAATTCGTGAGTCTAAGATAAAAGAAAAATTACAAATGATTCTATGTATGAATCTTACTTTTCATGATTATCAAGGAATTTTATAGACAATGTATGTAATCCCAATAGAAAAATGGACCATTTCATTGATGTGATTAATCTAATTTCTCAAAGGGAAAGAGTATCCCAAATATTCTTATCATACAAGGACATAGTTTCATGTAATATAAACATAGAAAAAAATTATACGATTTTTATGGATTTTAGTTTAATAAAGATAGATATAGTTTGGAATAAAAAAAATTATAATTATAAGAAAGGGAAGAAGGATTTTATCCAATGTGAAAATTGTGGAAAGAAGAACTGTAGTAATTTCTTAATGGGGATGTGAATTTTTAAAAAGCGTCAAGATATATTACACCATGATACTGATTGAAAGGGAAAGAATGAATTCTACAATATGAAATACTTCAACTATAAGGATATGGGTCACTATGAAAATGAATTCTCCATGATTCAAGAGAATATACCTCAAGATAATCTAAGGGGTCAGGGTTAATCATGTGCTATTATGACAGAAAAAGTGAAATAATTTTTGTTCTTATATTCAAACTCAGGAATTTTTCTATATTTTTTTTTATCAATGATATTATTATCATTATAATTATGAAACGTATATTTATTTTACAAAAATTATTTTTATTTATGAATTTTAAATCATATACTAAATGGTATTGTTGACCAAGAAATGTGATTTATTCGAATGTTTCACTTCATGGAAAATAAATAATTTTGGGGGGATAAACCTTAATATATTTATGATCTTGAGATAATAATAATAAAGACGTTTTTATGAAGGTATTAGTAACTATTAATTCTTATCTTACTTTTGATATTGAGGTAATCATGGGTTACTACAATTTTAGAACATTATAGGAATTATTCAAGAAATGTTTTGGAAAAAATAAAACCCATATATTGGGTGACAACCAATCAGATTAGGAATGGTCATGGGTTATTAACCAATAACTAAAGGATGATATGGGTGTTGCTCCTACCATTAACCTATGTGATTTCTAATTAATATGTCATTTTTTACACTTCCCATTTATTTTTTGCTACTTGGAAACCATGTTATGTGTTATTCTTGATGAACTTCATATTTCCCTTTCACTCTTATCAAGAGGTTGTTTGTTAACCCTTTTTGGATATGTTTTTTCAATTACGATTATACCTATGCTGACCAAAAAAGAATTTTGAGAGTAATTGTTTTTAAAGGGGGTATATTTAACCCCATAATATTTTTAAAGATGAACATTATGTTCCATAGTGTATATGAAACAAAAAAGAAATATTAAAAGAGAATGTAACACCCATAAACATTATTATATATTTCATTTTAAAAAATAAATCTCCAAAATAGTTTGTGATTCATGCAACATTATGTTTAAAATAAATCTAATACAATATAATCTTTTTCTATTTGAACATTACCATTATTATAGAGATGTTGACTTTGAGAGCATGAATAGAATAAAATAGATTATGAAAATTTTATAAAATAAATTCATTTTTTATCTAATTTTTATAAATAAAAGTAAAATTCATTTGAATGAAAAAGAAATATTTATAAAAAATAATTTTATTATAGAGTGGTTTCATCTCTTTTTCATGACTTTTTTTAAAATTAATTATTACAAATTTTATAAAATTTATTTTTGATAATTAACATAATTCCTAAAATAATAATATCAAAATTAATAGCGAGTGAATTTTATATAATTTTCTGAAAATATTAATTTTTATTTGAATATTGAAAAAAATGGTTTATATTAAAAAATATCATTGTTTTGAATTATTTACAGAGTTAAAGTATATGTTAAATTATTTATAATTGACAATTATATAATTAATATTATAATTTTAATATTTTTTTCACTGAGAACAATTTTATGTTAAAATTTGATATAAAATCCTTCCATATTTACAAGAACATTTTTTTATAAACCACTTTTTATCATGTTTGCAGTTTTAATTTAAAATTAAACTATTCAAATTCTGTGAATTAAATTATTAATAATGGATTAAATATTTTTAATAATAGAAATTAATATTATCAAGAAAGGTGAATATAATTTTTTTCTATAATTAATAGTGAAAACATTAAAAATTAATTATTTTGGTTAAAAAAACTGATTTACGAGGGGTTAAACAAAAAATATGGGGATTTAAATTACATACAAACTTATATAAAAATAGTTTTGTGGAATTAATTAAATTTTATAACATATATTTTTCTCTAATCACCCATTCATGATTCTTTTTATATTATAAAATCATGGGTATAATTTATTATTCTCAAAATTTTAATAGGTTCCCTCTCCCCCACTTATAAAATGTCATAACTAATCTTCTCCTATTGACACCTTTAGAACCCTTAAATTTAGACATTAACAACCAAAGTATATTCCCTAATTCCTTATACACATCTTATAGTTCTTTTATAGATCTTGAATCCAATCTATGAAGGCTTTAGGATAAACATAATGATGTTTCATGAAGAAGAGGTTATGTTTTTAATAATGCATTTTCATTCTAATTATACATATAAATTCTTCTAATATTATTTATATATGATAATATAATAACAAAAATATATCCCAAATAATAATATTTTTTTTAATTTAAGTTAATTACATATATACATCTCATATTCCATAAAATGGGAAATGAAATTGTCGATCGTGTGTATGGAAGACTATCCCCTCAGGAACCGATATAATTTGTTTTCAATTGCCACATTTAATGAATGAATATAATGATGTATTGAATATATATATATATATATATTATATATTTATAAAATTATTTTACTTATAGAGTTATTATATTACATATAATTTCTTACTTTCAATTCAATGTGGGATACAACAACATTGCTCATGTGTGGTAAACTATTTCCTCGTGAAGAGAAATGATTCTTTTCCACCTAAATTTTAGTTGAAAGTTACTAAGGATAAATTTAATGAATATATATAATATTTATAAAATAAACATAAATATATAAATATAATACTACATTAAAATTATTACCAACCAATACATTAGAAAACTATAACATCACTCATGTGTACGTGTGGACTACTGCCTCCAGATAACGATGTGAAATGTTTTTTAGTTTATTTTTACAAGGATGATAATAACATTATATTTGACTAATATAAATAATATATATATAACATAATTATTATTCATTGTTTATTTAAAATTTATTTAATATTTAAATTATTTTATTTAATCCATCTAGAAAAATTGAAACATCGTTTATGCGTACATATGGCATACCATCTTCATGAATAGTGTAATCGATTTTCTATGTCAAAAAAATATATATTACCCTAAAAACCATATATAATTAATATATATTATATTTATATCATGTTTAACATTCTAGATATTATATAAACATTATTAACATAAAAGGACTGAAATTATCGAACCGAAACATTCATGAAAAATTAATCAATTATCACCTGAAATATTTAATTAAACAAAGAATAGTTTATAAAAAGGTGATAAAATACTATAAGTAAATAATATATGTTATGAAATATATGAGTATAGTTCTGTAATATTGGTTTAATGATACTATATATATTATAATTTATCTTCTTACATGTTTGAAGGGAATCAGACTTAAGGTAATGGTTTTTTATCTCACATTTACTTCCAGGTGGCATATGAGAAATTCAAAACATATTCCTTTATTGTGGTCCAAATAATAAATCTTTTTATGATGTATCATGAATCAATTTAACTTTTTTGTATTTAATTTATCATTTTATTTTTTTTATGGTTTTTTGATTAAAAATATTCCATTGTGAAATGGTTTTTTTAAATATCATCAATATTAAGAATTTTTTATGTTTAAGTCTCCATGGAGGGATTATTTTGTATTGCTATCTTAAAATAAATATATTTTCACATAATATGCATATTTTGGAAATTTTCATATAATATAACCATCATTCCTATTAAGGTACATAAAATGATTAATAAAATGTTTTTAATAAAAGGTCACATTATTTCTCCTTTCATTCGGACATTACTTTTCATTCTAATCTATGATTTATAAAAAAAATTATATTTAACCTTTTCTAAATGATTTAATAAACACACTTTTACCCATTTTTTAAATTTTACATAATTTTTTAAAAGGAATCCTCGTTTAATTTCCCAATAAAGGCCTATTTGAATTTTACTAAAAAAGTTAAATGAATCCTTGTTTTAATGTGTAGGACATGTTCAAAATTTCCCACTATCTTGACTAATAAAATTTTTAAATCTTAAATTATATGTTTAAAAGTTTATTTTATAATAAAATTATTTGAAAAATATTTTGTAAACTTTTATTTTTTAAAATAATTTCAAAAAGAAAATGTTATTATCCTGAAAAATATTAATAACCTTTATATAGTATTTGTATACATCGATGACATCAACCATTTATTGTGATTATTATGAAAATGGGATATAGTATATCAATATCATCCTGATTCATTATTTGGATGTTTTATAGCCATTTTTATTGGGTATTTTCTATTTTGATATGATATTCTATATTACACAGGGTGGTTTATGATTTTGTATATCGATTGGGGAATGTATTCACATATATTATATTTGTTTTTATATAAATTTTTATATTGATTATGTTTCACCTTGATCATGTAAGGAATTAATTTAACATATTATGTGATGTTAGGGGCCCACTATATCCCCTCGATGCCTAAGTATGTCTCTTGATAAAAACTATCTTCGGGTTTTGGATAAGACCTTACACATTTATGTTTGATTTTTTGGAATGAGTCCTTGATGATATGGTTACAATAACTGGAATAATGAATTCTATAATTATGAAATTAGTCATTTTCGTCCATGTGATTATTTTATTATTTATAATATTCATGGAAAATTTTCAAGCTCATGTGATTATGCATTTGGAATTATATGGTCATTGTTTATTCTTTCCATATTATTCTAAAGTTATTGATTAAATGGAATGCTATTCAGTTATTTAAAATTAAATATTAAATATTATATATTTTTTCATAGATTAACCCATACACATATCCTTACTAATAATTTGAGATCAACCCTTTCTTATTTTTCCTTCCTTGTGATTACATGATATGTATAATTATTGATATGTAAGTTTACGATAGAGGAAATAACAATGCACTTGATGAATGTACTATATTGTATATTATACTTTCATTTGTAATGTGAGGTTCAACTATGTATCTAGTATAACTAGATTTATAAATTATAAAATCGGTTAGGATGTCACTAATTGTACCTTATATCGATACAATAAATTAACCACGAACTTCGGGCTACTAGGGTCAGCTCCTTAACATGTATGTAATGGTAGTGATAGATAAATTAAAATTATTATGAAGACTTTAGATAAATTTGGATAAAATAGGATGGCTTGTAATTTCCAACCACACTACTCCACATTATGATATCATATATACCCATATATATATTATTTATTTATATATATGATTGTCATAGTGATTGAAGACTAAATAGTTGAACCATCCATTGGGAAAATGAACTATATATGTAATAATGGATGAAAAACATGAATTATGAGTGTATTAATGACATAAAAAAGTATTATATGTGCATTTATAGTTTTATATGTGCATTTATAGGATAATATCATGAACTATAAGTTAATTAGAATAATATAAATCGATTACATTTAAATTGGATTAAAATATTATATGTGGTATTAGATATTAGAGACGAAATTTGTTTATACATGTGATATCATTATAGCCAAGGTTCAGATATCAAGTGGGTTGAGAAATTTAAGTTATAAATTTTCCTAAATCTATATATCCATATAAAAATTATGAAATGAAATTATTTTCCTAAATCTATATATCCCTTCTAATGTGCCCATTTTTTTAGTGATATTCAACACACAACATCGATCATAAACGACCCAGGATATATATAATCATTATAACATACCTATTAAATTGGTGGGTATGAATATTATTAACTACATATTGAGTTATATATATTTATATATTTATATATTTATATATATGTCTTACTAAATATAAATTATAGATAAATTATTCGTAAATTATAAATCATTTTTTTGTAATGTGATTTTATTTTTAAGAATATATTTTCATCAAAATTGAATTTGTAATTTATTTTCAGGGAAATAATATTATAATAAATTTTTAAAACTATTATAAAATTTATTTAATAAAATTAAATTCAGTTTTTTTAATGTAATATTAAAACTTACTTTAAGTGGAATATTTTTTTTTGAAAAAAGATAATTTTTTCAGCGAATAGTAAAAAATACCTTTTTTAACTATAATTTATTTTAAATAAATTAAGTGATTTAGATGAAAATTATGGTTTCCATTTTTGGTTACTTACCTATACATTTTATAATCTCTTTTACATGGGTTTTACGATTTCAATGATACCAAAGTGGTAAGGTATTTTTTGTCTCAATTTGCCTTCTTTGAGACGTACATTATATTATAAAACTATATTATTTTATGAGTTATATATACTTATAAATTGAAAATGAGTATATTAATTATCTTGAAATTTTAATTTTAATTATATTTTATTATTTCATGGGTATTATGATTCAACTTTTCCTATGTGGTAAGAGTCTTATGTTACAGTCTCATTGTTTGTCGGAATTTTTTTTAACTCTACTACCAATGAAAATATCTTATGGTCCATCGCTCAATAAACTAATGAATTATATTATAATATATTTATTGAGTATATTTACATGTAAAATTTCCATTTTATACTCTTTGGTAATTAAAATTACTATGAAAATGATTTTATGAAAATCTAACTTCATTTCTCTCTTTGGTCAGAAATTAGTTTTACTTACAAAATAAGGATTTCTAAAAATGATTAATTTTTATTTTAATATCATATGATATTTTAAAAAAAACATTTTTATAATGTTTAAAGTTTTTACAAAAAAAAATTAAAATTTATATTCATTTCTTTTTCGAAAAAATGCATCTTTGTATTTTAACGAAAATACGAAAGGGATCTTATTATCATTTTATGAATAAGGAACATTTCTAACCTTTCTCAGTAAAAAAGTGATGTTCTCTTTAACATGTATATAATGTATGTAAATACAATTCATAATGACCAACATTTAATTGAATCTACTTTTTCTATTTTAAAATTAATTTATTAAAAAAAATCTCATAATATTCTAGAAATTATTTTTTAAGAGTTGTTTTCAATGAAAATGATATTCAAAATGTTTTATGTTTAAAGAAATTCGATAGGAATAGATATTTTTATTAAGAAATGTTTTATTTTTTTTAAAATATTTTTTTATATTTTCCTATTTTTTTCAAATAAAAAAATATAAATTATATTTTATAAATTTTTATGTTTCTAAAAGTGATTTCAAAATTAAAATTTTATCCTCTTTAAAATTTATTTTTATTATATTTTAATGATACTTCCATTCATCAACATCAATAATCCTTTTTATTACTTTTTCTACATTGGGGAAATTTTTCAATTATTTTTTCCTCATTATTTATTGAAATGTATTAATATTGTTTCAAATTGATTGTTATGGAACCCATTTTTTTTCCCTAGGTTAATAATGTTTCAGAAACATTGACATAAAATCCATTTTTTCTATGGGTTAATCTAGTTATAAAGGAATAGTGGTTGTTTCTATAATTTTTATTATGAAATCTCTATATAATTTATTAATTTTATAATTCTTTGACATTATATAACATGGGTGTACTCAGGTAGCACCGGGTAAGCCTATTATATATTATTTTATGGTTTCACCTAGATAGTTTTTCAAAGCATTGGGTGATTATTATGTTTTATGGATAAATATATTGGAATTCAGAAGCAATTTTTTCTAATTTTAAGGGTTCTCTGAGTATTCTATGATGATGATTCCCAAATATACCAACTTTTTTTTCTATGATTCTTATGGGTTTATGATGTTTTATTTGATCAAGTATAATATAACATAGATCATGATTATCGATTCAAATTAATCTTTACTTTATTAAATCCTTATTCCATGTTTTCTTTTTTGATGATCACATTATTGATGAGTATGAATATTCTTCTGTAATACTCAAGAACTTTTATTATGACATCATACCCTAATCGTATTATTATTATCACTCATGATATTAATTTTTAATTCTTACATTTTCCATTAGTGATCATTTGATCCCCCCTTCTTCTATTTCATATTACTTTGGTTATAAAGAAATAGTTTGAATGAATTATGTTGTTAATGGATATCATATAGATGATGATGATGTCTGACTATAAAATTAAGCTGGGTTAAGTGGGAGGAATACTCATTTTAACTCATGGTATTTGTCTATGTAAGGGTTTTTCCAACTTCTATAAATTTATAAACTTAAAAAGAATCTGATAATTTAAGTGATCAATGTTTTATTTCAGATATTGTTAGTTCGGTCTGAAAAAAAATCGGGTCATGTTTATCAATATAAAAGTTGAAAATGTAATGTTTATGAATTCAGAACTGGATCTAGGAGTACAGGTTCAAGGATTTAATAGTTAGTATTAATGACAGTTTTAGATCACTTTGGAGATTAGGATGTTTTCATGTGACATTATGTTAATAGTTATCGATAACATCATAGGCCTATGAACATAAGGATGATCATAAGATCAATGTCTTAGACAACCCATTTGATGGTTTTGTGTAGTAAAAATTTCGATGTTATTAATGAAATTTTGGTAGGCATTTTTTGGGGGTTGGGGTTTTTTTACCCCTAGGATCATGTTGATGTGTTATTTATAGGGAAATAATAATTTCAGTTTTAAAGAAAAAAATAGTAAAACTCAAATTCTGAGTGATAACTCATTTCATTTGGCAAGGCCATGGGGCTTCAAAACACAATCAAATGGAAGAAGGGTGTAGCGCCTTCCACTTGCATACAAGATGTCCTAGTTAGCATGACATTTTTATTGGAAATCATTGTGTTTATTTATGAAACATACGAGATATTATTTGATTAATAATGTTTGATTTATCTCTAATGAATATATGACCAAATTATTCTCATAATTGTGTTTCAAACTAAGATAAAAATGCTTGAAGAATTTTAAGGGAAGTTATGTATGGAATAATTTGGTTTTAAAATTGGGTAACACCACTGCAATTTTGAGATTAATTTATGAAGGTTTTTTTGAAAATTATTTTACTATGTACTAAATATTTTGGATTGGATAATGTATATGGAAAATTGGAATATCTTTTTATGATTTTAGTGATTATGTGGTCCTTTAAAAGGACTTTTTATTGATTTTTCAATGAAAAATTCATCCTAAATACACATCATTTGGAGAAAAAATTAGTTAGTTTTTTAAATTTAATAAAGTATGAAATTTCGAACATTAATAATATATATTTACATATTTTATTTTTCTATATGGAATGATAATTCGTCAACTCTGTTAAAAGGGTACTGAAAGAAAAATTTTCTCCAAGTACCTTTATTTGTGATGAACTGATGTTCTTTTAGATCATCCTAGATTTTTGGTTTTGAGGTCCTTAAAATTAAATTAGTAATTGAAATTATTTTGATCAATGAACTCTACCACTATATATAATTATTTACACTTTTCATCCTTGTCTATATAATCACTTTCCCATAATGTTCTTCTACATAAAAACCTTGTTACGTGTTATTCTATATGACCATCACCATTCCATTTCAATTTTATCCAAAATATTTTAAATTAAAAATTTTAATGATTTGGGTTTTAAAAAGGTATTTTCAAATATCCAAACTTTTATTACTGAGATAAATTTTAAATTGGGATGATACAATTTATTAATGGGGGGATAATGTAACACAATGAGATTTTAAAATAATGCAATTATGCTTGATCATGTAAACGACATGAAAAAATAAACATATACATGAATTTAACTCAATATTATTTTACAATGTACTTCTTTTTAAATAAATTTAATCACTTTTGTACCTTGCGGTACATACAACCCTGAGATTTTTATGTTTGATTGAGTATTCAACATACAACACCGACCTTAAAGGACCCACGATATATATAATAATTATAAACTGCTTGTCAAATTGGAAGGTATGAATAGTATTAATAGAATAAATATATATATATATATTACTTCATATATCATATTGATAACTGTTTACTAAATAATCAATCAATTATTAGTAAAGTGATTTAATTATCTAAACATATTTTGTCATCAAAAATGTTTTTTTATTACTTTTCATGAAGATAGTATTATAATAAAATTTAAACCTTTAGAAATTTAATTTTATAACATTTATCTTCATTTTTAAATAATAATATCATAATTTACTTGGGGTGAAATATTTGATTTTTTCTAAAAATAATAACTTTTCACCGAATAGTGAAAAAATATAGATTTGTTGTAAAACTATAATTTATTTTATATAAATTAATTATTTAAAATTCACCATTATTTTCAAAAATAACCAAATAATTATTTAATTATATTTAACCCGCTTATATTCTTTTGAATCACATTTAAATTAGATTTTATTATATGTTTATTTTTTTGGTTTAAAATAAGGTTTTTCTAAAAACTATTTTAAAGTGAATAATGTTTCTTTTTTTGACTTCATTAAAATAAATAATGATAAGGAATATTTTAAATGAAATTTATATATTATATATAAATAAATTGTAATTATAATTACACAATTATTATTATAATACATAGAGTAAAAAACATCATATTCTTGAAAAAATCACATCTCAAAAATCCTTTTTTCATCATATCTTTGGGTTTTGTGTTAAATTTCAATTTTGACACATTTAGATAATTTATTTGAAAAAAAATTATTTTTTATATAATTTTCATTTAGAAATTGGATATAAAAACATTGTAAACATTTGATCATTTTCTCATTGAAGACACAATTTCACGTCACATGTTTGGGAATAATTTTGAATTATATTTTATCACAGCCTTGATTTAAATTTATAAAAATAGATTCCATATTTATAATTAGAATAATATATATTATCTAATAAGGTCTAATTAATTTTTAACAAAAATTATTAAGGAATCTTGTAAAAATTAATTGTCGTGGTTAAGGTAAAAATGGGATGACATGGGGTTAAAATATAAACATTAGTCTAACATGACCCTTAAATTTTTCTAAAAAATATGTTTTGGACATATTTCTACCATTACACATCTTCTGGTCGATTAATTACTATTTTGGACTCTTTTGGCATATGAAAAACATTAAAGCACTCATTTATTTTCAAAAATATCAAGTGTGTCCTCGACCCCAATTATAATAGGACACCCCCATCCTATCTTATTCACACTTTAAACCCTCTATGGTTTATCAATTACATGAAATAAAAACTTCCTAACTTCTCTCCTCTCATTTTATAAGACTAATTTTTGGAAAATATTTTTTCTAGGAAGGCATTTGGTGGAAAGCTAAGGAGGATACTCGAAGAAGAGTTAACATTATTCCACACGCGTTTTTATGTTATTTCTTTCTCCACCAACATAAATTATTCTTAATACATGATTATATGATAACCTCAGTATATTAAGTATACAATAAAAATATTTAATTAAATTCTTGTAATGATATAAATTAGTTCCCTCTTCCATTAAATGGGTTATGAAATCATCATTCGTGTGTATGGAAGACTTCCTCCTTGCAAATGGATGTAATTAATTTTCCATTATCACCTCCCAAGTTTGTGTATGATTATAGAGCTTAGTATATATATATATATTACATTTACAATATAATTATTCCCCATGAAACAATATATCCTGTATTAATTTTTATATTTTTTTCCTTAGGGGATATGATAATGTCTCTCCTATGTACGGTGGGTTACCGCCTCATAAAGTGATGTGATTTTTTTTCACTAATGTGTTACATGGAAGGTAATAAGGGTAAAAATAAGAAATACATGTTATATAAATGAAATAATAAATTCATTAATGACATAATTATAAATATGGAATGATAATATATTATATTATTTTTAACAATAAAATGTTGATAACTTCATTCATTTACGTGTGAACTACTACCATCACCAAGCGATGTGACTATTGTTTCATCACCACATTAAAAGAAAAATATTTATACATATAATAAATGAAATAATAATGAATATATGATATTATCATTACTTTATGAAGATAAAATATTTCATACCACTTTATTATAATGATTATTGAAAAATGAAAATGTTACTCGATGTAAGGGTTCTCTCATCTAATATTTATTTCAGTGATATATATGATATACTCACCACATATTTTATTTTGTTGTAAGTATAATTAACATGGATTTATTTTATTATTTTTATATATAGATTAATGGGGATTGAGATATCTATTTTATGATTTCTATTTTATGGGGTTTACGATTTCAATGTTACCAAAGCGATAAGGGATTTTTTTATCAATTAGTCTTCTTTGAGGAATATGTTATGTTAAACACATATCCTCTTTTATGAGGTGTATATAATGAACTATTGACATGTTATATCATTAATATAATTATTTAAATTACAATGTAAGTTTAATTTAATGTTATTCTCCATTGAGGGTTGTGATTCAATGTAACCAAAGTGGTAAGACTCGTATGTTAGAATTTCATCAGTTATTGAAATTGAATAGCAATATAAATTCAATTATGAGATTTTAATATTCATCTCTCAAGTGACTCATCATTTATATTATACTCAGGTTATTCATGACATTTACAATGAATAATACCATTTTCAACTCTTTGGTAGTTAAAATAATTCAGAAAATATTATTAAAGATAACTGATTTTATTTCTCTCTTCTATCAGAAATATGTTTAATTTAAAAAATAATTTTTGCTAAATATTTTTTATGAATATCCTATGATTTATAAAATATAATTTTTTAATGATTTTAAACCTTTATATGAAATTTTTAAATATGAATATTCATGTTATTTTGTAGAAAAATAACATTTGGATTTTACCAAAAATATGAAAGGAATTTTCTTATCATTTTCCAAACAAGGAACTTTTCTAACCCATTCGTAGTAAAAAAATATTATTTAAAACCTATAATGAATGTACAGAAATACCCACCATCATGATTTAAATTTATTTTAAACAACCATTTCAATTTTACAAGGATCTTATTAAATAGAATATTTTCCTTAATATTTAAGAAATTCATTTTTTTTAAAAGTGGCTGTTAAAGAAAATGTTTTTCAAAATGTTTTATCATAAAAAATATAAATTTTTTAAACATAAAGGATATTTTCCTTGAGAAAATTTTAAAATAATTTTTAAATATTCCTTTATATTTTTCCAAAAAAATGAAAAATAAATGAATTTTTCTACATTTTATTATTTTAATGTTTTTAAAAGTGATATCAAATTGAGAAGTCAATTTTATTGAAAAATGATTTTAATTATATTTTAATGGTATTTATATTCATCAATATTAACAGCCCTTATTGTTAATTATCCTTCTTTAGGGATATTTTTTTAATAATACCATTCTCATTATTTCTCTATATGGATTAAGATTGTTTCAATGATATTGTTATGGAGCCCATTTCATTTCCATGGTTTCATCATGTTTTGAAGATATTTTAATTTAATCCATTTATTTTCAATGGTTTAATCATGTTATGGATGAATAATGTTTGTTTCTATGAGTTTTGTGATGAAATATCTATGTAATATATTCTTATTGTTGTTCTTGGACATTATATATGATGGGTTTTCCCAGATGTCACTAGGTGATCCCATAATATCTTATAACATGGGTGTGCCAGATAACTCTCCAATTCAATGGGAAATAATTATTTTATCTATTATAATATATTTTCATTCAACTGTATAATTATTCCAACTATAAGGGATTTTTGGTTTTCAATGAAATTAATTCCAATATGCAAACACATTTTTTCAATTCTTTTTATGGGTTATTGATGCTTTAATGGATCAATATTGATATCACATGGCTCCTGATTTTTTATTCTTATGAAACTTTCCTTCAGTAATGACTTATGACATGTTTTCATATTCGATGATCCATTTATTTATTCTTTTGAGAATCATTTTTTATACTCAAGAGCATTACTTGTGTCCTCATTCCCTTATACTCTTATTAGGATCACTAATGACATTCAATTTTTAATGCTTATGTTTTCCCCTACTATGAATTTGAGCTCAACCTTCTTATGTTTAATTTCCCCTTGATAATAAATAATGATTTTGAACAAGTTATTCCGAGAAGCGATTTCATATATAAGATGATGAGGACTTCATGTGAAAAGAAACTTGGTTAAGTGGGATAAATAATCATTTAATGTCATTGAATTTTTTTATGTAAGGTTGTTTACTAATTTTATAAAATGATAAACCAAAAAATCATTGATAATATAAGTTTTCTAAGCATTATATTTTATATTGTAATATATAGATAGAAAAAATTGGGTTATATTTATTGGTGTTAAAACTGAAAAATTAAGGTTTATAAATTTAGCACTAGATCTGCGATTATGGGTTCTATGCTGTTTTAATTAAGGAACATATGATTAGTGTATTGACTTAAATAATCAAGGAACATTATCTCAATTTTTATAAATCTAAAAATATATTATCATCTCATTTGTTTTAATGATACTAGAAAAATTTTATAAGAAAATATTATTTTCAATCACCATGAATAAAATTTATTTTCAAATATTATGTCAAGAGTTGAAGGAATCCAAGGGAAATTGGTAATGATAACTCAGAGGTTGTTAATAAATATATAAGAAAGATGTATCCCTAGGGATATTTGGGAATGTTGATATCGATTTCTATTACTAGTTTAACGTGAAATTGTGGAATCAATTGATTACACAACTACTGTGTCTCACACTCTTATACGTAATTTTTTAAAACTAATAGATATATTTTAATTTGATTGGGATAATATAAAGCTATTTATTATTGATTAATTTTAATAAATCAATTTGAAAATGTATTATCAGAATCACTGAGTTTTATCGACATTATTTATATAGTTAAAAAATACCATTGTTTCCAATATTATGTCCTGAATAAGTATGCTTAGAGAATATTTTTGATTTCTCATATCCTTGTTATGAACTAATTAACTGAAATATTTAAACAATTACCAACTGATTATGATATAAAATAGCGCAAATATTGAAAGGTTGTATTTTGAGAACTAATTTACTCTGTAAGTTGATGAAACATGGAAATGAAAAACTAAATAAAGGGGGAATATATCTTTATTTGATCCCATTTGGTATTCAATAATATATGGGGATAAAATTGACAAGATAAGTATAAATAATCTAAACTTATTTAATTTTATTAACAAAGGGGGAGTGAAGAATAATAGATATTAAAGAATGAAATATATTGAGAAAATTCACTTATTTCATTTTTTGATAAAGGGAAAGAGGAGAATCATATAATCTAGATATTGGAATTTATATAAGTGTTGTCAAAAAAATCCAATGAGATAGATTGTTACAACCAATAAGTTTTATAAATGATTTTTTAAAATATTAAAGAATATTTTATATAATTAGTTAATAAAATTGTTAATGAATGATGTTTATGAGTACTCTAAATGATGGATGTATTGAATACATGGATAATTTTTAGTTTTGTGTAAGATTAGTTGAGGTTTGGATTTGATGGAATATTTTATCAAGTATTAGTATATTTAATAAACATAATGGATGGTGATAAGAGAGTAATTAACATTGAAATATATATCTAT
The DNA here is from genome assembly GCA_963277665.1 of Viscum album. Lineage (NCBI taxonomy): Eukaryota > Viridiplantae > Streptophyta > Magnoliopsida > Santalales > Viscaceae > Viscum > Viscum album. Next base: position 1,268,930,257 of record OY728151.1, on the reverse strand, counting down.
ATAATGAATTTGGGTTTCAAGATTTCAATTAATTTATTGAAGAATGTAATAGATATATAGATCATCTTGATGTTTGAAATGGATTTATTTATCTAGAGTTCACGTAAGGTCATTTTGATGTCATTTAATTTATCTTCTATAATAGATGATGATTATGGATGTATATAAAACAAGATAGCCCTTTCCACTAATATAGAGGCAAAATCATGATTGGAATCAAATAATAAAAACGGTCCATTTTTTATAAAGTACAATTTGGATTCTTATAAGGGACAATTAAGGGTTTCTTACTTTTCCATATTTGGTGTTTCATGTTACACACTGTGACATAGATGTCACATGAAAAAGTTTACATGGGATAAATTCAGTGATACTAGAAGTAGAGTTCATGTTGTGATATTTCTGAACCATAATGGTTATTAAAGAACTTTTTAGGGATTCTATAAATATAGTGGTTATGTCATGTAAAATATGCTAATATGAGATATAATCAAATCACAAAATACAATTTAAATGAACAACACCATGAATCCATACCATATAAATCATATAAGGTCATGTTTATTATCTTTTTTGTTATTTAAATAATGAATAAAAGTAATTTTTTTATATGTTACATGTCATGAATTATCTAGTAGTGGAACTACGTAAAATAGGAAACCAACTAGTCATACTACAAGGAGGTATTTCATTCCATGATTTCTGAAAATGATAGTATTAATTTAGAATTAATTATTTGTATAATTTAGGTATGTATTCTGTTTTTTGGTGCATCCATTAACTACCCATTCAAATTCCTTTTGAAGAGATGATTATTTAAGATTAGAAGTTTGGGTTTTAATTTGAAAATTTTGGTATTATATTATAGTTTTAATTTTCAATATGAAATTTAAAATTCTACGAATATAAGGTAATATTATATGTATAAATAAAAATGTGTGGAAAATATAGAAAATAGATAAATATGTGAATACTGTGTCCCAATGGGGGAGAAGAAGGATCAATAGAATTCTATTCATTTAATGTCATATATAAAAGGGTTTTTTTAATATGAATATAATAAATATCTTCTTTGAAAGTTTTTTTATATATTATAGAATATTTTCAAGAATTATAATTCAAAAATTTGAATTACTATATTCAAAATAATTTCTATTTTGAGAAGTTTGAGGGAATATTTTTCTTCAGATTGTCGCACATATAGATGATCACTTTAGGCCTTCATGTCTAGAATTAGAGCATTGGTATGAACTAAAACATAACATTATAAAATCTATGATGTAGTTTACATTGTATTAATGTAATTCCATTAAAATAAGGATAAACACCTATATGTCTGTAAACTTATATCTTTTATCCCTAAATAATTCAGTATAAAGTGGGTCTTATCTACATTGACTGTATCCCTAAAAAAATTCAGAAGTGAGCCTTGGTGAAAATTAACATAAAATAAACATTTTATCCATATATATTATGAGATATTGTGTATTTTACTACAAAAATATAATTTTGAGTGTATGCTTCTTGGATATATCCTAGTGTACGTGAACCAAGTAAAAAAATTTATAGTCCTAAACTTTCATATTCCATATAAGTGGAAAATGTTTAATATTGATTTGTTTGAGGATTAAATGGGTAGAGCATGTATTAATTTTTATAATATAATATGATTCGAATGAAAAAGACTTAATATAAATGTTGGAAGTCATCATACACTATGATTCACTCCCACCCACCACCTCAGAGAGTCCCAGTATGATAGCCCATACATTTTTGTACAATATACATCATGATTTATAAAATTAATGTGCACCAAATAAAATAAAAAATTATCATGCAGCCTACTATATTTAGGTGATTAGGTACATATCAAATAAACATGAAACCTGTACACAGTAACATTATTTAAAACATCATAGCATGCCCTTAAATTACACTTATCTTATAGTAATTTGTGGGATAACTTGGGAACATAGATAATAGGGTTGATATAAATCCCAATAAGAGAAAATAAAAAGAATAGATTAAAGTAATGTAGTATATCTGATTCAATAGGTATAATATGATGAAATTGAAATATGAGAATCATAATCCTGAACATCAAAGCCTAACATAAGATGATAACTTTGGAGAATCAAAAGAGGGTGGTATTAATATAAAACATGGAATCATAAGAATAATTCAAGGCTAACCACTAAGACATTATAATATTGTGTGATTATGATAAATTCCTATAAACCATGCATGGTATTTCATAATAGAAAAACATAACCCAATTCATTGGAGGGATATATAATTCTCTTCTCACCCACCATATTCATTTTATGTGCAAGAATTTGTGTTCCAAATAGATAATATGATATAAAAATTTATTTCATTACTTTTACTCTAACTTTTAATTATTGTGGGTTACATAAATAAAATTACCTAATCCTTGATGTATAGTTAAATATAGGTGAATAACCATCATTGGAAATTGTGGTGGGTATTTAAAACAACAAAAATTTGGAATGGGAAATCATATGGTAATTTGTACATCATAAAAGGGGTATATAAAAGTTCATAGAGGGGTTAGATGAGGGTGAAAGTTAGTCTATACATACATGGTAATCATATTAATAGTAAACGGATTTTTAAAAATGCATTTTATAATAGAAAATTGGAAATTAAAATGATTATTACAATGATTGTACTTGAATAAAAAGAATAGGAAATAATCTATTACCTTGAGATGGTTCTTCTAAAAGTTTCAGAAGAGTTTTTTAATATCTTTGGAATACCTTAAGAGGACTTTAAAAAGAGATAATAAGATGAAATTCTTTCTCAATAAGTTTTTAGTGATGTGTAATTTTATGACATGTGGCCATTTATAGAAATATTTAGGCACTATCATTACTATTTTCTAAAGATAATTTTTGCGATCTAAGTGATAAAATAAGAAAAAACACAAACTATACCATAATTTTTTCCCATGATTTATAAAAAATAGTAGTGGTTTTCAACATTTTATTAGTATTGGAACCAAACTCATTAAAATGATATCATTCCTGATGTGTAAGTGAGTCATGTTCATAATGAATTATTTTTAAAACCATAAAGTATAATATATGTTTTGGAGGATTCATTAGTGTTTTCTAAAATTAATAAAATAAAATAATTAATATTATTTTTAATAGAAAACATATTTTTTATTATTTATACCTTTTATAGTTTATATCACTTCACATTTAGGCTATAATGATTTCATAATACAAATCATATATTTATACTATATTTAATTATAAACCCAAATATGAAGGTCTTGGAAAATTATGAGAATTCACAATTGGATTATTTTGTAATGATGATTTAAAATATTGTATTTAATTTATAAAATAATGTTATAAATATGAGTGTTAAATTTTTTAAATATAAATCCTTATTTACTGAAGAATACAGTTTTTTACAAAACTATGTAATTTACAAAACATATAAAAATAACATTAGAATTTAATAAATTATATTATCATTTATATTTAAATAAAAATTAATATTGAATGACTATATTAGGAAAATAAATTTTATTTAAAAATTATTTAATTTATAAAAAATGATGTTTTAATTGAAACTAAATATTCTAAAAAAATACAATTTTTATTTTTTATGTCAATGTTTAGTTTTTATTAAACAAAATATATGTTCATGTGTATAAATTAATAAAAATAAGGATAAATAAAATCATAGTTTTATTAATAATGAAATATAGAAAATTATCCTACTATGGTCTAGATAAAAAAACCTCATTACACTAGTGTACACCTATAAGGAAAGGTGTTAGATAGTGGAACTTTTTTAATGGTGTTGGTGAATGTGGTTTCTGGTTAATGATCATAACCATCTTTAAAATCTCCAATAAATGATTTTTATCTTATGTTGGTTATTGAATCATTCCATCATCTTGGTCAAGGAAAAAAATTCATTGTTTTCACCTCCCTCAAAATATTAGATAAATGAGCTTTATAGGTTATCATCATTCATATCAAGGATGTTTATTCTTCATTATATGTCAATTTGATAATATTTTTACCCTTAATATATATTCATATTAATTATCAATGCGTAATGGATATATTATCGATGACTATGATTCTTATCAATCTTCTAAGTAAAAAAGGCTATATTTTATAATGACCCAAAATAAAAATTATAATGTATTGATTTTTTTCTATATATAAAATACATAATAATTTATTTATTCATTCATAAGGGAGTTCCATTTATTAATTTTTTGGTCATTACATTCTTTCACCATTCAGAATTTTCCCCCCTAAATTTAATTGTGTATTCTAAAATAGATGGGGGTATATCTATTCAATCACCTATTCCTATTTCCCAAGTTGGTTACTCAATCTTGTAGTTCTTATATAGTACATTGACAAGGTGAATTTCCATATTTCATTAAATTTTTTCACTGTGATTTAATATATTACAAGGTTTCTCCTCCGATGAAATATCAATATCCAATGTTACCACCTATAAATATAGTACATTTAGGGGGATTGATATGTAAATACTCAATAGGAATACATAGAAAATATCATTTAATTGTTATTGGTCATTTGTGACTGATATTTCATATTCTATAACTATGATATGACCACAAATCTCCAAGGTGACAACGTATCATGGAGTAATCTTTTCCTTCTTACCAAACCTCATGCCTTTATATGAAAGGGGTATATGAAAAAACACCACATATACAACTTCATACTCCAAGTCTCATCTATGATTGTATACATAGATTTTCAATCCACTTTTCATGAAAATATTATGATGTTAAATGATTTGAACCATATTTTTCATCTCTTGGATAAGATAAAGTACCATCACCATTCGCTCCCCAAATTCATCCATGCTTGTTGGTTTCCAACACCTCTTCTATGAAAATCCTTACAATGTTCAATTTAAAGTATATATTAGAAAATTGTATGATATGAGAACTCCAATAGAAAAATGTGTTGATCCTAAAATCCATGTAATTCTATTTAATAAGATCTTAGTATATAATTAACATTTTCAATGGTTCTCTCATGCGAACCATTCATCTAAGGGTGATAAAAGTAGTGAAACTCACCTCTGTATCCAACACTATCTGAAGGATTGTCCAAAACCTTGATTTAAACCTTATATTTCAATCATATATAATAGAGTGTGTTACTTCATATTGAATTACATTTTCTAATATATATGTCTTCATGAATTGTTAAGGAGGGAAATCTTCCTTGATAAAAATGAAATGTGCTAACATTATAAGGTGATTGACTACCACCAACATGGTTTTATTTCTATTATATTTCATGGGGAGTACTAAGATGAAATACATGGTTATTGTTTCCCAATTTTTACACTATTATTGGAAATTATAGTATAATAACCATGGAATTAGGTTATTAAAACATAAATTTTTGGCATACCAAGCATGGATATAAAAATTATACAATCTCTATATTCGTTATATCTCACTAGAAGTTTTTCCTTATATCATTATACAGTTTATTGATTCCAATATAAATAGAAAATAATGATATGTATGAATCATCTTGATATTCCGAATTTAGTTTTAGTTTTAATGGTACGCATATCTAGGTTACAAACCTTAAGAATATATATCAAGAAATATTAAACTGTAGAATATTCACTACAACATTCTGTGGATCCTTATCATCATTCTAGGAATATTGAATCCTTTCAATAATGAATGGTTTGGTTTTTATTTAAAAAGGAAGGATAATGTTTCTTTTATTATTACCATGTAATCCTCTCCTTGTATTAGTTAATCTATAAAAACATCACTCCCTTCGTGGTTTAAATGTTTAGTGGGTTAGAAAACAATGATAATTTTCCCATTAATCGATGATAATACCCATCTATTCCAATTTATAATACTACCATATGATTACACAACATTTCATTACATGGGGCAAAACAAAGTATATTTTAAATATTAGTTTCTCATAAATTAGTTACCTAATTTATAAAAACAAAAAAAAATTATTCTAATTCACTTGAAATACATATTCATGGGACCACCCTAATATTATTTTACTACATATCAAATCCTGGGGACATACATCAAAGTAAAGGTGTGAGCATTATCCTAGTAAGGGAATAAGAAACATATATATTTAGCATGTGATTATGAGGCATATCAATAAGAATATGAGGGATACAAATAAGGACTAAACAAAAAACATATCATAATAATAAAAACAAAAATCATGACATGTAAATGTGGCTACAATAATAAAATGAGGAGTTAATAAGAATATCACCATGGTTTATCACCAAGGTTTCATAAAAGAAAATTACACTGGTTATTCACCAAGGTATCGTAAAACATGTAATCTATAAAGATTAAATTATTTACCCAATATATTGTGGATATATCAGTTTGGACACTTCCTATGTCATAATTTTATTTGAGCCACATAGATCATAATAAATCATTTCATTATTAACTTGTTAAAAAAGAATTCGTTTCCTATCAAAGTTGTGGAATAAAAAAGTGCTTAAAGTAATGATCAATGCCTCATTCTTAACCCAAGAAAACATAATATGGGTTAAATATATGTAAATACCTTAATAAATAAATAATTTTACATCTATTATAATACCCATGGAAATATAAGAGGTTTGGGTATTCATAAAAATAAAAATACATGAGAATTCCTCAAGTAAAAGAGAGAAGTAAATTTGGCATCATAACAGGTATAAAACATGGATTAAGGAAAAGGAATGTCAGAGGAGAAAATGAATTGTCATTGATAAAATAATATTATTGCAGTAATGGGGTAATATAATGTGGGAAAAAATATTTATTATGGAAATTATAAATCAAACCACAAAATAGAGGAAACTCGAATGGAAAAGAGAAGTAGATATTTCCCTTACCATAAAGAGTTGTTCCAAAAACAAGGGGATGGAACCATGTGGGTTAAAAGACACATTGGGGAATTATGGGGAAGAGAATTGGGAATAAATTCATGGAGGTAGAATTTTGATTGAATGGGAATGGTGAAATAGGTTAGAATTGAAATCAAATGTAGAGGAATTTGTTAATAATTTCCAAATATAGGTCATGGAAATCTAGGTTGTGGAAAATTAAGTGAAATGAAATTCTCTTACCCATAGTTCAATCTCAAGGTTTTGGATAATTGAGTCACATTTTATGATATTTTAATACACTATATCCAAACACCATTTTTATTACTTCTTTCTTCATGGAAGGTATATTATCTTCAATGTAGCATTATTAAAATGAAATTTTCAATTTTAGAATTTGTAAATACTCTTATTGTTTAATAAATTGATTCAAACATATGAATAAATTAATATCAAATAAATAACATATTTTAGGTCATGGATTTTAGTTAACTAATTATTACATAATTATGACATAAATCTGAAGAAATAAAACATACTGAAAACTAAAAACTAAATTTTCAATATTCATAGAAAATAGGGTATTTTAGAAAATGTTTATAAATTCACCCTAACCTATTTTCAAATTTATTATTTAAAATATAATGTATAATTTACCAGAATAATTGTATAAATATTATTATTTTTGATTTTAAAGATTAAAAACCTTATTTATTGAAAAATTACAATTTCTAAGACACAATAAAATTTCTCACACATATAAAAATATTATTAAGAAATTATAAAATGATTTTATCATTTATATTTAAATAATAGTGTTTTAAAATACTGCTTTATTAAAAAAATTCTTAAAAATTCCTTAGTTTGTTATAAATATGTCTATATTTTCTAAAAATAAATAATTATATTTTATTTGTGTCCAAAAATTAATTTATAAAATTCATCTAAATTAAACATATATTTTATTAATAAAAATATTCGTAATATAAAATTTATAGAATAAAAATTATATTTATAAAAATAAATTACACTTTTTGTAACTACATCCTGGAAACATAACCCCTTATAACACCCGCGTATTCCCTAATGGTAAGGTGTATGAAGGTGTTAGTTTCATGGGGTGACTCAACTAACATTGAGAAAGTTATAATATATAATAACATGAAATTCTCCAAAAGATTAACTTATTGAATCATGACTTGGTCTGGATCAAGAGTGATCCCTAATGATGACACCTCCCTCCTAGGTTCTGATAAATGGGCCTCAAATGACCTGAGTCTACCAGTTGAGGCCATCGTTTCTCATTTATATATAAATTATACTTTTTCATTACTACATATAAACACAATTATAATGGTAAAATTATCAACAGTGGGTATAGTTCCCAATGGTCAAATTAACCAATGTTTATATTGAAGAAAGGTTATATAACATTGAAATTTCAATGGTAATGTTTCCCTTGTACTATATAAATACCACTTCATTATTTCATTCAATATTCACTAAAATTTATCACATGGTTATATATTTTAATTTTATAATATGTTGATTGGTTTAGAAATATTGTGTTTCAATTCATTAGTTCTGGTCATGGGGGTGATGATCCTAGCAGATTTGGGAAAACCATATTTTTTTATTTTACTTTTTTTATTTTATATTTTTTTGGGTTGTAATGCTTGGAATTTTAATTGGTTTCATACATGAATAATGTAAATACAGTTACTAATGATATAAGGATTTCATGGTTCCTTTATATTTTATATGTGCATAACATAATAAAATATAATGCACATTTTCGTAGGAAAGAAATATCATTTAAAAATCTTGGGTTGTTACTTTATTCCCCCTTATATAAATTACATCCATGAAATTGCAACAGATATTCTTGGTTGATAATATGTGAGTGTAATTTTGTTACATGGATTCATCCATTTCCCATGTCATCTCTTCATGCTTAGGGTTCCTCCACAATACTTCTACAATGTGGGTAGTCTAGTAGCATAGATCTTTGTATCTACATTCTAAGATCTTCCTGGACATCTCCACATAAGAGAGATAATGTTCTGGTAGTACTACTTCCAAATTTTGTATATATAAGGGATAATGTATTTATTTAATCAACAGAGATATGTAGAATACATCATGAACATGAGCCAAATTTATAAATTTTCAATATGATAGGCCCCTTTTCCTATGCTTCTAAAGAATCTAAAGGGGCAAATGTTTCTAGGGATAATATTCCCTTTATTTCAAAATAGAATGGCTCTCTTCCAAGGTTATATCTGAAGGAAAACATTATCTCCAAAATCAAACTCACAGACCCTTTGACGATTGTCATCATATCTATTATATTGACCTTAGTATATTTTACATGTTTTTTATGTAAAGAACCTTCTCTGACATCTCTTATGAAATATCAGGCTAAAGAAACAATCTATCACGAACTTCTTCCCAACAAGTAGTAGTTATACAATGCTTCCCATATACAGATTTATATGGTTCCATTTGAATGTCGGGTAGAAGCTATTATTGAATGAGAACTGAACTAAAGAGTGTTGTTGATCCCATAAACCATTAAATTTTATTGACCATGTTCTTCTTAAGTCCTCAGGTGCCTTGATCATACATTCATATTGGACATCAGTTTGGGGGTGATAGGACATGGTAAAATTTAATTCAGTATTCAAACCATGTTGAGAACTTCTCCAAAATTTATATTTGAATCTTTGACCATGATTAGATATACATGAAATTTCTGACCCATGTATCCTCACCACATAAATTATATATAGTTTTTTTAGTTTTTTATATCAGAAATATTCCCTAATAGAAATGAAATAGGCATTCTTAGCAAGTCAATCAACTATAATCAATATTGTATTGTTTCCTTTTAATGTTCTTTGGAGATCATAGATAAATACCACAATGATATTTTCCACTTCCCTATTAGTATGGGTAGTGGTTCCAATACCCATTTTGGTAGTTTTCACTCTCCATTTACTTGCGGACAAACAAAAAAAATTGAAGTGTAATTATAAATATTACTTTTAATATTATCCCACGAATAATGATCACAATGTTCCCTATACATTTTAGTGCTTCCATGGTGTATAGATAATGTAGAGATATGAGCTTCATACATGAGCCCCTTCATTATCTTTAGGATAGATTGGACACACAGTCCTGTATGGAATTTTAGTACACCTTCTTGAAAAATATTGAACTCAAGAAACATCACATTCTTCACATACCCTATCTTGTTTTGTATAAAAGGATATTCTATTAGATATCTCTTGATATTATTTTGTAATTATTGTTAAGAAGTCATTTAGGATATAATTTATTATGTACCTTCCCTCATGATTACCATTTCCAGCCTTATTATGTCATTAATTAATGGATATCCTTGAATCCTCATCATCTCCATCACAATATGGTCTTACCTACTTAATGTGTTAGTGACATTTTTTAACATCCATGGTGAATATAAATTGAAAACTTACAGCATTAATGATGTAATCTACATCTCTTTTGTATCCTGTTAAATTCATTTAATGTAAATATACACTAAAAACATTTTCTATATGTGTATATATCAAATTTCTCTAAATAAATATAGTTCCCTACATATATTAAAAGAAATACTAATAGAAGTTAAGTATAATTCATACTTACGATAATGTTTCTCATGTGGCATTAACTATCAAGATGTATAAGAGATCACCTTTTCATTTTTTCATGAGGACACATCTAATCCCATTCAATGATGCATCACTAGAAATAAAAAATCCTTTTTTGATAGTGGCTAGACTTAACACAGGTGTAGTAACAAATCTATTCTCCAATTCTTGTAAACTCTCCTCACGCTCCTTTTTCTACATAAACATAACCCATTTTTGAGTTAATTTGTTTAGTAGATTATAATGTCATGAAATTTTTTCACACACATCCTATAATATCCTCTTAAACCAATTAAAATATGAATCTCAATTACTATTAAAGGAGGAGGAATTTTCCTATAGCTTTTGTCTTAGAATGGTTAACTGAGCTTCCATCATTGGTTACAATGTTCGCAAAGAAAGAAAATTTTTAACTGGAATTCATATTTTCTGAAATTTTCAAATAGGTTCTTTTTCCTTATAATTTCCAATATAACCCTTAGATGATCCTAAAGATCCTTGTAAATTATATAATATATCAGAATATCATAAACAAAAACAACAAAAAATTTAACAATGTAGTCCTTAATGATTCTATTAATCAAATCCATAACTATAACAGGAATGTTAGTCATGCCGAAAGTCATAGAAACAAATTTATGCATCCCATATATTTTTTGGAAGGTAGTCATTGAAATATATTTTTTATATACCCTCAATTGATGATACCTAGATTATAGTTCAATCTTGTATAAGAATTGAGCCCCCAAAATCTGGTAAAATAAATCATCAATCCTTGGAAGATGGTACATGGTCATCACTCTGATCTTATTATGTTCTCTAAAATCAACGCATAGTCTTATTGATCCATATTTCTTCTTCACAAAGAGAATAGGTGATCCCCGATGGGAAACTCTAGGTTAAATAAATCCCTTGTCCTAAATATCTCGTTGTTGTTTATTTAAATCCACTAACTCCATATTTGTCATTCTATATGGGGTCTTTGATATCAGCTTAGATCCTGTTATGAGTTAAATTTAGAACTCTAAATCTCTTTCTTTGAGAGTTCCAGGTAACTCTTCTAAAAATACATCATGGCATTCCAAAATTATAGGGACATGTTGTATCCTTATACTTTCATATCCTTCTCCCTCTTCACGGATCATATCCATAAAGAAAGCTAGAGGATGTGTTTCTAGACAAATATTAGGATGAGATATCTCTCCTTTGAAAGTAACTATTGTTTTTCAGTTTAATAATACTAAAAAAAATTCAATCTTACAGTTGATATTGGAATTATACATTCAGATATAGTATATCCCTAGTATACTATTGAATTACAACATGGGAATGACTAATGTATTTTAGATGACACTGTACTGTACAAATTCATTACAAGAGATTCTATATACTATTTATGCTAAGATAATCCCTCTAGGAGTTTGTTATGACAACTATACTTCTATAAGATCATGTATTGATTCTATATTCATGGAAACCCATGATTAAATAGAGAAATTAATTAAATAATAATTAAAACATTGTTCTTTATATATTTGATAGAATAATAAGTGTATCTTCCATCACATCATTTGTATCATCTACTACGTCCTTCATGATTGAAAAATCCTGGACTTACTCCTCTTACCTATAATAAGTTTGACGATGGTTTACCACCATTGTGTTATTTTTTGGACATTTATTGGAAAAGTTCCCAATCTACCAACAATTGAAACATTTGGATTCTTGTACGTCTTACACCATCTTCCCATTGTTATTAGTGTTGAGAAGTTGGGGCTTAACCTCACTAATATGGTTTTGTGATATATAGTCATGTCTTATAAAGTTCTATAACTTCTCACTCCCATGAATGTAATTCCCAGAATGCTTCTTCAAAAAAAATCACATGGGAAGTAACAGTTTCTTTCCTCCTCTTATATGATCAATGTTCATCCCTGAGTGTGGATCCAGTTCTCTCTTATTTTCTTTAGTCGTATTTGATAATTGTGTCTCTCTAAACACTAATTAAACCTTCATAGAACTCTACAATATCTCTATATATATTATTTAGTCTCTATTTCACAAATTCCTCCATAGATGGGGTCTTAGTACACCAAATAATATCTCCAAATTTCTTTTACTATCCATCACAGATCTAGGGGTGTATTGATAATGTCTTGTAAATTTAATTTTATATAATTACAATGATTAATTTTACATCTTCTTTAGCTTTAAGAATTTAATCTCCATTTTTTTCTCATTGAATATGGTAAATAATTATTGAAAAATATTCACATAAACTCTTTCCACTCCATAGAATCAATATATCTTATTGGCTTCATGTTTTTAATAAATTACCCCCACTAATAATCTTCCCTTTATAATTGTTATACTACTAAGGTTAATTTCAATATATATGAGTAATGGATCATAGATAAGTTATTTTCAATATAGGAAATCATTTTTTAAGTTATAAATGCGTCATAGATCTATTAAAAGAAGTTGGTTGTTGATGTATGATGGACTCAATGTAAAGTTATTCTCTTTGAGGTAAATCTGGTCATTCAACTTGACTAATGTTATTATTAATAACATGAGATATTTGATTCATTATAATCATGAAGTTTTCACATCGATCATCCATTGGAAGGACTTTAGCGCATCATATATTTCACACATCATTTCCTTAGTTCCTCTTATTTCACAGCATTTTTTTGAAATAAGAAAACCATAGTTAGAAACATGTAAATTATATAAATATTATATTTCTAGTGGTAGATTAATTATTAAAACTTAATGTTTAAATATTTTATTATTCTCATTTAAGAATAATTACATTTCCTATATATCATTCATAAAGTTTTATAAAAATCATGTGATTAACCAAAAATATCCCCTGGAAGGTGTGCATCCTGTCTCATTGTCATTCACTAGTTACATATCAACTCTAGGTCAATGTCGTGTTTTTGGTGATATTACTATGTACATGTGTTTCAGATTTACTCCACTTGTAGTATCGAGAAAACATTGTATTTTATTGGAAACCACGTACTTAATACTAAAAAAATACTAGGACATTTTCCTATATATGGAAATGTACCAAGGGTTCTTCCTAATATTTTCATGTCCTAATTTACATAGATATCTAAATAGTATTTTATACCAACTATGGAAGCCCAGATTTTTATTACATAACTTTTCATTACATGGGACAAAATAGAGGCCCTTCTAAAGTTTAGTGTCTTTGAAACTATGCACATAATACATAAAAATGTAAATAATTATTCTAATCCACATTAAATAAATATTTATGGGTTCACCATAAGTTAAATTTACTATATCTCATATCCTAGGGACATATATCAAAGTTAATGGGTGAGCATGGTCCTAGTAATTGAAAATAAAGGTAGATATTTAGCATGTGGTCATGAGGCATATAAATAAGAAAATGATGGATAACAAGAAAAAATGAACAAGAGGAATATAATAATAATAATAACATGAATCATAACATGTAAATGTTTCTATAACATAAAAATGGGGTATTAATAATTATATCACCATGGTCAATCACCAAGGTGTCATAACAGAAAATTTCCAAGGTTATTCCTCAAGGTATCATAAAACATGTCATCTATAAAGATTAAATTATTTACCCAATTCATTAGATAAAAACCACGGTGCACCATTCATATATCTTAATTTCATGTGATACGTATATATCATAATAAATCATTTAATTATTAATCCAAGAAAAAATAATGAATGGGTTTCTTATTAAAATCATTGCATAGAAAAGTGGTAAAAGGCATGTTCATTTCATCATTCATAACCCAAAAAAAATCAACATGGGTTACATATTTTTAAATCCCAGAATCAATGAATCATTTTCTATCTAATTAAATAACCATGAAAAATTAATAGGTCTGGGTATTCATAAAAAATAAAAGATAATTTCTCATGTAAAATAGATAACTAAATTTGGTAGGTTGGCAGGTATAAACCATGGATTAAGGAAAGGTTAAGTGAGATGGGAAAATGTTTTACCATTGATAATGAAATAATATTATATTAATGGTATAATAGAATGTGTAAAAAAAGTAATTTGGTTTGAAATCCAAAGACAAGCCATAATATATAAGGATACTTGAATGGAAAATATAAGTGGAGATTTCCCTTACCATAAAGAGTTGGTCCTAAAATAATATAATGAAACCTTTGTGGATTAAGGAAACCTTTTGGGATATTGGAGAGTACAATTGATTATAAGTTCATGGAGGATGATTTTTTAGTGAAGGCTAATAGTGAAATGGGTGTGTATTTATATTAAATGTGGAGGAATTGTTTAATAACTTCCAAATATAAGTCATTAAAATCTAGGTTGTAGAAAATAAAATTCCATAGGATTACCGATGGTTTTATCTCATGTATTTGGAAATTTGATTAACATTTTAGGATATTTTAATCCACTATAACCTAACACCATTTTAATACTTCTTTTGGAAAGGAAAATTAAATTTTCTCAAAATTGATGTTTTTTAAATAAAATTTCCCATTTTAGACAATGTAAAGTCACTTATATTATTTGGAAATTTATTAATTTATGTTTAAATAATTAATATAATTAAAATAACATATTTTAGTTCATGTATTTTTGTTAATAAATTGTTATATTAGTATGACATGAATCTGATATAAAGAATCATACCGAAAACTGAAAACTATATTTACTATTCAAAGAAAAATAATGTATTTTTGGAAGTTATTATGAATTATACCTAATCAAATTTTTATGATACCATTATATATATATTTTTTATTTTATTAGATTAATTTTTCAAATATGTAATTATTGGCTTTTAATAATAAAAATCATTATTTATTTTAAAATTTTAGTTTTTAAGACACAACCAATTTTCTGACACTTAAAAATATTCTAAGGACATTATAAATTTATTTTATCATTTATATTAAATAAATATGGCTTAAAAGACTATTTAATTAAAAGAAATATTATTTTGGAACACAATAGTTTATTATAAAAATTTATATCTTTCTTAAAAAAATATTTTTTGTCCAGAAATTAATTGATCACATTTTTCTCAAATAAACAAAGATTTTATTAAGAAAAAATATTCTTAAAATGAATTTGGCGGAGTAAATAATTGATTTATACATTTTAATTAATCTTTATGTAACCAAGGCATGTATATGTACTCCATTTTAACACTTTTGTATTCTATAAGGGCAAGGTGTGTGATGGTTGTAGCTTCATTGGGTGGCTCAACTGGAATTTATTGAGTGATAATCTATACTAAATTTAACTTATCAAATATACGATTTAATTCAAAATTCACTTGTTGAATATCAACATTTGATTAGTAAGAGGAAAACCATAGTGATTTTATATCCCTCCGATCATCTAAAAAAGGGATTCAAATGAAATGACCCTACTAGTTTTGGTCATCATTTATCCATTATATATCTATTATCAATTAACATTACTACTTATAAACACTAATTATAATTGTAAAATAATCACCAATGGGTAATGTTCCTTATAGTAAAATTGAACAACGGTTATAGTGACCAACAGTCATATTTGACAAATGGTCATATTTGATGAAATGTAATATAACAGTCAGATCCCAATGGTATCACTTCCCTAATACCCTATAAATACAACATAGTGATTCCACTCAGTATTCACTATAATTTCTCCCAATGTTATATATTTTAATTTTCTAATATTTTTATTGGGTTAATAATTTTTTTTTGATTTCTATAGTGTTGTTAATGGGGTGATTATCCAAATGGATTAGGGTAACCCTTATTTTCCCTTTTTAGCTTTCTTTTTTTTTATTTTTTATTTTTTGAGTTGTAATGTCTGGAATTTTAATTGGTTTCATAGATAACTAATGTAATGATCATTATTAATGAGATAAGTATTTGTTGGTTCCCCTATATTTTTTTTGTATAATATAATACTACACACATTTTATTTTGAATCGAATATCATTTAAAAATATTGGATTATTCAATTTAACGAGACTATGAATCTCTTTGGAAGATATTGTTCTGGGAAATCCACTAATTGTATATGTCTTCAACTAATCAACAAGTATATATTTTCTAGTGATAAAATTTCCTAGTAATGTTACTTTCTCTATCCAAAAATTCATTTATTTTACTTCTCATATATATTTTACATTCACAAGGTAATCAGTATAACATTCAATTGCTCATCATGTTCCTCCTTACATTTGTAGTATATAAACATATCAGCTAAAAATACCTCCATACAATTTTTATGGTGATCCCTAAAGACTATATTCATTAATTCCATGAATATGTATGAGGAATTATTTTAATCCAAATATAATCAGTATTAACTTGTAATAATCATACCTTGTAAAAAAAGTAGTATTATAGATATCCTACTTCTTTATCTTTACTATATAATATCCCAATTGATTATTTAACATAGATAAGTATTGGGGTATATTTAACGGATTGAAAAGTTAGGAATTATTGAAAGAAAATAATATTTATTTACCATGATCTAGTTAATCTCACAATAACCAATATAGAGGATTATTTCCCCATCCGTATTCTTGAAAAAAATGTGCAGTACATACCATGGTGAAACACTTGAGTGAATAAACCCTTTATCCAGATTCTCCTATACTTTCTTCTTTATCAATTCAAGTTCAATAGTGTTCATTTTATATATATTCATGGATATTATAAATTCTTGGAATACGTGTTTTATTTAGGACACAACCCATCACCTTAGAGGAACACTAATAAATTATTAAGAGATCACTTCATCATATTCCCTTAGAATGGGCATGCCATCAAAGATGATATTTTCCTTAGTCACAATCATTTTATCTTAAAACACTTATTTTTAAGGAAATAATATCCATTCATGATATGATGATTCCAATGAAGCTTCAACCTCCTCCATACACTTGAATTGAATAAAATGGAATTTTTTGATAAGAATGGTGATTTCCTTTAGATAATAATTTTTGTTTTATCTATATAAGTAAAGTCATTCCATGTCCAGAATAGTATCAAATTCGACTAAATGTAGTCTGATGAGGTTATCTATGAAATTAAGCCTAAAAAATTTATATTAAAAAATTTATATATTTAGGATGTAATAATTTTCCAATTTTTCATGTTTAATAATAACTCTTCTTTTATGTTTTTTGATTTGGTGTTTCAATAGTTCTTCTAATGTTTTTTGATATAAAAGAATTCATAGAATCTGAATCAAATAGTGAATTTTCTTTTCATGAATAAATCACAAAGGTACATATCACAAATTTTTTATCCAAACATGCCTCAATAATTGTGATGGAATATGATCACAATTTCTAACAAGGTTTTGGAGGTTTTTGTCAATGTTATTCTTTGAAAACACTTATCTTAATGTCTTTTTGTAATGTGTATGTTTTCCTTTTAGTTGAAGAATTATACAATAGGATAAAGGTTTATTTTTTAATTCTGTTCTTCTATCATATTACTAGGTTTCTCCCATTAGCAGTCTTTATCTTGGATCCCCTTCTTACCACACCTAATTAATTAATTGTCCCCTTCAAGAAATTTTTTGTGTTCTTGTTTTCACAATTTTGACATGTGGGATGTTTGAAGTTATTATCAATGAGATATATCTCCATCGATATTCCCTAATTATACTTTATTATCACGTTCTTATCTCTAAACACATGAAACACTTGAGATTTAAAAATCTATAATTTATC
Source organism: Viscum album (assembly GCA_963277665.1). NCBI lineage: Eukaryota > Viridiplantae > Streptophyta > Magnoliopsida > Santalales > Viscaceae > Viscum > Viscum album. Next base: position 1,268,911,905 of record OY728151.1, on the reverse strand, counting down.
TTTTATAGAATAATGAAAAATTTCTCAATAGCTATAAAAGGCTTGAATCACCAAATCATTTAGTAGAATTATATTTAGACCACTAAATATGTGGAAAACATTACTTTAAATTTTAATGAAAAGCTATAGTAATATCATGAAATCCTTAAAATGTTCACCTAGTAATCCCATAGGGATTAATGATCCTTTTTCTTAAGGTTGAGGAATTATTTATCCATTTTATATTGGAGAGTGTGAGAATAATATTAATTAAAAATAATTTCAAGTAATTACATTAACTCCATCACTTTGATCCCTTCCTCCGGAATCATATTCTTCATCAGTGTTCAAATTGACAAACTTCTACCTCTTTGAAATAAACAGCTAACATTAATTTCAATTTCTCATAGAATTGATATATAGGAAAGATATTTTCAATGGAGTAGGCACATTTTTCTATGATTAAGGGATCAAAAGATCAACTGAAATTCATATTCCTTTTTCATATAAATGTCTTAATTTTCACTTGTACATTTTAGGATTATTTCAGTGTTTCTTATAATATATGATTCTATTAAAAACATGAGTGAATGTTTTATGTATTTTCAATAAGTTGTCTACTCCTACTCTCATCATGTTTGGAAACTCAAATATGGAGTTATCGATTATCCCATCGCATTAGCTGTTGAATTGATTCCTTCTATTTACCACCATTGAAAAAAATAAATACAAAATTATATATAATAATATTAAATCTCTTAATCATATAAAATGAAAACTGTAAATATTAAATGGATAACTATTAAATAACATTTATTCCTTAACCTACTGATTTATAGGTTTCATTCTAAGTTATAAATAGTATGTTTCCCAACATTATGTTTCATAATCATTTTTATTCCCTTCATAATGGTTCCTAAATAACGTATGAATTTACCAAATCATATCCCCTAGGAGTGTCAAACCTGGTGTGAACCAAGGACTCTTTTTTTACCACCATGTAATGATCCAGTTAATACCCAATCTTTTTTTGGGTTATTACCCCAAGGTACAATTGTGATTCAGCCACAACAACTTGTAGTGTCCAAACTATGATTTCAATAATTGGAAACCAGATTATCTATACTTTAACAAAATTTAGGGATGTGTTACTATGTTTATTATTATACCTATATTTTTTAACAAGGTTATTTAATCCTAATCCTAAAAAATAACTAGACCTTTCTATGATATAACTTTGACAACCTAATTTTTTTTATACACAGTGTTTACTAATTTATTAAATAATCATAGACAAAATATAATACCAATTATCATGGGTCCAAGTGACTTTTTGTAATTATAGACGCATCAAAATAGAATGAAATTTGGATAAAAATTCATTACATTAAACACTATAACATGCCCTTAAATTATATTTATCCTTAACCAAAACATGAGATAACATGTGAATGTAGACAAGAAAGTGGTGACCTATAAATAATGTTAAGGAAATAATAAAAAAATTGAATAAATTGAATAATATAATGTGAGTCAAATGGAATAAAATAATTATATAGAAATGATAGAATATTAATCATGAATATCAAATCATTAATGAATATGATAACATTAAGTAATCATAGAAATCTGGTAAAACCATAAACATAACATCACCAGCATAAATCATGTATAACCTCGAAGAAATAATAATATAATGTTCCTAGGATAACCACCCACGAATTATAAATGGTCTTTTCTGAGATAATAACATTATCTAATACATTTAAGGGAAATATAATTTCTAACCCACCTATCACATTCATATTCTGTACATGGATTTGTGTGACAGAAAATTCATATAACATAAGAACATATATAATCACTTTTAATGTAAATATTTTGGATTTTGGGTTAGAAATAAAGATGTAAAAAATAATAGGAGTATGTGTAAATATTCGGGAATACCCTTGAGTGGAAATGGTTATAGGTATTCACAACACAAAAGTTTTTCATGGATAATCAACGGATAATTTCAGCAATATAATGGGTGTACATAATGATTTATAGAAATGTTTATTGAGAGTTAAAAGAGTTATTCCATTAATTTAGAATCACATTTTATTAAAGTGATGTGTAAAAAACCACATTATATCATGAAAAATTGTAAATCAAAAAGTTTAGTAAAAGGAAACTACTTAAATAAAAAAGGAATGGAATAGAATCTCTCACATTGATATGGTGAGTCTAAAATATTGGGAGGATCCAATTAGGAGAATAGTAACACATTGGGAGAAATTTATTCTAGTAGATGGATATGAACATAATTATCAATGTGTTCTTATTGAAGATAAATTACGGGTTGGGTGGGTATTTATAGAAAATATAGGGAATTATTTATTAACTTATAAACATATGTTTTTGTATCTAAGTGATGAGAAAATCAAAACTGTAAACCTTCCCTTGGATGTTTTCCTATGGATTCTGAAAATATAAGTTTATTTTAAAATTTTATTAGGATATTAAAATATGTCCTTACAATAATATCATTCATGATTTTGAGGTGAGTTATGATCATAAAAGATTGTTTTTAGAACAATAAAATATAATATCAGTTTTGGAGGATTTTTTATAAGTTTGTAAAATTAAACAAATAACATCTAAAATAAATTATTTTAAATTTTAAAAATATTATTGTTCATTAATTCCTTTTATAATCATTATTACATCACTTTTGGGAATTTCTGATGTCGTAATCAATACGTTATATTTATATTGTATTTATTTTTTAACCAAAAATTTGACTGTCTTATGAAATAATTCAAAATTAAGCATTACATAATTCTAAGTTAATAGTTTAAAAAATAATATTTATTTTTAAAAAATAATTTTCTAAATATGAGAAGTTTCACTTTTAAATAAAAGTTATATTTCATGGAATATAGTGGTCTTGACGACACTAACGACTTTCTAAAACTTTTAAAAATTACATTGGGCCTCAATAAATTATATTATCTTTAATATTTAAATATTTATTATTTCAATAACTGTGTTTATTAAAAATAAAATTAATTTAAAAATTCATTAATTTATCAAAATGGTGTTTTAATTGAAACTATTTATCATAGAAAAATATATATTTTGTTTCTTGGTCGCAAATTCTTGATTTTATTTAACTTGTTATCTAATCATTTGTATAAAGTTATAATGTAAATTGATAAATATAATCATTATTTAAAAAAATATTAATATTCATATGCCTATGTTCTATATATATAACCCCTTATTAGACTAGAATACGTCTTAAGGGTAAGGTGTATAATGGCGTTACGTTCTTGGGGATATTATACAAACATGGTTTGGGTGGTCATCTTGATAAGCTTCAAATTATACCTTAAATGGTTTTGCTAAAGTTTTAGTTGTTGAATCTATACTTTGTATTGGTTAAGGGAAAATCTCAATGATGTAATCTCCCTCAAAAACTCTGGTAAATTGGATTTATAGTGTATTATCATATAGGTAAACATAATTTCTTCTTACATTAGTATTAATTAGATATTATTATGAGCTTTAGTATATAGTAGTATTTTGGGCCATTGTTTAATGGAAATATTATCAATAGTTATGATGCTTAACAATAATTTAAGTATGACTTGAAATATCTTATAACATTACAAAATAAAAAATGTAATATAGTTGATGTTTTTTCGATAACTAAATTATGTAATAAAACTTTTATTCATTTATAAGGTAATTCCATTTAAAAATATTTTTTTCATTACACCGAGGTCACTACAATCAAAATTTTTGAATCTTTAAAAAATATAAATTTATCAAAGTAAAATATGATCTAATTTTTAGATAGATAGCTAAACTGACGTAGGATTATTTTGAGATCAACAATGATGGATTTTAGAAGAATAATGAAGGTTCACACTCAATTCATACAAAAAGGTACTATATTTGTATTATATAACATTTATCCAACTTTCTAATACTTATTTTCATCTCTCATATACTACAGTTATATATTGTATTCATTCTCTATATCCTCTTTTATTTATTGATCATAAGAAATGGAAATGTGATATGGGATTATAACAAATAATCACTCAAGACATAGCCACTAAATAAAAAAGATTTTTTAAATATTATAAAAATATATTGCGCCAGGTATAATTTTTTAACACTCTCTATCTCTTTTTATAATATTTTATTTCTTTTATTAATTTTTCTTATGTTTTAAGTTACAAAAAAAATTCTATGAAAGAGAGTTTTTATAATTATTTACTAAAGCATTATTTATGAATATTTTAACTAGTCCTAAAAGAATGATGATTTCAAAGTAACTTCATGGTTACAGTGATGAAGTTTTTGGTAGTGGATCAAATGGACTTTGGTAGAGTGGGTTTTGTCTATGGAATAGATTGTTTGATTTTTTTATTTGCATCATATTTGTGATGGGTGGAGGATTTAGTATTTCAAATGAAATATTCATATTTATCTATTATATTATGTATAATTGTGGATTTAGGGAGGATATGGACACCTAAATTTTTCGTATAGTATATTTAAAATCATTGTAATATTAGAGAGTTTGTAAAGTTACATTGTCCACTAATATATGGACCCACATGAGATTATTTGTTAGTAATGTGAGATGCGAACTAGATTGAAACATAGTGTGTGATGGTTGGAACCCATGAATCATAACGTGTTTGGTTTCCTTGGTCTGGGATCATGGCGACATCTTACCCTCAAAAAATTAGATTAATTGGTTAAATAAGATATTGAAACTTGAAATAGTATAGTAATATAGTAAATTTATGATATTTATATGGGGAAAACATTCCCTATATTCTTATGTTTGGATACACCATTGAATAAAAATGGGTCATTTCATATGTATTGGTAGGGTTAACATGAATTTGAGATACAGATTGATTAGAAAAATATATTGGAATACAATTATAGGAAATGAATTATTTTTAGTTTCCCTTCATGGATGGTTTTTGGAAGAATATTTTTATTAGATTAATAGTTTATTAATTAAAATTGATATGATTTTGGGGTTAATTTACATTGTCCATTGGATAGAAATTGTAGTTTTAATGCATGGTTAGATTTTTTTTACTTTTCTTATTTTACTAATCAAGGTATATTTATATGTTACTAGATAGTATTTCATATTTTCCACTAATATAAGTTCGTATAATGTCAAATAATTAGTTGATTTCTTTATCATTTATTATCATAATATTATCTTGATATAGTTAGCTTTAATACTAGGAATAGTTTTCTTTAATGAATTATAGAATGAGAGAAACATAGTTACTGGTTGTATGTATAGGGATACATACAAAGTCAACCATTTTGATATTTGATATATGAGTAGTCTCATTTTTACAAGGGTATTGAAATAGAAATATTATTCACTACATGAGTTTATTGAATTAGAAAATTTATTAATAGATGTCATGGTTATGAAATTATTTGGGCTCATGGGTGTTATAATTTTATGTGAGTTTTTCCATGGTTTTCTAAACACACACTAAAGAATTAATTTATTTTCTCAGTTTTATAGTATATTAAGGATTTTTGGGGTGTAATTAATGGTTTCAGATCTAATGAACCTTTTCTAGATTATGTGTTTGGGTTTCCTAGGATTGTGTAGTGAAAGGTGAAATGTAATATTTGGGTAACATTAATTCATAAAAGTACAGATGGTGTATTAGTTGGGGGTATCTAATTACGGCGGATAAATTACATGCTAGATTTATAACTCATAATCCATTTGGGATGGGTGTTTTGTAACTTTCAATAATTTTCTAAATCAGGATATAATGACTTGATTAAGGATTATAAATTCTTTATTGATATTTATTTGAGAATAAAATCATGTCTTTTTTGGTTGATTTAAAGTATTATAAATTTGTAAGGGATTATCAGGTGATATTTGTAATAATATACCACTGATTAGAATGATTATGGTAGGTTGTTCATATAGAGATTTGGATTTCAATTGATAAATGGATAATGTTTTTTAAGATAATATATTAAGGTAATATTGAATTATTTTTCACCTTAGGATTTTATTTTGATAATTATTTTTGTAGGAATCATGAGTTTTGTGATAATTAAATTTCTAGTAATGTGATGCCATAGTTTGAAATGAAGTTTTTATTTAGGCTAGAATTATATTATTTAAATGGTTTGTTGGGGAATTTTTAAGTATATTCTTGTTAAAATTTATAATGTTATATTTTATCATGGTTTTTAGTGCATTCCATTACACATGGGATAATATGGGTTTTAATACATGTGATGGGATATATCCATGGCATGGTAATAATTGCGAAATATTTTCTATATGGGTATTATTCAACACCATTTTAAACATTTCAAATAAACAAAAAATTAAAATAGTCAGGATCACCATGAGTGGGATTGAGTTCATTTAATTTTTTATAGGTTTTATAGAAAATAACATTGTTGGTTACACAATTATAAAGATTTGATTAGAGGATGGATATTCTTAATGATGGTATCACATTAATTTTCATCATTCATAGGAGATAAAAATTAATAATGTTTAAAACATTATACGATTTTAGGGGGTAAAAAGTATGATAGTTGGAGATATTTCATAGAAAAAATTTTGGTTGTATATTGATGGTGAAAATTAGACATAGTTTTTCAAGGATAAAAAATTTTAATTGTGGGAAAATTATTAAAGATTGATTTTTTGGATTAATGCGATAGATTTGTATTTAGTAGTGTTATAAATATTTAGGATGGATTATGAAGGGTGTAAAGGTATTTATAAATTTCTAATGGTTCAAAGAAGTGGTTAAAGATTTGTAGAGATGTTTGAAAGTGATTAAAAGAGAAATTCAATAGTCCTGGGATAAATACATGGTTATCTAAATGATATGGTGAGATATTCATGATTATAGAAATTCATGGTTCCATAAAAAGTTATGGATACAATGTATTTAGGTCATGAAATCCTTAAAAAGGGGGGAAATGATTAATTTTTTTCAAACAAAATCCCTTGTCTCTCTCATCTGGACCCCACAAGGGAGAGGCTCATCCTGGGATGTTTTCCTAATGTTCTTGAATAATTTATTCCTTTGTAAACCCCTTGGATCCAAGATATGTAACTATTATATTATTTATCTATTTATTTTTATCATTATATCATTTATGTGGTAGAATATATCGATTTGGGTGTGGGTATTTTCCCAATAAATTGTAAAACACTATAGAATTTAAGTTTTTACTCACGAATTCTAGGAGACACCACTGTAAGAAATAGTGTCTCATTAGTGGAGAATTTAATATAGTGTTGATTAATATTATTAATTTTTCTTTTATTTATCGATTAATTATTTCATGGTTTTTGAGTGGAGAATAAAACTATGTCGTTTAATTAGGATATTACCGAATGAAGTTTGTGAGATCTAATTTGGATGACAATTGACTTTTTTGAATCAATTAAGGTATTTTTCTCCTCATTCTCCCTATTCTTTGACAAATTTGGTTAGTTTCCATATCTTTTTTGAAAATAAATAATTTTAATAGATTTAATTTGATTTAATAATTACATTTTATCAATTATGTTATATAACATTGGTATTTGAAAATTTCAAAAATGTCATGATGGATTTTATTGGAAATAATTTGTTTTACTATAAATTATGAATTTTGAGAAAATTTAATTGTGCATTAGTTTTGATTATTTGATTGTTATTGTATGAATTATTTCAGTGTTTCTTATTCAAAAGAGTATAACTATGCTTGGTTATAAATTCATCATAATGTAATAAGAAATGTCATGGGATTTCACTTATGTGCAGGGTGGTATGGGAGATTTTTGGGTTAAACTGTAGGAGCATGATAATTTAAAATAATTCTATGTTCAATATCATATATAGCACACAACAGTAAGATTAAAGGAACCAAAAAATATTATTATATAAATATTACTATTATAACATATCCTTTGAGTTAGGGGTACGAATGAGAATAAAAACATTATGAAATATATATGGAGGTTATAATAAATAATTTTTTTTAATAATTCATAGGAAATAAACACATTATGTTTTAGTAATGTCATTTTATTCTTCAAAAATATGTATTCTTGAAAAATAATTTATCTTTTTTTCTTGAGAAAATAATTTAATAACTTTTTTCTACTTTTAAAAAATTTATTTTATAAAGTTAAATTAAATTTTGAAATCAGAATATGAACATTATTATATAGTGAATTTTTGGGACATTTCTAGAAAAGAATGATTTTCTTAAAAATAGTGACAATACAGTTTTTTATTGAAAAAATAATAATTTTATTTCCAAGATTTAAAAATTAAAATATTTTAAAAAAGGTTTATAAGTATAATTATTTCTTTATTATTAGGAATGATCTAATTATGGCCATTGGAATAATTTTTATGATTTATTTTAACATAAAAATTTATAATTAAAAGGAATATTTGAAAAAAAATCGTGTTTCATTGCCTTATTCATTTTAATATTAAATTAATTAATAGCATTTATTGAAATTAAATCATTAATAATAGATTATATATTTGTATTCAGGAGCTCCAAAATCAGTAAATATTACACTTTTATTTTTATTCGTTATGAATAGTAATCATACTCACTAGTTGTAATCAATATAATGGTAAATTTTGTAATTAGGGTTAATAATAATGGTATAAGGTTTTAAAAATAAACTAAAAACCTTCCATAATTTAATTGGATGAATACATTTCATCCATAACCATCCAAAATTATAAAATATGAAATGTTTTCCATTTTTAAGTATTTTGACCTTTATAATATTTTTGTGAGAGATAAGGAAAAAATGTCACTTTTCTGATTTCAATATCTATAATGTCTTATTATAGGGATAAATAAAACATATGTTCAATTAAAAAAGTTTATTTTAAAGAAATATTATATTTTCATAATAATTTATTTTTAATTTTTATTGATAGAATAATTACCTTAAATTCTTTTTCAACGCCAACATAGCATTTTTTTAAATTATTGAAATATAAAATATTTGATTTCAAAAATACTAAAACTAATATAATATCAAATACATGTTTTCTTACAAAAATTATAATGATACATATAACATTATTGTGATTTTTTAATGAATTATATTTATATTCCATTTCTTCATGTTGTATTTAATGTCAAATTAATTGAATAGTATCAAAATGAAATTAATGATATTTAATAATAAATAATATTTTATTAAATTATTTAAAGTATATAAAAGTATTATATTCGTTCAAATGAATTAGATATGGTTTAAAAACCAATATATTTTTATTTATGGGTATTTTTGGATTTTCTAGTAAAATTATTGACCATAAATATTAGAAAGCATTAATATTACTGTAATTGTTCAAAGGATTAACCGGGGTTAAAACTAATATATAAGGGTAAATACATTCCCAAAACCATCCCCAGTCATATTTAATGATATGATATCAATCCATACTAATACTATAATTTTAATATTTTAGTTTTTATCCCTTTGAATATGAGTATTATTTTATATTATTTTAACATATTAAAAAAATCCAATAGTGACCCACCCCTCACATGAAAAAGGGAACCTCATATCCTCCTTTCTTCACACATAAAAAAATTATTTTCCCAAGACCTTCCAAAATGAATTACTTACAACTTGGACCATATCCGAGAGACCTTGGTTTGATCATAAATTCATCATAGGAAGGCATTAAGCATAATTTTAAATACGTAGTCTAAAGAAGAGGTATCATCCTTAATTGAGTTTTTAGTATTATTTCTTCTTCCCCCTCCTTCAAATCTTATTTAGCCATGAAAATATAATAAAAAAAGTATTTACAATAACATCATGTTACCTTATTTCAGTTAATTACCGTCACCTTACTTGTTTTCCGCTATAATTAGGAGCATTATTGGACTCTAGAGGATGGAAGGTAGTTGTCGGAAAAATGAACTAATGTTTTAGGATGTATGTATCTTTGAATTAATGGAGTCTTGGTATAACTGTTTTAATGTGTTTTTAGGTTCATTCCCATGTTTTTAATACTCTTGAGTTTTTTTTGGGATTTCATGTAATAATATGAAACTTTTTCAAATTACAAGAGAAATACATGTCAAGTAATGTGAGTACATGATGTTTGTGTTCTATAAGGAATATTTTGGCAACCTAGTATGTAAAATTAATGGATTAAACATCGTGTAATGTAAAAATGTTATTTTTTAATAAAAATTTGATGGGTTTTTTGACGTATTGGAGTCCCTAGGATTACACAATATGTAAATGAAATAAATACCATATAAATGTTGTGGTGTGGTCTTATAGGGTGGAACTTGGCTAAAATTTTAGTTCATTCAACCACAACTCATTTGGATCACAACCAAGATCCCTTCTTCAATGATTTTGGGTGTTCTCTTTCTATTTGTATTGATTCATTCATTGATTGATCACTATTGCAGTAGGTTTGAATATCTTTTGTTAAGTGAGAAATTATATTTATTTATTTTTCTGATCACGGTAATTCCATTGTGTTGTGTTATCAGTTCCATTGACATATGGTATTTTTTCTTCTTGTTTTGTTTTGGATATGTTAGGATATCTTCTTATGGGGTTCATTCATTTATTTCATTTTGTGTGGTGGGTGGGATTTCTTGAGTGATGTGTTGTCTCCTCTTCTCCACCAACCCTTTTGTTAAATTTGATCAATTCAATTATGTGTAGATTCATTCAATTTCCATAATTTGCACTATTTATTTCATTTTTGTGATAGAATTTTTTACTGTCATGTATGGACCTAGTTTTTAAGTGGGTGGTTCTATCAATATCCTTTTTCAGTTAAATTCATTTCTCTTATTTTAAAAAAAATTGTCTTATTAAATGAAATTCCTTGGTAGAGTGTTTTATTTTGTGTCTGTAGAACTGGGCTTTTATAAAATATGGTTTTCCTTTGTTATTGTAAATGAAAATGGATTTTTCAAAGAATTATACAAATGGTTTTAGTGAAAAAAATTTCAAATTATGACATAATGAAACGTTTTGATGTATTGGTTTGCAAAATATATAAACATAAGATGCCTTGGGTACATAGTTTGAAGGTATAGTAATAGGTATCATCCAACATCATGTGGTTTTCTTATGGGGATTTTCTCTACTACCTTAGACCATTGTTCTAAGGACTTGTTAGACCTATTAGGAGGCTCACATGATGGGGTGTTACTTTTCCCTCTAGACTCGATGCATATTTCTTCTGGATTGATGTGTATATAATTTCCTATTTACGTACAAGGTTCCTTTCTATATTGATCTATTGTGATCCATGGCATGATGTTATACGTGTTTTGGATTTTGGTTTGTACTATTTGTTATACTATCATGGATTTGATATGAAATGTGATGCATTATTTGTTTAGAGATGATATATCTCCTATGTTTTTTGGATATGAAATGTATCGAAACTAATTTACCAAATTTTTTTTATAAATATAGAAAAAGGTAAATTAAACTATTTTTCCATTCTTCTATAATATAAATTTTCAAATCGTTATCATGGAATTGTATTTAGAAAAAGTATTTTTGGATTATGCTTCAGTGACTTGATGTGGAACATGTGGGTGAGACCCTACTGATCATGTTAGATCCCAACTTGAGTACCCCTTCAGGAGTTCATAGACCTGGTTATGTCTTTAGATTAATGGAAATTCAATGCATCGCAATGTGGTTGTTAGCTTTTCTATCAGCTGATATGGGTAGCTTGTAGTGAGATTGTGGGAGATTTCCCATGTTATCACATGGTGTTGATGGTGTGTAATGTTTTAGTAGTCCTTTGTGGTTGTACATGTACTTATATATTATTTCTACTCTAGGGTTTTTTGGGTTCTTCAATTATTTTCCATTATAAAAGGTATTTAACTTTTCTATTTTGGTCTATGTGATATATACGTGTGCATGTGTGTGTGTGTGTGTGTTTGTATATATATCTTTTCTTTCCTTTTGGTTTGTATAAATTGTTCCCTTTGACTATTTTTTTATACTTGGGTTCTATTCATGAGCCCATGTGGATTGGGAATTCCCTTCGGGTATGTATCATATTGGGTTGGGTACTAATTCAAGAGGATATTTAGTTTGGTTCATTACAGTTTGGTATCATAGGTGGTCTATCGTCAAGGTTCCATATCTTCGGATGTTTTGTAGACAAGAGATATGATTTTTTTATACTTTAGAGGTATATTTCAGCGAGTACCTGGAAAAAAAAATTCCATAATGAGACTCAAGTTACTGTGCGATGTTTGGAAGAGTTTCTCTTTTTTCATGTTCATGATGTTAATCTTAGTTTTTTCTTATGGGTTTTCGAGTTTTAACTAATATTTTTCTATTATCTGCTCATTTATTTTTTTGGGTGTGTAGATGTATGCCTCTGAGATGTGTTCTATGAGCTCCTCATGAATTTGAAGGTGATTCTCATCAATGTAATACTCTGATGGAATAGAACATTATCAAGGCTATTGTGCAAGCAGTTTATGTCATTGACCAGAATATTCCACAAGCTTAGGAAATAGTTTTTGAGGTACAACACGGAGTTGTGGGAGAAATAGATCAACCATGGGAGTTAATGGATGATAATCCTTCATCATTTAAAGGTACAAATCAACCACAAGAGGTGGAGGGACAACTTGATAATATTGATAAGATCTATGACTTTCTAGATACATGTGAGAGTATCAAGGTGAAGTGTGGAATGTTCATACTTTAGGGTCCCAACAAGCGTTTGTGGGATTTTAGCTTTAGGATATATAGACATGTGGGCTTGAACTGGAAGGGTTTTAAAATTTTATTCTTCCAGTAGTTTTTTCTATATTTGCGTATGATGGAGAAGTATAAATTGTTCATCTCTTTTTAGTAGGGAGGGTGTTTGGTGTTAGTGTATACAAATCAGTTTATAGATCTAGTTCATTTTTCACCAGTGGTTTTAAAGAGTGAAAAGATTAAAGCCTATAAATTCATATATTTTTTGTGACATGATATCAAATCATGTGTATTTATACATAAGGTTTCGACCTACAAGAAGATAGTGGATAGGTCATTGATGAAAAAATGAATATTACATGATAGGGTGGATATTATTCCCCTTATCTTCCACTTAGTTCCAATATTCGTGGTGTACCATGTAAAAAATAGAAATTGTAAGGATCGTCATATGAGTTGTGGAGGTTGATCCCAGTAGTAGGCCCCCTTGGAACCACTGGTTATAGCTAGTGTTGTACCAATGAATTTCTCTCAGTGTTTCATGGTCGAACACACACAACATTATTTCCCATCACCCAAAAATATGTGAAATAATTTTGGATTTTAGGGTCATCTAAAACATTGCTATTAGGCTATATCAAATCCTTAATATGGTTTGGAATTTTTAACTCTGAATGACACTATGGCATAGTCAGATTCTTCAAAGACTATAGGGAACCATCAATAGGGCTTAAGAGTAAAGCACCATTATGCAGTAGATGTGTTTTTTATGGGGGTATATGTGGGTCTAGAGATAGTGAGAGGTATCATCTTTATTTCATCTTCAATCTATGTTTCACATTTGGATACAATTTCCTCCAACTAATTTATATTTAGATGTTTTATTTATATTATTAACCTTCCAATGGAACTTGTTTCCTCCATTATGTAGTTATGAAAACCTCTTGGTAAGAGGAACTATTAGGGGTTTTATTGTCATTTCACATTATCGATAGCTGATGAGAAGTTAGTCTAGGATTTTATGGTTCTTGATCTATAATTATTCCACATCATCATCAAGAATTATAGGTTTGTTTCTCATCGATAAAAGGTTGATTTTAATCATCATCGTGTCACATTTCTTATGGGTGATAGGATATCATAGGTTTTTTATGGATACTCGGATTTGAGGTCTGGTCATTTAGGACATTAGCACCCAAGGATCAAGAGTTTTTTTTTTCTTTTGCAGTTTATGTTGATGATGTTTCCTATGTTATTGATATTTTCTCCATTTATCTAGGGTTTAATTATGTTTTACCATATGATATATCGAATATTCTTCTATAGAAGGAGGTATAATTTATAATATACTTGGTTCTAGGGTAGTAGTCGATATCAATTCATTCTTATCATATGGCAGTAGTGTAGCTAGAAGATCTTCAAATTCAGTTGGATTTCATAATGGAAGAGTTATTTTTTCACCCTAGTGTTTCTCATTGGGAATCATTATTTCTATTTTTAAATATGGTATAGGCTTTAATCCAATTTTCTATGGACTATTAAATTTTGAACCATCTAACAGTTAAGAAAAGGAATCCATTTCCACACATGGATTATTTTTTGACCAATTAATGTTTCAAAAGTGTTCTTTTGATTATGTGTATTTACTTAGGTTATCATTAGTTCATATTATTAGAGTTTGTTATACTAAAGACATCTTTTATGATTAGTTATGGCCATTATGAATTTCATGTGATGTTGTTTGGTGTGACTAACACTTCTGTTTTAATAGATTATATTAATCAGACCTTCCATCACAATATCAAAAAAAAATTTGTTTTGTTCATTTATTATATAATGGTTAATTGAAGATTAAAGTGTGATCATGAGAACCATCTTATCTTGGTTTTGAAAATCCTCAAGACTCCTCATTTGTATGGATATGTTTGTAACTGAAACTTATGGTTTCATGAAGTGAAATTGTTAGGATACAAGATTTATCAGAATGGATTATAAGTCGATCTTGAGAAGGTAATGGATATCTTTTCATGGGAGGAGCCACAAAATTTATTTGAGATTCAGAGATTTCATGGTCTAACAAGTTACTATTGATTGTTCTCTATGTATTTCTAAAAGGAGTAACATTTGAATACCCTTACCATGAAAGGGGTTAAATTCACATGGGATTTAATGTGTTATGAATCTTTAAATGAGATGAAAAGGCTTCTAACATAGGATCCTATTTGGATATTACCTATGCCTAGTAAAGGATATATGGTTTTATGTGATGCATCTAGAACTAGATTGGGTTTTCTGTTCATTCCAGATGAACATGTGGTAACATAACCCTCTCATTATCTTTTTCCACATGAGAAGAATTACCCTACCCATAATTTATATTTTTAAACATTAATTCTTTCACATAAGTGTCTATAGTATTATACTTTCATGGAAAGGTTCATAGTCTGTTCTAACCATAACATTTGGAGTGATATATTTTCTTATAAAGACTTGAGCCTTAGATATAGGCAGTGGGTAGAGTACCTTCATATTTTTGACATCAATATCACTTACCACCAAAGGGATGGAGAATGTCATTGTAGAATATCTTAGTAGGAATGTGAAATTGAAATATATTTTGTAATCCAATTAATAGTGGAATCTTATGATGATTTTTTCTCAGTTGCATATGGATGATCAAGATGATATTTTAGAAATGGTTCTGTCCAGTGTTTAGTTATCATCATGTATTCTGGAGTCTATTCTATAAAATCAGTTGAAGCATGAACAGTTTATTGGAATTCACGAAAACCTATATGGTGGGGAGACTATTTCTAGTTGTTCACTCTCTTGAGATGGTATTATTAGTTTTGGGGTTCGGTTTTTCATCAAAGGATTATTGAATAGATCCATTTTGTTTTGTTTTAAAATTCATTCATGGTTCATTCATATGGGAACTATGAAGATGTATTATGAAATCATACTGTAATTCATTTGGCTGGGTATGAAGCCTGACATTTTTTACTATGTGTCCCACTGTTACACCTACCAATAGATAAATTTAGAGCATTTGAAACCTTTTGATCTTGCTTCATCCTCTTCTAGTGTTCATTTTGAAATGGGATATGGTATCTATTTAATACATTATTAGATTAACATGGACTCCATAATTGATAAATTCTATCTCTGTGGTGATTAATTGGTTAAGAAAGTCACTTCATTTCATCCTGGTCAAATACACCATAGATGATGAAGATCTTCGTAAGTTTTATGTGAGGGAAATTATGTGGCTAAACTAGATTCCTTATGAAATTATTTTAGATAGGGATCCATGATTTACATTGAGATTATATAGGACTATCTAGGAGGGGATTCAGACTCAGTTCATATTGAGTCCAGCTTACCATCCACAGAAATATGGTTAGATAGATTGTGATATTCAGATCCAAGTTGATATGCAATGTGTATATGTCTTGGATTTTTTCAGATCTTTGGATAGTCATCTAGGACTGGTTTTGTTTTGTTATAATATTAATTTTTAGTTTTCAATCATAATGGATTCTTTTGAGGATTTTTGTGGTCTCTCTTTTAGATCTCTTCTTTGTTGGGATGAGGTGGGAGAAGGTTCCTTGGTGGGACCATGCTTGATTCAGGAGATGTCTGTGAGGATTCCAGATTTACATTGGCATATGGTTCTAAGACAGAGTAGGAAAAAATCTTATGTGGGTAAATGATATAAGAAAAATGATCCTTATTTCACATTAATACTTGAATTATTACATAATACTTTAATTAATACAACCTGTATGATTGATAATTATAGTGTTTTGGTGGATTATGTACATTACATAACAACATAAAATAGGGAATACAACCTCTTTGTGGAAATCATATTTATCATTATCAAAATTCTACTTTTATTATAAGACTGCATGGGATAACCTAGAGAAATACATAAGAAAGGGATGATTTATAAATCATAAAAAGTGAATGAACCTGGAATAAGTAATACTTGTTATAAAATAGGTTAATCAATGAATAGAAAAAGTCACATGATTAATAATCCATGATATACCGTGATAATTATACCATGGGGAATTTGGTAACATCTTAAATCACTAAACCATAAACATATGTCAAGGCTAAACCCACCAACACATCCTGGTGGAAAAAATTCACATTAAGGAATCAGGTTCAATATTTTCCCAACATGATGTATCATGATAAAAAAACATTACCCAATGCATTAGAGTACTATCTCGTCACACCCATTATACTCATTTCATTCTCATTCTTATGAGTGCCACATAGACCATACAACATGGATTCATTCGTCTTCATAATTTATTCCAATATAAATGAATGTGTAATACATACATTTAATTCCAAAATCAAGAATTATATTTTTATAAAGGTGAATACCTTTGATATAAAAATGGTTATGGTATTCACTATGCAATTGTTTTTTCATGGAAAACCACTGTGAAAATTTGGAAGCATAACAACATTAATTATAAGTTAATAAAAGGGATTGATGAGAGAGAAATAGTTAAATCATAATTTTCACATCAATTGGACAAAATGATGATATAAATAATAATATATCTCATTATAATGAAATTAATATAAAATAAATAAGGAAAATAAGATACTAGAATAAATAGTAGAAAGGAAAATATCCCTTATGAAATTTTAGCCACATAATGGGTGTATATAATGTATCATGGGAGTATTAATGAGAGTTAAAAGGTAGGTATCATAATTTATACATTAAATGTAATGTATAAAGAAAATTTAAGTACATATTGCAACAAAAAATGGAATTTAATTGACATAACATAAAAAAGAGATCTTGATTGGAAATGAGAATAGAGAAATCTCTTACAGTATCCTGACATATTAAGGGATTATGTGAAGGTCAAAATGAGAGAGAATAAATTATTCTTCATTAAAATAACTTAAATTTTACATTATGGGATTTTTATATATTAATTACTTCAGAAAAATTGCAACTAAGAAGACATATTCCAAAGAAGGCACATGAATTAAAAGGAGGAGAGGAAAGTCCCATACTTGAGTATGTGACTTCATAAGCTTGGTAGGGGCTTCTTGAAAGCATAGGGTCACCTTGGGAGAAATATAAAGAGGTTATGGATGATTATGGATGGTCTCCATGGATTTTTATTGTACATAAATGGGTGATTGGATAGGTTTATATTGGAAAAGTGGTGGATTTAATTATAATTTAGGTTTTTGAATCTACATAATAAAATATAAAAAACGAGAAAACATCCCATGGTTTTTTCAATAATTTTTTTCCGAATTGTAGTTCCTTTTATTATTTTATATTTCCTAGGTCTAAAATTATTAAAATAATTCCCTTTATTATGTTGAGTTGAGTCATACCCTTAATGAAATGAAATTAAAAAATTAAAATATATAATAGGTTTTGGATGATGCATAATGGCTTTACATATAAGTAAAGTAAACAAAAAATCACATTATTTAAAATGGAAATAATTTATTTTTTCTTTGATACCATTAATTTCAATTATTTAATTACCTTAGGTTCATTATGATGTCATAAAACAAAAAAGTATATTTATAGGATATGAAATTTTTACCTTGAGAATTGAATGTCTCTGAAAAATATGAAAAATTATGCATTAGATAATTTTGATGTTTTGATTCCAAAAATAAAGTTAATGTTATCTAAATAATATATTAAATATTTTAATTTTCACTTTTAATGTAAAATATAAATTTATAACAATGTACATGGTTTTTTGACAATAACATTTTACGAACCCTTATAAAAATTAAATTTGACTTCACAAAAATTATATGATCATTTATATTTGATATAAATTATTAAAATATTATTTATTTCAAAAATAAATAAATTAATTAATTCACCGATTGAATTTGAATATGAACCAAAAATAAAATTTTCGATTTACTGTATGAAATTAAAAATAATTTACAAAGTAATAATAATAGGATGAAAATATATTCATTATACTATAAAAACAATTTAAATATTCATATTTCTAGGGTCTTGATACTAATATCTTTAATGCACCATAAAACACCCTAAGAGTACGGTGTGCGACGCTGGTACATTCATGGGGTGCTTCGACAAACATGGTTTGGGTCATGATCTCAATAAGCTTGCACTTATCCCATAAATGGTTTATCTTAGAATTACATTATTGGATATCATCATCTTCTTCAAAAAGGTAAAATCCTCGAAATGATATCACCCGTGAAATCTTCGATAAATGGGGTTTATTAGGTACAATCCAACTGGTTGAGGCCATCACTTAATTTGTATGCGTCAATTGGATTTTTTTAAAACCCTATATTGATACTAATCATTTGGTCACTATTAAATGGAAATTTTATCAATTGTAAAGATACATAACAGTATATTAAATCCAATTTGAAATTATAAAATGAAAGGGGTGCAAGTGTTTTCTATAACTATATTATTGAATAATACATTTAGTTAAATAAAAATAGGAATTTTTATTTATAATAGTACAGGTCATTACAATCATACCCCCTTATGAAATTTTGTCCTTAAAATTTTCATTTCACCACTAAAATTGATGATGGATACTATATTTCATCACCTACTCTAGTTCCCACATTCCTTATTCAAACTTGTGTTTTCTCCACAACACTTTGACAAGGTTCATTTTCTTAATTCATAGAAATTTTTCTCTACCAACTAAGATCTTCATTGGATTCTCTTTAAAGGAATGGTAATTATCTAATGGTACCACCTCTAGATTGAGTACATGTAATGGTTCAAGTATGTACTTCTTCAATAGGGATACATGTAATGCATCATGTACTTGATATATGTTCAGTGTGAGTGTTATTCGATAGTCCAACACTTAGATGCGGTTAGGGTTCTTAAAGTGGTCACTGTATCTTGGACTAAGATCTACCTTATTCAGAAATATCGTCACTTTATTCAATGAATATATTCATGGGAATACCATGTCTCTAACATCACACTCTTGGTATCACCGATGATTGTTAGCACATATCTTCTGTCAGCTTTGAGATAACTTCATATGTTGTTGAATGGTCTTATCCTTTTCCACTATTTCCTCGACCATTTTAGGATCTACACATTTTTAATCCCCAATTCCATCCTAACAAGGAAGTTTTTTTGTACCACTTCCCATAACTGACTTCAAAGGGATACATTTTGATGCTTGATTGTAAACTTTTGTTGTATGAGAACTCTAACTAAGGAAGATATTGGACCCATCCTACTATAAATTCTATAGAACCTGGTCATATTATTTCATCTAGTATCTAAATAGTTTCCTTGGATTGGCCATCTGTTTGAGGATGACAGGTCATAATGAATTTTAGCTCATTGTTTAGAGGTTGTTAGATATTTTTCCATAACATAGAAGTGAATCTTGAATCTCTATCAGATATAATCAATAGTGGTACCCCATTCAGCTTTACCACTTCTCGGATGTATATCTCGGCATGTTGATCCATTGAGAAGTCCTCTTGAATTGAGATAAAGTGAGTTTTATTTGTAAGATTATCCACAACAACCAATATACAATTGTTTCTCCTAGATTTTTCCATATTTCTAGTGACAAATTCTAGGGTGATGGTATCCCTTTTCCATGTTGGTATGGTTAATGGTTTCACCATTCCCTTATAATACTACCTATTAGCCTTTATTTTCTTCAATTCAAGACATGTTCATGTATATTTAGAGATCTACTTCTTTATATTGTCCCACTAATAGTGATCATGGAGATATTGATATATATTTGTGATTCCTATGTGAGTGGAGAAATATGAACTATGTGCATCATCAAATAGTTCCTTCCTTAACTCAGGATTTGATGGAACACATAGTTTTACCCAAATCCCAAAATTTCTTCTTTATAAATTTTAAAATCTGAGGACTTCCCCTCTCTTATGGATTCCACCATCTTCTGAATTTATACATCATTTCTTTGAGTGTTCTAAACCCTTTCTAAAAGATATGGTTGAGAAATAATTTGTGAAAGGAGTGATGATGTTCCTTTCTTTATGATTCCCTTGTCCATCTTTTTCATGTCTAATAAGATTGGAAGCTTATCAGTTCCCATCATTGAAAAGTATATAGTATCTTTTATAATTATATCATCCAAAACATTATTATCTTTACCATGATGGTAGTAGATTTAGTAGTCGTAGTCCTTTGTCATCCCTAACCATCTTCATTGGGGTGTATTCTTCTCTTTCTGTGTGAATATTTACATGAGGTTTTTGTGATCCTTATATATCTCACCTTTCTCCCCATAGTGATAATTTTGATATATTATCAATACAAAGATCATAGCTTCCAAATCCAAATCATGAGTGGGATATTTTTCTCATGTACTTTCAACTTCATTGAAGCATAGGCTACGACTTTTTCATTCTACTTTAATAAACAACCCACTCCATTATTTGAAGCATCGCTAAATACTATGATGAGTTCTCCACTTGTGGGTTGTGTTAGAATTGTTATGCTGATGATCCTTATTTTAACCCCATGAATCTATCTAGGCATTCATCATTCAAACAAAACATAACTCCCTTCCATATTAACTTGGTAAAAGGGTTTGAAAATCGGGAGGAATTTCTCACAAATCGGCAATAATACCCAGCTAACCCAAATAAAAAATGGAAATCTATTATAGAAGTTGGCCTCGGTATTCTTTCAATTTAATCAATATTTTAAGGGTCCCAACATATCCCACTTCATGTGATTATATATCCCATGAATTATACTTCCTTCCAACAAAACTCACATTTTTAGTACTTGGCATAAAGCTTCTCCTTTCGCAAGGTCTTTAGCATAGTGCTTAGATAATCCTCGTGAACCTCCATGGTTTTAGTGTATATTATAATATAATATATGTAGCAACTTGGGTTTTGTCCCTTTTAGACTTTGAATATTTCTATGAATAATTGCAGAGTTGGGCGCAAAGATGGCGTGCGATTCCAATGCCTGGTGTTCCCAGAATTAATTTTATAAAAATAATATGTATTTTTATACTATTCATGTGGATGGTGCCTGTTATCTTCTAAAAGGTATCTCAAAATGGGAATCTAAGGGCATGGTTAAGTCTGGATCATTCCGTTTACCCTAGGTGGGGTGTAAACTTTGCAGGCATGAGCCTGTTGTGGAAAAAGTCACCAGGGGCGCTTTCATAAATAAATAGAAAAGTTTATTTATGAGCGTCAGCTCAAATAACTTCTGAACGGGGTATCAGATCGAAAATACAAGTCCTACATTGCGTTCGTAACATCGTGTTTACCATAAGTGCGACATAAGTTTAGTCAGCGCTGGGTGCCGGGTCGGTGGAATGTTGGTGGAGAGGTAGGATAGAGTTTTTTTTTTAAATAAAAGGAAAACAATAATCCTACCCCCCACCACATTCCTCTCTGCGCACGGTGACCCTACCTCCTCCCTCATTCGTTTCTTCACCGAATCAAGCCGTAGAGGTCTATTTTCATCGTCGATCGTCAGCGGATCGAGCTCCAGCGCGTCGCAGGTGTCATTCTACACCCGAAGCTTTTGCGATCCGCGAATAGGTAGACGGTTTGAGTTTTAAATTCCCAGATCCCGATTTGGTTGGTTTATCACTATTTTGAGCCTGAAGATGCATAGATCCGGTCATGGGGCACGCGAATATGCCTTCAGATGTGCGTTGGGACCCCCGGGGTTCCCCCGGCGGCCCTCAAAAGGTTCACCGGCGTGGCACCGGCACGGCGCCGCCTGCGACGGCGGCCCGCGGCAGCTAGCCGTGGGAATTAAACGGGACCGCCGCACCACAGCGGTCTGTCGCCAATCGCTAGTGACCCCCGCAGTGGGGGTTTTCCATCCACGCGCGGGTGTTGCGCTGCGCCGTGGGAGCGCGGTCCGCTGGCTAGAGCGGCGGCGGCGGCCGGGTCGGCTGCCCTCTTCTTGCACACAGGGGTTTTAAAACCCCTGTATTTTTCTCCCTGGAGGTCAGAATAACGTTCCCTCTATGGCGACATGGCCCTGGTGATGAGGTTAACCCTTAAGTGTTGTTTCGGGGGATTTGAAGTTCAGGATTATGGCTTAGGCACTAGAAACGTCAAATAAAATAATAATATTTTATTTTTATTCTACTTCGGGTCATTGTATATTCTACCCGGAGTGTCTAATTGATGTACTGTCAGTTTGGTTAAGGCCCTGATGGTGCGATAGACTTTTCTTGTTGGTATTCAAGTGTTGGTATTGAGTTTGGGGTGTGGGCCCCATAAGGTCGGGTTTGGGCGTTTACAGAGAAACGCAACTTTCTCACCAGGAGTCTGATTTTGGTGGATGAATAGTCTATCCTATGTTTTTTTTTGAGAGGATCTCAATGGCGTGATCGGTTCAATTAGTTTTTGGATCAAGGCATGGGACCCACCCAAGCTGACTTCAGTGAATAGTATCTTTTTCACCGGGTGACTGTTTCGGACGAATGAGTAGTCGATCCCATGTTTTTTTCGAGGGGATCTCAATGGTATGATCCTCTTGATGAGATTCAGGATCGTGGTGTTGGCCCGCACGGGCTAGCTACGGTGAATTGTTCTTTTCCACCGGTTGTCCGTTTTGGGTGATTAAATATCCTATCTTGCGTGTTTTTCACGCGGATCATGATGGTGGCCTCGGTATCAGCCTTGGAGGTGTGTGGTGTGGCGTTTTGGAGGGTTGCTCGGGTTAGCATTGTTTTTACCAGCAGTGGTTGAGGGTAGTCCCTTGGTTCATTCCTACGATGGTTTTCACAGAATCACAACCTTAGTATAGTTTTGTGATCCTCTCAATGGGATTTTTAATCTGTTAGAGTTGTGGCATCCCTCCGGTGGGCCCGGAGCAGGATCCTCTAATATCGTTTCCCTAGATCGGGTTCTTGGTATCCCTATGAACTTTTATCCATGGGTGGTGATCCCCTATGTAGCAGGTTAACCCCGTAGGGTTTGTGACATTATCGGGAATATGATCCCCTACATGGTGGGCCGTGCTCAGTAGGGTTGTGGCATCATCGGGTATACGATTCACTACTCAGCATTAGGATTATAGTAGGGTTGTGGTAACATTGGTTATACGATCCCCTACTCAGCACATGGATTCAGTAGGGCTGTGGAATCGTCAGTTCGATCCCCTACAGTGCGAGATGTACCAGAAAGGGTTTCGGTATTATTGTGATCGTCATGACATGTGTAGCAATCCTCTATCTGAGTGACATGTTTCTGTCGAATACCAGATCGGGTTGTGGTATCCCCTAGAAGATCCTGGGAGCGATCTCCTATCAATTAGATCTTCGTATACTAGTGTGGGTTTTGGTATCCCCTAGAAGACCCTAGGAGAGATCCCTTATCTGTGGAGTTTGGTGTTTCTACTATTTCAGCATGACTTTCTCAGTGACGGTATCCAACGAGCATGATCTCTCGGGTGTGCGTCTGAGATGTTTGTGTGGGACCTGATGGAGTGTATCTCTCGGACGAGTGTCATATGGGATGACAGTGATCATGGAGTGTTCTCTCCTAGTTTTGAACCATTGCTAGTGATGAGTTTTGTACCGCATGTGGCATGGTGCGTGAACTGATTATATCTGGATGTTCGAGGTGTATGTATGGTCATACACCTAGATTGAGCTAACTAGTTGTGTTTATCCAAGTATGGTCACGAGATGGATTATCTCTCTCATCGGGGTTCCCTCTGGCTGGGATGAGTGGACTGTTGCCTTTCAGTTTCTCTCTTTTGTTTTGGGTTTTTGGGGTGCTTACTGAGTATTGTTATACTCACCCCTGCAAGGGTTTTTCCTGTACATGTTTGTGTCTTGTGCAAACCATAGGCCTTTCAACGGAGTCCTGGGGGAACCCTGAGTAGGAGGAGCTGTGTGAGTGGGACAATCCATGGAGTCTTACCATAGCTGTGATGAGGAGCTTTCCGGTTGTGCTTTTGGCTGCGTAACCCTTCTTCTGATCATGTTGGACATTTTCGTAGTTTTTTTGTGGGCCCTATTTTCTCTTTTGTACTTTTTTTGTACTCTAGTTGTCGGATAGTTGTATGCATGAATTTACTTGTTAGTTTTATATATCTCTGCACCGTTGCATAGAGGTGTGTTTGGGTGTGTGTGTACAGGTATCATAGGCTAATGCCTCCCATGTGTGTGATATCCTACTTGGCGCTAGACACCATCCCCTGGCCTATTGGAGGCGTGCTTGATGTGTTTCGGCTCGAGCCCCATTGGGTCGGGTCGTGAGAGAGTGGTATTAGAGAAGGTTCCACCTTGGGGATCTCAGAGTGTAGCTGGTCTAGCTGTGAGTTTGGTTTGGGTTGGATAGCGGCAGTGTTAAGATATTTTGAGTTCGGATTTAAAGCCAGGGACTCAATTGTTGTTGTGGTGGCCGAAATATCCCTTCACTAGGACTCTGATAACCTATCTTTCGACTTGGGACATTTGGACACTATTCATAATGATATAACGGTGCATACATAATATAAGACTGGGTTTTGGGTTTCCCTTGTTCTTCTTGTTTCAGCTCTCCAGATATACTCTTTGACTACGGGGCATCATGATTGTTTTTCTGGATGCCTCCACGACGACCATCAGGGAGAGTTCCACAGTGGGATTGTAGTGATGATCAGCCCCGTTTAGAGGCTGTAGACCAGGGTTTAGGTTCCGAGGCTGCACCTCCAGGTGGTAAACCAGTTGAGTCACCACCTGTCGAGCAGCTAGTTGTGTCGGGAGGGCAGGATGAGGTTGCACGCAGGCTGAATGAGCTACATGAGTTCCATAGGCAGTGACCTCTGAGGTTCCGGGGTGATCCAGACCCTCAGGCAGCTGATGACTGGCTCAAAGCAGTCACCTGAGTTTTCTTCCTGGTGAGGACACCCCCAGATTAGATGGTGGTCCTAGCGGCGAGCCTTCTCCATGGTTCTGCTGGCCGATGGTGGATTTTGGTGACACAGTTCCATGATGAGGAGACACTCATGTGGGCAGAGTTTGAGCGGCTCTTCGGGGAAGAGTTCAATCCGATGACGCTAAGGTCAGTGTGGATTCAAGAGATTCTATAGTTTCGATAGGAGGGAACAACTGTGTCAGAGTACTCAGTGAGGTTTATAGAAATGTCGCACTACTCCCTGAATATGGTTTGAGATCCGTTCTTTAGGGCTCGGACCATCAAGAAAGGCCTATGCAGATACATCCAGGCAGGTGTGGTTTCCTTTTGTTTACCCACCTAGGCTGGAGTGCTGGAGCGAGCCTTGGTGGTGGAGAGATTTTTGGCTGAGCAGATTCATCCCATCAGTGTTGGGTGCGTTGCAGCTGAGACGTCGGCAACTGGTTGTCGGCGATAGGTGCAAGGGTCTGTACATGGCCAACATTTCAGGAGGCGACCCCAAGATGGAGGATCCGAGGCTCAAGGATCATTGGCCAATTTTGGTCAGCCGCAGAAGATGTTGTGTTACACATGCGACAGTCGAGGACATCTTGATAGAGATTGTCTGACCCATCATGCTAGTGAGAGGGAGCTAGTAGACAGAACTTCTTGGCAGAGGTAACGTCTCGATCAGGGAGGTCTGGAGGGCGGCGGATGTGGAGATGTAGCTGGTGCAACAGCAAGAGGTGGTAGGCAGTATGAAATTCCACCACAACCACCCCCAGGTGGTCCACACCGAACTCAGGGAGCTGGAGGGTGAGGGAGAGGATAGATGCATTCCCTAGAGGCTGTTGACCCAGAGGCTCTACGGGTGGATAGAGGTATGTCATGTGCCATTTCTACAATCTGCAGTAGTTTGATAGACACTGTTTAGCGGTACTCTTCCTTTTCCCTTGTTTTCTTGAGTTTGTTCAGAGTGTTGGTAAGACCCTGTGTGGGTGTTGTTCGGCGTGCTTCAAATTCATAATGAAGATGGATCCTTCCCCCACCGATATATTTTTTTGCGATGCGATCATAACCATGCAGGTGATTCAGTGCCCCCCAAAGAAGATAGATTTGAGGTGTGGTGGATGAGTCCCTCTGACTTATGTGTTCGAGCAGGGGTGTTTGTTGGTGAACTCGCTGGCGTGGGAGACCCAGTTGAGAGTTCAGTTTCTTTCCATATGCTTATGTATTTTTGAGGATGAAATGTTCTAAGGTGGGGAGGACTTAACAACTCAGTTTTTGGCCCTTTCAGTCTTTAAAATATTTATTTCAATAATTCCAGAGTTGGATGCGAAGAGGACATGTGATTCCGAGGCTCGGAGTTCCCAGAATTAATTTTAAAAAAATATTAAATATTTTTATACTATGCACATGGAGTGGTGTATTATCTCCTAAAAGGTAGCCTAGAATGGGAATCTGAGGTCATGGCTACATCAGGAGCATACCTTTTACCCTAGGAGGGATGTAAATTTTGCGGGCGTGAGCCTGCTGTGGAAAAAGCCACCATGGGAATTTTCCTAAATAAATAAAAAAGACTATTTCTGAGCGTCGACTCGAATAACTTCTGAATGGAGTATCAGATTGAAAATCTAAGTCCGCCATTGCGTTCAGAACACCGTGTTTACCCTAGGCATGACCTCAGTTTAGTCGGCACCAAGTGCCGGGTCGGTGGCGTGTTGGTGGGGAGGTAGGATGGAGTTTTAATTTTATTTATAAAGTAAAATGAAATCAATCATCCCCCCCCCCAAATTCCTCTCTATGCACGGTGTCCCTCTCTCCTCCCTCCACCATTTCTTCAATGAACAAGCCACGAACATCAAATTTCAACACTGATCATCATCGGATTGTGCTCCCGCACATCACAGGCGTCGTTCTGCACCTGAAGCTTCAGTGATCTGCCAACAGGTAGGCAGTTTGAGTTTTAAAATATCGGATCCCGATTTGTTTGGTTTTTCTATGTTTTAATCCTGTGGATGCGTTGATTCGGTCCTAGGGGGAAAAATTCCTTCAGATGCGTGTTTGGACCCCCGGGGTGCCTTCGAGGGCCCTCGGAAGGTCCACCGGCGCAGCACCAGTGCGGAGGACCGCAGCGGCCCGTGGCAACGGCCCGTGAAAAATAAACAGGACCATCGCACCGTAGGTGTCCAGCGCCAATCACCGGTGACCCCAGCAGTAAAGGTCGGCCAGCCTCCCGTGCGAGTTGTGCCGCACCGCAGAAGCACGGTCTGCCGGCCAGAGCTGCCAGCGGCGGCAGCCAGGTCAGGCCAGTTCGGGCCTCTTCTTGTACATGGGGGTTTTAAAACCTCCGTATTTTGCTCCCTGGAGGTCGGAATCACGTGTCGTTTGTAGAGACACGACCCTGGAAACGAGGTGAACCCTTCGGTGTCGGTTCTGGGATTCGATGTTCGGGATTATGGCCCGGGATCTACAAATGTCAAATAAAATAATAATATTTTATTATTATTCAAATTCAGGATGTTGTATCTTCTACCTAAAGCATCTGATTGATGTAACATCTGTGGAGTTGAGGCCTTGATGGTGTGGCAGACTTTTTTTTTTTGGTTTTCGGGTTTTGGGACTGAGTTTGGGGTGCGGGCCCCATGAGGTCGGGTTTGGGAATTTACGGAGACAAGAAACGTTTTCACCAGGAGTCTAATTTTGGTGGATGAATAGTCGATCATGTCCATTTTTTCGAAAGGATTGCAGTGGTGCAATCTATTTGATCAGTTTTGGGATCAAGGCATGGGGCCAACCAGAGCTGGCTTCATTGAATAGTACCTTTTTCACCGGGTTTCCGTTTCGGACGAAAAAGTAGTCGATCTTGTGTATTTTTCTGAGGGGATCATAGTGGTATGATCCTCTAGATGAGATTAGGGATCATGGTGTGGGCCCGCGCAGGCTAGCTATGGTGAATAGTTCCATTTTCACTAGTTGTCCATTTTGTGCGAGTAAAGAGCCTATCCTGCGTGTTTTTCCATGTAGATCGCGATGGTGGCCTCTGTATCAGTCTTGGAGGAGAGCGGTGTGGCATTGTGGTGGGTCGCTCGGGTTAGCGATGTTTGGACCTATAGTGGTTGAGGGTACTCCCTTGGTTCATTCCTACTAGGGTTCGTGCAGCATCACAACCTTAGTATAGGTTTGTGATCCTCTCGATGGGATGTTTAATCTGTTAGAGTTGTGGCATCCCTCCGTTGG
This sequence comes from Viscum album, assembly GCA_963277665.1. NCBI lineage: Eukaryota > Viridiplantae > Streptophyta > Magnoliopsida > Santalales > Viscaceae > Viscum > Viscum album. Next base: position 1,268,883,023 of record OY728151.1, on the reverse strand, counting down.
GTTCAGTGCGGGATCCTCTAGCATCGTTTCCCTAGATCGGGTTCTTGGTATCTCTATGACCGCTTATCCATGGGCGATGATACCCTGTCTAGAAGGTTAACCCCATAGGGTTTGTGGAATCAACAGGAATATGATACCATATGCGGTGGTCCGTGCTCAGAAGGGTTATGGAATTTTCGGGTATACAATCCCCTACTCAGCATGAGGATTTTAGTAGGGTTGCTGTATCATAGTTTATATGATCCCCTACCCATTGTGTGGTTTTTGAAGGGTTGCAGCATCATCTGTTCAATCCCCTACAGTGCGAGATGTACTAGATACAGTTTCAGTATCATTGTGACCATCATGACATGGGTGATGATCATCTAACTGAGTGACGTGTTTCGGTCGAGTTCCAGATTGGAATGTGGTATCCCCCACCAGATCCTTGGAGTGATCCCCTATCTATGAGATCTTCATATACCAGTGTGGGTTCTGGTATCCCCTATCAGACCCTAGGAGGGATCCCCTATCCATCAAGTTTGGTGTTTTTTCTGTTTCAGCGTGACTTTCTTAGTGACGGAATCCGAAGAGCGTGATCTCTCAGGTGAGTATCTGAGGTTTTTGCGTGGGACCTTATGGAGTGTATCTCTCAAACGAGTGTCATCTAGGATGACAATGATCATGGAGTGTTCTCTCCTAGTTTTGAACCATTTCTGGTGGTGAGTTCGGTACCTATTGTGTCTTGGTGCGTGAGGTGAGTATATCTTGATTTTCAAGGTGTTTGTAGGGACATACACCTAGATTGAGGTGACTAGTTGTGTTTAGATGAGGATGGTCTCGAGATGTATTTTCTCTCTCTTCTGGGTTCCCTCTGGTTGGGATGAGCAGACTATTTCCTTTTAGTTGCTCTATTTTGTTTTGGGTTTTTGGGTGCCTACTAAGTATTGTTATACTCACCCCTGCACAGGCATTTCATGAACATGTTTCTGTCTTGTGGAGACCACATGCCTTTCGACAGAGTCCCAGGAGGACCTGTAGTAGGTTGAGATGAGTGAGCGGGACTGTCCGTGGAGTCTTACTGGATTTGTGCCATGGAGAATTCCGGTGGTGCTTTTGGCTGTATACCCCTTCTTCCAAGCAGGTTAGACTTTTCTGAACTTTTCTTTTGGTGGGCCCTATTTTACCCTTTTGTACTTTTGTTTCACTCTAGTTGTGGGATAATTGTATTCAGGAATTTACTTTTCAGTTTTGTATATCTCTACATTGTTTCATGGAGGTGTGGGTGGGTGTGTGTGTACAGGTACATTAGGTTAATGCCTCCCATGTGTGTGATATCCTAATAGGTGATATGCACAAGCCCCTGGCCTATTGGAGGCAGGCTTCGGGAGACGCGGCTCGAGCCCCATTGGGTCGGGTCATGAAAATATGTATATACCACCAAAAATTTGTTGAGGCAGTCTCTTAATACTATATAAATCATGTTCATGATGATTTTTTGTTCATTAGTGATCCCCAAAGGAATCATTATGAACTCATAGTCCATGTACCTTGTATGAAAAGTCATCTTGGGGGATATCTTTCTTCTTCACCCTATCATGGTAATATCTCAACCACAGATCCACCTAGGATAAGTATTGTGCTCTATGTATCTAATAGATCATGTCATCAATTTGAGTAAAATAATACATGTTCTTTATCATAATCTTTTTGAGCTCTCAATAATCAATCCAAGGCGCATTAACCCATATTTCTTCTTGATGAAGTGGACTAGTGAACCCCATGGTGATGCACTTGGGTGACTAAACCCATTGTCCATATTATCCTATAGTTGTTTCTTTATATCCTCAAGTTACTCAACATCCATTCTATATATTGTTTTGGATATGGGTAACACCCTAGGTATAATCTCAATTGAAAATTCAACCTCCCGACTAGGTGGAAGACCATGAAATTAATCAAGAAAGACATATGTGTATTCCCTCATAATGGGCATGTATCCAGGGATGATTGTTTCATTAGAATCAATCATTTGATATATATATAATTTCTTATAGGTTAATAATATCCATTATTTATATTTTGGTGAAAAATAAGATTTATCTTATTCATTTCACTTCTATAGAATCCAGGGATGATTCTCAATACCGAGAGTGATTTCCTTCTGATGGAAATTTTTGTTGGCTCTATATAGGGATAGAAACTCCATGACCCGAATATCATAAAATTACACCAAAGGATGTATGACAAGGTTTACTAGGATTTTTAACCCAAAAATTGAGACTCTGGAGGAGTTATATACATGGGATGCAATAATTTCCCCATTTTTCATTTTCATAGATAAATCCACTTCTTTACATTGTAATGGTATTTGAATGTTTCTTCAAATCTTTTGTGATATGAAGGAATGTGTTGAACCATAATCAAACAAAATTCCATATCCTTGAATGAATTTCTGGCATACCTTTCACCACTTAATTTTTAGGATCCATTATATGGTTGTGATGGAAAAATCTCACCCTTGATAGCTTAGAGGTTGTGGGTTATCTTCAAAAACCCTTATCTTAGAGAATTGGTTTGAATAGTTCACCGGTTCCTTCTAGTTGAAGCAATTGAAAATGCACTGAGGGTTTATCATAGAATTACCTTCCTCCATCACATTAGTGTGATTCTCATGTAGACAATTTCTAGATAGGTTTCCTTCCTTCCGATAACTAAACCATTTATTCATTCCACTTAATCAATTTCTGAGGTGCTTTTTTTGACACCTTTGAAAAGTGGGATGTTGAGATTTCTTAACTCCATTATATTTATCCATCAGTCCACTAGAATTAAAATCCACCTTACACTTCCTATCCCCATGTTACACTTCAGATTATATGTTCCCATTTCAAATTTGAGGGAATGTTGGACAATTTCCTCATAGCTATTGAAGTCATGGATTGCCAAGGATTTTCATAGATTATGATTTTTTCCAAAAAATAAGCATTCAACCTTTCATTTGTGGTAACTAAAAATTTAGAGAAGTATTGTTCAAGTCTTGTGAATTCTTCCTAACAATCCCTGATAGATTCACCAACATTTTTCTTCAAGGAAAGAAAATACCATTCCATTTATGGTTAGGAAGTGTAAGGAAAATATCTATATTAAATAATTTTATGTAATTACTTTCACTCCATTTCTCTGATCTCTTCCTCAGCTATCATATTATTAATCAATGACTACCACTGATTAGCTTCTCCATCCATACGATAAACAACCAATAGAACCTTATCTTTATCAAAATATTCAGTAATGGATAAGATCTTTTCAATGGAGTTGATCCATGTTCTGGGATTAAGGGATTGAATGTTCTATATAATGTAGGAGTCCTCTATCGCATGAATCTCTAAATTGAGGATTTTATACTCTTAGGGGGATTGGGAGATCCACTTGATCTAACTTTCTATTCAGAACATGAGTCAACAAAGACAATATCATTATAAAGTTTGTGTTTCCTAATCCTAGTGGGTTTATAATCTCATTGGGACAACAACCATATTACCCGAATCATTGATTGTTTACATGATTCATCCAATTTATGTCCACTAACTAGAATAAAAGGAAAATTATGGATGAGTATCCTTAAAATATTAAACACATAAAATGTTAATCCAATGAAATTAATGGGATAAATTTTAAATTACATTTACATCCTTAACTTATAAATTTCTAGGCTTCAATCTATGTTGTCCATGATCTATTTCCTAACATATGTTCTTTTGGGAACTTTTTCCCCCTTTATAGTGGTTCTTAATGTGCTTATGAATTTACCATAGCATATCCCATAAGAGTGTCAAACCAGGTGCATAGTAATGCACGTTGTCTTATACCATGATACCCTGAGTCAGACTCAGAACACCTCTTCAGAGTTGTCACTTCTAGGTACATCTATGCCAGAAGCACGCCCATTTTTAGTGTCAAGAAATTGATATATTTTTTTTGATAAACCACTTACTCTATACTATAAAAAATTTACATATGTTTTCTTATACATATTCTTATCCCTAAGGCTTTCGCTGAAGATTTATTTTCCTAATCCAAAAAATATCTAAAAGTATACTCTAATATAAACTATAACAACCCAGGTCTTTATATCACATTAACACATGATTTATTACATAAGGAAATAATTAATACAACCCAAATGATCAAAAAGTTTAATATCCTAGGGAAGTAGGTATTATATAACAAAATAAAATAGGGAATACAATAACTTTATTGATAACTTATTTAACATGCTCAAAACACTCCTTTGAACATGAAACTTTATGGGATAACCTTAGTACATACCCAAGAAAGGGGTGATATATAATGATCAGTAAGGGAATAAGCATTGAATAAGTGATACCTGTTATGAAATAGGTATATCAATGAGGAATAAAAGGAACATGAATAATAAGGCATGATGTAGAATGATAATCATAACATGGGAAATGTGGAACCAACTTAAGACACTGAATCATTAACACTGGTAAAGGATAAACCCATCAAGACATCATGGTTGTAAACATCACATAAGGGTATCTGGTTCACTCCCTATCCCAACATGATGTATTATAAAGACCCAATCCCGAGCATTCAGACTCAACCCTTATAAATATTGGATAGTTTTTTTATAAAATAAACTTGAATAAATACACAGTATTTATTACAATAGAGAACCTTTTCTGGTCTTGGATCTAAAAATTTAGATGCATTACATACATTGCAACAAAAAAATACAAATTGAAAATAATGATTCTTTATATGGTTACTTCCATAAAAGAGTTTAAACACATTGGGTTTTCTAAAACTGTAATAGTAATTGTAATAGGTATGGTGAAAATTAATTATGCCCAGTAAGGGGGTTTTAAAAAAACTAATAAAAACATTTTTTTTAAATAAAAACACATACTTAAAAAACATAATTTCACAAATTACATGAATATATATATAGAATAACATTATTTTTCAAAATAATTATACTTGAATAACCGTTGTGAATTCCCCTCTAAAAATATTAATTTTCTATTGGTAGTAATTAATAATTGGACTACCATATTAAAATAAATAACTATGGCCACAATTATTCACTAAGACATATATGTTCACTCCTCATAACATCACACATTTCAGCAGTTCCAATTTTGAAAAACATTTTCCCATGGACCTAGCATTCTTATTTTTTACCCAAAATCATTTACAAAATAGTTAAATAATATTATTTCAATAAAAATAAAACAATCTTCTTCAAGTCATCACCATTTTTTATATGGTTTAAAATCAATTTAGAGAGAATCCCATGTTTAGATAACACTCTTTTATTTGAAACACATATTTACAAAAAAAAACATGGGTTTATGTGAGTGGAAGATCATGTACATATTAGAATTCCTCAAATGAGCAAGAGGATGACCATATATATTTATAAATGACATGTTGAAGTATGCTAATGCAAATTCACCCATATAATAATAACTTGTTACACAGGAATAATAAGATTTATCACTTAAAAATGTGTAAACATGGTGAATAAGGGAGTTTAAACATACATTGATCTTTAAACAGAAATTGATAATTGATAATTACCATTTATAAATTCTATGAAAATGAAAAGAATAAATATAAATAAGGTGTTCATATTTATGTGATTATATATGTGGGTGTATATATATGTGTATATACTAATATATATATATATACATGTATGTTTATGTATATGTGATTTGAAAACATGTAACCCTTGCATCTACAGGTTTTAAAATCTATGATTAAAAAACCCTCTTATATGTACTTATAAAAAAAATGTGTGTTTATATATGTGTATAATTGCATTTATACACACACACACACACTCACATATATATATATATATACAGATCACCGTTGTATCACAAAATTTAAATTTATGACATTCCCATATTCAAATAAGTTTTAGAAATAAAGTCTAAGGCAAAAGAAACATATAACATATATATATATATTGAAAATAGTAATCTATATGTGTTTATATTACCATGTACATACGGAGATATATATGAAAATATTTTTAAAATGATCATAAGATCACCCTTACAATGATATGATTTTAGAAAACATATCCTTCAAATAAAAAATCTATCATATATGAAATTTGAAATAGAGAGGTATGAACTTACGTAATTATATATATATGTATATGTATTTAATTGAAAATAATATAATAAAAAATAAAACCCATAAAAATAAATTGAAAATAATAAAATCCATTATGTGGGTTTATAAAATGTAATTTGTAAACAAAAATAACCCATACCTCAAAGAAATGAACTATCAGGCATTCTGCTCGAGACTCAGATAGACCAGAATCAATTGAGAAGAGTGTAGATGATAGTGTGGGTTAAACAGGGTCTACAAAAAGGGTTTTACATACATAAATATATATATTAATTTGAATCTTGTAGTAAAAGCTAAAATAGGAAAAGTTGTTTAGTTTTTACATAGCGTTATTTTAAAAGTTCTAAAAACATGACTAAATTTTTCCCAAATTTTGTAACCATTGTTATTATTTTATGTTATTACTTTATCTTTATATATTATTTTATAAATAAATTTTCATTTTTTTCATCCAGGTTATCACAGTTTTTAATCCATCATAATAATTATTATCTCATTATTTTATTTAAAGATGTGTCTTTCATTTGTTTTTAGAAAGATTCATTATTATATGTACAATTATATATTATATATTATGATATCATGTGATTTTCGTTTTTTTCATTTAACATCGTTTCTTTTTCACATTTTTTATACAAATAAATTCCTTTTTTTCAAATCACACTTTTTTAACAGACATAAAAATGTGTGTTTTTCATTGTTATAAAATAACTATAAATATTTATAATTTATAAATACCATAACCTATTTTCAGGAATTTATAAAATTTATAATTTTAATAAATTTGGAAAAATAATATATTCATATATTTATATTCCAAAACTAATAATAATAATTCAACATATATATATATATCATAATTTCTAAATTCAATATATTTAAAAACAAAATAATTGTTTTCCTAGATAAATTTCAAAGTATTATTATTAATCTTAATCAAATTTTATAATCCATTAGTTTATTTAATTTATAAAACAGTTCATGTATTTTACATTTATTTAATATTTAAAATTTTTATGTTGTTACATTCTCCACCATGTTAAAAATAATTATATCCTTGCAATTTTTTTATTGGGCTCTAGAAAATTATTAATTTTTTCATAATAATTAGAAAAAATAAAAGTCATAAACATATATACTATATTGATGACACCTAATCTCCAAAGTTTTCTAGACCGTTCCTCTAATAACAATTATAAAGACCCGAGCCCAAGCAATCGGACATAGCCCTTATAAGTGTTGTGTACTTTTTTATGAAATAAACATGAATAAATTCTCATCATTTATAAAAAATGATCTTTTCCGGTCTAAGATCTGGAAAATTAGATACATGACTTACATTTCAACAAAACAATACAAATTCAAAAAAATTATTATTCATCATGTTTCTTCCACAACAGATTTTGAATATATTAAGTTTTCTAAACCTATAATAGTAATTATAGTATATAGTCTGAGCATTAAGTATGCCCAGTAAGTGGGTCTTAAAAAAATAATGAAAACATTTTATTGAAAATAAATACACATACTTTAAAAACCATATTCCACAAATTACATGAAAATGTATATGGGAAAACATTATTTTTAAAAATAATTATACTTGAAAGGCTGTTGGGAGTTCTCCCAAAAAAATACTGATTTTTTATTGGTCATTAATAATACTTGGTAGTCCATATTAAAATTAATAACATCACATAGACTTTTTCATTCATTCTCAATAACATCACACATTTTTGTAGTGCCAATTTTTTAAAACATTTTCCTTTGGAATTCCCTTTCTTATTACACGCCTCAAATAATTTCCAAAATATTTATATAATATTATTACCTTAGAAAAAAAAATCTTCCACAATTCATCACCATTTCCTCAAGAGGTTTTAAAATCATTTTATGGATATTTCCATTCTTATAAAACCCGCATTTACTTGAAACTCATATTTACATAAAACATGGATTTAAGTGTGTGCAAGATCACATAATGCTTGGAATGACTCACATGAACTAGACTATGACCATACCTATTCATGTATGACATGTTGGGGAATAAAGATGTAGATTCACACATAAAATAATAACTTGTTTCACATAAAATGATAATATTTATCACATAAAAATGTGTAAACATAGTGAATAAAGGAGATTAAACTTACATAGATCTTTAACCACAAGATTATTGTTGATAAGTACTATTTTTAACTTATATGAAAATGAAAATAATAACTATACGTAAGGTGTTAATATTTATATGAATATATATGTATATATAAATATATATACACTTATATCATTATGTGTAAGTGATTTGAAAACATGAAACCCTTACATTAGTTGGATTTAGAAACTTGGAATTAAAAACATGAACCCTCTTATATATACTTATACTAAAATCTGTTAATATATGTGTGTGTATTCATATATATATGAACACACACACACACACATATATATATACATATATACTTATATACATCACCCTTATGAAATCAAATTGAAAACGAAGACTTTCCCATATTCACATAAGTTTTAGAAATAAGGTTTTAGACAAAATAAAACCATAATATATATATATATATATTGAAAATACAATGATATGTATGATTAAAAATTCTAGTATATACACATATATATGAAAATCATTATAAAAAGGAACATAAAATTTCACCCTTACAACGATAATATTTTAGTAAACAGGTCCTTTAAATCATGAAAATCTATCATATATCTGATTTTAATTAGAGAGATATAAACCTACATAATTATATATATATATATATATTTATTTATTTGAAAAGAAAATAAAAAAAATAAAACCCATAAAATCAATTGAAAATAATAAAATCCTTTACGTGGGTTTATAAAATTTAATTTCTAAAAAATTAACCCTTACCTCAAAGTAATGAACCATCAAGCTTTCTGCTCGATGCTTAGGCAGACCAAAAATAATTAAGATGAGGTAAGATGAATGTGTGGCTTATACAGGGTCTTCACAATGGGTTATACATACATACATATACATGTACATATATATATGTATAATAATTTGAAGTTTGTGGTGAAACCTCAAATTGAAAATAGTTTTTTGGTTGATACACAACGTTATTTCAAAAGTGCTAAAACATGACTAATTTTTCCCCAATTTTGTTACCATTGTTATTATTTTATATTTCCACATTATATTTATATATTATTTTATCAATCATTTTTCTTTTTTTTTCTTCCACATTATCATACTTTTTCAATCAAATATAATGATTATTATATTGTTATTTTATTTAACGTCATGTCTTTCATTCATTTTTTTTAAAATTCATTATTATAGGTATAATTATATATTATATATAATGATACCATTTTATTTTTGTTTTGTTTAATTTAAAATACATTATTTTACTCGTTTTCTTAGTACAAATAAATTCAATTTTTATATTCACGCTTTTTTTAACACACAAATAAAAATGTGTGTTTCTTTCCTTGTAATAAAATAACTATATATATTTATAATTTATAAAAAAAAATTATTCTCGTAAATTTATAAAATTTATACTATTAATAATTTTATAATAATAATATAATAATATATTTATAATGATAAAATAAAAATAATAAATGAATATATATATATATCATATTTTTAAAATTCAATATATATATATAACAAAATAATTATTTTCATATATAAATTACATATTATAATTATTAATATTAATCAATTCTTATAAACGTTTATTTTATTTAATTTATAAAACTATTCATGTATTAAAAAATTATTTAAAATTTGAAACATTTCAGGGTGTTACATTCTACCCCCCCCCCCCGACAAAGAATTGTGTCCCTACAGTTCACGGATCAGACTCTATAAAATGCCCAATGTTTGTCGTCGGAATTAGAAAAACTAAAATTGATAAACTTATATATTTTACCAATGACATATAATTTCTAATTTGTTCTAGATCGTTCCTCTAATACCAATTATAATGACTCAAGCCCACGCAATTGAGCACAACCCTTATAAATGATGTGTACTTTTTTATGAAATAAACTTTAATAAATACACAACATTTATTATAACACATGACCTTTTTGGTATAGGATCTATAAAATTATATACATGAATTACATTTCAACAAAAAAATAAAAATTGAAAACATTGATTCTTCTATGTGTTTCTTACACAACAGAGTTAGAATGCAGCAGGTTTGCTAAACGTATAACACTAATTGTAATACTTAGGTGAGCATTACTTATACACATTAAGGGGGTTTTAAGACAACTAAAAAAATATTAAAAATAAATAAAAATACTTAAAAAATAGAATTTCACAAATTACATGAATATATATCAAAAAAAATTATTTTTAAAAATAATTATATATAAATGTCTCTTTGGAATTATCCTTTGAAAATATTAATTTTTTATGGGTCATTAATAATACTTGGTAGAACATAATAAAATCCATAACTATGGCCACTAGTAATCACTATGACTTATGGGTTCACTCCCCATAACATCACACATTTCACTAGTGCCAATTTTTTAAAACATTTTCCCATAGACCTACCTTTATTATTTATTTCCCAAAAATCATTTCCAAAATACTTACATAATATTAATTCATTTGAAAGAAAAAAAAAATTCCCCACTCCTCACCATTTCCACAAAAGGTCTTAAAATCATTTTAGGTAGAATCCCATGCATGAAAAACTGCTTTTATTTGAAACCAGTATTTACATAAAACATGGATTTAAGTGCAAGTAAGATCACATAATACTTGTAATGCCTCACATAAGCTTGATGATAACCATACATATTCATGAATGACATGTTCAAGGATGCAGAAGCAGATTCACAAACAAAATAATAAATAGTTCGACATAAAATGAGGAAATTTATCATAAGAAAATTTGAAAACAAGGTGAATAAAGGAGTTGAAACATACATATATCTTTAAACACAAGTTGATGGTTGATAAATACAATAGATAAATTATAAGGAAATGAAAATAATAACGATGGTGTTCATATTTATATGCATATATATGTGTCTGTGTGTGTGTTTGTGTGTGTGTGTGTTTGTATGTATATATAACTATATATACACATATATGATTATATGTAAGTGATTTGAAAACATGAAACCCATTCATCTGTAGGTTTTAATAACCAAGCTTTGAAAACAAAAACCCTCTTATATGTACATATACCAAATTTTTTTGATATATATGTTTATATTCGCATGTACACACACACACACAAAAATATATATATATATACATATATAAATATATGCATCACCTTTGTATCATAAAATTTAAAACTAAAACATTCCCATATTCTCATAAGTTTCAGAAATAAGGTTAAAGAAAAATAAACCCATAACATATATATATTGAAAATTATAAGCTATATATGTGTATATACGCATCTATATAGACATATATATAAATATTTTTGTAAAAGTATCATAAAATTACGCCCTTACAATAATAAGATTTTAAAAAAGAGATCCTTTAAATCAAGAAAATCTATCATAAATGTGATTTGAATTAGAGAGATATGAACATACATAATTATATATATTTTTTGGTGTGTACCTATTTCTTTGCAATGTATATAATAAAAAAATATAACCCTTATAAAATCAATTGAAAATATTAAAATCCATTATGTGGGTTTATAAAATTTTATATGTAAACAAAAATAACCCTTACCTCGAATCAATGAACCATAAGGCCTTCCACTCGAGACTCAGACCGACCGAAAACAATTAAGAAGAAAGAAGATGATAGTGTGGGTTATGAAGGGTATTCACAATGGGTTTGACATACAGATATATATATATATATATATATATATATATATATATATATATATTCGAGGATTGTAGAGAAAGAAAAAATTCAGAACTGTTGTTCACTTGATACACAACAATATTTCAACGGTTCTAAAAACATGGCTAATGTTTTCCCAAATTTTGTATCATTTGTTATTATTTTTTGTTACCAATTATCTTTATTTATTATTTTATCAATAAGTTTTATTTTTTTGGTTTCTTACATTTTATCTTACTTTTTTCAATTAGTCATAACGATTATTATATTTTTATTTGATTTAATGTCATGTCTTTCATTCATTTTTTGTCAATGTCACTATTATATATACAATTATGTATTATATATTATGATATTGTTTTGTTTTTGTTTTTTTCCATTTAAAAACATTTATTTTACATGATTTTTCAAATAACTACGTTTTTTTCATTCACACTTCTTAACCCACACCTAAAGATGTGCAGTTCTTTCTTGTAATAAAATAACTATATATATTTAGAATTTATAAATAACATAAATTATTTTCCAAAATTTATAAAATTTATAATAAAAATAATTTTATAAAAATAATACTGTCATATATTTATAATCCAAATCTAATAATAATAATTCAATATATGTATATGTATATCATGTTTCCAAAATTCAATATATTTAAAATAAATAATTATTTTCTTATATAATTCTCAATGTATTATTATTAATCCTAATAAAAAAATTTAAACACTTATTTTATTTAATTTATAAAAAAATCATCTATTTAACAGTTATTTTTTATTATAAAATTTTTAGGGTGTTAAATGTATCATGAAACCAAACATTACCCAATTCATTGGAGTGTTATCTGGGTGCACCTATCATATTTAATTCATTCTCATTCTTAAGTTTCCCACATATATCATACATCATGGATTCATTAATCTTCATCATTTATTAAAGGATCATGGAATGTGGAATAAATACCTATAAGCCAAAAATAATAAAGTAGATGTGCATAAATTTTAATACCATTGATTGAAAAATGGTTATGGTATTCACTGCACAATTTATTCGGAATGGAAAGTCATGGTAAAATTTTAGCAGCATAACAGTGTTACTTAAAAATTCATGAAAGGGATTTATGAGAGAAAAATAGGTCTCTAATAATTGGAAGATAAATTTTATAGTATTTTGGATATAGAATACCATATATTTTCATAATTAAATAAATATAAAATATATAATGTAAAGAAGATACTTGAATAAGGAAAAGAGAGAGAAAGATCCTTTACGAACTTTCAGCATTATAACGGGTGTACATTAAGGATCACAGGATGACTAATGGGAGTGAAAAGGATCTCTCATAATTTATACATTAAATGGATATTATGGGGAATATTTAAGTACATATTCCAACAAAATAATATAGAATTTTATAGGAATAACATGAATGTAGTTCTTGAATGGAAATGAGAAGAGAGAAATTGATTACGGAATTGCGACATTGTAACGGCATAAGTGAGTGTAAAAATGATAGATAATAAATGAACCATAATTATACTAACATTCATTGTATATTATTTTATTTTTAAAAATAAATTAAATCATAAACAATTGTAATTAAGAAGAAAAATTTCAAAGAATGTGCTTGAATTGAAAGGAGGGGAAGGTCCCTTACTTGGGTGTGTGGATTCAAAAGTTTTGTGTGGGATTATTGATAGAATTAGGGAATCTTGGGAGGACTCAATAGAGGATATGATATATTATGAATGTGATCCAAGTATTTTGAGTGATGAGAAAAGGAGTTTGGGTGCATTTAAAATGGAATAGGGGGGTTTCATTATTATTCAGGTTTTGGACTTTGTATAATTAAATATCCAAAACCACAATCCATCCAATATTTTTTTCCAGATGTTTCTAAAAAATGGTATTGGTTTTTATTCTATTATAAATATAAGGCCCAAACATATAAAAATATTTCTCGTACTTATGTGGAGGTGAGGCACACACTTAAAGAAATGATTTTAAAAGCTTCAAATATATTATAGTATTTGGAAGATTTATAATGGAAAATTAAAAATAAATCAAATAAACATAAAATAAGATTATTTTAAATATAAAACATTTATTTGGTCCTGGATCCAATTTATATTAATTATTAAATTACTTTTACATCATTGTAGTGTCCTAAAACACACAGTAGATTTTTACGATATTTTATTTTTACCTGAAAATTTGATTATCTCAGAAAAACAAGGAAATTTTAGTTTTAGATAATTTCAAAATTACAACTACAAAAATAATAATTATTTTATCAAAATAATTTTATAAATATTTTATATTTCATTTTTATAATAAAATTCACTTTTATAAAGAAATGCTGGGTTTTTTGCTATAAACAGTTTTTAACCCATATATAAATTAAATTTGACTTCATAAAAATTATATGATCATTTATAATTGATTAAAATTATTGAAATATTATTTATTTCAAAAATCCAATAATTCATAAATTCACAAATAAAATTTGAATATTAACCAAAAATACTATTTTTTCTTTATTTTTTCAAAATAAAAGTCATTTTCAAAGTAAGAATAATTGGATGGAAATATATTCATTATTATATAAAAATAATGTTTATATTCATATTTATAGGGTCATAATACATATCCTATTAATACATCATCAAACGCCCTAAGAGTAAGGTGCGTGATGGTGGAACTTTCATGGGGTGGTTCTGAAAACATGGTTTGGGTCGTGATCCTTATGAGCTTAAAGTTCTCCTGTAAATAGTTTCGCCCATTATTATGTTTTTAGATCTGATCTTGGGCTTGTTCAAGAGAAATCCCAAAAATTCTATCTCCATCAAAAGCTCTAAAAAATGGGCTTCATAGGGTATGTTCCTACTTTTTAAGGTCATCACATCCTTTTTCTATGTCCATTAAATTATTCAAAAATATATATTTATACTAATCATGTGATCACTATTCAACATCTATATTACCAATGGTAAATATTCATAATGGTCTTTTAAATCCAATTTTTTATAATAAAATCAAAATATAACATGTGTTTTGTATAACTGTGTTATAGAATAATTCATTTAATTAAATAATAATGAATATTTTTATTTATAGTAATTTGGTTCATTACAAATAGAATAATACATGGTATTTTTTCATAGGTAATTAGGTATTCGTTAATGTTTCTCCTCAGATATGTTACTATCGGCTTGTATAATAGGGAAATTTGGATCTGAGATATGTGTGATTGTATGAGGTCATTGAGATTCTTGGATAGGTTTCTTGTCATTTTTAATTTCCAACTCAGTTCATAGGAATTCATGATATTTTCCATGTACTGCATCTCGAGAAATATCATCCTGATTCCACTCACATTATAAGTTGGGGAGAGATTTGGTTAGATGTAAGTCTTTCTATTACCAAGTAGCTAGTTGAGATCATTGACTCTCTAATGAATTCCTTGTGTGGGAAGTCGATTTTTTTAAGAGTGTTGTGATGGTATAGATTAGAATCCCATGAGATAGGGGAACATGATTATTTGATAATGGAGTTGTGCCTTCACCATTTTAACAGACTTCATTCTTCCATAAAACTTCCTAAAGATGCAAATTTATATCGTGTGGAGTTTGTAACATCATGTTACCTACCTTCAGGTAACTCCAATCTCTTGACATGTTTTCCCCTGTAATTGGAAGTGTCTTAGGACTCCTTAGGGTCGAGATCATTTATTGGTAAAATGACCTAATGTTCAACGATTTATGTTCTTTTAATCAATTGATTCAGGGTATAACTGTGTTTATGGCTTTGTGGGTTCCTTGTCGAATTGGGAGGATTCCCAATTTTTTTAGGGTTTTCATCTTCGAATATTCATTTTTTGCAGTCTAAAAATTATAAACCATATAATGGGAGTACACAATGTGTGAGTTCTACAAGGAATATTTTGTAAACCTAGTATACATTGTGAATATATTAATAGCCATGTAATGTCAAATGGTCAGTTTTTAATAAAAAGGTTTCATGTTTTTCAGCATATCTGAGTCTCAAAGATTACATGATGTGTCAAGGGATTAGACACCATATAAATTTCATGGTTTTTGATTTTAGGCTGCCTCTCTGATGGAATCTTATTTCATTCATCCAGAGCTCCTTTGGATATTGACCAAGATCCCCTCTCCAGTGATTTTTGGGGTCTATTATTTGCTCCAAATTGATTCATTCAGTGATTAATCTCTATTTTGGTTGGTCTACCCCTCCCTAAGGTGAATGATCCTTTCTAATTATTTATTTCTATGATCATGGTAATACCATTTCACTGAATTGCCTAATCCATTAACCTTTGGTAATGTTTCTTCAAGTTTTATTTATACTTTTTGCATAATATTGTTTCAGGGGATGTTCCGTTGTTTGTTGTGGTGCGGAAGGTGTGCATTCTGGAGACATGTTTTTCTCCTTTTCTCCTCCAACACTTTTGTTAAATTGGATCAATTCAATTATGTGTAGTCTAATTCTAGAGACACAATTTTCATTATTTAATCCTTTCTTATGGTGGATTCCATTACAGGTGTGTGTAACCCGTGTTTTGAGGTAGGTTGTTCAAAATATATCCTATATTGGTGAAAATAATTTCTCTAGATTTTCATAAATTATTTTACTAAATTAAATTCTATGATAGACTGATATATTTTATGTGTGTAGAGAAAGATTTTTATAAAATCTTGTTTTTCCCATGTTTTGGTAATGGAAAAAAATCTCAAAGAATATTGAACATGTTTTTTTAAATGGTTTTAAATTCATAAAATGATGAAATCATTTGGAGAAAAAGTTGGAATAATGGGTAAAATGGGAATCCTATGGTTCATAGTTGGAAGTTATTTTAATAGATCTCGTCCACTTTCAAGTGGTCTTCTCATGGGGATATTCAATTCTCCTTAGGATCATTATTTTGTGGTCATGTTAGACCTATTAAGAGGTTCACTCATTGGTGATTTCCCCATCCCTCTAGACTCGATGCAAATGTCTAGTGGTTTAATGCATATGTGAATTTATATATTATATATGAGTGTCATGGAGACCATGACTTAGTTTGATCCCTAGAATGATGTTACCTATGCTTTTGATTTTATTTTGTAATATTTTTTTACTTATAAGGATTTGATAAGAAATTTGATACATTCTGTGTTTTGACATGATATATCTATTGAGTTATTTTGATATAAAATTATTTGAAACTGATTTACCAAAATTATATTGAAATATGTAAAAGTGGAAACTATTCTGTTTTCCATGTTTAATAAATGAGAACTATTAACATATTATCATGCCTTGTTTTCTATAGAGCTGATAAGTCTTGAATTATTATATAGATACTTGATTTGGGACACATGGGTGAGACCCTACTGATCTTCTTAGTTCACACCATGCACACCCCATTGTCAGTGTGAGGATATTTTTATGTATTTCAATGAAAGGAATGGAAAGGTTTTGTGGTGAGGGGGTAAGGGGTGGGGTTTTCGGATAGTTGAGATAGGTAGTTAGTGATGAGATGGATGACAATTTCCCATGCTATCACATGGTGTAGATGGTTCTTCCTTGTTTATTAATCCTTTTTTGATGAAATTTTACTTGTATATTGTTTCTACTCAAGGTTTGTTTGGTTTCTACTCTTTGTTTTTAGTTATGACATACATTAATATTTTTTCCTTGTTGTATCTTTTATATATATGAGACATATTGTTACATCATGTTGGGAAAAATCATTCCCTATGTTTTTGTTTGATTACCAAGTTCTAGTCGATAGCCTTTGGGGATTAGGAATTCCCTTAGGGTATGTCGAATATCGGTTCACACACCATTTTGAGAGGATATTTATGTTGGTTAATTACATCACCTATATACTAGTATTTTATTATGTTAATTTTATAACCAACATCTATATCCACTTCTATCAGATGGGAAATAGACCCATAATTCATGGATATGGAGGACTACCACCTCACGAACAATTATAATTCATATCCCATCACATCCTCTCACTAATTGGTATAATTATGGACTTAGTATATATATATATTATTCATGATCTTTCTATCATTATATGAAATTAATATATCCTATATCTTTTTACAATCACATTCCTTTAAAATAATAATGTTGTTCATGTGTGTGTGTGTGTGAGTTACCACATCCATGATGAGATGTGATTCTTTCCACACCACCAAATAAGATATTCGTATATATATGTTCATTAAAACAATGTAAAAACTTACTCACGAATAAACACAACCTAACTTCTACCTGATTTTAATGAAGTTGATTGTTCTTAACCATATTTATTGATTGTATTTAAAAATAAAATTTATGTATAAAATTTTAATTATTTAATGAATATTATTTTAGAGAAGATGAAATAATGACATATTTTACTATAGTCAACCTACCAAATTCATTTTTTGAAATATGAGTTTAATATCACCAAAACATCATACATGAACTTAATTGAATAATTAATTAAATATAACATGGTAATAAATAAAATAAAAGGACCAATGAACTTAAAAAATGTTATTAATAAATTAAATAATTATCAAAAGTTTATTATTTTGAAAGATAAAAAACATATATTAAAAGTAAGACATGATTTGAGGAATATCCTCTCAATTTTGCTTCATTGTGTCATATTTTATTGTTATGAGACTAATATTTTTATATGTTGTATACAAATCCCTTTTAAATGTTATATCACGAACCCATTATACTTCATATAATTTTATGTTTTTATTCAAATTATGTTATCCGAGTTGATTATAGTTGAAAGCTACCAAGTGGCAATAGTTTTTTTAACTCAATTTTCAATCATTGGGATGTACGTATACTTCATTGACTATATTATATAACGATTTTGTTTGAAATGAACTTTTTTATATTAATTTTTATTAAAAATTCTTTTCTTTTATAATTATATTTTTTACACATAGTCAATTATTTGACAAAATTATCAATTCAATGACACAGTCCTGGTAAGATATCTGGTCTCAATTTTAACTCACTTGAGACATATTTGGTAAGATGAACCTATTTACTATTATGTGGTGCATATATTGATACTTTGAATTATTTAACATGAATATTTATCAATTATTGATGATTTATTTTTCAATTAATGTTAAACTATCAATAAGAATGTTTAGTAGAAAAGTTGATCTTATTTATCTTCTTGATTAGGTATATTTTTTTCCATATCCTTGTTTTTATAAATTGTTTTATGAAAATAATTTTTATTTTCATAAATGATTTTTAAAGGGTATTTAAATTTATACTTGACATTTTAAATGTTATGAAAGGTATATTCCAAATTATTTCTTGAATGGAGTCATTTTTAAATTTCAGCACCAAATAATCAAATGGAATGCGTTGTAACTTATATAGGGTTAAGAGACCTTCCCTCCACTGTAATTGTTTAACAATATTTAGATTATTGTATAATATTTCAAGGTTAATATAAAAAATAACGTTTTGAGAAAGTTTTTTTCACCAGTTTTATTTTATTCATCAAAATACATGAATTTATTTCAATACATTTATTTAGGATGAATTGAAGGATATCTTTATAATTTTGTAGTTATTAAACTTCTCTTGAAGCATTCACTTTTTTTATCATTTAACATTAAATTTCCCATAAATATCTATTTTAGTTGTATCAAGGATATTATTATTAACTAAACTCTATACCATTTTACATTTGTTGTTTTCCTTTGAAAGATATTTGATTAACTAGGAAATATTGATATTCTGAATACTTTACTCAATACCTATATATGTTAACATGGAATATTATTCTTCAATTAAATCCCTCATTCACTATTTAAGCAATGCATTGGAAACTTAGTGAGGTGTGAGGCCTAGAATTATATATGCCCTTGATGAATTGACATGTCTCCTGAGACAAATATGTAAGCTAGAATTAAATTTTTTTTTATAGTGTATATCAACCCATCAATTAAAATATCTTAGAACAAGTCGTTTTTGTTATAGGTACCAATATTTTTTATATAATAAAAACAAATATTAATAATTTCATTCATTGAGAATTTAGTTATTTTTATTCATGATATTTCTACATTGAGATTATCCATTGAAAATTTTCATGATAAAACTCTTGATAAATTGGTAACAATTTTCAGTTATTTACCTTTCCATACTGATTATTATTATTTAATCATAATATATTCTAATGTACATAACCCTTAGTGAGAATTTAAGCTTGCCCCTTTCCTTTTATTCCTTTCCCCATGATATGATGAAGGAATAATCGAATGAGTGAAAATATGAAGAATATTAACATTCTTAATGTTTTATTTTTATGTTTTCAAATGTAATATATGATTCATGTATATAACTGGTTTATAAAGGCAACTACTATATTCATAACTTTATAATGTGATTGGTTTTGTCTTATGTCAATGTAAAAAAGTAACCACTGACTCTGGTCTATTGGGGTCAAGTGAGTTATAGTTTGTATGAGAGAAATTTCAGTAAAAACCTTATGAACTAGATTAAGGAAAACATAGATTATGGATCACAGTCCTATAACTAACATTGAATATAAGTCCAATTATGGGATAATATCCTAAAAGTTTGGTAAGGTATATATTATGTTGTCCCCATCTATTATTTTTTTCTCATATAATGATTTCTAGTTTTAGTACAAGGATATAAGTAGGTTAAATATTGTAATCACTGGATTGAATAGACAATATGGTGACTATGAGAAACCAAATTGGTTGATTACAAGAGTGAAAGATATTTTTATTATACCTAATTATTTATCATGATATATGATTAACAACATGAACTTTAACCATCTCTCAGAATCTCCAAAGAAGATAAGAATATAGTTTATTATGTGCTGAGGTGGTGGAGACCAATGAGGAATGAAAGCTCAGTTTATATCATATCCAAAATGTGGAAGGAGTCACCCTAGATAATATCTCAAAGGAATAAGAGACAATTTTATGATTGTAAAATAAGGGAATGTATCAATTAATTTTTCGGTAAACATAAAGAGTTCTATATATGTATATGAAGTTCTTCCAAAGGTAACATTTATAGTTGAATGTCTTATGTATGGGTAATATGGGAATTATCCATAAAAAACCCCAAATCCAATGGTTAACTTATAAGACCAATATATTTTAAAATAATAATATCTTATATAGCTTAGTTTTCACAGAGCATAGAGGATAGAGGAACTAAAAAAATTTATTATCTTAACATGACCATTATAAACTAGCTGTTAAATTTTTTGGTGTGAATTATATTGACAATATTATGTAATAAATTTTATGTTAATATTTAATAAAAGTATAACTATTCTTAGTAAATAAACACATAACTTTTAGTAAGGTCATTTAATTCTTAAAATATATGATTTCTTAAAAAGTGATTTTTATTATTTTCTATGATAAAATAAATTTAATTATTTTTTGATACATTTAGAAAATTTCTGAAAATTAACTTTCTTATCATCAAAAAACTTTTAAAGAATAAAGTAAGAAACCACCAGAATCAGAATTACAAACAATTAAAACTATAATACCTAGAACCAAAATATATGGTTCTACCCTCTACAAAAACATCACTGTGATGAAAAACATTCACCATTTCCTAGCCACTCAACAAGTTGTCCCATGTAGGGTTTCACTAGATCAGATTTGATGGCGTATCATACCCTATCAACCAACAAAATCCAAATGGCATGCACTGGAGAAGGCTCAATCCTCTGAACCCCATCTGAAGTGGACCCATGTAGATTGATGGATGCATATCGCCAAAGATTCACTAAATATTCAAACAAATAGCTACTCCAAAATAATACTCATCCCGATCCAGCATACCTCACAAACCGATCATCAGATTACACTGATTTAAGTAGAATCATAGAAAAATAATTTAAGATTACCGAAAACTAATTCCCTACACAATTTCACTGAGATAGAAGTTACCTGGACTCTTGGTACAACCAACATCAAATTTTTAATTTTAGATGCCTTTTGATCCCAGGACTATATGTACTCTTCAATTATGATCTTCCCTTTATCTAAGCCCCTACAATAATTAGGTCATGTTAATCAATCCAAGAGTATTTCTCCTCAATGAGATTCACCCTTAGAGACCTTTCCATCATTTTAGATTCCTCCTCTTTAGTCACATTATGTAACAAGACTTGGTCAACTACTTATTCTTTAAAACATAACAGTAATTCCAAGGGCTTCCCACACACAACCTCTAAGTCAGTTATATTGGAATTTAGCTTTTTAGCATATCAAGTCTCCAAAGGGGGTGGTAAAGGGGAGTAATCCTTCCTAATTTTCCCCTACTATAACTACACTCACTCTTAAAAATTGATTTTTTACCAACTGAAAGACTATGATCACTTCTACTAAGTTCATTCACATAGACCCCATATGCATCAATCAAATTAATTAGATCATACCATAGATCCAACTCTGAAAGAACATCAAAACGGTTTCTCAGAAAACTTAGGGTCTGAGTATTTGAAACTGAACACTCGGGCCTCCCATCTCTAGCTTGACTAGCAAGTCCCTACCTCCATTTACCTGGATCACCCTAACCCAAACTCAACACCTCAAAATATAAAAAGCAACATCAATATACAACTAACCGCCAGACCTCTACTCCTTAGTAATTAAACCTTCATCTATTTTTCTTGATTCTCGAACAACATCATTTTGGACTATTCTATCACCCACCCTCACACTCTCAATGGGAATAAGCTCATTGCAATTGGATAGACTGGCCAGATCTGACTTCAACCTATTAAAAACCTAAGAAACCATCAGATTATGCAAAGACACCATTACCTTCTTCCACAAATCTACACTGGAACCATCATCCAATTACACATTGGTTTCAACCAGATCACTGATGGGTCGCTTCTCCTCTATAGGGAGAAATTCCTGAGGTACACACAAACGTTTCCACACATTGCAGGAATTTACACCCTGACCTCTAAATTCCATACCCATAACCATATGATTGGATGTTCCAGCCTCATCACAGACCTCTGAAACCTTTCCATTATCTCTACCCACCTTCCCTTCGGATAAATAAACTCCCCAGTGACAATTTTTCGTAGAATGACCCAATCATTTGTAGGTAGAAAAGATGTTCATTCAGGTCTCATAAACCACTTGTTTCTTTCACATGTTCCCCTCATCAATTGTAACCCAATCATACTCGAAATGTATCCTTGACAAATCCATTTCCACACAAACCTACAAGTTTATGGGATAACATATAGATTCAGTACAACTATTAGAAAATATAAATTTACCAACTATATCTTTAAAAATATTAATGACAGAATAATTTTAAAATGGTAAAGGTAAATTAGGATAGCTCACCCAGACCGCAGCTATAGGATAATCCTATTTCATATGGAAATAAAAATACCAATTGAACAAGTAGAACTGATATCCATTGAGGCTGCATGAGTACTTGAACATGCAATGACGAGGTCCTCCTATAAAGCCAACTGAATCATAATGTGTTGGATATTAAGAAACCACACTATCGCCCTATCCTACCGATTCCATGAACCAAAGAAGAACATGTCGAACAAATCCACTGATGGTTGCCTCTTCTTAAACTGAGCAACTATGGTGAGGTTCTGAAGCATTGAGGATTCTGTGAACTTTGAAGTCTACAATTGGAGATTGGGGAATAAATAAAAAATATTCGGAATATTAGAGAAAAATGACTCTTCAAAAAAATGATTCTTAAAATCATGGTTATATAAGGGACAGTAATAAGACTCCATTTTCTTTATGGGCATCAGAGATCCCTCCCCTACCGAGGGGGGGAGGACCAGCACAGATTCCACTTTCGTCGCCACGAGGGAGAGGACATCGCTGCCTAGGGTTCTCCATCACTACTAGAAAAGTTATTTTACAATATAAACATAATTTTTCAATTAATCATGTCAAAATTATATTAGGATTAATTTCTTATAATCTTTAAGAAAGATTAATTTTTCAGTGAATAGTTAAAATTACTAATTTCTATAAAACGTCATTTCTTTTCAATAAATTAAGAAATTTAATATTCATATTATGTATTGATTATGTTTTAAAGTAAAATTACATTTATTACATTAGTTCTAATCCTTATAAATTCTTTTGAATCAAATTTATATTATATTTATACATATGTTTATTTTTTGGTTTTGAAATATGATTTTTCTTAAAACTGTATTAAAAGGAATAATGTTTATCCTTTTTTATTAATTAAACTAATACATAATGGGGAATGTTTTAAATTAAATTTATATATTATATATCAGTAAATATTAATTATGGTTCATATAATGATAATTATTAGTCAAATATTTAAAATGAAATCATTTTTTCTTGAAAAAATGAAAATCTGGAAAACCAGTTTTTTCATCATGTTTGTGTGTTTTATTTAAAATATAATTTTAAAAATTACTTGAATTTAATTTTTTAAATTTGATTCCATATTTTTAATCATATGATCTAAATTATTTTGTAAGTTCATGATCATTTTTACGCATATAAAAGTAACCATGATAAAATTAATACAACAATATAGGTAAACTAAGAAAACGGGTTAAAGTTAAAAAGTAAAAGCATAATATAACTAAAAACCATAAAATTAAATTGTTGGTTAATGTATTAATAAACCATAACTATACATAAAAAAAATAATTATCAATATAATTTTTTTAATTAATACCACTCAAATGTGTATTTTTTTGAATATAAAATTACAATTATTTAATCACATAAACACACCCCTCCTCAAGTATAAATACCACTCCTCACCAAACCATTTCTCTAAAAAATCTATGAATATTTTCAAATATATTCCAAAACCTACCCTACCAACTCTTACAACGTTTAAGTTATTATGGTACTAACCAAATACCAATTCCAATGTCTTTAAGGGATCATTCAAGGATGTGATATTGAAGAGGCAATTTTCTCAAACCACCTATCTAGTTTTCTTTTCTTATACTATGATATCTTCACCTCCTTGATCCAGTCAGGAATAAAAACTCAAGAATAATGTATATAATATAATTTTATTTTGATAATGGAATATATTATATCTATCCCTTTTATTACATCCTCTTATTCAATGAAACAAAAACATTGTCCAAATTACGGTCGTTAACCTTCTCGATGAATAATGGTTTATCTTTTTTCTATTACATATTTCAATGCTGGTCATAAAATTATTTTCCTAGATAAATAAAATTTTAAAATTTATATGATAACCCATTTAATGATCTTGAACTGATATATATACATAATATTAAATTAAACAAAACTACTTTGTTATATTCGGAAAAAACAACCGTAAAAATAAACTAAAAATTTATCGTTAACATTTTATTAAATGAATCATTATCATGTCAAAAATAAAAATGATATATGAGAAAATTTAATATTATAGAATTAAAATAATATCATTTTATTTCCCTTATGTAGTTTTATTTCCATTTTAAAATAAAATACATAATTATACACAAATGAACCGACCACGAAACGAACACACATGAAATAAAGAAAATAATGAAATAATATTAATGAACACATTGTAAGATGTTATAAAACTAAAATATATGGTATAATAACTATTAAAATATATATTTAATGAATTAATAACACTATTTTAACATTTATATCATAGAAAAAATTACAAAAAAAAAACTAAATCGATGTGTGAAGTTAGATTTTCTCATTTCACTTTTACTTCTATGAGACATATTCCTTATTCACCACTTATTAATTTTTTTGGTGTATATTTTACCCCTTTATATATAATATCATTAAATATAATTATGTTAATGTAATTAAATGTTTCATTAAATAACTATTACTTTTATTGGGAATATGATTCGATTAATTACATGCAGTAAGGGATTTCATAACTTTGTTTCCATTCACTAGGTAAAACATCTAATTTATTATTATTTTTTCTTGCTAATATTATATGTGAAATTAATTTTAATTAAATTATTTGTATTTTTAATTTTTTTATTTGGATTTAAATATGATACAATTAATTTATTAGTTTCATTAATACTCACTTCAATGATATGATATTTTTAAGGCACTTACTTTTAAAATAATGTTTTTTACATTTTTTCTTAAAAAAATCTTCTTATTTCAATTACAAGTATTAAATTATTTATTCTATAAAATTTTAGAAATTATCATATTATATTTGCAATTCAAATTTACTATTTTTTACTTTTTAAAAAATGTTTTCAATGGAATATGTTTTTCAAAATAGGGGTCTTTGAGACCTTTCTAAAAAAATATGGAAGGAATTTTTTTTATCTTATACAGAATGAGACACCATTCCCACCTTTATAAATCCATAAAAATTTGAAGATTATAATATAGGTTTAATTGGTAAATTTGAAGGAAAATTTTCTCATTTTTAATTTTTTTAGCATTTTAAAAAAGAAATGACTTTCAAAGTGAAAAAGGGAATTTTCCTCAATAATTTTTCAATGATCTCATTTAAATAATTTTATTCTATGTCAATATCCTTTGTTGTGTATTATGATTCACTGAGGTTGATCTCTTATGATACCATATTTCATACATTATTAAATGGGTTATTAATTGTTCAACTGTGGATATACTATTTTTATACCATTCATCGTATTACTCTAGATGGTTGGTGATTATGTTTTCTAATCGGAGAAAGTTATTTACATTTCATATGCCAGTTTCAATGAAAAAAATTATTTTGATTATGTTTTTCCCTTTCAGATGAGGATTTATTGGGAAATAAAAAACATCAGTGGGGCCTGGTTATAGACTGCCCCTCGTTACATCAGTAGGACTCATGAGAAAAATGATTTGGTCAAGCCTAATAGGTTTTTAAACAATATTTTTAAGCTATCTTGTGAAAGGTATTGATAGTATATATGATATTGGATAAACTATGTCAATTTATACCTGGTAGGTTTATACCATATTTTCAATGGTCTTGATGGTTTAGTTACCATGAAGCATGTGGTCATGGAATCCAATAGTTAATCATTTCCTTTATTTATATTTATTTTATTATTTTCCAGGATATTTTGACTATGATAATTCATATGGATTCATTTCATTATATATAAATGATTAAATGTAATTTTTTATAGTTATTTACCTTTTCATAATTTTTTATAATTATTTATCATAGATTATGATGCACTTAACCCTTACTGGTCATTTGATCTCACCCCCTTCTTATGATAAATTTTTTCCCAAGTTTCAAAGTGGTTTATTTTTATTTATATGATGGAATAATATAGGTTAATTATTGTTTTTTCAAAGGAATTATTCTTTTTTATTTTCTATTATAGTTTAAGACTCATGTATATGTCTGGTTTTCTAAAACTACTGATGTATTTGGTCTTTTGGGATAAGATTGGTTCTATCTTATTTTAATGTAATAAAGTATTAATTGACTCTAGGATACTGGGGTCAGGGTCTTTATAGTTGGCATTATAAGAAGTTTAGTAGAAACCTTGGGAACTAGATTTAGGATAACATGGATTTGATAATGAAACCCCATGAAATAATTTTTAAATACTCCCAAAGAAACCAAACATATGATTTATAGATTAGATAATCCTAAATTCTCAATTATGTCTTCTTTACAACTATTTTTAATATGATACATTTTTCTTCTAAATTTTATAATCTAATCTAGTGTAGTCCATCATTTAAAAATGGATCCTAGCATAAGGAATGGGAATATCATTAATGCACATGATTCAAAGAGTAATAATGATCATATATTGGATAATATTAAGAAAATATTTCAAATGAAGTAGTCTCCAAAAAATTATCATCATATGAGCACATATTATCATGTTTTAAAAAGATATATAAATAATTATTTATTTATTTTTTCCTTGATAAGAATCATGAAAAGAAGATAATGGTAGGGGAAATTATAAATATTTGGAGGAAGGGAAGGAAGGATTCTCCAACATGTTATAATTACAGAATGAAACACATATCTATATTCTTATAAGGAAAATTAGTTTTCTAATGTGTAGAGAAAAGACCATTGTGCTCATTATTATAATATAAATAATGAATTTGTCAATATGCATGTAACATATTCATTTTTAAATGATATTAAATAATTAATTTTGTTAAATAAATTACAAGTACTTTGGGGTGAAAATTACAATTTATAATACATGTGTTTATTATAGATTTAAAAAAGAAAAAAAATACTTTTTTAATACTTTATAATATTTTATGAAATATTTTTAAAAAGTCAGGCGCTTAGTCAACACTGTATTTAAAGTCCCATAGATCTTTGATGTTGATTGAAAAAAAATATATAATTTATTTAATTCATTTGTGTGCACATATTTTCCAAAAAAAATGAAATAACTCCCAAAAGGTGTTTCTAATGAAAAATATGAGACTTTAATTACATCCATAATGGGGGTTTTAACTAAGGTGGAGCATAACCTCTATGTGCATCGGGTATTTGAAAACATCACACACTATAATAACATCTCTTTTATTAACTAATTTATTATTCCATTTTTCTATAATAAATAATTAATTTTTCACAATCTGTGTGTCATGTGAGAAATTTAAGATCACCAGTAAGTTTGGAACGTAATTTTTACCCTAGGTAGACTATAACATTAGCGAGCATCAAACATTTGGTCAGATCGCATGCGATGATAAGATAATTGGGCGGAATATTTTTTATTGGGAAGCTATAAATAATAATAATGATTTTATTACTATTATGATGTTTATTTGTGTGGATAAAAAATAAAACTATATAAATTCCATTGATATATTTTTTATGTATTGGGTAAATATTTTAGTGGTGGGAAATGTAATTAATGTTATATTATTAATTGTTTCAATTAAATTAAAGGTAATAAATGTGATACTTTTAATTGTCCCTGTAAATGTTATAGTGTGGTTAATTAATTAACATCGCGGTTTTAATGAAATTTATTGATTTAACTTCTCATGGTCAAAATTATAACATATATTGAATAGTAATAATTAAATATTTTTGTCTTTATTATTATTATTAATTTGAGAAAATAATTATGATGTGTATATATATAGGATAAATATATATATATATACATGTGCAGGTGTATATATATATATATATATATATATATATATTTCTATACATATATATATTATGTATGTATATTGGTTAAACATATATCAAAATATGTGTGGGTGTAAATATATGTTTGTATATATATAGATTAATTTTAATATATATATTTAATAAAATTCTTAAATGTATTTAAGAGGAAGAACTAAATAAATGTATAAATTAAAATTTATTGGGGTGATGCACATTGAGTCATGGATGATTTTAATGGTCCATTATGAAAGTATTAAGAGAGTAACATATAATGAATTAATTATATTAATAAATGACATAAAAAATTATTAAAAAGGGGTGGTGGGGAAGGGGCAGAAGGGGAAAAGTGAGAGCATCAAATCACCCTCTCGCCCTCTCTTCTCCCCTCTCCTATATTTTTTTATTTTATTTTATTTATTTTTTCTAAACATTAATATTTGATAAATTATATTATATTGATTGGATTGACGCATTGTCAGTGTTGTTGGGTTCGTCTTGTTGAGAAAATTTTTTAACATATTTTCTTGTCTATGAAAGCAGTGAAGTTTCCATGGTGTAGTTAAATTTAGATGTTAACCCATGTCATCAATCTTTATTTCACATAATTTTGGAATTCCATAATATTATATTATGTTATATATTGGTTATTAGCATTGTTTTTTAGGTGTGTGTGTAGCCCGTGAGGCCTAACTTTGATTCTTGATCACGTGACATGTGTGCATGTGTATAACCATTGACATGTGCTTGTGTTGTTTACATATGGATTGTGATTATTGTGATTATTTTACTATTTTACTTAGTGTGATGTTTTATTTTTCATTTTCGTCATGTATCATATATATTTTATTTCTATCTACTATAGTTGACCATGCATGTTTGGTTTTAGGTCTCTATGTGAGATATGACACATGTTTGGTTTATATAGTTGACATGTGTGGTGTGGAATGAGTATGAAAATATCCTCCATGTAAAATATGGTTTAAATTTGTTCATCATGTTAATTTGGACTATTCTAGTCTATGGGATGTGTAACATACTTCTAGTATATTCTACGATAGCGATGTTTTTGACATTGGTCGGCATGTGAGATTTGACCCATGCTTCTGGACTATCCTTAGAGAGGGGTATGCTAGACATTGGATGGTATGTACATGGGTTATCCCTAATAATGGGAATTAGTTTTACATGATATTGGGCTGTTCCAAAAAGGGGATGTGTTACGGTGGTTATTGATTTTCAATCTGGAATTCCTTCTAAAAAGTTATGATTCTCCTTGCATGGTGCCAAAGCAGGTAGAGTCAGTCCCCGAGCACTTGGATTGTTCTTGGTGCTTGTGTGATATATTTTTTTATATCTGTACCTGATTATATAAATTTCATACACTTTTATATTTAATACCCTTTTGTTAATGGTCGTTGGAGGTTTCCTACGTAGTCGTGTGCTCACACCCAACTTGGTAATTTCAGTCTGCTTGTATACTTCCTCAGTAGAGACCCATTGAAGGTCAAAGTCCCTATGGTGGATGGTTGAGTATGTAGATTAGGATGAAATGGAAATTTTTGGATAGTATTTTTTGGGATATCTTTGGGTTCCATTATTTACTAGCTTACTTATAATTTGGATCCTTGTTTTGTTTTGGTTATTATATAATGTATGTTTTCTTTGGTTTTTCCTCATTCACTCTGATTATTGGTTAATTTATATATTTATGTTTTTATTTATCATTATTTAGACATTATAGGGAGGTAATACATTTCCCATTATTCCACTTGAGACCCTCACTACTAGTCAATAACCTCTTTCATATAGGGAGGCATGCATGAGGTCATGTGGCATTCTGGCTCACATTCCGTAGTTTAGGTTGGGATATTACAAAATGGTTTCAAAGAATCATGATTCACTATTTTTTTTCTTTTCCTAAATTTTTCCAAGGATAGAAAAGAGTTATTATGGTTGGGACTCATGCAGGTGAACTATGTCAGTGTCTGATCAATATTGAATAGTTGACCTCTGAGTTTCCATAAAATGGGGATGTTTTGTTTTTGGGTTAAAGATGATTAAATTCTCATTGGGTGATGTACAAGATGATGATATGTGATTTATCATTTTATGGATTCATTCATGGATCGTGTTAGTAATTTAGGTCCACATTATATATATATATATATATAACTATTTTTATGTTGCATAATTGTTATTTAAACTAATTCCTTGTCTTGAACTATCTATTCAAGGGAGTTTCCTTGTGTGATATATATGTTAACATATTATGTGATATATCATTATTGTATTTAATTAGTTAAATTAAACATATTGTGGTGTTAGTATATATATATATGATCACTTTGATGAACGTACATGGATGGAACCATGGTTAGTTATTGGAGGTTTATACCTTGGGTTAAGGGTAGACTCCTCGGATAACCATTTGTAATCCGATAGACTTGTTAGGACTTTTTATGTTCCTAATGTTATTATACTATATAGATGTTGTTTCAAATAAGTTTGATGGGACATCCAGTCATGGAAACCCAAGATGCTTCTATACCACCACCAATAGTACAAAAAGGTGTTCCCTGACACACTAATGTATTGGCATAGGTTATTTGTGCTACAAGACCCATTCAAACAGGAATTTTTTGGATTTTGTTTGTCCAAGGTAGGAAATTTTCTAGTTTAATGGTTGACTATGTCTAGGAAATCCAAATACAACATCCTCCTTATTTTCAGGGCACCATAGGCCCTCATGTTGTGGAATACTAGATAAGGGTAATTGATAGGATCTTAGACCTAGTCGAGACCACATGGGATATATAAGTTAATATTGATTCTATTATTATTTAGGGGTAGTTTTTCAGTGGTGTGATATCATGATACATATTGGTAGACCATAAGGTCTTACTTGGGTACCATTTAAGGAACTCTTTTTCTAGGAGTTTCTAACCAATAACATAAAACTAGATCACAATCTATATTTTATGGAGCTTCAAAAATGGATGATAACTGTGACTTCTTATTCACCATCCATCACCAATCTAATTTCCTTTTTTCCTCTATTGGTAGGAAAAAATTCTTGTGAGGATAGTATGTTTTAGATTGTCCTATACTCACAGTAGAGGTGACACGTCAGGAATTTTTTTTGAAAACCTACACTTCAATTTTTCATAAATCACTAACAGTGGAGAGGGTAATTGAGGAAGAAATAGATTTTTTTCTTCTCCAAACTATTATTGGATCGATATGAACCTTCTCTAGTGCTTTCCCAACTCCTTTTTCTAATAATAATAAGAGTAATTTAGAATATGGATGCAAGAGTGGAAGTCATTAGTAAGATCTGAGAATGTATTCTTCAATAGATTCTATGTGAGGTAAATTTTATAGGTGTTATAACTGTGGAAGGAGATACCACTTTTCTAGTTCTTTTTCCAGTCCTCTTGAGACTTGTCACCAATATGGAAACACTGTCACTTTAAGTGGTTTAGTTATTTGTCTTTGATTATTCATACTATAGGATCTTATACAAAACCTCAATGAAAAATAAAATTTACTTGGGGTTAGTAAAATAGGTAAATCATGAGCCTTTGAGGAATCATAGAGTGGTAAATTGTAAGGATTATACAATTTATTTTTCTTCATCATATGTTTGAGATAAAATTTCCATAGTTTGAGGTAAGATCATTTTTCTTTCTTCTCTATCTTCTTCTGGGTTGTTTTCATAAAATATCTTGAGTGGTGTTTTTAAATCATTTGAAAAAAATAATAAAAATAAAAATGTTTTAATGTGGAAACTCCTATGGTGGGGAGTAATAGTTCCATGATCTGAGACACTTCACTAGGATAAGAATAATTATGGTGGGGACAATGGTAACATTCAATTTTATAAATTATATTAAAAATTAAATTTTGTTAAATAAATTAAAACTATTTTTTAGTAAAAATTTTAATTTTTAATACTTCTATTTATTATTCCTTTAAAAACAATGAAATCCATTTTAACACTTTAGAATATTTTTGGGAATATTTTCAATGTTATGAGCTCAGTCAATGTCAGATTATGAGGTCCATAGAGCCTCGATGTTGATAGAATAAAAATGTTAAATATATTTTATTCATATGTGTGTGAATTTCTTCTAATAATATTAAATAACTCCCAAATAGTGTCTCTGATTAAAATTTTAAGATTTCCATTATGTCTGGAATGGTGGTTTTACTCTAGGTAGGGTATAACCATTATGAACATCGGGTATTTGG
This sequence comes from Viscum album, assembly GCA_963277665.1. Lineage (NCBI taxonomy): Eukaryota > Viridiplantae > Streptophyta > Magnoliopsida > Santalales > Viscaceae > Viscum > Viscum album. The sequence continues at coordinate 1,268,849,587 of OY728151.1, read as the reverse complement.
AAACATCGTACGCGATAATACCCTCTCTATTTTTAATTAATTTTTTCTTCAATTTTCTATATAATAATTAATTAATTTATCCCAAATAGTGTATAGTATGATAATTCTAACACCACCATTCAATAAATAATATGGGTTACCATTATGAGTCAATAACTTTTTCTAGTGTCAGAATTTTAGTTAAATTTCCTGTGATGATAATATAATTGGATTGAATATTTTTTATTGGGAAGATATAAATAATAAAAATAATTTAATAATAATTATTATTATTTTTTGTGCGGATGAAAAAAATAAACTATAATTGTGAAATTAATATTTTTTTATTTATTGGGTAAATAATTTAGTGTTGCCAAAATTAATTAATGTAATATTGTTAATCATTCAGATTAAAGGATATGTAATAAATGTGATACTATTAATTGTCCCAAATAAATGTTATAGTGTGGATAATTTATTAAATTCATGGTTTTAATGAATGATACTGATTGAATTTTTCCTGGTGATGATTATTACAAAGATTGAATAATGATAATAAAATATTGGTTTAATTATTATAGTTATTAATTTGATAATATAATTTTGAAGTGTATATATATATTGGATAAATATATATATATATGGATGGGTATATATATTTATATTAGGTATATATATGGTTTGAACATATATTCATATATGTGTGGGAGAAAAATATAAATGTATTTATATATGGATTATTTTTAATATATATAATTAATGAAATTCTTAAATGTATTTAAGTGGAAGAATTAAATAAATATACATATTAAAATTTATTGGGGCACTCCACATAGATGTGTGGGATATTTTAATGGTCCACGATATAAGGATGAAGAGAGTAACATATAATGAATTAATTATAATAATAAATTAGGGATAAAATTATTATAAAAGTGGTGGTGGGGTTGGTGCTCAAGAAAAAAAATTAGGGCCTCACGTCACCCTCTCACAATCTCTTCTCATACCTCCTATATTCTTTTTACATTATTTCATTATTTTTCTATATTTCAAAAATTGAAATTTTTTTTCAATATTTACCATATTGATGCGTCATCGGGGTCATGGAGTTCTTCTTGATTATTATAATTTTAATCATATTTTTCTTCACGAAAGGAATGAGGTTTTGGTGGTACTGTTAAACAAGAATGTAAACCCATTTCATCAATCATCATTGCACATAAGGTAATTAGTCCATAACATTAGTTCATGTTATATATAATTCATTTTCATGATTTTTGGTGTATGTGGGTATCCCCTGAGACACATTTTTTATTCTTGATCACGTTATATGTGTTCATGTGTATAACCTTTGACCTTTTCTTATTTTGTTTTCTTATAGAATGTGATGACTGTGATTATGATACTTTTTGACTTTACGTGATTTGTGATCATTAGTTTTCATTATGTATCATATATAGTGTATTCATGTCTATTATAATTTAGCATGAAGGTTTGGTTATTAGTCACCATGTGAGAGATGATAGATGTTTGGTTGATATCGATGAAATGTGAGACTTATCACGAGTATGACACTATCCTCCAAGAGGAATACACCACACATTTTGTCATCATGTGCATTTGGGATATTCCATTCGGTGGTAAGTTTCTCATATTTCTAGGGTATCCTCTAAGGGAAATGTGTTTAAATTTTTTTAGCATGTGATATTTTATGTATTCATTAAGAATATCCGTTAAGAGGGATATTCTTGACATTGGATGGTATGTACAAGGGATATCCCTAAGGGATGGAATGTGTTTTACATTATTTTGGGGTATTTCATAAGGGCAATGTGTCAAGTTGGTTACTGATGTTTCATCCATCATTGTTCCAAAGCAAGAATGGTTCCCCACACTTAGTGTCAAATTAAGTTGAGTTGGTCCCTAGGGACTCAACTTGTACATGGTACTTGTGCTATATATTACTATTATACATGTACCATGTTATATTCATGGAATAAATTTTTATATATTATGCACTATTATTAAGGGTCATTGTTGGTGTCCTACCAAGTTTTGTACTCACACCCTACTGGGGAATTTTAGTGTGCATATAGACTTCATGACCAGAGACCTGGAAAATTTAAAAGGCCTTATGAAGGATGGTTGAGAAGGTGGAGTTGGATGATGTGTTTGTTTCTAGATAATGTTCGGGTGGGACATATGTGAATGCCTTTATTTATTATCTTAAATGTTCCTGGGATCCTTGATTTTTTGTTATTATATTATATATTTCAACTTAGTTTTTCTACATTTACTTTTATTATTGATTTAGTTTATATATTTATGTTGTTATTTATTGGTCTCATGAAATGATACGGAGGGTATAATCCCCCATTATTCCACTTGATACCCTCACTACTTGTCGTCAAACTCTTGCATATGGGGATGCACACAATAGTTCATGTGGCATTTTGACACATACCTATATGTTCGGGTCGGAATGTTACGGTGAAATGCATCAACTATAGGGATTTGGGGAACTACACAAATAAATACTCTAAGCGTCAAAGGAATTTACCTTAGAAGAATATAAGGGCTTTAGTTTTAGATTATGATATTGATATAGATAAAATGTAATGATTATTGTTCTTGTGTTTTTAGATTCAATAAATATGTTGTATGAATTTATCATTAGGATACTCTTTAAACGTATAGGGATAGTACTAAAGTAAATTTTATTTAAGGATTTGATTGGATATGTTTAATGATACCAATGAACATTCTTTGGAAAGTTGATCTTTTTTAAAACAAATGTTTTATGGAAAGATAACCGTCAATATGATGATGATGTTGAGATAATGATGATGGGATGATGAGAGGATTCATATCGATAAAGTAAATTGAATAGTAAAAACTACCTTGGAGGTGATTAAAGATTTGTTGATAAAGTGGTTTATTATACCATTGATGGAGTTGAATAAAATTTTTAATTTAAGGAAAATATCCAGTAATCTACATTTTACTTATGTATGAACTAATCATGTTTGTTTTAAATAATTCATTATCGTAATTCTGGTTATTACCATGTTTTAAGAGAATACATGATAAAGGTATTCAAATGTTTGGTATTTAATGATAAATATCTAATTCGTATTGTTTCATATGTTAATGGTATGTTAATTTATGGAAATTAAATAACGTTATTTCTATCTTTTTGGATATTGATCTTTTAGAAGTTTTATAGGGGTAAAATTTTATTAAATTGTTTTTATTGAAGATTATATGAGGTTTTAAAGATAATTAATTTATTCCTATTTGAAAACCAGTGACAACCATATTTTTTTGGAAAATAGTTTGAGATAGGATGAATTAATTGTCTCTATTTATTTAGCTTACAATCCATTAAAAGGAAATTTTATTACATCAAGAATAATGAATCATTTTTGGATATTCATTTCATTGAGTATGGTATGACATTACTATTGAATTCGTCACAATATTACCAATATCCCTTGGAAATAATGATGAAATATGGTTTGTTATATTTTTGGATAAAATATGAAATGAATGATATAACCATTATTGTTATTTTTATTATTTTTTATGCATTATATTAATACATTTTTAGAAAAAGGACAACTCGCAGGTCGGATGACATCACATCTCATCCGACAAGGTCGTGATAATTAAACTGAAAACTGATGGTTGACAAGGGTTCTTTTCATAACATTAGCCTACATGAATTCTGAGATAGTATAACATAGTTTTTTTGTTTAAACTGTATCACAGATAAATGAATATTTAATTTTGGGAACCCTGTATGATTAAGATAAATAGAATATTTTCAAATTTTATTAGAGGAATAATGGTTCAATTTTTTTGGGAGAAAAACATGAGTTTGGGGCGTAAAATTGTTTATAGGAGAAATATATAACATTCAAGTAATTATATTTAACTATGATCTCACTCCAAGAAGTAAAAGGATTCCTCAACTCTATGAAAATTATTATTGTTCAAAAACATTATTGATTTAAATGTATTACCTATAAATCAATGTCCATTTATCCAGTCACATATTTATGGTTTTTTATGGTAAACTTTCTTATTACCATGTACTCTATCCCTCTACCTCATAACATCATAGTTAGATTTCTTTTATATGTCTAAATTTTCACATCCCACAAAATTTCTCCTATAAATAAACCAGGTTTTGTGATGACCTTTTCATTTTTCATTCAGTCTTTTTAAGAGAATGTTTTATTAATGCTTTTTATGATGTGGGAATTCCACAGGGGTATTTTCAGATGTCAACTCCATGATTAATAATCACAAGATTAAATTTTAAGGATAAAATTTTTTAATGGATTGGAGAATGTAACACTCTGATATTTTAAAATAGAATTAAGTTTTACAGTTTACATTGCATAGAACACTAAGATTAAAGGAACTCTAAAATATTACTATTTTAATACAACCATTCCAATCTAGATGTTATACTGGTAGGTGTGAATAATATTAACTATATTATGAAATAATGATTATGTTCATATTCAATAAAAATGTATATATTTTATGAAATAATCACATTATTTTTAGTAAGGTCATTTTATATATTTAATATATGTTTTCTTCAACAAGAAATTTGTATTGATTTCTATGATCAAATAAATATAAATAAATTTTTAAAGTTTTATAAAATTTATTTGATAATATAAACTTTATTTTTTTATTCAATATGTATTTATTATCATAAAATGAAATTTTTAGAATCTACAAAAAAAATTATTTTTTAAAGAATTGTGAAAATATTGATTTTTGTAAACATTTAATTTTATTTCAATAAATTAATTAATTTTAATGTCTCGTTATGTTTTTAATATGGTTATATTTTAAAAAAACATTATTTAGTTATATTTAAACCATGTAAATTATTTTGAATCAAAATTAATTTTTATTTTATAATAATTTTAATTTTGAGTTTAAAAACTGGATTTTTTTGAAAAAACTATTTTAAAATGCATATTGTGTATCCATTTTCATTAATTAAACAAATTACTAATTGGGAATGTTTTAAATTTAATTTCTAGATTATATATCATTAAATATTAATATATTTTTATAAAATGATTACTAGTAGTCATATATTTTATATAAAATCATACTTTTCTTGAAAATTACACTTCTTGAAAACTTGTCTTTCTTATCATGTTTGTGGGTTTTGTTTTAAATATAATTTTTACGATTATTTATTTTTCATATGGTAAAATTATTTAAATAGTTTTAATAATTATTTAAAAATTAGGTTTTAAGGTCATTTTCATTTTTAGTCATAAAAAGTTATTGTGGAAAAAAATTTGTAGTATACGTGAAATAATAAAATGAGTAAAATATAAAAAGTAAAAATATTAAAAAACCAAAAAACATATAACTTAAATGGATTTTTGATTATTTTGTAGACCATAAAAATACAATAAATCATTAATTATAAATATAATTCATTTTAATTGATTCCACCCAAATGTGTTTTTCATTAAATATAAAATTATTATAATTGAATAACTTAAACATACCCCTCCTCAAGTATAAACATCAGTCATCACCACCCCCTTTCTCCTTCTAATACTTGAAGCTTTCCAAATGTATTCCAAACCTGATACTCTCCACTATACCCATGTATAAGTTATAATTGTATCACCCAAATACCAATTCAATTTTATTTAAGGGATCCTTTATGGAGGGATATTCAAGAGGTAATTTTCTCAAACTACGTCTCTTATTTTCTTTTCCGGTTCTACCTTATCATTACCTCCTCCATAAATCAATTTTTAATTACTAAAAAATAATTTTTATACTTTAATTTTATATTTATAATGGAATATATTATATCCAACCCTTTTAATACATCATCTTATTCAAATAAATAAAACCATTTTCCAAATTATATTGTTTTACCGTCTCCGTGAATAATAATTTTTTCTTTTACTGTACCGCTTTCAAGGCTGGTCATTAAAGTATTTTTTGGATAAATCATGTTATATAAATTAAATTATAACATATTTCAGGTTCTATAAGTAATATATGTACATATTATTTTGTAAAACGAAACTAGTTTGTAATGGTTAGAAAAAAACTGCCAAAATAAACTAAACATTTATCATTAGCATTTTTATAAAATAAATCTTCCTCATATAATAAATAAAACTAACAAATGTGAACATTTAAAATTTTGGAATTTTATTAATAAAATTTCATTTTATGTTTGGATTTTTATTTTCATTTTACAAGAACATCCATAATTATATACAAATCAACCGCCTGTGAAATCTGTGAAATGAATGAACCCAAAAAAATGAAAATAATAAACAATTATTAATGAACATGTGGTAAGATATTATAAAAATCTCATATAAAATATTATAAGTATCATTACAGTTCCTTAATTAACTAATAACCTTATTTATACCTTTATACATGAGTTTAGAGGACATAAAACTAAAGGGAAGCATGAGGTAAGGGTTTCTCATCTCACATTTACTTCAGTGAGAAATCTGCCTAATTCTGGCTTATTTACTTTATATAGAATATAAAATTTCATTCGTTAAATAATATAATTAATCTCTGTATCTTCATATTATTCAATTTTTTATTTGATAATTAATAATTTTACAGGGAATACGATTTGACTGAATACAAGTAGTAAGGGATTTCTTAACTCAATTTCCATTCATTGGGTTAAACTTCTACGTCATTAATATCTTCATGATAATATTATGTGTAAAATTACTTTTGATTTACATATGTTGTATTTAAACTTTTTTTATGTGGATTTATGGTGTATACACATAATAAATTAATTCTATTAATGATAACTTTAATGATATGGTGTTTTTAAGAGACATTAATCTAAAAATTTGTCTTTTAAAAGTTTCCATTAAAACACTCTTTTTCTTTAATTTATATATATTCTATAATTTCTTAAAAAATGTTTTAAATATAATCCTATGATATTTTAATCTAATTTTTAATCATGTTTTATTTTTTTTAAATGGTTTCAAAGATATATTTTGTCATTTCTTAACCATAGTTCTTTGAGACTTTTCCTACAAAAATATGGATGGAATTTTATTTTAACTTATATGGTGTGAGAAGATATTTCCTCCATAATAATTCTTTAATAATTTTTATGTTCATTTTCATGTTTAATTTTTTTAAGAAAATGTTTTATTTTATTATTGTGTATTTTTTTAAAACTAAATGACTTTAAATGTGAAAAAGGGTATTTTCATCAGAAATTTTTCAATGATCTCATTTAAAGTATTTCAATCTATATCAACATAATTTTTTGAATCTTACTCTTTATTTATTATTATCTAATATTATACCATCTTCCATACTTTATTAAATGTTTTATGATTAGTTTGACTCGGGATATACTATTTTGACACTATTTACCATATTACTCTAGTTGGGTTGTGATTAAGTTTACTGATTTGGGGAAGTTATTTATATTTTATTTCATAGTTTCCATAAAAAATTTATATTTATTATGTCTCACAATTTAATATGAGGAATGATTTAGACATGAAATACATGGTTGGGGAACACTTATAGATAGCCCCTCGATGCATTAGTAGGTCTCATAAGATATATTGGTTGGCAAAACCTAATAGTTTTGTACCCAATAATTTTAAACATTCGTGTGATAGGTATTTAAAGAATAGATGAAGTTTTAAAATGAATATCAGTTTTTACCCCTGTGTTTTAAACTATATTTTGTAATTAAATTATGGTATAGGTACCATCATGCCTAAGATCATGGTGTTTAGTAATAAAGCATTTCCTTCATTATGGTTTCAGTTATTATTCTCCATGATATTTTCACTAAGATATTATATATGAAACCATTTCCTTCTAATTCCTTTATTAATTGCAATTATTGTTTAGTTATTTACCATTCTAAAAAAATTTATGCTTATTTATGATAGCTTATGTTGTACTTAACCCTTACTGACCATCTGATATTAGCATTTATTATGTTTTATTTTTTTCCACTGATTCCATAAAGTTTATTATGATTTATATGGATGGATATAAAAAGGGGGTATTGGTTTAAAAAAATAAATTGCTCTATTATATTTCTAATTATAATGTAAGACTCATGTATGCATCAATTTTTCCAAAACTACCAAACTATTTTGTACATTTGAATTTTATTTCCAATACCTTATACAAATGTAATTAAGTAACCATCAAATTTGGGATACTAGGTTCGGGGTCTTGACATAACTCCTACACCAATATATCTTTTATAGTTTTTGAATTGTTTAAGTGTACGGATTTAAGTGTTTATACTTTGAGATATGAGATTTTTTTTTGTAAAAGTGGTATATCAATTTTATTCTTGATATAAGAATCATGATACATCTAAGGAATGTTAACCATTATATATTCTTTCATTATTTTAAAATATATATTGAAATTTATCAATAACAAATAAAAATGATTTATTAATAATATCTTGATACACATTGATAAAGTAAATGATATCGTGTTTTTGAACTTAGTATTGGTTAGTGATTTCACGACAAAGTGATTTATGTCATCCTTGATGATTTTTATTGAATTTATGGAAATAGTATAGGATTTTATTTGAGGAATGAGGATTGTGTTATTTTTTGGAACCATATATCTTTTAATATGATATAAAATTTGGATTTATGGATATGAAAATGGGATTATAATTTTGTGGTTTCCATGTGTGCAAAGGAATATATACCCTTATTGAGGTTTTTCCTAAGAATATTTTTAGATGTTTGAAACTTTCACTAGGTTATAGAAAGAATACAATATTAAGTATGAATAATAATTTATATTCATATATGATTCTATTTTATATTATTATTGATCTATTTGTTAGTGAGATATAGATAATCATGATGGTTAAAAATTTATTCATTAATAAGAATATATTTTTATAGATATGTATGGTCAAACAAAGGATTTACTTTCAAAATTATCATAAAAATTTACTTCATGATATTATAGTGAAGCTCAATACACTATAAAAATGTATATTTATTTATCAGAGTTGTTAATGATATTTTTTGGATGCTTTATTGGGTCAAAGTATATGTAACCTTTAGCTTCCACATGTAGTTTAGAATGAATGATTATTTGGGAATAATGAAATTAATTTTTTTAATGTAATTTAAAAGGTATGAGATCACATTTTAGGTTAAAATATTTCTTAATGTTGAGGTTATCAAGGTTAAATAGGAACTAGAGTTATTTATTTTTGAATAATATCTGTTGAAGCTTTATTGTTATTGTAGAAACATTAATGAAAATTGTAATATTTTATCATATGAAGAACTATATGTTTACTTATTTTATCATACCTTATGGTAATCATTATTTTTTTGGTTCAAAATCATATACAAGAGTAATATCATGTCTTCTTTATTTAGAAAATTTGATCCCTTCTATATTTATTTTTTTCCTTTAGGTATAAAAAATTCAATTTTAATAATCAACATTTTGGGAAAGGGTGAGATTATTGTGGAAATTGATTAAAGTATTTAATTATATTTCCATAAAAGTATATTTTCTTAATTTTATATTAAATATGGGAACTTAATTACTTAACTCTATGAAATTAATCGCGAAACAAAAAAATATCCTATTATAATTAATTCTGATGAATTTATGGTCCTTTCAACCATCATAGATTTATGAGTTTTTGGTCATTAACATTATCTGGAATATATCCTATAGAACTATCTATTTTTATTTAGGTGTTAGTTTTCTCTTCCATATCCAAAATTTTACCTCCCACTAATGTTATACTATTTGTAGTCATATTTTATAGGTATTCTAGATGACCATCATATTTTCCTTCCCCTCTTTTTAAGAGGATGGTTAATTAATCATTTTTGAGGATGTGGGTTTTCTCGAAATAAATTTTCATATGTAACCCCCATTATTACTAAACACAAGTTCAAATTTTAAAGATTAAATTCATTGAATGGGGAGAGTATAACACCCCATGATTTTAAAATAACACTTTTTTCAGTAATGTGTAAAACATTCAACAACAAGTTTAAAAAAATCATAAAATATTATTATTTAAGTATGATTATTATTACCAAAAAAACAAAGGTATTAATATAAATATAAAAATTATAAAATATATAGTATTTTTATACTCAATAATAATATGTTTATTAATTCTATGTAAACAAACAATATATTTTTTTAGTAAAGTCATTGCATTCTGTAAAAATTTAATTTCATCAAAAATGATTTTTGTTAATTTTTCTGAAAACATAATATGATTAATTATTTTTCTATTTTAGTGAATTTATTTAATTAAATGAACTTAATTTTGTAAATTATCGTATAAAATTTATCTAAATGTGAATTATTTGGGATTTTTCAGTAAAGATTCATTTTTTATTGAATAGTGACAAATACTGCATTTTATTAAAGACTATATTAGTGATTCTAGAATCTAAAATTCCCCATTTTATTATAAAATGGATAAAATGTTTAATTAAATATCATATATTATGAATAAACTAATTAATTTAACTTTAATAATTTTTTTATGATTTAATTTACTATAAGAACATTTTTATACTTAAAATGGAATTTTTCTGGAAATCAATTTCTCTATATTTTCTGTTTTCATAAAAAAAATTAATTTCTTCCAATTATTTAAATTAAATAATTAAAAATTGATCCATATTTTTAATCAATATTTTAAAACTTGGTAAATAGTTCCCTTTTACTTATAGTCATTATGAATAGTAGCCATATTTTATGATTTCCACCGTGGTAAAGGTAAATTGGGTAGTTAATGTAATAAATAATGTTATAAAAAACTAAAAATAAACAAAAAACTTTTCTTCATTTCATTTTATGATTCTAATACATCCATAATCCTCTAATATTAGAAAATATAACCATTTCCATTAGGATATTATTTTTATCTTTATAATATTTTAGAGGAGATACCGATAAAAATGTCACTTTTCTACTTTTAGTATCAATACTGTCTTATGATAGGGATAATTATCACTTGTGTTAACTTATATATATAAATTTGAACTATAAAATATTATTTTTTCATGGAAATTCATTTTTAATTTTTAGTGATGAAATAATTAACTTAAATTGTTAAACAACACTGACACAAAATTTATTTTGTTAATATAAAAATAAATTAAATGATTTTAAAAATACTAAAATTAATATAATTTAATGAATTATTGTGTTAAACAAATTTTTCAGATAAATATAAAAATATAATGACGTATGGAAGTAATATATTCCAATAACCTATTTTTTATAGATGTATTTAATGCCAAATTATATTAATAGTTTAGAAAATGACATTAATGATATTTTATAACAAATAAAATTTTATTAAATGTTTTAAAATTAATAAAAAAAATTATATTCAAAAATATAATGTTATGTGGTATAAAATATAAATTATTGTCCATTTATGGGTCTCTTGTGACTTTATTTTAAAATTATTGACCCTTAATTGGAAGAATACTGCAATATTTTGGTAATTGTCCAAAGGATTACTGGGGGTTAAAAATAAAAGATAATGATTAAAACATAACCAAAACATGTCCAAATTTTATTCAATGAGGATATTTTTATCCAAACTCGTCATATAATTTAATTTAATTAGTTTTTAACACTTTTAATGTGACAATTATATTTATTAATTTAATACTTTATGAAATTCCATAATTTCCCCTCCCCTCACATATAAAATGGAATCTTCTCTCATCTATTCTTCACACTTCAAAAAAATTCATAGACAATACATGCTTAAATAAATTCCAAAATTTCATAACAACATTATATAGTCCTTTTTTTGGTCATAAATTCATCTTATAAAGTCTTTAAGTATGAGTTTAATGATATTTTCCAAAAAAAGATGTATCTTTCTTAAACGAATTATTTTTGTTTTATTTATTCTTCCAAATCATTCATATATTATTAAAATATTAGAATATAGTAACATAATTATCTCCCATATTATAATATTATATTATGGTAATTGAATAACCAACATCCAAATCCTCTTCCATCAAATGTGAAATGAAACCATTGTTCGTGTGTACGGTGGACTATCGCCTCTCAAACTGATGCAATTCATTTTCCATAAACACCTCTCATAGATATTTTTAATGATTTATTTAATCCATACATATATATATATATATTATTCATAAAATATTTATCATACATTAAAATTAATATATCATATATTTTCTTACCTTCCCATTCATTGAAAAATGATAATGTTATTTGTGTGTACATGTGGACTACCTCCTCCAGGAAACAATGTTATTAATTTTTCACCATCACATCACATGATTGGTTTATATAATATTATTTGAAGAAATAATATTTTATTTATGATATAATGGGAATTCCTAAAAGATAAAATAATACATACCTTATTTCCATCATGATCATTGGAAAATGGAAAAATTTTCTCGTGGATACACACAGCATATCGTCACCATGATTGTAATAGAGTTCATTTTTCGACCATATTTATTTTTTGTTTTAAAAATATAATGGACTCATAAAAAAGATAAATATTCCATGATTATTATTTTGGAGATTATAAAATAATGAATTCATTTACCTTAGTCAAGCTACTATGAAAATGTTGGACATATGAGTTTAATATCATCAAAACACATGAAGTAAAAAAATTTCAGTAAGTAATTAAATATGACGTGTTAATAAATTAAATAAAAGGAATACAAAACATAGAAGTTTTATTATGTATGAAAATATTTTTTCCACGACCCGTCCCCCAGGGTCCATGCCGTGGATACCCAAGCCCGCCTTCCATTGTCCAGGAGCTGTAGACTAGCACTAAAAGGCGTATTCCTTAAAATGGGAATGCATTGCCTTAACCTTGTACAAACACACGTTCTGAGAACACAACAAGAAACAATTGTGAATTAAACTTCTGTAGAAAAAGTATACTAAAATTAAAGGAGCCAAAATACAAGCCCAACTGGAAAAGTACATCTACAACTGAAAAGTAAAAAACAGCTGAAAGGTGAAAACCTAGCACATGGATCATCCACCGTGGATCCTAACTAAAGGGTAGGTAAATATCATTTCCATGGTACTACACATCCGCCCATCTACTCTGTGTCCCGTCACGATGAATGGTCCACCTCTGAGCATCGTCCAGTCCTAGATCCCTCAGCCTCAATCAATGTTGTATGTCATCTTCACCAGACACAAAAAGTTGCGGGTGAAGCCCATGAAAGGGTGACTATAACAGTACTCAGTAGGGACCTCGAGATCCCCATAGGTCTCCTAGATTTTCGTAGAGGAAAGTACCTCAAAGAAAGACCCCAATCTCAAAACATGAAGCAATAGACATTAACTCTACTTAGATATATGTGTATACATATAACTAAGTTATCAAGACAAAATCATCTTATAACTGATGGGAGAATACCAAAAATGTAACACCAAGAAGGTTGAATTACTACACAAGTAACACCACGAATATAGCATCACAAAGGTATAAGTACCACATAGGTTAAACCATGAAGATAGAAGTACCACATTGGTAACACCATGAAGATAGAAGTATCACACAGGTAACACCACAGAGATAAAAGAACCACACAGGTAACACCATGATGATAGAAGTACCACATAGGTAACACCATGAAGATAAAAGTACCACATAGGTAACACTGCCAAGATAGAAGTACCACACAGGTAACACCATGAGGATATAAGAGACTTAGCTCACAATCAGGTATAACATAATTACATAAGTACAGATGATTAGTTGTAATTCTAGATCATCTTACTCTGTTAAGTCGCACTACCTCATACCCACATAAGATAGATATGTAACTAACCCCCTCTAAACCACACAGGATCTAACCCACACATGATCGGTATACGTTGACCCACATAGGATCATTGAGCGCTGACCCACCAGATCAATGTTCTTCCTTCATGTAACTGCCTGCCACAAGATTCCTCGCACTCGGTGCACTCGAGTTCCATATAATATGAATCTTGAGATATCAGTCATACATATACCTCCACTAAGCTCCATAAAGGAGTAACACAAAGGACCTTCATGTCTAAAGGGTTCCAACGCGATAGACAATGTGTCATTCAGATGCCTGGTCTGTGAGTTATAAGCATTTATGTTTTGAGGGCCCAGCTGGATTTGGTTTCAATCCAACCTATTCATACTCCAGCTATCTCTAATTCTCAAGTGGGTTATTCCAAAAGAACCATCTTGCTACAAGGGTCTCAGCACCGCATACGGTTTGTCAAACGAACGTTCGGATTTTAGGATATCACTCTTTTAGTGTTTTTAGGCCATGTTGGGCCCTGGTCCGGTCCGACCCGGTCGGACCGACCCAATCTGGGCTGGTCCGAGGGGGACTTGTCCTGTTAGACCAATGTATGGTCCGGCCTACAAGGGTGGCCAAGCCAGAATAGGGTGGCCCGTGAAGTGGCGGCCCGACCCACATGGGGCGGCGGCCCGCTGGGTCGGGGCCTGGTCTGAGTGTGGTGACCTAGTCCGAGGGCGGCGGCCCAGTCCGAGTGTGGTGAACCTGTATGAGAGTGGTGACCAGGCTCGAAGGTGGTGGCCCATTCGAGGGTGGTGGTGCGGCTCCGAGGGTATCGGCCCAGTCGAGGGCAGTGGCCTAGAACCGAGGGAGGCAGCCCGGCTCTGATCTGATGCGGGGGGGTGTAACCCCCCCAACCCCGGTACCCTATATTCTTGAATAGCCTAGAGTTCGTTCAATTGGTGAAGTGGCGGGGTGACTTGGGTGTCACTTGGTCGCCGCGGAACCCACTGGAGGCGGGGTTCAGCCTCCGTCACAGCTTTGGTCATGGCTTCCATTCGCTGATGATCACGCCGCCTCCTTTCTCGCAATCCACCATCGAGCCGACCACCTTCTCTGTTCACGATGACTGATGAGCCATGACCCTCCCCTTGAAGTGTGTGTCGACATGATCACAGTCTTCCATGGAGATGCAAGGATAACAAGGATAGCAAAGGGTTTGTGTCGGGTTCGTTAGGCCCATACCCTCCACATTAGCTCGTAACATAAGGAGGATTAAGGGTTTAATAATCAATTGAATTAACAAAAAGAACCCCAGATAATATACCCTGCAACAACCTCCTGTAGATATGAATGAATCGTGGGTAAACCCATTTGTCGGTTGACCCGCATTCTTCATATAATTTCAATGAACGTGGAAGAGGGAATCCAAAACGTACGAACGAAAATAACCCCTACATTTAAACATTGAATAATCGTCTGCGCTTGTCGGCAGATAGTGTTCTTTGTTCCCGTGACCGGCTCCCAAAGACGCCACTCGCGCGTCCCCCTTGGGGTCGGCGTCATCCTTCACCTCCCACTAGGTCATCTTCATCTTTTAAGGATCTGGTGTCACGGTGTTCCAATAGAACATCGTTTCTTGGCGAAGCTTGTCTGATACCTCTCCCCCAAGATCTAAATTTATAGGAGTGGGGGAGAGTAAGTAACGACGATGGGAGTTAATGGGGCTCATTAATAGTAAGATTCCTAATTTCCCCCAATGTTGTTGTTACATAGATTGCAGGCTCAAGCCATTTATTGTCTTGACACGTCGTTGGTCCAACCTTACCACTTGTCTGTTGGAGGAATAGAATAAAAAAAAATATTGTTATTTTATTTTTTCTACTAAAAATATCTAAAATCTTTGTTTTCCTCCGGACCTACTACGGTTAAAGTGAAGTATCCTTTAAGAATATCATGGTGATGTGGATTCAATAGTGCCTTCATATTTTTAATCTAAGGAATGGTTCAAAATTTTGAAAATGTCTCTCATGCATTTACTGAGCGTACCCAAAAAAAAAGATCAGAAAATTATTAACAGTCACCCTCAACCCGTACTGGTCAAGGATACGCTCTGCCTAAGTGAAACACGCTCTAATGAACCCAAAAGTACTCTTGGATTACCAATCTGAGTTACCATATAGAAGTTATTTATTTTACAATAAAATAATCGTCACTTAATTATTTTATTTACGGCCAAAAACTAACTTTCACTGGTGGCTCGTGTCGGCCAATGTTAGTATATTCATAAATAAAGCATACCATCACAAGTTCATTGGTGGTCTCATATTTTTTATTCGACTAACCATTCTTGAGTTATAAGCATTTTAAATATAAAATAAAATAAAATAATTATTTTATTTACAATTATTCCATTTTCCGGTTTCCTCACAGTCGGCCTGTGTTGACTAAACATAAGCCACGCCTTGGGTAAACCCATCATCCTGAGTGCAATGGTGCCCTCATATTTATAATCTAGGAAACCATTTAATATTTATTCCACTTTTTTAGGAAAACCTCTTAAGCGCACTATTTAATGTTTAAGGAAACTTTGATGAATCATTCCTTGCACACCGGGTCTCAGAATAATGCGCTGTCAGATTTCACGGTCTCAAAATAATTCCATATAATTAAAAACATTTTACAGAAATCTGGGACATTACATTCTCCCCACCTTAGGTATTTGTGTCCCCGAAATCCACAATATAGACTAAGAAAACAATTGGGGGTACCGAGCACGAATTTGTGCCTCCCGCTCCCATGTTCTCTCTTAGAGGTTCCTGTGCTTCCAGAAAATACGCACCAGAGGTATCAATTGTCCCTGAAGGACCCACTCCTGTCGATCCTCAATCTCCACCGGAACCTCCATAAATTCCGCCCCATCGTCTAAGTCCAGCTCGCAATGGTCGATCATGTGAGATGGGTCTTGCACGTATCTCCTCAGTTGGGATACCTGGAACACATCATTCACCTTCTCCAACTGCGGTAGAAGTGTCAAGCGGTATGCCACCTCACCTATCATTTGATGTATAATAAATGACATGATAAACATCGGTGATAACTTATCGTCTCGTCAAAATCTCCGTAGTACCTGTCGAGGAGATACCTGTGGAAAGACATGGTCTACCTCCTCCTTTCGGCATAAGACTGCTGCTGGCTCTGTGCAGTTTTCACTTACTGACAAGCAAGGCATCGTGATACAAACTCTTCCACTTATTCCTTCAACCCGGGCCACTAGTACTGATGCCAGAAGTCCTGATACACCTTTAACACTCCTGGATATACTGTTATAGGGGGTGTATGGATCTCCCTCAACACCTCCTCCCAAAGCATCACTAGAACCATGTTGCATCCTCTGAAGAGGATGACATGCTCCCCACCTTCAGAAAAACCTTCAGGAGACCATCCTGAAGATATCTGAGCACGTCGGGCCTCAAAGTCAATGTCCACAAGCTAGGCCCCCCAAACTCACTAAAGAAGTGAGGGTGTAAGAGTTATAGAGTAGAGGTAAGCTAACCCATATTTATCGACAAAGGATATCTGTAGCGCAAATAGCTACTCTAATGCCTCACTCAGTAGTTGTAGACCAGATCTCTTACTTAGTGCGTCTTCTACCACGTTCCCCTTCCCAGGAGTATAGACATTCTCAAAGTCATAGTCTTGGATGAACTCTAACCATCTTCATTGTCTCATGTTCAGGTCTTTCGGAAATCTCTGCAGGCATCTCTCTGTGTACATGAAAAGTTTTCCCTTCTTCTTCAATGCTGACAAGGGTGCCACAACTCTAGAAAAGTCAGGGACAAATCTCTGGTTGTACCCAACCAAAAATATATGTCCCTCTCCCTTCCGGGAGTTAATCCTGGAAACATATTTTGAAAAGATTTCCCCACACTCTGCCACTCCTTTGGGGAATTTAAACCCCAAAAATACCACTGCCACGAGGGTAAGGTTGGTTGACTCAATAGTGATTGGATGCACCCTCTTATGCCTAAGTTTATCCTATGCAACCTGGGTTTCCTTTTTCGCCGACCAAGGAAAACCTCATTCAAATTTTGTAGATAAACCACAACCTCTTTTCTTAATACAGCCAATCTGAGTTTGAATTGTGGATGTCCAGTCCATACCCAAACTAACTTTGTAAGGCCTCGATGCTTCCACCAAGAGGATCCAACCAAAACTCTCACCTCAAGGGTCATATCACATTGTCGGCGTAAGGGTGATCATCGAGTCTCCTCCGAAAGGTATCTCCAGACGTGATGTTCAAGTCAACGGTTTTACCAGATACTCTAGGTCTTGGACAAGATTCGTGGATGGAAGGAATGATTGGTACCTATGCCTATTGATACGACAGCTATTAGTAGACATAAATTGTACGTCGAATCATTCATAGAGCCCTTAGGAAGCACTCCTTGACCGCATGTAGCTACTCCCTTCCCCTATCCTCCAGCTCCCTAAGCCTGGTGGGGACCACATGGTGGGTTGGTTGTAAAATATCAAAATTTACACCACCTTATGCTTCCCTCCTAGCTCTGCTTCCACGTCTGTAGCCCTACAGATTCATTTGTCCCTATCACGTCCTCTTCTAGAAACATTTTACACACCCAATTCACTGATACTAGCGCCAGTTTCCTGCTTTCCCACTGCTAACATTCACTGGCTGTATGCGCTCAACCAAATAACATTCAACCAAAAATGATCTTTCTAGTACCCTAACATAAGTAGGAAGGAATAGAGGAATAGTGATTTCTTGGATGTCCCTAAAGACACCACACTCAGAGGTCTGGGCTCGGAATCACTGTCCATATTGTATTCATCAAGTATCGGGGATGGTTGGTAAACCTCGATGAATATTCAACTACCGACATGTCGTCCTGCCGATGATGTAGAAGCTCTAGGGAACTCTCAACCACCTCTTCAAGCCATTCCTCAGCCGCCTGTGAGTCAGGCTCACCTTCAAACCTGAGGGGTATCTGATGATGAAATACGTGTAAGGCATTAAGCCTACATGTGTCCTCTACCATTACCACTGGTTGTAACTGCTAACCAATGGGAAGTGATATAGCTGGAACACTACACGAAGGTACCATATCGTGCAATGGTCCATATACATAAGCCTCATCACTATGCAGACCATCCTCATGGTCACTCACAGGATAAGACTTGATGTTAAGATCACTATCTTCTCTACTCGTTCTTCAACTAGGTGGAAAACTCTAGGCACACCATCCCCCCAGTCCTCAGCCACCTGCGAGTATGTCTTGCCTCGAAACCTTGGAGGCCTTTGCTGATGAAACTCATGCAACGTGCTCAGTCAGCGTGCACCCTCTACTGGTGGTGCTGGTGGCAACGGTTGTCCAACGGGCAGTGGTGCTACCGGTACACCACCTGATGGTGCCAATGCCGAAAGGGGGGCCCTGTACCTAGGTGTCATAAAAGGGTGGGCTATCATCACGTACTCTCTCAGGAAACCTATGTGGTTGTCTTCGTGGTGGAATCCTAATAAGGAATAGGTGTGCAACTATCATTGAGTTATACAGGGTGAGATGCCTTAAGAAATCACAATAAAAACACTTCAAAAACACATACAATTAGTGTTTTCATGAATTGAGTCGGAAATCAGAAGTTCAGGGTCCGGGTGTATAGATACATCAGCCACCACACCAACTACGTGCTCCCCAAACTAAAAACCATACTCATAACACTTAAAACTCTTGCTACACAGAAAATATCAGAGTTAGATTTCTTCAGTAGAACCGAACTCTCCTGATACCACTTTTTCACGACTCGTCCCCTGAGGCCCATGCTGTGACTACCCCAAGCCCGCCTTCTATAGGCCAGGGGTTGGCGACTAGCACTGAAAGGCATATTCCATAAAATGGGAATGCATTGACTTTAAAATTTTACAAACTCATGGCTCAAGAACACAACATGAAAAAACTGTAATGTAAACTGGTGTTGTAAAAGTGTATTAAAAATAAAGGGGTCAGAATACAAGACCAACTGGAAAAGTACAAGTACAAAAAAATTTACAAAACTACTGAAAGGTGAGAAAACAGCTCCTATATTATCCACTTTGGATCTTACCTAAAGGTTAGGTACAGATCATCTCCACTATACTCCCATATTCTTGTCTCCTCCGCCACACATCATGCCAAATGGTCCACTGCCAAGCACCGTCCAGTCTTAGCTCCCTCTTGCTTGATCAATGTTGTACGTCGTATGCACTAGAAACAACAAGTTGCAGGAAAATCCCATGTAGGGGTGAGTATCAAAATAATCAGTAGGGACCTCTAGACTGTCATAGGTCTTTTAGAGTTCCATAGAGGAATGTACCACAAAGCAAGACCCCAATCTCAAAGCACGAAATAATAATAATTAACTCGACTTAGGTATATTCCCATATATATAACTAGGTTATCAAGACATACTCATCTCATACATGAGAGGAGAATACCTCAAATGTAACACCAGGAAGTTTGAAGTACCACACAAGTAACACCACAAATACATCACCACGAAGGTAGAGGTGCCACACAGGTAATACCAAGAAGATAGAAGTACCACACATGTAACAACATGAAGATATAAGTACCACATTGGTAATACCAGGAAGATTGAAGTACCACATGGGTAACTCCACAGAGACAGAAGTACCACACAGGTAACACCACGAAGATAGAAGTACCAAATAGGTAACACCACGCAGATAGAAGTACCACATATGAAACACCATGAAGGTAGAAGTACCACACAGGTAACACGATGAAGATAGAAGCACCACACAAGTAACACCACGCGGATAGAAGAGACTCAGCTCACAATCAGTTATAACATAAGTATAGAAGTACAGATGATTAGTCGTAAGGCTAGATCATCTAATTCTATTATGTAGAACTACTTTTGACCAATATAGGATAGATTGGTAACTAACCCTCACTGATCCACACAGGATATGACCCACACAGGATCAGTATGCGCTAACCCACATAGAATCGCTGAGCACGGACTCACACAGGATCTGACCTATATAGGATCGGTATGTGTTGACCCACATTGTATTGCTGCGCACTAACCCACATAGGATCGATGTTATTCCTTCATGTTATAGCCTGCCATAGGATTCCTCGCACCCAGTGCACTTGAGTTCCATAGAATCTGCCTCTCGAGATATCATCCCTACCTTGACCTCCACTAAGCCCCAAAAATGAGTAACCCAATGGACTTCCATAGCGTAAGGGTTCCAATGTGACAGATGGTGCATCATTCGGACGCCCGGTCTATGAGTAATAAGCATTTTAGTTCTGAGGGCCCCGTTGGATTCGAGTTCGACCCAACCGGGCCATACACCAGCTATCTCTTGTCACACATGAACCTGTCTAATTTTTATTATTATTTTCGTGGGATTTTTGTGTTGGATTTTAAACCATTGTGTAGGCACCGCATGGTTATCAGAGCCCGTGCGGACAACCCAGGCACCAGCCTGACTGCTTTTGAATCGGACAAAAGTTCAATCTCGATTCACGCAAAGTTTCTAGAGGCGCACATGGACCGCACAATTGCATTATTCAAATAAAATTATTATTAATAAAATAAAATTATTATTGTCATTAATTTACTATTTTGCTATTAAAATTATTAATGACACTTTTTATATATTAACTAAAATTGTTAAATTTATTTTAATGATCATTATGATTACTAATATTATTAATTATTAATTTTCACACCCCGAACTATCTAATTTTTATTTTATTTTATTATTTTGATGGGATTTTTGTGTTGGGTTTTAGACCAGTGCGTAGGCACCGCATGGTTATCAGAGACCATGCGGACAGCCCAGGCACCAGTGCGACAGCTTTTGGATCGGACAAAACATCACACTCGATTCGCGCAAAGACTATAGAGGCATGCGGGGACCGTAGAGTTTCATTATTCAAATAATATTATTTTTAATAAAATGAAATTATTGTTGTTATTAATTACCTGTTGTTCTGTTAAAATTATTAATAAAACTCTTTATATAAAAATCAAATTGTTAAATTTATTATTATGATCAATATGATTACTAATATTATTAATTATTATTATTTTTTTTAAAAAAAATTTATTATTAAAATAATTGTTTAATAAAAATTAAATTTTTATTAAATTTATTATTATTATTTTTAAGAGCATTAATAATAATAATAATATTATTATTATTATTATTATTCCCCTCTTTATTATTTTTATTAAGGTTTCCTTTTTTTATTTTATCTAATCTTCTTTTCTTCTTTCTTTTTTTCTCATATTTCTTCTTTCATTATTTCTTCCTTTATTTTTTTCTTTCTTCTTTGTGGATGTCTTCCATGTGTGTGTTTCCCCCCACCTCGCAGCCTTCTCTCTTCTCTTTCCCCAGACGTTGTTGTTGCCTTGCCTCCTGCACCACCTTCTAGCGCGTCTACCTACCCCCCTTCAGCACCGGTTCTCTTCTCTGCCTACTCACAGCACATCCCCTCCCTGATCGACACCCAGTCGGCTTCTTTTGCATCATGACACCACCTCTCCATGCCTCCTATTGCATCCCAGCACCCGGCCCAACCTCCATCCTGCTCTTGCTCTACCTTCATCCTGCCACACGACTTCACCTCCCATGTAGCACCGTTTTGTAGCCACGCCTCCATCCAGTAGCCACAGACTTGAACCCATGATCCCTTCCACCATCCCACGCCCAGCACCCTCTTCTCCTACTAGCAAGCCCGCCGGCCTCCTTCCGCTGTCTGCCGCCGCTAACCAGCCTGCACCCCAGCAACCCACTGACAGTGTGCACCGAGCCCCCCGCCCTACCACACTCCTTTCCCAAGTAGTGCACCCCTTTCATTTCACTCGACCAACACGACCCTTCTCTCCGATGAAGCTCCCTTCTCCCCTCTGTCTGGCGCTGATCTCCTCAGCGCAGAAATCCCTTCACTGGAACACCCCTATCCGACTGGCCCCCTGATGTCCAACCCAAATCCCTCTAGTGTAACCCCTGTTGGCCTGTGAGAGGCCCTCCGGGGTACCACCTACTAGCTGAAGAGTATCCATTGCATCCGCAACCTCCCCCCCCCCCCCCCACACATGGCTCCCACTATCTGGTGCACCTCCCTAGCTCGTGGCCAACTCCCCCTTGCATCTGCACCCTCCGACACACCCCTTCTTCACACCAGCTATCCGACCAACCCCCACTGGTGCGACGTACACATTTTCCCACCTAGTGACCCTCATTTTTAGTGTGTGTCCCTATCTTCTGACTGTCACGTGTCCCCTTTTTCGTCCCTCAATCATCGCACGATGCATCACAAACCCTAGCTACTTCGACCAAGTCTGCTGTCAGCCGCGCAAGTCTTTGTGCCGCTGTTGATGATGTTGGTGACCATTCCAATGCACGGCGACACCGTGCATGACAATTCACCCTTTTCGTACGACCATGTTGGTCATGCGTGGCTCCGCGCTAAGGTGACGTTTTTTCTACTTCTTCATTTGTTTATTGTGTGTTTGTGTTTCTATTTATGTTTTCAGGTGTTGCAGCACATCAGCGAGGTATTTTGGTGGTACTAAAGGCGGCGTCAGCTTGCGCGGGCTTACGCGCCTGCGCAAGGCATGACGCGCCAGTGTGTTCGAGCTCTAAGTTGCGGTAGGCCCCCCACTGATCTCACCATTAAATTTAGATTTTATTAATTTCTTGATGTTTTTATTAATTTTAATAAATTTGAAATGATATATGATAATTAATTCTTAAATTATTATTTGGTCTAAAAAGATCGATTTATTTTATACATGACACTTGAAATATTTTATTGATGAACGGACACTCAGTCGTGAAAGCATTCCCTTTGGAATTTAAACATAATTAACGGAATTTCAAATGTAGTTTTGGTTTAAATGATAAATGATTTATTCTGAAGCGGGAATGAGTGTTTTGGGTTTTCTTGAGAAATTATTATTTTTCTTTAAAATTGGTGAAGGCATGTTTGGCACTCTAATAAAAATATATTATTTTGGAAAACTCTCTTTGGGTAAACTCAGGGTTGATCTTTGGTGTTCATTGATTGCATGAGTTATTTGTGATATCTGTGCTACTTGATTGACATTGATGGCTCACCCCTTTTCCTTTTATTAGGCGTGTTGACATGGGAACCTGACATATTGAGTGAATCTTTTGAGAATGATTGTTGCACTAGTTTATATTATGCGATGTCTAATGGCACTATATTAAAGGAATACTGAGTTATTGCTGCTATGTGGATTGGGCCCTTTGTTTAGGCCATAAAGGGATATACCGAGCGTTCGGGTGTTATGACGTCATCGAGTTAGAGCATGCCTTCAAGATGAGTCACATGTATAGTACATTTTGAATTGTTCACGATCTCCTAGGTTCGACCCATGTTTCCTTGAGTTTTTATTTGAATGTGGTGGACGACTGAGAGTTATACCTCAGTTTCTGGCCCCTATGTTCCACTTTTTACATTTCCCTTAGTGTGTGTGTGTTGTGTGTTATGTGTTGTGTTCCTTATGGTTAATAACTGAAACATTAATTTTCTAAATTATTTCACGAAGATGTTTTCAACAATTTAATGCACCTTCTCCTTTCAAACATTAAACTTTTTTTTAAACTAAAAAAAGGAAATTTACTATTATTAATTTTAAAAATAAAAGTGTGTGTGGAAATTAATAATTTATATAATTTAGTTCAAACCTAAAATTGATAAATACTTTATTTAAAGGTAGTTCATTGGGAATAGTATGTAGGGCACGCCTACTGACTTTTGATACTCATGCCTACAGTGTTTTCCTGTTTTTATTTTTGCTACAGGTTTGGATCGTGCTTGCTCTAGTGGGAGAGAGTTGGTTGTGGACTGGTGAGAGACTCTTGGAATCATGAAGAGTTTTGTGTGTGGTCAAGCTAGTTGGTTGTGCTGACCATTATTTCTTTTTAGTGTCTTTTATTTACTTTGTGTTATTCTAATTTTATGCTGATTTATTTATTTTCACTAGGCGAAATCATTCCCTCTTGTTTAGTTTTGATGTCTGGCACTAGTTGACCGCCCGTGGGGATCAGGAACGCCCCTCAAGTCATGTTACAGACTGGCTCGGGTGATCAGTTCAGGGTCGACCCGGGTTGGTTCGTGAAAAAATGGTATCAGAGAAGGTTGGCTTCTGAGCGGACCCTATTTTTCAAAGAGCCCATTTTTAATTGGGGTTTTCATGGTAGAAGGAGTAGGATTTGTGGTACTCAGGGCATATGGATGAGAAGGACATCATGAACCCTTTCTCATTCTAAACCTCGGGTTACCATGGGATGTTTGGGTTATCGATTTCTTTTGATTCTTATGGTTTGTTTGGTAATGGGAAATGAAATGAGAGTTGGGAAAGTGGCTTTCGTGAGTTCGCATGGTCTGGAAAGCCATGTGGAGCCGGAGACTTTACCCTAGAATGCTCTCAGTAATAGTGGTGTGACTGGCATATGGCGGCCAACCATATGGCCGAGTCACCCATAATCACTAGTTTCCCTCTAGTGAATCATTTGGGTTTTCCTTATTTTTGAAATTTTTTGTCAAAAGTATTATTTTGGTATTTGAAATGATAATTGCCATGTTTGACCCATCTTCCTGTTTTCTTATTCCTTAGTGTTCTCCCCCACGAAGGTTCGATGGATGCCCAAGGTGTAGCTTCGGGTGGTGAATCCTTAGAAAATCCTCCAGTCGATCAGCCCATGGACTATGTCCTCGAGTTTTGGAAGTTGAACCCTCCCCTCTTTTATGAGAAAGCAGATCCTCTTGAGGCAGAGGAGTGGTTACGGAAGATTGAGAGGAACTTTTTCTCTCTCACACCACCTGAGTCATTAAAAGTAATGTTGGCTACCATTATGCTTGAAGGTCCAACATGGAAGTGGTGGAAGTATGAGTCTCAAAACAATCCTCGAAAAGATCTCACTTGGGAGTTCTTCAAGTCTTCATTCATCCAACAATATTTCTCTATGTTTAAAAAGATGAGGAAGAGAATGGAGTTGTGCGGTCTTCAACAAGGTGTTAGATCAGTGTTGGAATTCTTTTTTCATTTCCTGTACTTGGTTCCCTATGAACCGGGGTATGTTGTAATTGATCCCATGAAAGCTCAGCATTTTGAGCTCAGACATCATCCTAAACTTCAATCGAAGGTGGATGAGTTCAACGTAATCACCTTCCCTAACGTAGTGAGAAAATCTCTCCTCTCCAAAGTTGAGTTAGTAGGAGGACTTGAGGTCGAAAATCCTCCTCATGTCCTGGGAAGCAATATAGTATATAACGATAAGAAGAGTTGGAAGCGGCCTGATGTTGGTGGTACTGGTAGAGGAATCAAGAGGCCTTCAATCCTTCAGCCAACTTCCTCACAATGAAATTCCTTGATCTGTCACCAGTGCGGTAAGCGGGGACACAAGAGGTCAATGTGCCTGAGTGCTCTGAAACCCTGCCACACCTATGGACACCTAAGTCAAGTGCAACAATTCTGTCGTGGTGTTTCGAAGTAGCGCGCCAAAGCCAGACCTGGCTTTTCAAAGGTCACCTCAGTCCATTAGCAAGAGTAGGGAGATGATTGTGGATCAGTTTCATGTTTTCTTTTTGTTGTGTTCTTTTCATGTAGTAGTGTACCATTTTGTGGTTTCTCTTTTCTTTTAGATGTAAGAATTGTTGTGGTTGAGCCCCTTTTAAACCTCTATTCTAATGGATGTGTGTTTTTTAAAACTCTAGTTCATGTGTCATGTTTGGGAAATTTTGAAGCCTGAATGCGAGGTAAGAGATTCTTCAACCAACAGAGCTCCAGCCATAGGCCTCGGAGTGAAGCTGGCGCATAGTTAGGTGAACCCCTACAGTTTAAAAAGACCTTTGTTTAGTCTCGGTCCTTAGTGTGTCATGGTTTGTGTTCTTATGAGGGAACGACGTTGTTGAAATGACGATGGTGGGACCTTCCCCTCTACCCCTCTTGGTTGGGGGGGGAGGTTGTGGACCGTCTGGGAAGATTTCAAACTCAGTCAATCCCCTCATTACTTATGGTGGGGAGACCCATCGGGGGTATCATTGAATTCAGTTGGCTTGTTTCTTAGGGTGGGGAGTCCATTAGGGCCTCCCTGTGTTAATACCAGAGTTTCATTTCAGGTTTAGTTTTGGGCGGTGTTTAAAGTGTTCATGTTTTGAGGATAAGCTGCGTGTCATCGGAGTTTGGTTTTCGATTGGATCGATCAACTGGAGGTGCTTAAACTTTTGGGGGTGAGTGACACTTAAGGAGTCCCTTCTTGGGTGTAGGTCTTGTTGTGGCTTCCCAGGGATGGGAAGCGTTATGGTGGGGAGAATTGTCACACCCCAACCTATCTAATTTTTATTTTATTTTATTATTTTAATGGGATTTTTTGTGTTGGGTTTTAAACCAGTGTGTAGGCACCGCTTGGTTATCAGAGACCGTGTGGAAAGCCCATGCACCAGTGTGACAGCTTCTGGATTGGACAAAATTTCACACTCGATTCGCGCAAAGTCTCTAGAGGCGCGCGCGGACCGCGCATTTGCATTATTCAAATAAAATTATTATTAAAAAAATGAAATTATTGTTGTTATTCGTTACCTGTTTTGCTATTAAAATTATTAATGACACTTTTTATATAAAAACTAAAATTGTTAAATTTATTCTTATGATCATTATGATTACTAATATTATTAATTATTATTATTATTATTAAATAAATTTTATTAGTAAAAGAATTGCTTTATCAATATTAAATTTTTATTAAAGTTATTATTATTATTTTTGTGAGAATTAATATTATTATTTTTATTATTATTTTATTTAATTATTATTATTATTATTATTCCTATCTTTATTATTTTTATTAAGGATTCCTTTTTTTATTATTTTATCTTATCTTATTTTTTTCTTTATTTTTTTCTTCTCTTTATTCTTTCCATCTTTCTTTATTTTTTTTCTTTCTTCATTGTGGTTTTATTCCACGCGGGTGTTCCCCCCACCTCGCAGCCTGCTCCCTTCTCTTTCCCCACACGCTGGTGCTGCCTTCCAGTACCTTCGCCTACCCCCCTTCAGCCCATGTTCTCTGCTCCCCCCCTGGCCAGCTCGACGCACAACTGGCCTCTCTTGCATCGCACCACCACCTTGCTGCGCCTCAGGTTGCATCCCAGCACCCGGCCCAACCTCCTTCTTTCTTTGGATCCACCTTCGGCCTACCGCATGACTTAACCTCCCCTGTAGCATCATTTTCCAGCTATGCATCCGCCCAACAACCACATACTCACACCCCAGCTCCGTTCCGCCACACCGCGACCATCACCCCAGCCACCTACCGACTACCTGCACCAAGCCCCCCGGCCTGCCACCCTCCGTGCACTAGTAGTGCACCCCCTGTTTAGAAGCCGACCAACACGACCATTCTTCCTGGTGAAGCTCCCTCCTCCCCTCTGTCCGTCACTGATCTCCTCAGTGCAGAAATACCCTCACCAGCGCACCCCTGTCCGACTGCCCCCCTACTGTCCAGCGCAAATCCCTCCATTGCATCCCCTGTTGGCTGGCGCGAGACCCTTTGGGGCACCCATACTACCCGAAGAGTATCTGTTGCATCTGCACCCTCCAGCGCCCCCCCCCCCACTTTTCACCCGCTTTCTGGTGTGCCGCCCAAGCTCGTGGCCGACTCCACCTTGAATCTAAACCCTCCAGCGCACCCCCGCTTCGCACCCGCTATCCGTCCAGCCCCATCTAGTGCGACGAGCACATTTTACCTGCTAGAGACCCTTATTTCCAGTGCGTGTTGCTGTCTTCTGACTATCGTGTGACCCCTTTGTCATCCTGCAATCATTACGCGATGCATCGCAACCCCCCAACTGCTTCGACCAGGTCTGTCGTCAGCCACACGAGTCTTTTTGATGTTGTTGGTGATGTTGGTGACCTTTCCGGTGCACCGCGACATCACGTCTGACTGTTCATCCTTTCATGCGACCATGTTGTTCAAGCGTGACTCAGCGTCGAGGTGAAATTTGTGCTGCGTCTTCATTTTTTTATTGTGAGTTTGTGTTGTTATTTATTTTTGATGGTGTCGCAACACATTGGCGAGGTATTTTCATGGTACTAGATGAAGAGTCGGCTTGCGTGGGCTTGCGCGCCTGCGCATGGTGCGACACGCCAGTGTGTTCGAGCTGTGAGTTGAAGTAGGTCCCCCACTGCACTCACCTATAAATTTAGATTTTATAAATTTCTTGATGTTTTTATTAATTTAAATAAATGGGAAATGATATAAGATAATTTATTCTTAAATGATTATTTGGTGTAAAAAGAGCCATTTATTTTATACATGACACTTGAAATATTTTATTGATGAACATATACTCAGTCGTGAAAGAATACCCTTTGGCCTTTAAACGTAATTCATAGAATTTCAAATGTAATTTTGGTTTAAATGATAAATGATTTCTTCTGAATCATGAATGATTGTTTTCAGTTTTCTTGAGAAATGAGGTTTTTCTTTAAAATTGGTGAAGGCCCATTTGGCACTCTAATAAAAATAAATTATTCTAGAAAACACTATTTGGGGTGACTTAGGGGTGATCTTTGTTATACATTGATTGCGTGAGTTATGTGTCATATCTGTGCTACTTGATTGACTTTGCTGGCTCACCCCTTTCCCATTTATTATTTGTGTTGACATGGTAACTTGGTATAGTGAGTGAATCTTCTGAGAATGATTACTGCACTAGTTTAGATTACGCACAGGCTAGTGGCCCTATAGTAGTGGAATACTGAGTTATTACTGCTATGGGGATTGGGCCCCTCTGTTAGGCCATGAAGAGATATAACAAGCATCGGGGTGTTATGATTCCATCGAGTTAGAACCATGTCTTCAGGATGAGTCACATGTATAGTATGTTTTGGATTGTTTACAAGCTCCTAGGTTCGACCTATGTTTCCTTTAGTGTTTATTTGTATGTGTTGGATGACTGAGAGGTCTACCTCGGTTTCTATCCCCTTTGTGCCCCTTTTTCCATTTCCCTTAGAGTGTGTGTTGTGTGTTATGTGTTTTTTTCTTTCTGGGTAATGACTGAAACTTTAATTTTCTAAATTGTTTCGCAATGATGTTTTCAATAATGTAATTCACCTTCTTGTTTAAAACATTAATCTAGTTTTTAAACTAAAAAGGGAAATGGACTGTTATTTATTTTAGAAATGATTGTGTGTGTGGAAACTACTAATTTATATAATTTAGTTCAAACCTAAAATTGGTAAATTATATATTTAAAGGTAGTGCATTGGGAATAGTTTTTTGGGCAAGTCAACTGAGTTTTAATACTCATGCCTATAGTGTTTTTTTGTTTTTATTTTTTTTGTAGGTTTGGCTCCAGCTCACTCTAGTGGGAGAGAGTTGGTTTTAGACTGGTGAGGGACTCTCGAAGTCACGAGGAGTTTTGGTCATGGTTAGGTTAGTCGGTTGTGCTAACTATTCTTTCTTTTCAATTTTTTTATTTACTTTGTGTTATTCAAATTTCTCAATGATTTATTTATTTTCACTGGGAAAAATCATTCCCTCTTGTTTAGTTTGGATTCCCAGCACTGGTTTCCAGCCCGTAGGGATTGGGAACACCCCTTGGGTCATGTTGCTGACTGGATCAGGTGATCGGTTCAGGGTCGACCCAGGTTGGTTCGTGACATCTCCAATTATCAAGTGACACATACGAAAAGAACCATATTTCTCCAAGGGTCTCAGCACCACCAATGGTTCGTCAAACAGATGTTCGGATTTTAGGATATGACTATTTTAGTGTTTCGGGGCCCGAATGGGCCCTGGTTCGATCTGACCTGATCTAACAAACCCGGTTGGGGCTGGGCCGACGTGAACATGGCACGTAGGACCGATGTCCAGTCCAGCCCGCAAGAGTGGCGGCCCGGCTAGAATAGGGTGGCCTGACTCGAGGTGGTGACCCGGTCAAGGGTGGCGGGCTAGTTGAGGGTGGGGGCCCGGCTCCAAGGGCGGTGGCCTGGCTCCGATCCGATGTGCGGGGGGGGGGGGGGGACCCTCGGTCTCTTGGATTCGAAAACAGCCTAGAGGCCACTCGGTTGGAGAAGCGGCGGTGTCGCGTGGGTGTTGCTCGGTCACCGTGAAACTCGTCAGAGTGGGTTTAGTTTCTACCGCGGCTTTGCCTGTGGCTTCCGTTCACTAGCACCGTGGTGGTTGCGCGACCTCTCTTACCATGGCTGGACATTGATCCGTATGCCATCTCTATTCGATGTGGCTGATGATCCATGACCCTCCCCTTGTGGCGTGTGTTGACGTGCTCACTGTCTTCCATGGAGGCGAAAAGATAGTAAGGATAACAGAGGGTTTGGGCCAGGTTTAA
Organism: Viscum album; assembly: GCA_963277665.1. Lineage (NCBI taxonomy): Eukaryota > Viridiplantae > Streptophyta > Magnoliopsida > Santalales > Viscaceae > Viscum > Viscum album. The sequence goes on along the minus strand of OY728151.1, from coordinate 1,268,818,326 downwards.
TAGGAATGTGCCCTCCATGTTAGCTCGTAACATAAGGGTGATTAAGAGTTTAATAATCAATTGAATTAACAACAAGATAAAACCTACGTAATATACCCCACAACAACCTCTCGTAAAGATGAATGAATCATGTGTCAACCCATTAATCGGTTGACCAGCATTCCTCATATAATTTCCATGAACGGGGAAGAGGGAATCAAAAACGTATGAAATAAAATAACCCCTACCTTGAAATGTCGTATAATTGTCTCCGCTTGTCTGTGGATTGTGTTCTACGTTCCCACGACTGGCTTCCAAAGATGCCACTCGCACGTCCCCATTTTCCTTGGTGTTGTCTATCACCTCCCACTGGGTCGGCTTCATCTTCTAAGGATCTAGTGTCACGGTGTTCCAACAGAACTTCATTTCTTGGCGAAGCTTATCCAATACCCCTCCCCCAAGCTCGATATTTATAGGAGAGGGGGAGAGAATATAACGAGGCGGGGAGTTAATGGGGCTCATTAATAGGAAGCTTCCTAATTTCCCCCAACATTGTTGTCACATAGATTGGAGGGTCAATCCATTTATTGGCGTGACACGTCGCCAGTACCACATTACCGCTTGTCCATTGGAGGAATAGAATAAATATAAAATAATGATGTTATTTTATTTATTCTATTATAAAGTTCCAAAAAAGAACTTTTTCTCCAGACCTACTATGGTCAATGTGAAGCCTCCCTTAAGTGAATCCCAGTGTTGCGGATTCAACAGTGTCCTCAGATTTATTTTCTGATCAATGGTTCAAGAGTTAAAAAATGTTTCTCACACGTTTACTGAATGTACGTGAAAAAAGTTCAGAAAATTATTAACAGTCACCCTCGACCCGTGCTGGTCAATGTTATGTTCTCCCTAAGTGAAACATGCTCCAAAGAACCCAACGGTAATATGATATTTTAGATCTGATTTACCGTTTAGAAGTTATAGATTTCAGAACAAAATAATTGCCACTTAATTATTTTATTTACGGCAAAAAATGAACTTTCGATGGTGGCCCACGTCGGCCAATGTTAGTATTTGCCTAAAGAAAGCATACCCTCACAAGTTCAGCAGTGGTATCGGGTTTTTAATCTGAGTTACCATTCATGAGTTATAAGCATTATAAAAATAAAATAATTTTATTTATGGTTATGCCATTTTGCGGTTTTCTCATAGGAGGACTGTACCGACTAAACTTAATTCATGCCTAGGATAAACCCGCCATCCTGAGCACAACGGCGCCCTCAGATTTCTGATTAGGGAAACCATTTAATATTTATTCTGCTTTTTCAAGAAAGATTCTTACACTCACTATTTAATGTTTAACGAAACATCGACGGATCGTTCCAGACAATATGGGCCTCAAAATCACGCGCCCTAAAATTTCATGTTCTCTAAATAATTCCATATAATTAAAAAAATATATGGAAATTCCATGAAATTATATATTTAATATAATTTTATTATTCAGTAGAATAAAAAATACACGTGACAAGCCAGACCTATGGTAAAGAATTTTTTCTCAATTTTCCTTTATTGAGGAATGTTTTATTATTATACACCTATTTTTTATATGGTTCATACACTTAACCATTGAATAGTATATCATGATCCCTTAATAATTCATGAAATTTTAATTTTTAGTTGAAATTATTTCATCCAGGGTTATTTGACTTGAAAGTTACTTAGAGCTAAGATGTTTCATAACTAAATTTTCATTCATTGGGTCATACTTCTACTTCATTGACTATGTTAGATGATTATTATGTATAAAATTAAATTTTATATCACTACATTTTATTTCCAATTTTCTTGTTGGGATTTAATTTTTTTTCAGCTAATCACTTCATTGATTAATTATAACTCCAACGTTATGATCGTTGTAAGGGATTTCATCTCAATTTCTATTTCTTTGAGACATATTAAGAAATATTTGCCTATTTAATTTTATGTGGTGTATATATTTCCCATTTGTGTCAGTTAAATTGAATACATATTTATTCATGATGATTAATGATTCAATTTAAATTACTCTTTCAAGATGAATTTTTAAAGGAAATTATATCTTATTTCTTTTCATGATAGGATATTTTTTTATCCTATATTTATAATTTTCATAATTGTTTTATGAAAATAAATTTTATTTAAATAATAATTTACAAACATTATTTATGTTATCCAAGAATTTTTAAATGGTATGAAATGAATATTTATAATGGTTTACACAAATTATTAACATTTATCTTTCTATATAAAAGAAGTCAAAAATAATTTTTTAACTTAAAAGACATTAATGACCCTTTTCATCGTCAAACCCATTTTAAACTATTTAGGTTATTCTGTATGATTTAGATGGTATTAAAAACACTTTTGAGAAATTTTTTCTCATACATTTTCTTCTATTCTTTAAAAGTCAGGAATTTATTTAAAAAATATTATTTCTAATGAATTGAATATGAGATTTTTATTTTTTTTGTTATTATTTTTCACATAAAAAATTCAATTTTATATGATCACTAAACATTTATTTTCCCTTAAATATCCATATTATTTTTATTATTTTTATTATTATTTCCAAAGCCATATTCCATTTTTAAATATGTTTTTTACATTGAAATTTATTTTATTTACTAGGAAAATATAGATATTCTATATTCTTTACCCAAAACAGATATTTATAGATAATAAATATTGTCTGTGAATTAAATTAACCATTTGATAATTGGGTAATTATTTAGACATTTAGTTATGGGTGGATCCTAAAACTATATATCCCCTTGATGCATCAACAGGTATCCTGATAAAAATTAGTACTCTAGCAATAAATGGGTTTCTGATGTTTACCCACCCATCGATTAAACTATCCCAGCATAGGGATTTTACTGTATCGATGTCATGACTTTTTAAATCATGATATTTAATATTAAAAATTTTATTCATTGAGAATTTAGTTATTATTACCCATTAGAATTCAATATTAATATTATCCAAGGATTAATTTCATGATAAAGGTATTGATTAAATGGTTTGTGTTACCAATTATTTACTTTTCCATAATCATTGTGATTCATTTACTCATAATACATTATATTGTATTTAAACATTACTGGACATTAGAGCTCAACCTTTTAGTTGTTTTTCATTCCCTATGAATTTTAAATGGAATTATTTAATGAGTTCAAGGACATAAAATATTTAGTTTCATTTAGTTTTACTTTTATATTTTAAAATACAATGTGATATTCAAGTATGTATCTAGTTTAAAAATACTACTAAAATATTTGGTCCTTTGGGATGTGATCGGTTATGTATTTTGAAAATGTAAGAAATTAATCACTAACATTGGGATACTAGGGTAGAGGATATTACATAAATAACGATGGTTAGGAATCTTGTTTTTGTGTGTGGGATTATTAGTAGAAAATGGTGCTAGAAAAAAATACATCAAGATGTTGTTTCAATGTTTTTGGGTTACTATTTAAGTGGAAAAAAGTTGGTTCAAATAGATCCATTGCATTTGTTCCCATAGAAGGTTGAAAAAGTGGATGTGGAAGCATTTGGACGACATTCATGAATTGTGTATATAAATCGACATAGATGGTTTTAAAAAAAATTTACTCAACCATGTAGTAGTTTTTTATCTATATAGTACGTAAACAGTAGAAAACCCAATAAGGAAGTACAAATATTGTTGTTTTTTAAAGATAATGGGTGATGTTGTTATGGGAAGTTTCAGTGGAATTTTTTAATGAATCTATTTACACAATGGGACTATAAAGTGGTGATGCCTCATTTATAGACCAGTGGTGGTTATTTTATACAGATTATAATGTTTGTATCCTATACAGGTTATTGTGGGTAAGGTATACATGGGTGGGTTCATTCCAATAAGTGAATATTATTTTTGTTATTCGTGGATTTATTTAGGTTCTTTTCCTATATTAGGATCCCATAATCCCAACATTAGGTAGAAAAAAATTTGGATGAATGGTCATCATTGGTGTATTTATTAAAGTAATAAACTAATCCATAAAGTTTATATACTTGTATATAATTTTAAAATGAAATGTTAAAGATAAATTGAAAGCATTGAGGTTGTAAGTGAGGTAATACAGGAAGATGTACTATGCAGAGGCTATTACTATAGTGAGAAATTCAAAAAGGTGATTAAAATTGTGTAATTTCCCATAGGACTTTGGTTATGGATTTATTTTTTTGTATATATAATTTATGAAGTAAAGGGATTTCATTATGGAGTTTTATATAAATGACAGATCATGTAAGGATATTGTGAGATGAAAAATTCTCAAAGAATAGTTTTTAGATGAATTATGTGAGAATTACATTATATATAGTAAAGAGGGTTTTATCTGAATGGTGAAATATGATATTCATGTCATGCATATGTTAGTGTGATCCAATTAATATCTAGTAGATATCAACATAAGATTATTTTGAAGGTGAAATTCATCCACCTTAGTTAATGTAATTTTATGTTTTAAATTGTGGGTGATTTTAAATTAGTGGATAATGAGTCTTCTTTGAACAGTATAAATTGTAGTGTGCATTAGTGATTTATATAAATTGGAAAAAATCCTTTATAATTTCTTTCTATAATTATAATATAGTTGAACCAAGAAAAAAATATATTTCTATTTAATTTTTTCCATTTCATCATATATTCTTTCAAGATAATGGTGAGAATAGTTTTTTGTAAGGATGCAAAAAATCACAGAGTGCGTTTATGTTAATTTATCATACCCTTACTCACCCCTACCTAGTGTATTTAAAATTTTTAGTCCAACAATTAGTATCACAGATAAATTTTAAATTCAATGTATCTTTATCAATTTAATTCATCTATGAAGTTAATCAAAAATGGATTATGATTTTTTATTGAATAACTATAAACATTGAGAGAATCTAATGCAGTATAAATTTTTTATTTAGGAATTTGTGGTTTCTCAAATACTATTATAGTTATTTCAGTCTATATTGATATTGGATATATATTATAAGTATACAATAAAGATTGATTATTTATAAGGAATCAATGCTTTAGGGGGGACTTTCCTAAGACAATCTATAAGAATATGATTTCATGTAAATACTCAAATTATTTTTCATAAAATCTTATCAATATATATTAAGGTAATTAAAATGTTTGTGAAGCTAAACTATATGTATTATGGAAAATTATAAATACTTCAATATACACCCATGTTAATTAGTTGATTTATTTTAGATTGAGTGAATCTGATTATTGAGGATATGCATTGTCTTAGAGAAACCATTGGTAATTTAAATATTTTCAATCAAAACATGAAAATATTTCCATACTTGTATTTTCCAAAAGTATATGTTCTTATGGATAAATATCCTCTTCAATGATAAATTTTTTTTACAAGACACTTTTATAGAAAAATTGAGCAACCAGAAAGTCAACAAAATAACAAGCACTATAGTAGAAAATAGAATTATTAAAGTTTAAATTGAAAATAATATATGAAACTGCCCTAAATAATTTCGAGGACATATCTTTAAACTTTTTATCTCGATATTCATTGATAATCACTTCGAATTGAGAATCCATCTTGTCCCAAGTTTGAAAGAACCCCTCCACTGTAATCTTACATTCATTGAATCCTCTAGTCAAAATTAAATTTTGTTTGTCAAAACAAGCACCATGGTCCTTGCTTACATCCACTGGAATTGGACTTCCACTCATCCTTTCTGCATCCTCATTTAATGAATGCATGATTGGGACCCCCTCCAGCATATCTTCCTCAAGGAACATAAAAAATTTCCAAATATTTTTCCATGGTCGCTTCACCTGTGAAATCCTCCCCTACTAAAAAAATCCCTCCATTCCTGTTCACCATAGAGTTCAGCCTTCCACTCTTCTACTCCTCACCTCTGTTCATTAGAGGATTACTATCTTCTGAAGGAGACTTGAAAATTTTCCTTCCAGAAACCAAGTTCCCTTCATTGTTCAAAGATGATACCCCGGGGTTAGCCTCTATATCAGTGCACATTTCTTTGCCTCCTAATCTGGTTACTATAATCATTAGAGTAACAAAATAATCTTTACACAGTCTTTTTCCCCCTGGGAGCCAGAAGAATTCAAGTTAATAGTTTTCATTATTTCCCTTTCCATGAACTAGATTAAACCAATGCCTCCTTCGCATAGACCGCACCAGTTCGTGAGCCCCCCTCTTGATCACTTGAGACCCCGTCTCGGTCACTTACTACCTTGTCAATTGAGTTTCTACTCCTGACCTACTTATGTTTCCACTATGGAATGATGGTATTCCATCTTTAGAGATCCTAATTTTCTTTCCCTTCCACTTCCAAAATAGATAATTGGTTAGGCACCATAGTTGGCTTTGTAGACATGAAAATATGGGGTATTTGTCGGCACAAGCACACTGGTCCAGTCACATTAGAGAAATGCGTGTCTTTTAGCTCCTTAATTTCAGCAAGAGAATTGAAACCACCAAGATCATAGGGTTGTTCGATATGTGGATGTGATTTCCTGATGGAGTGGAAAATAATTTCTTGATTGGTTGATTTATCTGGGTTTTTTTCTCTTATGTGTATCCCTTAATCAAATAATTAGGTAGATCAAATAATATCTTGGAAGATCATTCATGTGTAATCTTGAAAGTTCAAATATTAGTTCATGTAGTGGAAAGAATTTCATAATTTAGTACCAAATATTATAAACCATGAATTAAAAAAGCATATATGATGTTTGTGAGCTAGTACCAAGTGTATTAGTGTGACGATTCAATATATATTGTAATAATTTCATGATGTAAATTGAGATAAAAGAATTTCATTCATGAATTGTGAAAGGGATAGTTGGAAATGCATCTGTAGTTCATAATGGGATAATCAAGATTGAGAGGGTGATTTATATGAAGGAATGATTTTGTAAGGATGTTGTTTGAAGGGAAACTCTTGAAATAAAATATATGAATGAATTATATGTGAAGTAGATTTCACATGTAAAATAATACTTCATATTTATGATGTACGAAAATAATCATGTTACACCTGTGTCAGTTTGAACTAATTAAGAGTTTGTATAGATCATTAAAAGATTCTTCTAGAGGAGTAGTGTATTCACATTATTTAATAGAATAGTGATTTCTCATGTGTGATAGTTTTTAAATTAGGGGGAATAGTTAGTCTTCTCAAAACAATATAAACTACTATACTCATTTGGGATTCGTATACATTGGAACATTTCCTTTTTATACTCCTTGGATTATCATCATTCGTGTGAAGTACGTAAAAATAGTTAATTCTATAGTATTATTTTCTTTTTATAATATATTATTGGGAGAAAAATAGATAATATTATGTTTTTTATGAAAAATGCATCATTTATAAGAATTATTTTATTCTGGAATACCCTAATTCACCTCCACATCCCCAGGGTATTTATCTTTTGGGGGATAATGCATAGATAGAACATTGTGTGATTTACCCGAGGTTTATAGCATGTTACATGAATTAACATGTATTGGGATGTATAATTATTTGTGAATTAATTGAACAAGATATTGGGATATGGATCATTTTTTAGGTACATTTATGAATAACATGTTATTTTTTATTGTTATTTTATATTTGATTATATCAGACTTCATGGTTGGTTCATTCACTCAAAAGTCACGTATGACCTACTTGGTTTTAGGATAGATGGGTTTCATTGGTGTTCATCATTGAAAACATACTGAGTTGTTATATTAACCCCTTACATGCCCATCTTAGTGTATGTGTAAATATTGGTGCATTGGATTTTAAGTTACAAGAAACATTGCTTCATTAAAATGGATAGATTATTGAAGGATTCCTTGTAGACACTATTGTAGGTTCTGTTTTAATGGTTTGGTTTTTAATTTCTATGGGGCGGTATTGCATTTTCATTCATATTTTTATTATTGATGGATGTATTTTCATATTCATTTAAATTCATTGGTTCTATTCTATATCAATTTCATAGGTATTAATAGGTTAAAAGTATTTAGTTGATATATTATTCCCCATAATGTATGTTGGTTGATGTGTTTTATTATCAATTCATTTGTGGATGGGGGATGGTTTCAAAGGTATTGAAATAGACTAATTTTTCACGAGGTTAAGATTATTTGGTTGGGTTGGGTCAGTAAGGTTATTGATAAATGAGTTGTGTTATGAATTAATGTGTATATTTATTTTCATGTATTATGTTGATATTTTGGATATGTTATTAAATGAATTGGTTTAAAACTATATATCAGGCTAATGCATTAGGAAATTAATTATATTTGTAAATAGTATATATTTGGAACTAATTATAATATCATTTCATATCGGGTAGTCTTTTAATATATATTCTTTGACCACATTTTCATGGTGTAAATATATCATGTATTATTTATATATCATGTTTATAAATGATAGTTTTCTAATTTTATGATTTCATCATTCTCTAAATAATTTAATATTGAAGGATCTTCCTCATCACACTACCATAAGAATACAATACCCTTCCTAATCTCCATAACTCACTATATTCATTATATAAAATATATAGTTAAATTACTACCTAAAGTTATATTAGTATACCACTATATTCAAAAGTTTGTTTTGGGGTCATCATAGGTTGTACCAAAGATTTTTTTTGAATTATAAAGTAAGTAAGCATAATAAAACTTTTAATACTATAAAATTAGTTTATATATGGTTAAAATTTCACCTCTAACTCGATTTATAATGATCATTATTAAATTATTTAATTACCTTATCCTCATTAATTTTTTCAGTATATAATATGATTACTGGATGTATATGTTTGGATAGTTATAATAAGAATGGTGGAAAATTTTTCTTAATTTTTATCCTAATGTTCAACTAAATATCACGGGTTTCATAGTATAAAATATCATAATTATACTAAAAAATGATGTAGGTTATTTCTAATTACAATTAATAGATAGAAAAAACTACTTCATCACATCATGACCCTTCTCCAATTAATAAATCCATAATAAAGTGTCATTTATCATTTAGTAGATTTATAAATCCACTGGGGGCTTAATGGTGGGTATCCAATATAGAGAATATATTTATTGTGATAAAATGTTCTCAATAAAAGAAGTTTGTTTATATATTTTATCTTTTTAAGAAGAAAGTGGGTAAATTATAGGAGCATAAAAATAATACCATTATTAATGTGGAATTATAATTTCTACTATGGAGAAATTTTAATAATTTTATTCCCTAAAAAAATTTATACAATATTTTGATTTTGAACATTGAAAATTAAGATTGAATGTAAATTCCTTGAGTAAAAAAGTAATTAAAAATTTATCAAGGAATTTGAGGCTAAGAAATACTCTCATGTTAATATATTTATCTATATTTTTTATTTATCTAGAGCATAACTTTGATATACATAATAAACGACTAGATATATGTCATAATAATTCATTAGTTATCATGTATTTTGAAATCTATAAAAACCATATTATGTGGAAGGAAAGCTGAAATTGGATTCTAATATTTCTAATTATCTGAATGGGTATTTCATAAAAATTTGAAATTTTACCATTATGATAGTAGATCATATAGTAAATATACATATAATGGAAAGGTGTAATATCTAACCTATTATAAATAAAAAATGAATCATTATATAAATTATCTAAAAATAATAAGAAGATTAATCAAAATGATAAAGAGTAGATATCCATCTTAATATTTTTTGTGAGGATAGAAACAAGGACTATAAAGTGTTTTTTTTTAAATTGAGAAGACTAAAAGATGGTTTTAAAAGATATTGACTCTTTTGTAATGATTTTTTCCTAATTAGGTTATGAATTATTCAAATTAATTTCCATAATCAAGGATTTTGGATGGGAATCATCATCCTCGATCAATAAATCCTCAGTGAAAATCATTCTTTTATTATACAATGATAATTAATTCAAAAAATTCCCCTAATAATTTCATAAGTATTATATCTATATTCTCATATAGATAATATTTAACATATAATTATTTATTAACATATTTATTTATATCATTAAATTTCATGGTGTATATGAATTCTCTACAACATTTATTAGAGGTTAATTTGTCACTGAATAAACAAAATGATTTAATTGTATACATGAAGGTATTGAAATTGTGACTTGTCACTATTTTTGGGAATATCTTACAATACTAATTATTGGTTCTTAACATAGTGTAATTTGATGAAATTTATTTTGTTTGGATTGGTTTTCATCTAATAGGACTATGATAAAATTTATAGAATAATGATGTAATATTTATCTTGTTTAGATAAACCATATTAATATACCCTTATAGGTGGATGAATGAAAATCCTTCTTTAATATATTCTTATGATATATAAATTTATTTAATGGATGATTAGTATGGATTCCTACAAAAAAATGGAGTAAAAGTAAATAATAAATATCTATGATGTACTAATTCTGTAAGAGTTTGTTCATATATTTGTAAATAGAGGTTCCAGACCTCCCATGGACCTGGAAGTAGAGTTTTGCATTTTCGTCATCCTAATATCTCATTACATATAAAAGGATACATGTAAAGTAGAGTTACTTATGATACAAATTCAAAATAAGTTATTGTAAAATATTCTTGGAAACGGATTAATACTTACAAAGGTATAACATTGGGGTTCTCTAGTACCCTTTTAAATAATAAATTTTAAACAATGAGATTATTTATTGATCACCAATATCTAAATACGATTAAGTGTAAATACAATTTTCCAATATTTTAATATCTATTTAATTTTTATTATTTTTATAATATTGGTCATGGATATTTAAATCCTAAGTCAAATATAAAAAATAAAGTACCATACAGATAGAATTTTTAACCAGACATTAGCACTATAAATTTTTTATGATTCAATTTTGATTTTTAATGTTACAATAGTGATCATTGATTTTATAATTTTTTTTGAATTATCCCATAAAAATTGATAGTCTTATTATATGAAATTATTGGGTATAAGTTTTTGGTTCCAGAGTTGATACAAGTTAAAATTGAAAAGGTAAGAGAATTTTCATGGCATATCATAGCCTATCAGAGTATGAAGATGCTATATAGAAAAAATTCAATCTACATTTTTATTTTAATGTTAGTGATCAAGTTTTTTTAAGAAAATATAATTTAAAAAACATTAGGATATTTATAAATTAATGTATGTTTTCCATGGGGTATATTCATCCCTTTGAAATATTAAAGTGAATATAAATAAAAAAAATCATTTGGCCCTTCCACTTGACTATTTTTTGAGTTCACGATGTCTTCAATGTATTAATATTTATGAAAAATATATTCATCACATCATATAAACTCAATAGTTAAGGAGTCAAAATAGATCATAATGAATCATATTAGTGAAAAATTGATAAAATTATTTATTTTAGGGATAAACTGTTTCAAAATTTATTTAATTGGCAGGTGAATGTTTATTAAATAATCCATAAGTATTAATACGAAATATTTTATACTCATTAATATAATTATAAAATATAACTTTATTTATTAAGATAATTTAAATTTTTTTGAAGGCTTCAAGGTGAAATTTCATTATAGGGGTAGAATGTACGTCACAAATAATATATATATATATATATAAATATTTATATCATTTATATTTTTTCAAAAAAAGTACATATGTATAGAGAGTGACTATAAATAAATTAATAAATAAAATGGAATAAAAAATATTATTTATGATATAATGATATAATAATAGTTTTACATTAATCATAAATTATAGAAATTATATTAGGTAATAGGTATAAATTAATATTTTGACTATAAGATAAAATTTTCTTTGTTTTTATCCTCTAAAAACATAATTTCAATATGAAACATAGTCTATTGGGAAATTCATTTGATCCATGGAATATAAATTTTATAGAGATGTGAAAAAATTGATATAATTGTAAATTGGAAAGGAAAAATATATAGAGATATATGAGGATAATATAATCATTATATGATCATTTTAAAGATAAAAATTATATATTACATAAATTTTAGTAACATAAATTTTATAAATTTGATGTTTTAAGTGATGTCTATAAATGAGGTTAATGTAATTGTTGGGATTTTTCATATAAAAGGAATCACATCATTATGTTTTAGAAGCATCCACTTTAAAGAAAATATATATGATCATGGGGAGAAGGTATCATCAGTATGAATTTCCCTAGAACAATCGCAATTCAAAAACTAATAAAGTGAATCTGAAAAAAAAAATCCTATGATAGAAATTAAATATCATGTATATCATTATATTTTCCATGATTATCAGACCACTCTATAATGGTATACAAAATATCAAACTTACAACTCGGTAATTTTCAAATGTAATCAAGGCATGTGTATCTACAAGATAGGGTGGTAAGGATGTGTAATTTATTTTAATAATGAAAAAATTTCCACCTAGTCACCTTAATTTAATATCATGTGACACACATAAATAAATGAAAAAATAAATTTATTAAATATTTAATTTATTAAAAAATGTATACATTTGGAATTAGAATATTGAATTTTTTTGAGGTGAAATATATATTTTTTTTGTAAAAAAATGAAACATGATAATAATTAAAATATCAATTGTCGTCTAATATGGAATATATAATAATTTTTATATATGAACATATAAATAATTTTTTATATTAGTTCTCTTATGATACTCTATGAACTTATCTCTATGTTGGAGAACTATAGGGTCTTTTAGAGTTCTAAGGGGTAGAGTGGGGTACTAAATAAAATGGAATTTTAATTTATTCAATTTTTCCCATGTGATTCCACTAACCACACTAAAAAAATACCCACCATTACTCTCATTATTCTATATAAAAATTTGGAGTTTTTACTTTTTATTTTACTTAAATCCCCTACCACTTAGTATCCTCATTTATTTGGACTAATTTTTAAGGCTTTTAGAATTGTTACATAACCTTTATAGAAAAATCATGGTAAGGGTTCTCTTATCATCTCTCTATATCTATATAAATATTCCTGTAATACTTTAGAATTAAATAATTTTATATTTCTAATTAAAATTTAATTATATATTTATATCTGTTTTAATTTATTTCATTTCATATAATATTCATAATAATGGTTTTATTGCATTTCATAAAATAACTTCCATGGGTTTATAAATTTAAAATATAATTTATAATCCATTTTTTAAAACCATTTTTTATAAATACCTATGGAAGTCATGTTTTTGGGTTATTATGGATATTTTATTTCTAAAAAATGGGATATATTAAAGGTTGGATAATATATATTTGAATCGCACATTATCATGTCCTTTGGGACTACTACTTTTTTTTGAACAAGTAAAAATTCTGTATCAAATTCACCCATCATGGGAGTTATTTAATTAAGAGCTTTGTATCCATAATGATAATTAACAATATGGGTTTTAAACTCTGAAGTTTGTAGTTTATTTATACATATATTTATTTTTATTTAATTATATTACTACATTATAAAGAAGTATGCATTCATAAGGATATTTTATTCAATTATCCTTAATTTCAAAAGAGTGATAAATGATACCCTTTGAACGACTACCCTTTGAATGGATACCCTTTGAACAGATACCCAATAATATTATTATATTCAATCATTATTTTATTCATCATATATACCCCCATTAATTAAAGTCTGATATCCTATATATGATACCACCCATTGATTGGGTATTTCTATAAACAAAAACACAACTCCCATTCTCCTTGATTTCCTATGAATATTGATTATATCTGATTAATGAATAAATTCATTCATTTTTATATATTTATTTATTTATAATTATTTTATTAAGATTTTTGACATCTTTTTATATATGTGGGTGATAATTTTTAAATCTTTTTGATATAGTGAGTGATATTTCTATTCAATTTGTACCATGATTGATTATTGTTTCATCATTTAATTGGTATCTATCTCATAGTATTTCATTATGAGATCATAATTAAGTGGGTAATATTATTATAATATTTCTTTGACCAAATATTTATTAGATTATATTGTATTATTTTTAGAATAACAGAAGTTCCAATTAGAAATTTTTTTATTTTTATTTTATAATTTTCATTGGTAAAATTATTGGTATATTCAAATGAATTAAGGATTTATTTGAATATTAGAAGAAGTTTGGTAAAGAAATATTATTATTTGGGCTTTATCACAATTATGTTAAAAAAATTATTTTCCCTTTAATAATGTATCAGATTAAGAAATGGATTTCCCCATTCAAACTGGGATGACATGTTTTATTGGGGTTTTCATTTGGTGTTTTTTTATATAGTTGAATTTTTTTTGTTTATCATTTCTATAACAAAGTAGAACTATAAAATTATATATGTAAAGAAATCAAATTGTGTCTCTAAACACATTGTTATAAGATTATAAATATCTTATCTAAAAATTATATTTATTTCATATTATATAAAAATGAGGTTGATATGAATGGATAATTATTCTAGATATTGGAAGTGGGTTTAATGGAAAAAGGAATGCTTCTTTAATTTTGACCTCAATCAAAATCTGTAACTAATTTTTTCTTTAAAGGATGAAAAAAAATTTAAACATTGATTCCTGAACTCTACATTATGTCAATGATAATATTTCAATGAGTTTAACATGTGAGCATACGGTTTTTGAGGACTTAGAATACAATTTGTGGGATATTTTAAAGGGAAGGCTTATATAAATTTATTAAAAAGTTAAATAAACTTTTAATCATTTTGAATAATCTGTTCTAACATATTTCAAATTAAAATTCTCAAAAAGATAAATTTAATGAAACCAACAATGTAATGTTCATAATAATAAAATGAATATAATATAAGAATATATTATTTTCTAATTATAACTTCTCTCTAAATTTTAAAGGCCTTAACATTATATTTATGAGAAATAATAACAATTTTATTATTTTTATATTAGGAAAAAGATGATATGTAATTTTTTGGTAATATAAGACATGTTTTTCATTCTTTTAATCCAAATTTTATAGAGAATGAAAATGGGAATAACGGATTCTAATGGCCTAGGCATGTGACTAAACCCATTCTATCTTTAATTGGATGGTCTGAAATGGTACATGATTCCCTTCTATTTTTGTAGAGTTAGTCAAACGTATATATGTCACAAGAATTTTGATCTATATGAATAAATAGCTAATGAGGGATTCAATGGGAGTTGATTAGTTTAACTATGAAATATGCTTATGGTTTTTTAATCAACTAGTCATTTGAATAAATTAGTAGATTTTGATATAGAGTGTTAATATGACTTAAAAACTAAATATTTATTACAATGGTACACCAACATTGAATGAAATTTGAGGAAGCACATATAATCATAGATGGGTGCTAATTTCAATAATGAAATTTATTTCCATCACATTGACCTCATATACCAAATAAATTTATTTTTGATACATTTTCACGATTTTTGGTAGTTCAATATGTATATTATACATTATATAATTCTCAAAAAATAATTTTTACATAAAAATATATATATTAAATGAAATATTATTTATATTGATGTATAATATGTTTATTTATAATTTTACTTATCTTAGAGATGATATAGTCCACTCATGATGACATATGGGATATCCCTTGAATATTTCATGAATTATCATGATTATGATGTTGAATTTTTTAATAATGATTTGGACTTATGTATATGATGATACATGCTCTATAAAATCTCATGGACATAATGTGGGTATTAATTTAACAAAATCAAGAACTTTGGTAGGGTAATGTGTTATGTTTTGAGAATATACTGTGATCCCATCATTGGACACAATCTATGAAAATTTTACAATTTTGATGATGTACCTAAGTTATTGTTAAATTTTATCACCCATATCTCAAGAATCATGCTTATAATAGTCATAAATGTTCTTCCCTAGATTTTTATTTTTTATATCTTATAGATTGATACATTGAGAAAGGTAAATTATATTATGTTACAATTATGTGATTAAATCTAGTTATAATGTATATAAATATAACACATTTTTTATTTCTATGGGAGTTATAGAGAAATTTTAACATGAACACATCATGTAACATGAAAATCATTCACATGGTTGGAGAGTGAGTTTCTTATAAATTTAGGGAGGTTTGTGGTAATATATCTATGTATTACTCTAATATTATAATTGTTACCCCTATCTTAGTAACCATAGTCCAAATTAAGTAATTACACTAATTATTTCTTTTCATGATGGCCTTTAGTGGGATATAAAATGTGGGGGCCTTATATATTATGACACTATAAAGTTTCTAAGATATTTAAATATATAAACATTTTTATTTTGGGACTATAATTATTATGTTCTCTAGGTATATTAAATAAAAAATGGGTTTTGTTTGTTTGTTTGGTGTAAGCACTTTATATTTTTCATTGTTAGTTTTTATGTTAATATTAAGCATGGATCATTTCCTAGGATAACTATACTGAGTATTATTACTCACGATTTAATTTACACTTGCGTCTCTTCACTCATGTTTCATTTTTAATCATATGTTTGGTCTAGGAGGTATGATGGTATGTTCATAGATTAGAAGTAGAAATATTTTGGTCTTTAAAGAGAATACACTTAGTGTCTCTTATTTTAATCATTGAAATATACTTTTTATTGGATATTAAATTATTTAATTTATGGGTGGTATGTTACATTCATTCATTAATAAATTCATTATAAGTTTGATTTTATAATTTTTCCTACACGATTGGATTTATGGTTAACAAAACACTAATTCTTTAGCATGGTAGTCAGAACATTATTAATTATGGATACCTTAGTTCCAGTTATTATCCTACAAACTAGTTGATATGGGAATAATTAGTTTATTCACTAATGTATTGAGATGTGATAGTTTGTTATTAATGATTTAGGTTGGAGTTTTTTACTATGAACTTGGTTATATTTTTTGGGATAATTTAAAGTGATGATACCAATGAGACATTGAATTGTTTAGTTATAATGGTATGTATTAGTAGATGATGTAGAAGAGAAATATAATCCAGTTATAGACTTTCATTGAAAACTATTCAATCGATAAGCCATAGTCTATAATTAATTTGGTATATTTAAAGAAATCTTGAATTATGTAGATTAAGATCATGATTTTTTTAGTGTATTATATGTAAAAATAGTTTACCTGGGGAGGATATTGGGAAAATATATTTTTTACATATCATATGAATTGATCATGAACCATAATGTCTAAAATCTAATACTTATATAGTTATAGGTATGTTTTCACAAAGATTGAGAGTTGTACTTGATGAAACTAAGAAAGTGCATGAAGAAACTGTGGATAAAGGTAAGAGAGATAATTTTTATTTGTATTAGTCATCTGAGGCTAATTTGGAGAGAGATAAGGATGAGATGTAGTAAAAACACAAGGATGTGACATGAGGATAAAATATTGATACCAATGGTGGGAAAACATGGGTCGTATCTCATACCCGATTCTAGTGATAATATATTTTGAGGTCCTCGGGTGGAGGCTTTGATAATATTTCAAGGTGATGGATAGAGGAGGTGGATATTTTTCAGTAAATATTACACATATTAGTAGATTATCATGTTATATTATCTATTATCATTATTCATGGAGTAATTCCTTAGTGGTAGTTTTAGTTTATGTATATTTTAGATTTGATATTAACTTTGGATAATTTTCTTACTTTTCCCTTGATATCTATTTCATATACACATTATATGTAATTAAAACCAAACAAATTGTGTTATATTGTGGAAATAATACACTCTATGTGAAATTATATCTCTCTTTACTTGATTGATCCATTATTCAGTAGATATTGTGGGGAATAAGGATCCACGAGATAGAGATAGTAAATAAGAGGAGAGTTTTAAATGATTTAGTGGTGGAGGATATAAAATGAAATGATATTATAATATGAGTCCTGGAATATCTTATTTAAGAATTATGTTATATAGGGGTAAATGAGGTTATATATATTATACTCATCTTAATTTTTGTACATCAAACGCATTAAGAGTATGTAGTTTTCATCATTTAGGAGGATCAGCTCTATGATATGTACTAATGAGTTATATATGTGGTGGTTTGGGGAATTGACGGTTTGAGTGTCCTATAGAAAAATTAGGACAACTATGATCTACTTAATGTGAACTAGTGGATGAACTACTAAGAGAAGTAAGTCCTTTTGGGAATCAGTCATATATAGTTATTGATGATGGTGGGAAATGTTTCAAAGGATGGATGTTGTAGGTTGTTTATAGTGTAGGTCCATGTTTTAGTGCTTCTCATATACCTATACAATCAAGAGACCAATTATAGTGATCTAGTATACCTAATGTTCAGTGTGAAGTAATTTGGGTGGACATTTAGGTAGACTAGTAGTGGACAGGAAAATCGAGGTTAGCTATTCATAGAAGAGTTGTCAATGATTGAGGGGGTTACTAAACACTATGTAATTTAAGGTATTAATAACATATTTTTTACTTTTGATTTGATTTTAATAGATAATAATTATTCTCATTCATTTATTATTATAAGTGTCACTAGGGAATTTTAACTTCCTATGATGAGACGAGAGTGAGCACTAATGTTTTCACAATAATTGGTGGGATTCAGGATCTGTTAAGTATTTTCTTGGAATTTATTTTTAGTAATTGGAAATGAAAATAAAGTGTAAAACCCTATATTTTTAAACATCTTAACCAGTGATGTTCTTATTTAAATTAATTAGAAACTAATATATTTTGTTTTTTATTTTAAATGATTAATCAATTATATTAGTCATAATATAGAGAAACATATATTGGTGGTAACAAAGATCATTAGTCATATATATTTCATCATGGAAAAAAAGTCATCAATACTTTGATGAATAAAATTTATTTATATTAGTAACATAAAAATTCCATGGAATATCAAGATATGTTGATAGTATTTGTTTATGTTTTCAATAATGATGTCATTAGGTTACAACCTTGGTGATAATTTAATTTTAGTATAGATAACATTTTTTGAGTGGGGACTATTTCTATGGAACATTAAAAGATACCCTCAAATCACCATTAAAATTTAATAATGTAGGTAGATGATTTATTACATAAGGGATTTATTAAATTGTGAATATCATTATACTTCACTTTGGTCTTGTTTGAGAATAAGTTTAGTTAGATATTTAAATAATGCAATAATAATAACATGTTAATTCAGGTAATAGTAAAAATAAGTATCTAATACCAAATTTCAAGTATGAATTTTTATATGTGATTAGACTATCACTAATTATTTATTCAATAAGAAGATTTTTTAATATGGGATTTATATATATCTATTTATATTTTGAGTTGTATGTAATGAATATTAGGTTGAAGAATACCCTGATGATATTTATGATATTTTTTGATATATTAGGTTTTCTACACATGGTTTGGTTCACTATGGAATTTATCAATGATATCACTATTTACATATAGACATAATAGGATCACACTGAGAATTAATGGGTTTCGTTGGATACATTTCTGTAAGATAATTCATATCAGAACATATCAATCTATTATGTTTGGATTCAAAAGTTCTAATTCCTTTGTCGTGTAATATCTATGTCTTGAGTAATTACTAATTATATGAAGGTGTAGGGAGATATATCATGGGATCCACCTATTAATTTTTCTCAAGGTCAAAACATTCACAAGGATTATATGATATATCATTTCTTTTCGCTATAATTTATCTTCATTACAGGCTCTTTTTCTACTTTTATAAATAAGAGGTAAGTTTAACTTTAGTCATTGTAGTGTCAAGTGACCTTAAATCTTCTTAAGAAGAATTTTATTAGTTCACTGATTCTCATATTTACATAGTAGGGGACACTATATGAGGTGGATTATGATTCTCTTCATTTAAGAATTGGTTTTATATTAATTTAGAGTCACATGGTTATTTTATATGAATAAATATGTTAGTAGGATCATGAATATAATTTTACAACACATTAATTAGACTTGGTATGTGTATTTTATTCTTTATACTCATAGAGACAATACTATCTCAAAAAAAATATTATTGTTCATCAATACTTGGAGATTGTGTCATATATTTTATCACAGGCATATGAACCTATAATAGCATTATTGGTTGCAGTTATAATAAAACTTTGATTTTGTTATTATATACACCCCAAGTATGGGTAATGAATTAATTGTTGTATTGAGTATGAATTCATGTTCATTAATAAATGTAGTGGCCTGGGAGGATTGGAATGTTATAGAGAATTTGATAATTTTACATCTTTTCCTTGGAGATATGGATAAAATATAATCTTTTATATGATAATAGTGACTTCCACTTTATTTCAATTTATTATCGATCCATAGATATAATATCCTGATAGTATGGTTTTCTAGAGTTTATTATTCACATGGAATCATTTTACTTTTGTATTAAAGTAGGATACCACTATATTTTATTTCAAGAGTAGTTTTTTATTCTTTAAGAGTTGAAAAAAGAGTATTTTTTAAAGTTCCACGACTACACAATGGTATTTCATCCTAGAATATGAAATTTTTAAAGAACATGTTTCTATGGTTAGATTTTTTTTAAATGTGTTTATTAACATATGAATTGTTTTTAAGGATAGTTTTTTTTGTATTCTGTAATAAGTAGGCACAAACCATAGTGTAATGAAAAATACAATATCAAAATTATTAAGATAGTATGGAACGAAATAAATTAAATAAATTTTGGGTTTGAGTGTTTTTTCTGTATCATAAGAGTATTTGAATTTTTTATATTCAATGTTCTATGTTTCACCATACTTCTTGACTTTGAACATGCTTTAATTGAAAATGGGGTTAAAAAATGTGACATCCTAAGCTAGCCATGGGAGTGAGGCTCAACCGACAAGAGTTTGTGTCCTTGATAAACTGATCATGGTCTAATAGGCGAAGGTAGAGAACTATAATAGGTTGGTTTGAGTATATGAGGGTCATGGAACAAGGAGGAATCATAGAATAAAGCTTCAATGTGAGGAAGTACGATGGACCTGCCAGGCAGGGTGACCCTAAGGGCCTTGATTAGAATGCTATTGGAGAGTCTATGATAATAAAATATAATCCCACCCTAATGAATATTTTCAGTGGGATTTTTGAATTACATGTCATAGAACAAGTTATGATTCTACATCTCAAGGAGAATAATAAGAATATTACAGTCATATTTGATGTTTTGGGATCTCTACATACTAGAAAAAGACAATTCCATGATCTAGTTAAGATGAATAAAGATCCTTTTATTGGTGAGTTTACTAGGATATGGAGATTATAATTTTGGTATATTGAATAAATATCATGTTATTTAGTTTAAATTCTTATTCACAAATGATTATTTCTACACATCCCAGCCTACATGAAAGCTAAAATTAGTGAAGGTATAAACTACCTCATTATGCTGTAAAGGGGTGTGTTCATTAGGATATATGGTTTAAAAATTATTAAAATATAAATAATTATGTTGTTATACATTATAAGATTTTTGGATATATATAATTTTGATGCGTAGATGAAAATAAATAACACATAAAATATAAGGGGAGATCATTGGATATTAGAGAGATTAGTGTATCATTGAATATCTATATTGTAAAATATAAGTGTGTGAGGTGATATTACATTGAATATCTAGAATGATAAAAGGATTGTTTATTGTGAAATAATTGAGGACCTAAAATTTTAAGGACAAATGTATCATGGAGAACACCCTTGATGTTTGGGTTTATAACATTCATTGAAATCTATAAAATAAACCAATCAGTCAAATTCAACATTGTGACCCTCTTGATAGTATTACATAGAAGAGAGGAATAGGTTATGTTAATTTTTTGAGTATTTATATCTTCCAAATTTTATTAAATAATTGAATATTAAAGTAGTGGTTAATTAGTAATATCAACACATCACTAATATATTATCCTTAGAGTATCCTTTTATACATGAACCAAGTAAAAAAATCTCTACAGCTCCTAAATTATTTTTCTTCTAGTTTTTATTTTGAAACCTCTTCCAGATATCTTTTTCAATGAAAAAACAAGATTCAATTTGGTTCATTGGGAATAAAAAATTCATTTCTCCCAAATTAACCCCCTTCGCCCACTTAGGGTGTGTATTATGACTATGGTACAATAAGTGATATAAAAAACATTGGTTTTTTGTTCAATATTTTGAGAGATAACAGTGGTCATGGAGAATTTTTTTAGAATATAGGGACTTACCTTATCGGATGAATGAAACTATAAGAAATGGAATAATGGAATGAGATCCCATCTATGGTATCATAGATTGAGTTTCTTCTCAGATATAGTTCATGGAAAACAAGTAAGTGTTCCCACATGATGTTCTATGATTGAAGAACACAAAAGGATATTCAATTATGATTTCAAGGATCGTAATTAATTATCAAAATCATTTACCAAATATATGTATTTGATATTAATTTAATAATCAATAGATTAATGTATTTTGGATAGACATTATTATATAATTTATGCTTATTACAACATAAATTAGGAAAAAATGCATTTTTTAGAACATATTTAATGGTCTTAATATGAAATCTAATTAAAATAAATATAGTTTCTTTAATCATGTCGCTGATGTGTTGGGTTACATTAATGGACCTTTTCAAGATATCAAGGGTTCTTATTTAGTAAAGTTGTAACCTTCTATATATAATCCTAAAGTTTTAACACTATTATAGATGAATATTGGTGAGTTTTATCTTGATGGAATACAAAAAAAATTATTACATGTGAGATGTGGATGACACTAGATAGATCTATAAAACATTCAGTTAATGAATTAGCATTCAATTCTACTAAGATGTGGGAGGTTTTGGATGATGAAAATGAAGATTATGTATGGTATGATTTATTATCACTTACTTCATGAATTTTTAAATGAGAAAAATAATATTTGGGAGAAAGATAAATTTATGTTTTTTCAATTTTATAAAGTTTATGCATATCACTATTGAATTCCTAAAGAGAGTTTCTTATGGGGGTGGTGAGTGTGAATTATCACCTATATAGAAAAATAATTTTTTTATATGGAATTTCAAATCTATAAAATCATCTCAAATAAGTTTCAAATAAAATTTATTATTAGTAGAAAAGTATCATATATTGAGGAAGATCCATTAGAAGCTATTTAAAATGTTATTATTTTAGATGAAGTGGATTCAAATGATTACTTTGGTGGAGAAATCTGAAATTAAAATATAAGACAATGTTCAACTAGTGTGTGTTGTGAATATTCTAGTAGAGTTGGAAGTATTCATTAAAGAGAATGAATTATAGGGAAATGATAATTAAAAATTTTGTGTTTTTAAAAGGGTACTTCAAGATATGTTATTGATTTTGATGATAAATTTGATGTTATTGATTAAAATATGGAATATTCTAAGAATAATCTTATAAAATTTTAAGAATCATTTAATAAAGGGATCAATATGTAAGAATGGATTATAATCATTTATTATATTAATTTTTCAATCTAATATAATATCAAGAATATTAACTCTTTAATATGCATCTATGTTATTGAGATAAAATTTTGAATTAGAAATGTAATTATATGGTTTAATGAAAAAGATTTAGTTTTTTAATTTTTTTTGAAGAAGGTTTTAAAGAGATATAAAATCAATTCATAAGAAATTTTTAAGAAATAATGATTTATCAAAGAACAAATGGTATGGGTAAAATTGTACTAGTAATGACTTTCATACATCAAAAACAAAATCAAAATATTTGATGAATAAATAGCACAAGGTTAAGGGAAAAACTTTTTAACCAACAAGAGCTTATAAATAGACAATATTTTATTAAAATATAATGATATGTCAATATATGATAGTAATATAACATTTTCATTGATGAAATGATATATTTTTGGATTTATATCCCATATTATATCCTCTTCTAGATAAGATAAAATCTTCCTAAAAGTAGAATCTATTTGAAGATAGAAAAGGACACTTGAAAAATAATCTTGAAATATGGGAAAAAATTATTCTAATGGTTGCTATTTTAATTGTTCAATAAATTGACATAAGTCAATTTATCACAAACATAGAATAGGATGTTTTTATTTTCTAACATAAGGGAAATTAGACATAATAAATTACAATTAAATTATCTTTAATAAAAATATTTTTTCATTTGAAAATTAATAATCATAATTGATGAATTTCACTAAATATTTTGTAACAGTATAAAACAATCCCAGATCATTTTGGAATTTATTATAATTAAAGAGGAATGATTGTAAATTAATATTTGAATGAAATACCATTGAAATCATTAAATAATAAAAGAACCTATATTCTATAGGGTGAATGATTATCTTATATAAAAGGGAATGTGATATTTGATTTTCAAATTTGAAAGGTATATAATATGAAACAATATACTTTGTAAATGTTGTATCATTTTAGATAAAAGGACCTAGAAGGACCTAGAAGGAATTAGTTAGTTGGAGATGAGTTTAACAAAAATATTCACTCTATACCGATGGTTTATGGAAAAATTTGTTAAGTGTTAATAAAATTTTTGACAAAGTTTTATAAAAAATATTTATATATAAGGGAATAAGCATCAATGTTATGTCTTTGAATTATCTGATGAACGTGTGGAAAAAAAGTGAAAATTTTATTTAAGTTGATTACAATAAAAATAATTATATATTCATAGTGTAATAAGAAAATATATCTTTCAATCAAAGGAAATTCAACATAAATCAAAAATTCATGGAGGAATTTTCAAAATTTAGAGTAGTAATGGATATTAATAATTTAAATAAAGATCATGAAAAGATTTTTGATGCTTGTATATAAGGAATAGTGGGTTGAAATTCACATCCTTTACAAAAAAAATATCATTATATTTAATAAATATGATTCACATTGATGACTGGTGTACGATTAGAAAGCCTGGAACCTATGAGGATAGGTATTTTTTATTTATTTTGGATGATTATAGCTGGATGAGGTTGTCATATGATTACATTATTGAAGAAAAAAGTGAAGGAATGCACTGAAGGATTTCAAAGAAGAGAAGAAAATGAAACTTGAAGAAATATACAAAATTTATATTGAATTATATAACGTGATACAGATCCTATGAGGTATAAAATTATCTAAAAAATAATGGTATTAAATATTTGATTCCATTAATTAGAATCCATCAAAGGAATGGGGCTGTGAAGAGAATAAATATCATGGTCTATAGTATAAAAAATACATTATTTATTAAAAGTGACATCTCATATCATTATTAAATAGAGAAAGTTAAAGTATTTTTTTATACTTAGAATAGATTATTACATAGGATATAAGTATATAAGAATCCAAATAAAATGTTATTGGTAAGGAAAACATCATTGACGAATCTTAGTGAATTTAGAAGAAAGTGTTTTATTTGAAATAAAGAAGTAAACCATGAAAAATATGGTGATGTAGAAGATAATGGTATATTCAGTTGTTCAATAATGATTAAGGCCAAATAGTGTTTAAATAATAGGTTATACATAAATATTTATAGTATAAATGTAAGAGTTAATGAGAATTAATCCAAATAAAATTTTTTGAATTTTTTTTCTTGGATAAATGTTTAAAGACAATGAAGAAAAAAAATATAGATATTGGTGGTTAAAAAAATATTTATATTGAAGATGATTTTGAGATTAAATTTTTATAATCCGAAAGGGAATGTGTGATTCAACATTAAAATCAATCATGAATCAAAATTATACATGTTGATCCAATAAATATCAATGGATAAAAATATGCTCTGACACAGACATAGAAAATTAAGTGATTAGATTACATTACTTTATTATCCAATATAAAACCCAATTCAATTAAATAATTAAAAAGATATGATTCATGGGTGAAATAAATAAATTTATAATTTTATTTAATTAATAAAAATAGATCATGGATATTTTATTAAAGACAATTGATGAAAAAAATAATTATTGTAAAATGGGTATTCAAGAACCATCGAGAGAAAAATAAAAAGGTTTTCAAAAATAAATGAACTTTAGTTTTAAAGGGTTATTCTAAAATTGAATAAATTGATATCAAAGACAATTTTTCACAATCATAAATAATTGAGTATATTAGAATATTTCTATTCATTGAAATCCAATGAAATACATTTAGATTTATGTAAATACAAAATTTATAAATATAATTTTTAATAAAGTGATATATATTAAAAAAACAAATTTGTTTTGTTATTCTAAATGATAATACTAAAGTTTATAAGTTAAAAAATTTGTTCTAATGCCAAATGAAACTACTCCATTCATTGTATGAATGGTTGTATAATTGTTTAAGAAATCGGGATTTCAAGATAGGAGAACACAACCAATATATAAAAATTTTATAGTAGGACCCATTCATGGTGTTGTTATATATAATAAAAAAGATATTAAATGGTAAAAATTAAATTTGATTGATGTTCAGAGTTTGAAATGGAAATAATCAGATATTTGACATCTTTTATAGGGATGCCAGTTCATCAAGGTGAAGAAAATACATTTTTTAGTTAAAATATTCAAATTGATTATGAAAGAAATTATAATTATAGTATTTTAATCCTATTTCAACTCTGATAGAAATTTGAAAAAATACAAGGCAAGCCTAAAGATATTGTGGGAGTAAACCCAACTTTATAAAGGTGAATCATTAATAGTTTAATCTATATTATTGTTCCCATGATAGATATTTTATATTGTTCATGGTTTAAAGAAAGGTTTCATATTTTTCCTATGAAATATAATCTCATAGAAGTGATATAAATAATATGGTATGTTTATTGAAAATTACATTATGTATTATTGTTTATATTTATAAAGAATATGTATTTTTTCATATTAATATGGTGACTAGTTTGGTTTTATTTTAGATTTAAAATATATAAGTGGAGGCACTATATACATTGTGAACAATTATGTTTTATAGAAAAGGATGAAATAGGATTGTTTTTATTTATTAACAATATTGGTGGAATATAATATAGTCACCAAAAAATGTACATAGATTATATAGATGAATCAAAAAATGTAATATATTGGTGAAGTTTTAATTCAACTAATGTTGGTTAAATGAAAATAAATTAATATTACATTGTTTAAAAATCTAACTGTGTACCCACGCATGAGGAACATCATGATTTGATATCATTTTATAAAATAAAAAAATGAGAAAAATATTTTGAAGCTATAATTTTCTAGAACATGAAAACATATGGATATAATTTCTAAAATCTTTTGGAGTGTCATGTGTTTAAGAGGCATAGGTTGAAACTCAAAGTTCAACAAGAATCCTAAAACTAAAGAGTTTTAAATTTATCCACTCCCCATTGAATGTAACTATATATTTGGATATGTTTTATGCATGCATGTTTATATATGGTATTGGAAGTAGAATAAATTGGGGATATTATCTATAGGGTGTAGAATTAAAGTATAATTTCTTTTATGAAATATAGAATGAATTTATCCATTTAGAAAATTATCATATTTCATACACCAATAATTGTCTTATATTAAATTAGATATTACTTTAATTTTACTTAATAAGATTTTTAATGGTCTTGTTTCAATGTATTTTCATATCATATTTTGAACTGTAGTGAAATAACACATTTAATTTTAATGTAAATGTGGAGGAAACATGAAGGTATAAAGGAATTATGATGAATGAAAAATAGGGTATAGGAAATTATAATTGTAAGAGGGTATTTAAAATATGGTGGAGGATAGATGATAATGGATGGTCCATATCAAAATCCCAAGGGGGTACATCTGCATCCATTAGGGGATAAGGTTGTAATTTATCTCAAATTTTATCTCAAATTTTTTCTCATGTTTTATTTTTCATTAGGGGAGGTTGTTCTATATTATAGAACAAGAATGCATGATCTAAAGTACAATTCAGAAGGCTACACCATAACTATTTATGTAGTCCCCAAAACATTTCAATGTCCTAAAATTATCATAGGAGTGTTCTTTTGGTTGGTAAGAGTCTTTTACATTATTATATTTGGAGATCTGTGTTTCACAAAACCACAAACCTCAGACCAAACAATAATGGTAAATGGAGTTAAAAAATGATCCAGTATAATAGAACTATAGTTATGATCAATTAACACCATGAGTTAGTGTATATTTTCAACCACAATCATTATATGATTGAAGGAGGAGAGCTATAATGGTTTAGTGATAGCATGTGAGGACCATAGAATAGAGAGTCATTTTGGAATAGAACTACCGTGTGGGATGGAAGAATTGAGATATCAGGTGGGGTTACCCTAATGAATTTTAATATTGTACTAATGGAGTGTCTTATATAATAAACTTTCATACATTCCCAATTAATGTTTTATGTGGAATTTATTAAATATATACAATGTCGTAAGACAAGATCCAAGATCACAAGAGGAAGACTAAGGAAACTTTGGTCGAACTGGATGTTTTTGGGGAATCCATATAATATGGAAAGACTATATTTTACTATAGTTGGAATGGATGAAGAACCATTTTATAGTTAATTAACTGCAATGTGTATATGGAAATTTTTTTTGTACAAAAAAATCCTAGAAATTTGGGTCTATAGGGTTCTGAACCATGCCATATTCTATAACATTCATGGAAATTCAAATCTGTTAATGAGGGAACTACCTCATTATACAGTAAAAATATGTTTTGTTTCATGGTATATAGCTTCTAAAAATTTAAAATATGAATGATAATGTGGATATACCATATAGGTTAGGTGGAAATAGCTGAAGTTTTTATGTAGAATAAAATAAATAACAAATAGAATAGAAGGGGATATCATTGAAGGTTATAGATATGAAATTATACATGAATATCTAGATTGTAAAGTATAAGTTTGTAATACTGAATTATGTTGAATATCATGAATGAAATAATTGTCCATGTTACTTACAAATCATTAAATATATATAAATTTTAGAAATGGAGCACCATGGAGAACACACTTTTTGTTTTAATGTTTTATCTTTGAATGAAATATTATAATATCATCCCACCTGTAAAAATCATTATTGTTTCCATCGTTAAATAAATGTATGGATTATATGAAGAGATCATGTAATTGGTTGAGAGTGATATTTTCATATATTTTGAAAATTTTGACTAGTGAAGTTGTTTTTAATAAGGAATATTAACACATTATTAATATATGCATTTTGGGGTAGCCTTTTATTGGTGAACCATGTATAATATATATGTCTATGTTCTCTATTTTATTTAATTTGAACTTTCATTTATAATAGGATAATGTTGACCATAAAAATTTTAAGAAACGATCAAATTTTATTTAAATAGAATAATAAATTTCAAGTCACTCTAATTCACCCCCCCCCCCCCCCATAGTGTACAGTGGAAATAGGGTGTATTAGAACGATATACCAAGATTTTATATATAAGTTATAGTATCCAAACATGAATAGGGGAATGGTTTATTTCATGTCAAGGTGCCTCGTTTATCAGATGATAATGAAGTAACGTCATATACTATTATGGTTTATTTATCATCTTAATTTTATATAGAGAAAAGTGCGATAAAAATTCAATAAGTATTATGATTGGTTTACTAACTAAAACCAACATTAATAATATTTTATGGGTAATTATTGAAATATTTATTAATAATTCATATTTTTATCTATTTATATGCCTAATTTCAGGGATATCTGGGTGAATTACATATAAAATAAAAAATGAAACTATATGGTGTTTTTATGATGATAGTCTCTAATTGAGATTATCATTTTACTTTGATATTATAATAGGGGATAAAATAGTATTTTTGGGACCCAATAGATATTTAAAATTGTGTTTTATATTCATATACATAGGTGGGTGGTGAAGAAACCTCAAACACTTGATTATATATTAATGGCATGTATCTTTAATAATGGCGGACCATGGTTAAAGAATCAACCCTTTCAAGAATTTGTGTACAATAATATTTATCACTCTAAAAATATAATGGTACCTTAAAATAAATTATATAAGAAACCCAATAGATGTTTATTATGTAGGGTTGATTTCAGTGAGTTTTCCATTCTAGGAATTGACATGGTTCGATGTATGATAAATATGGTATTATAAATTTAGGAGCCCATGCAAACAACATAGTATCAATGAAAGTTATATGTAAATTTTAAGAGGATAACTTTTTTAGTTTTATTCTTATTATAATGTTTATATAAGAAGAAGAAAATTATATTTTGGAATATTTGTAATTTTTCATGGATTTTCATTATATTATGTGAGATTTTAGAGAGAGTTTGAGAAGTAATATATCACCTAGAACATCCACCCCAGCTGGTGAAACTATAATGTGTATTCCATGAATAAAATCTAAAGAGGTATATACATGATACTCTACATTTTGTGGTTTAAAAGGACTTGTATTAAGAGTATGATACACTATTATTAAAGAAACTAGTGTAGATATAAAAAAGTGATAGAATGTCCCAAAAATTTAAATGGTGACTCTAGTGAAAGGTCATTAGAAGCATGTTGCTTTTGAGATCACTTTGGAATGAAAGAAACATATAAATGTATATTATTATACCATTTAACATAATATATTTATCAAAATATATATATATTTTATCTCAATTTACTAAATTATTGTGGATAAAAAGTTGTTAAAGGTGGGGAGGATGTAACAATTTTCATATTTTAAGGAGTTTATTTATTAGTAAATTACATTTCAATGATGATAATATTAAAAAAAATTTTAGATATAGTATCGTGGGTTTTATTTTAAAATTATATAAATTATTTTAATAATTTAACATTTGTTAATTCCATTTGAGTCATTAGATTCA
Source organism: Viscum album (assembly GCA_963277665.1). Classification (NCBI taxonomy): domain Eukaryota; kingdom Viridiplantae; phylum Streptophyta; class Magnoliopsida; order Santalales; family Viscaceae; genus Viscum; species Viscum album. The sequence goes on along the minus strand of OY728151.1, from coordinate 1,268,787,273 downwards.
TTGTTGTCGTTATTTTTTAATGATATACTTTAATGGTTTAATTGAATATATAAAAATACTAGAAATATGAAAAATGAATTTAAGATTTAAGTATCACTGAGGATTAAAATATAATTGTGTCCAAAATGGAAAATTGTATTAAGAGATTTATTTTCCATTTAAACTATGATGGATATATTTTATTAATGTTAATTAATGTTGTTGATTTCAAATAATTTAATTTTTTTAGTGTGATTTGGGATTTTCAAGGAATGAAAATATGAAAAATAAACATGTAACAAACTAATTTTATTTATAATTAATTTTTACAACATAAAGATATATATTATGATAACCTTATATATATTCCATATTTTATTGACATTAGTCATCTATCAATTGAATATTTTAGTAAATATGGGAATGGAATTTGTCAAAAAAATTGACTGGTAATTTGATTTTTATTTTAAATTTTGTGTACAATTTTTTTTAAAGTTATAAGAACTTATCAATACTTTTATATTCATACCTCACCATTGGCCATCAAAAAATATCAATGACATGAACACAAGGGTGGAAAAATTTAGAATATAATGTATGATTTTATATATATTCTAGAGATAAAAGTTTACACCAATTTTCATAAAGTGAGATAATGTTTCCTTCACATAGAATAATATACTATTCCATATATCAAAGTTAATTTTTTTAATTGGATAAACTCAATGACACAATAATTCAATAGTATAACATTTATATTGAATGTTTTTTAGATATATTATATTTTAATTATAACATCACTAAAACATTTGATGGATGGAATAGTTCACTAATAGGATATATTTTTTATTTTTTGTCATTATATTCAGATGAATATTATTTAAAAAATATTTGTAGTCATGGGAATGTTTTTCTATGTTTTGGGAACATAATGTGATGTGTGTTGATGGATTGTTTGCAGAAAAATGGAGTCCATAATGATGCAATTGAAATTATTCAATAATTAATCAAATGGCCAAAGGAGGTCCATATGACACTTTGATTTTAGGATACATGTATCATGATACTACACGCCATGAATGATGTGTGTCCATATAAGACACATTAGAAAATGAACAAGGAAGAATTTGAGTAGAGTACCTAAACTCACTTAATCAATATAAACATTGTTTTTTTGATCTAGGGATTGTAAAAAATAAACATCAAATAGTGATATTTGGTTGGGAATTAATGAGTTTTATATATAATTTATGTTATAGAGCCACATGAACCCCTTAATTTGATAAAATAATGGACGCATTTTGAGGTATTTGTAGGCGAGTACGGGATCTATTTCATACATTGAAAATAATATTATAATTCTTTTGACCTTTCAAACATAATGGAATATTTTTTGGAACATTTTATTGGTCTTTAGAAATTAAACTTGCCTAATTTACATTAAATAGTACTCTAGAACTCATATTGATGATCTAAATAGATAATTTTCAATGAAATAATCTTTTTATTGATGTTCACTAAGAAAATTGAGAATGTCGACATATTTAATCAAAGATGTCATCTTCTCATAATGACATAATATAATTCCCATAACTATTTAGTGATTTATCATGATAACAATGTGGGATTTTTATAATGATTTGGTCCTTAATAAATGGTGATGTGTAATTTTTGATATATCTAGGTTGTGATGTGAATATTTTACTAACCTAAAGGAATAATGTATTTAGATTAATGGAATATGTTAAAAGAGTTTTGTGTGATCCAATCATAGGAAACTTTTCTATAGATATTGAAATATTGGATTAAGATAAAACTAAATATTTATTAACTTTTATCACCCATAGCTCCAGGTTCAAGGTCGAATAGTTATAGATTTGTTTCTTGAGCATGTGATTTATGTTATCTTTTTAGGTGACTCGTTATACATGGTAATCATTAGATATTTAGTATTATTTTATTATTTTATTATTTTAATTTTTATTTGTGATTCCCATGTTATTCACGTCATTGTTGATAAGGAATATGATAATAACATATCACATTATCTAACTATCATTCGTACAGGTTGCATATGAGTTTCACATCTATTAGGAAATTCATAAAGAGATATATATATATAATCATAAAATTGTTATTTTTTCACACCCCTTATGTAATCATGGGATGATTTATGGTAGTAGGAGGAGTTCCAAAGCTCTCGATGGCCTCTACTAGGACATAGTAAGCAGGGGTCATTTTTATATTATGTCATGTGAAATAAATATATTAATATAAACATTATTATTTTCAAAAGGTAATTATTTTTATATTTGAGTTTCTCAAAGAAGACTTAATTTATGGTGTTTGGTTTGGTTTATACAAATTTTATTTTTTATATATATTTGTTAAATACTTATAAATGATTGTTCATTAAATAGGGTAACCATATTGAGTATTATTACTCATCTTTAAATGAATACTAGACAATATTTTCTATTAATTTCATGAAAATAATAATGTTTACAAGATATTTTCATACTGGTGATAATAGATTATTGGTTTTGGGATTTTTGTCTCTGATGAGAATACACTTGGTATTTTCTATGTTGATCATTGTCTTATTTCATTTTTTTGGAACAGTATTTTACCTCGGGAAAATTAGATGTTATGTGTTTTAAATATTTTTCATAGTCTATATAAATTAATTTTTTTATTATTTCATGGGTGGTGATATTTAATTATTATTAGTACACAAGTAATTTTTTGCATTAATTAAACTCATCATGTATGTGGGTGTGGTGTAGATCATGAAATAAGGTGTTTTTTAGTTTTGGGCCTTCAAGACACTTCACTTAGATATTAGCCTCTATTTCTCGAAGTAATGAATTTTGGGGACTTCATGTTATCTAATGGTTCCCTCTCAATTTATTTAGAAAGACGGTTTGTCTAGGTAATAAAATAAAAATGGAATATGAGAATTTTATTGTATGTGGATACCTTAACTATGGTCATTATTCCCTTGTATAGTGGAGGCATAAATATGGTATATGTTTACTAATTTTGGTGGATGAAATTTATGATGTCAAAAATATAGTTTATTATATATATATATAAATCATGTTTATTGATGATCTTTATAGTGTTTTATGATTATGCCATTTTCTATCCCATGTTATATATATGAATCTTCAATGTCATGCTACCATGAGCATATAATACCCTCACTGAGATTTAAATCTCACCTGATACTTTGTATGTAATGTTCTATAGAAAACATGTATGTTATTATGGATATAATAACTATAGAACATCTATAGAACAAAGATAAATTTATAATATTTTCAAAATAATTTTTTATTTTTTCAACATTTATAATGATTTCATTAAATTCACATAATCCTATCATGTAGTTTTTATTGAAATTAAACATGTGATTTTATTAATCTTATTTGTGAAATAAATTATATAATATGTAATTAAATATTTATTTAAAAAAATTATTTAGGAGTGCTGGTATAATATGTAACACCCTGTGATTTTTTAAAATATTTTTTTTCAAGTATATTTAATATTTTTGATATTTCAAATTACACTCAACACTAAGTTAAGATTTTGTTACATTAAAAACTATGTTTTTATATTTTGTTACATGCTACACTAAGTTTGTTTTCTGTTACATGCAACACTATTTTTTAGTTTGTGTTACATGCAACACAAGGTTTAAATGAAATAGGTCATATTAGTGAAATATTATTATTTAATATGATAGTTATCACCTATTGGTTGGAACATTGGGTATAAATAGGATTAAATAAATCATTAAAATATAATTTTTACCCATAATTAATTACTTTTTCACTAATTAATTTGATTTGAAAATAAAAGCCATTATAAAATAATGGACATCATTTTCCTACAAACTATTTTCCTCCACATAAACATGTTTTACCTCAATTGATTTGGTTAACAAATTTTAGTGAATAACTTTATAGAAATTTATATATTATATATTAAATATACTATTTATTACAAGATAATAGATAATAATAAATCTAATTTTACTCATAAAAATTGTATTTTTGTAAGAGAAGTTTTATTGCATTTTATGGAAAAATTATTTTTAAAGTAAAATTTTCATCTTTTCAAAAATAAATTTGATAAAATAAAAATAATTCATGAAATATAAATGTCAAAATTTATTATGGTGAATATTTTTCCCTTCGGAAATGTTTTAATTTTTTCATGAATATTGAAAAATAATGAATTTTAATTGAGAACTACCTTTTTCTTTAATTAATTTATAAAGTTAAATTATATTTTAAATTTGTTTAAAAGGAAAATTACTTTAATAATAAATATATTAATCAAAATTTTGTCTTTTTAATAAATTTAATGTTGAAAGTAGATATCAAAAAATTCTAAACTTTTGAATATTTTCATTTTAAAAAAAATCAATTACTCATCACATCTGCGGGAATAATTTCAAATTAAATTAAGAAACTTTTATTAATATAATTTTTAAAAAATCATTCATTATTAAGAATTATAATAATTTATATTATCTATTAATTTTAAATTAATTTTTTACCATGATTATTAGTGAATAATGTTTAAATTAATTAACATGATTATGTTTAAAATGGGGTTTTTCATATTACATGTTTTTGTATTAAAATTTATTTTACACACACAAATGATTTTATTTAAATGAATTAGATTTAATATTTATAATTATTATGATGAAATTATATAATTAATCTATTTTAATCATATTTTTAAAGGATAAATTACCCTAGTAAATAAAAATAAGCAAGTTCCGTTGGAAAAAACCATAAGGATAAAATTTAGTAAATTTTGGGAATAAAGAATAATTGATGAAAATGTGTTTATTTTGTTTGGTGGAGGTATTACATAAAGAATTAATATCTACCTAAATTATTAATCAATTATTGGGCCAAATGACATAAGGTAGACCTACCAAAAGTGAAATTTTTTGGATATTTATAACAATGCCTCCCCTCCTTGATTATCAAAGGGCACTCACTCTCCCCTACTGACGCTTATCAAAACCTAATTTCCTTGAAAACCCCAAATAAAATCACTTTAAAACATCCTTAAACTCATACTATAATCCTTATTTTTTGCATAAATCCATCCTAAGAAGGATTTGGTTAAAACATAAGGAGGATAATAGAAGAAGATTTATGTTTATCCAATAAAAATATTAAATTTATATCTTCCTCCACCTTCGGAAAAAAAAATTTATAAATTATTTATATAATAACATTAATATAATACATATACATATAATATGTAAATTATATTTCCTAAAACCTCACACACTTCACTTGAATGGGTTATTAATCATTGTTTGTGTCTACGACATACTACCACCTCGCGAACCAATGTCGTTTGTTTTTTTATTACCACCTCTCACATTTGGTAATAATGATGGATTAATAGTTTATTTAAGATATTTGAGATAATTATTATGTTAGTATTTTTTTAATTATTGTATCACACATACATCCATGCTTTCCATTTTGTGGAAATTTGACAATGTCCTTCGTGTGTAAGGCAGACTGCCACCTCACGAAGATATGTGATTCGTTCATGCTTTAAATGAAATGTATAAATAATGGGTTTAATAAAAATATGTGATATATATGAAATGAAAATGATACCATAATTATAATATTTATGTATCATTTAGTTTTATTTCATTCAATATGATAAAAAATGGAAATATCATTCATGTCTACATATGACCATCCATCTCCATGAACGGTGTATTTTTATTTCCTATCAATAAATTTTATGAATTACTATAAATACATATATACTAAATATATATTATGTTTATAAAATGGTTATAATTCTGTAAATGTTTGATCCCTAATCAAATCAATAGGAGAAAAAATAATAAATATTCAAAACATATATGAAAAATAAAAAGTTTATTACCATCCTTCCATCCAACGGCCTAGAGGCCTTCAAAACTTTTTATTTAAAAGAAAAACCCCCTTTTAACATGGAGATACCCCTCCCCAGCAATTGATAATTAAAGAGCTCTCCACCGGTGCAAGGATGAACGACAAGAAAGTTTCCTGTGTCAAATAACAATCTCGATACGATGACAAACGTCATACCCTCTCAAACATCAAAATCCATAAAGCTCTGCAATGATGAACAGATAGATCTGGAACCACCTCAGGGGCATGATCCACATGGTCAGGTCCAGGTGCATCACCGTACTACCAGCCCACACAAATCCTTTCACCATTCCGAGAAACCAAAATTCCTCCAACAAACGGTCATCCTAGACCAACACGACGTTCTCCATAAACCTCCCTACCACTGCAACCCCAGAATCCCGAAAGGACATCCAAAGAACATGGGTTCAGGCCATCGTCACCTAGGACTAGATAACCCAACACCACGTCGAGGGACCGCCACCAATGAGGGAATCTGGGTCATCCTGAAACAGAAATGCCGCTCTGGGGATAGATCTGCTACGATCAGAATCAAAAAATTTCTCTCACCGTGTTCCAGCACGCCTCTTAATGATAATAATGAGAAGGACCATCACATTGAACTAGGATAACCAAAACCATATCAATCCAGTAGAACAAATTCACACCATCACCATATTAAAGGACTATAAAAACTCATAGAATCGAGAACATAAACCCCCACTTCGTAGCACTGCGGATCCTACCCTGAGCTACACTGGACATTTGCTGGAGTAAAACCCTAGACACAATGGGTGAGCCAATCAGCCCGAACCAGTAGATCATGGCCACCCCATGTCTCAACGCCATCGGAGGAGGAAGATCACACTGGACTGACCGCCGAAGTTCCTCCAAGAAGTGGTGGCACTGAACCTCATCATCGGAAAACCATGCCAAGATGATCATCGAGGCATCGTCGAGGTGAACCCACAACCGCCGTAGAAAACTCCCGCTGAATCGCCTCCAAGAAGCGGTGGCACCAAACCTCGTTGTTGAGAAATCTGCACCAAGCCGACCACCTAAGCTCCTCCGAGAACAACGCTACTATACATGCAATACCACCGACACCAAGGGGAACCCATAGCCGCTGCAGGCAGATCCCGATCTGAAGGGGGGAAGGTGGAACAAACCAGGAGAAACCCTAGGTTCTACAAGAAGGGGGAGAACTACGCCGCTTCGAGACATAACTTTGGAATGAAATTATAAAAAAATAGTAATAAAATGTCATAATAAAATAATATATTTATGATATATATGAATATTTTTATGTATTAAATTTATAATAAAATTATATTTATTATAAATTATTTTTAATGAGTATGACAGAATTCAATACTTAAGGTATGGGATTTTATTTCTCTCCCTGGGACACAATCCTTGTTCACCATATATTTATTTTATATGGTATGTGCATTGTCCATTAATTTACATAATTATTATTTTATTGATAATTTTTTGTATTTACATATACATTTATATATATCTCTTTCATTGGACTGTTTGATCAAAAGTTTCCAAATCGACTAGTTATTGTTGTCTCAAAATGGCTTCTTTTAGGTGTATATTATATTATGCATCTATATTAATTAATGATGTTTATATAAATACATTTTGGGATGTAATTTAATTAGTTTATGTATCCTTATGAAATTTTAATTTTTCATTTTATTTTATCATTTCGTGGTAATTATGATTCTAGGTTACCAAAGTGGAAAAGTTTTATGATACAATATTATCATTTATCAGGATTGTTTATGATTAAGTATACAATATTGAAATAGTATGATATACCTTGAAATAATTTTTAATAATTCTATACTCTTATAGTTATTTCATGATAACACACATTTTTCCTATAGTTTCCTCCCTTTATGTACTCAAAATTTCAAAATAACATTTTTTCATCTTTTCAGTCAAAAGTCATTTTTCTTCTATGACCCTGTTTTCTAAAAATTTAAAAAAAAATTTGTCAAAAAAATTCATTTATAAAAGGATATTTTCCTCAAAAAAAATTAAATGATTTTTAATTCTTTCATTATATGGTTTCAGTGTTTTTTGAAATTAACGGTATAAACAAAATTAATGTTTTAAAAATGATTTTTATATAGGAAAGGATATTTTATTTAAGAAATGTTTCAAAAGATATTTAAATATTATTATCCTTATAATATGATATCTTTTTGTATTAACTATGCCTCACTATGGATAAAATCTAAGGATACTATTCATATTCTTTCTTTAAATGGTTTATGTTTTGATGGTTTTATGTTTATAGTACTCGTTTCTTTTCCATGGGTCAATACTTTTCCAAAGAGATTTTTATGAAACATATTTTTTCCCATGAGTAAATATTGTTTCATAGATATTTACATGAAACCCATTTCTTTTCTATGATTTAATTTGGGTGTGTAATAATAATGATTAATTTTATGATTTTTTATGATGATATGGAAGATATTTTTACTTTATTATTGATGTGTTTCTTGGTATTTAATTATATGATGAGGCTACCCAGATATATTTGGGTAAGCCCGTTACAGATTATACAATGGGATGGACAATATAACACTCCAATGCATTGGGTATGATAAATGTTGTATGAACTCATATGGAACATGGGTTATTATCCCAAACTTGAAAATCTGGGTACATAGGTGATTAGAACAAGCTTGAAAAAGTGGGTAAAAGGGTGGTCAACCCAATACTATATATGAGAGTACCTGAGTATTAATCCCAAGACTAAAAAGGAGGGTATATCGGTGGTCATCTCAATCCCAAAGTAGGTACATTAGTGGTTATCACATGACAAACATGTTATGAATGTCTTGGTGGGTATCCTTGATATAATATTCTATATTCTTCTGTGTATTACACATATTACATGCCTTATTCCAATTCTATACTATGTTGGTTCATATTATTTTATTTCTTTATGATTAAAATCTTATGAACTATTGATGTTAATACTGTGATTCAAGTATATGATCTTTGATATGAAAGGTATAGTTTTAAAATTTTATTCTCAAGCTCTCATACCCTTATTATTTTATGCCTTCCTTTTTTACCCTTACTGGGCTTTTGAGCTCACCCTTTATTATGTTTCCTTTCCCTAGGTGATTATGAATGGTTTTAAGTAGGGTTTGTTTGTGAAGAGTACTAAAGGGGAATATTTTTATGGGATATGTTGAAGTTATTTCACCGTGTAAGAAGATTGTGTACCTATAATCCAAAGACACTAAACTATTACAGTCCTCTAGAATGTACTTTTGTAATTTATTGAATATTAATATATAAAGATTCCATATTTATGTTTGAAAATCCTAGGTCGCAATATATTATGCCTCTTACATTGGTAGTATACTTGGTCAAGGATATGGTCATAAATATTTCCTTAATTAAAATAATTATCAATTAAAAATAGATATTAGTTTAAATAAATTTTAAAAATTATAAAATTATAATTATAAGTTTATACTCAATGGATATTAATCCCATGTGTTTTAACACCAAAATAAAATTTATAAGTTCTATAAGGAATCATTCAGTGGGAAGGATAATTATGGAAACGTCACTAAGAACCAATATTTTCAGATGATTTGACTTACCCTAATGCATTTTATTTTTCAACTGACTTTACTGGTATAATGGATAGTGATTTCACAAAAAACTATTTATGTTTTATTTATTTCATGTTTTTGAATCCTTTTATGTAATAATCCTTATATAATTAAATAATAAATATGTACAGGTTATGTTTAATTTAATTCATTTTAGTAACCAATATATATGCTCAAAACTATGTAATAAAAAATATCATTAATGATTTATACAATGAATATAGTACAATAATTAATATCATTATTAAAAATATAAAAATAGATTTCTGGTATAAGATCAATAAATGTATTTATAAAAACTACTTTGAGTCTTATAGAGCAGGTATATAAACTAGTGATTTGTGTTTTTTTTTCAAATATAGTAATTTTATTTATAAAAGTTATTTTATTTTACCAAATTTAATAAAAGAACCTATTAATATTTATTGATATATGTCATCATGGTTAGGACTCTCAGTCTATAATTGAGGTAAATGAAAAAAATATCTAAATTTTCACCAATACATTAAGTATGAAAATGTATTAGAAAAACTATCAAAACAATCATATAGATTTTATTGTCTATGTGTTTGATTGAATCACATTTAATAATAAAGAAATATCCAAATATTTTGAATTTTTTGGAATGACTAAATAATTCCTCCTAGAGGTATAATATTGTGATAATTAATTAAAAGTTCACATAGAAATTCAATAATGTGTTAACAAATTTTTTTACTTAATAAAATTACTTTTGAGGTTTTTTATCTTTGAAAATTGATTGTGATCCCCTTAATAAATATGATTTAAGTTAAATTTACTTCTTTTCTTAAATTACTTCAATGATACATATGTATACTAAATCATCCATTATGTAGAATTTTTAAATAATTTATGTTATTAGTTTATGTATCCAGTATATGGTCTCAAATTTTCTAGTTATTAATGTGAAATATTAAATTTTTAATATGTTTTTTCCAAAAAAAATATAATTATAGTCATGATTTTATAAATATAAAAGGAATAAAAAATGATTAATAATGAAAATGATTTTATATCACTTGATTTGAATGATTATTATATAATGATTGTGATTTCAATAGAGCATTTAGTGACTCATTCATATAATGAAATGGTTGGATAATTTATTAATCCAATATCTAAAAATTATTTCAAATACAGTAATAATGAAAATTAATATTTTCATCTCTAAATTGGATCATGAAATTATATATGATTTTATATGAATTTATAATAAAACATTTTTAAATCACAAGTACTCACCATTATAACTAGATTTTAATCTAGAGCCTAATATTTCATAACAAATAATTTTTTGGATGAGTAGAAGATGTCCCTTTTAATTTTAAAATATAAATTATCAAATTTGGTTAGGAATATATGGTGGGGTATGAATCTCCCTCCATCAACAAATATCTTTACCCTAAAATTGGTGATATTTTTAAAATATGTTTTATTGATTGGAATTTTAATAGTGAAATGTTCCCAATGCGAGGGAGGAAGAACCAAGGGAAGATATTACCTAGAATGAACAATATTTATTATTTCGACATTATTTCATGTCACCATTACAGTTATATATACATAATATTTTAAACTTATAATTAATTAAAAACATTTTTCAAATGTATTTACTTACATAAAGTGTGTTACTATATCATAAATTCTAGTGGTTATTATCTGATTCTAAATTGAGGCTCAATAAAAAAAATAGAATTTTAATGTTTTCAATATATAAGAAACACATCTCAAAAATGATATAATTTTTAGTTTTAAATATATATTTCCTTGTGGTGGAATTAGAGTAATTATAAGAAGTGATATAAATAAAATAATTAAAATAAATATGCATTTAATTACATTGAAAACCACATGGTTTATATGAATAATGAAAACCCTTTTAATTGTTCAATAATAGAAGAATTATGAAATAAAAAATAAATAAAAACATATATGAAATCTTTTCAAACTTAATTATTTGTGATTTTATTAATGGGAATAAGGATCTCGAACCAAGTTCTATTGTAAAATGTTTAAGGAAATATGAATGGTCTAAATATAAATAATCTATGAAAACTTAATTATATTCATATTAAAAGTATAATTTGTTTTACATAATTATGTTCACACGTTAAATTATAGAAACTATTCATTATTAGTATGTGGTTTTTCATCAATGGAATGAGAAATTTAATATTTGGGGCCATAAATCTTGTATTTTTACACATAGATTTACCCCAAGATTAAAAATGGATTGTACATAAATCCATTCCATATTACATATGTTATTCCCATTAGATATTTAATCAGTATTATTTTATCCAAATAATCTAAATGTGTCTTCTGGATTTTCTTATTAATTATGATTATAGTCCATATAATAACATTATCAACCTAGTAATTCATGAAGTATTCTAAATTATAAAATTTTTAATTTCAAATCTCAACAAATAATATTCAATTAACATATATTAGGTATTATAATCATTAAATAAATATAATCATATTTCTTTTAATTTTATAAAAAATTAATTAGGGGTTAACATAAAGTATTAATAATTTAATGTTGAGACCCAATTAATATTATCAATGTTTAAAAATAACAGTTTTTAAAAAAAATTATTTTTGGAAAGAGACACTCTAGAAAATTATTTTTTTCTAGTAAAAAATTTGTTTTAAAAACTATATTTCATAAAAATTATATTAAAATATAGATATAACATTTTTTCATAATTTTACATTAATTGAAAAATTTATAGCTAATTAAAATGAAAATATAAAGATTTGTAGATGTGAAAGTAAATAAAGTGGATAACTAATATAAAAAATTAAAGAGTTTTTAGATAATATATCCTTAACACCTATATAAATCCACTAATAATGGATGCATACCAATCTTCCAAACCTCGTTGAATATTTATTTTTAAACTAAATTCGGAGGTTAGATTCTATCGATGTATATAATTAATTAAATAATAAGTACAAGAAATGATATAATTAAAAAGAGTCAATTCCTTTTGCTGACACACTTTTGAACATACCATATAGATTAGATATGGTATGTTATAGAAGTTAGTGAATTTATATTATTATTAAGTATTCTCATAATAAAAATTACAAGTATAAAAAATTATGAATAATTAATAAGTAACTCTCAATAGAAATATGAGTTTTTAATTTTAATTTGAGATTTTTTACTATTATATTATTCCACTAAAACTCTAAAAAGATATCGCATATGCCACCTTTTCTTGGAAGGAAATATTGGATGTTGTTAAATAATTTTTTTTATTTCATGTCATTTAATATAGAACTGGATGAACAAATAATTTAGTGATGAACTCAAAAAAATATGTGAAGGATTTTATATTTAACATCACTAGATGATGCCTTTATTGGTGTAGATTCTAATGTTTTATCTTTAACTATTAAAGAATGATGTTTCAATAGTATGGTTGTTAAGGTAATAATTTTTCTTTTTTAAACTCTAAAAATTATAATTTAAAAGGTAAGAGTGATTTTTATTATAGATCATAAAGATATAATTTTAGCTTATCTTTTTCAATACCGTGTATTTTGGTATATAAAAGTCTTGTATATAGTTGGTGAATGATATTGTATGATTTTAAACTTTTTTAGTTCATCAATTAATTATATCCATATTTTTATATGTATTATTTTTTCTGGTTAAATAATTTAATAATTTAGCTTAAAATATCTCAATGAAAGTATTAATAAAATTTTTATGTAAATTGTTATTATTAAAAAAATATTTCCAAATAATTCTTATAAAATGACTCAACTATATTTGTAATTATTATAATAAATTTTATATTGAAGTCCATAAATTACATGCCCATAATTTTAATATATATATATATAAAGTATATAAATCTGGTAAGAAAATAGAATAATATACCAACAATAGTGTATTAATTTAATTTCATGTAAAAAAAGTAAATGTGTATAAATAAAAATTTCAAATGAGAATGGAAAAAAGAAAAAAAATGAAGTATTTGTGTGTGTATGTGTGCGTAAGTAAAATTAAAATAATTCATATCAAAGTAAAGATAAAAGAAATTAAATATTTTAGAATAAATACATTAACCAAACTCGTATTGTTTTTAAAAGAAATAATATAAAATTAATTTTTAAGTACCCACGTTATTGATAAAGGTTGTTCGTATTTGTTGTCAACATTTTTTATATAATTTTAGATGAACCAAAAGTCTATTGATTTTTATGAAGATAATATTATATTATTGAATATTTTTTGTATGATTTTAGAATGATATAGAAATTTATAGTAGTTTTATAAGTGTAATTATAAAGATTAACTGGAAATTCAAGAGTAAACTATAATTTGAACTGTATATGTATGATTAACATAGTTATTATATGTGATTAATAAGAATATACTATATTATTAATATTTAATTTTTATATATCCTCAAAGATTAAAATTAGTTTACTAATGATTGTGTATTTTTTCAAAAACTATATGTAAAATTAAATCATATACAAAGTATGATGTATTTTTTGAGTTGTTATTAATTTTAAATTGACTATAAAGATTTTTTTATAGTTAAATTAATGTGGAAGATTATATATATAAGATGATATTTTTACATGACATATATGGATTTCTTTAAAATGATGATAGGTTTATACATTTTTAGGATCGATTGTATATTCTTCTTAGGAAAAAATTTAACCACCATTAATGGAAATCATGGAGACTAAAGTTGATAGAGCTTCAGAATTCAATCATAGAAAATTTCCAAGACATATTAATTGAAAATATTAAAAAGAGTTAAATCAGAGTGAAGAATAATATTACTGATTAATAAATACCAACATAAAATTTTTAATAAAATATATTATGTCCATGTTATTAAATAAGAAAATAGAATAATAATTCTAGTGAATATAAAGGTGCATGAGTTTTAATTATGACTAAGTGTTTCATTATCATCTAATGTGATCAAACTTTAGGAATGTGAGGAATATTTATCTATTGATGATAAAATATTCTTAAGAACTTTTTGATTTGGTTGAAACCCCATTTTAAACTATAGGTATCCTATATAAATAAACTCTCATGTGACATAAGTGTTAGGAAGCACTCTTAGGTGAAGGATGATACCTTTCCAAATTGTATTCATTTTATGAAATTAGTGGACCATATAAGTCTCAAATTTCATCATAAATAATAAGTATGTAGTCTCTGACATTGGAGTAGAACCTAATATAAATAATTTGTTATTTTTATTCATATTTATTCAATCATAGGCTTGATAGTTAGTTTAAATAATTGAATGGATATAAACATTAACCACCCAGAGAGGTTTATTTTAAAAAGTAAATTGTAAAAGTATATAACATTTCTTCCACCTCTATCCCCCCTCTCCCTCTCAGTGTTACATATTAGTTCAGCTAGCCTTCTCAATTGGTATTATATAAAATCAAGATCCCTATAAAGAATTTATTTTTGGAAAAATAATAAATATAGAATTAGAATTATATTAAAAGTATAGGGATACAAAATTTTGATATAAATAACTATCATGGACCAAATGATAATATGTTTCCCTATATCTTATCACTTATCTTGGTGGTTTTTATAATCATCCTATAAATTATAAAACTCTAATGTCAAGATAGGATTTTTTAGACACAAAACTAAAAATAAATAAACTAACTTATAATTATAATATGATAGTTTTAACAAAGTCATTTAGTTATATTATATTAATATATCTAACAAAATTATTAAACCAATAAATTAAGAATAATAAATGGAATCAATTTCTATATGTTTTCCTTATGAATCTCATTTTAATGAGCTTGGAAGGGAGACATTTTTTTAGGGTTTTCCATAGACTAAGACCAAGATGAACTCCAAAATGTGAGGCATGAGACTAATTATTTTTAGGATAAATCCAAACATGTTAAAATAACTATGGGGTCCATGTTAGAAAAATCACCTTAAGAAACTACCACTACATATTATATTATACTTAGGTATTACTTGGAGTTCTTGAGGGGTTTTATAAGTAGAAGTGATTAAGATGTAAATAAGTAATTTATATAATAATAAATTATATATATATATATATATATATATCACATGTCTTGTTTTCATTTCAAATTTATACTTTTAATTAAAAATAAAGTAATTTTTTAATACAAATTTATTCAATTAATATGGATAAATAATTACTTAAATCACGTTATGATGAAAAATGTACTTTACTAAAAATTATAATTTTATGCACTATGAATCTTATACTTTATGAAACAAAAAATTTTATTAAAAAATGACTATGTTAATAATATAGTTTTATATATATATTAATAATAGATTAAATTTTAATTAATTAGTAATTGTTAAAAAATAAGGATAAGAATAGTAAATTTTTTAAAATTCATTCTTCTACAAAAATATATTTTCTATATATCAAATGTTTTAATTTAAATTTAAATTTTCGTAAATAAAGAAGTTAAATTTGATCCAATTTCATTCAAATTTAAAATCATCACAATAAAAAATTTTAAGGAGGGTCGCCTTGTATGTTTATTAAAAATACGGTCTCTATAGTAAATAATTAATCAAAGAAAAAGTGTAAAAACTGTTACTCATTGATTTCATATCAACCCCTCACATAACATTAGTTTCCAAAGAAATTTCCATTTTTTCACTCATAAAAGGAGCTCACTTCCACCCACTTCAATAAAAAATTCCATTTAGAATTTTGTAACAACCCAATATTTTTAAAATATATTTATATTTAATTTACTCTATAATTTTAAATTTTATGATACATGCAACACTAATCTTAAATGAATCGGGTTATAATATATATATATTATTATTTAAATATGACTTTTTTACCTTGTTATTGGTTTGGTGGGTATGGATTAGAATAACTATATTAAAAAATATATTTAGAATTATTTTCCTTAATAAAATTAATAATCAATTTTATATTAATTAAAATATTTATAAATAATTATTATATCCTTTGAAGTTAAGATAGATATTTTTCATAAATCTATTTGTATCTGTGTAATGTATTTTTATCTTAATAGATTAAACTAATCATTATTTATATTTATGTATAATTAAAAAATTATATTTTACATTAAATTTAATTATTTATAATTAATCTCATTATTTTTATTAGGAAATGAATGATAATATGTTCAATTTATGCTTTAATAAAAAAAATTCTTCACAAATAGGTTTCACTGAATTTTATGAATGAAATTATAATTAATTTATGAAACTTTTCAAAAATTTATTTAATAAAATAGGAATAATTTTTTAGAATATAATTTCATAATAATAATTGGATTAATTTTTGTAAATTTTCTAAAAAGATTGATTTTTGACTGATTTATGAAAATGTCTATTCTTGCAAAAATACTATTTCTTTTCATTAAATCAAATATTGTTAATGTCGCATTATATCATGGAATTTGTTTTAAATTTATATAAGTTCTATTTTATTAAACATAATAAAATTAATCCGATAGTAGTCACCATTATTCATGATTTTGTATAAAACGAGTTTTATGTTTAAAATGCAGTTTTCTAAAAAATGTTTCTCATTATGTTTTACAAACATATATTAAAGACTATTTCTATAAATTAGAAAACATTAGTATTGAAAAAATTGAATTAATATTTGTAATCTTATGTATTTTTAAATAATTTCATTTCATTTCTATTCATACTAAAAAGTAACCTTCATAAAAGTTTATCACCATGCTATTGAGTAAAAAGGATTAATTAATGTTAAAACTAAGTGATAAGGTCAAAAAGTCAAACTAAAAATTAATTTTTTTTCATTTTCTGTTTTATGATATACCAAATACTTAATACCTTTTAAAATGTTTATTTTTTCAAAATTGACTTGATTATGATCTTTATATTATTTTATGTTAAGAATATTATAAAATGCCACTCTCTTTTATTAAAATATATAATATTATTTCATATGGATAAAAAGAGGATAATAAGGATTATAAATAGTTATATTGAAATTTAATAAATTATTCATATAGTATTAATTTCATTTTTGTTTATAGGTAGGGTATAATTAATTTGATCACTAACACAACACCATCATAGTGCTTGTGTAAGCAGTAGAAAAAAATCAAGTAAATGGATTTAAAAAAATTACAAGTAATAATTTTTGTATGAAATATGATTTTACATGAATTTAAAGGACAAATATAATTTATTATAGATGATTAAATAATTTTTATTCTAATTAAATTATTATCATGATGCCTTTAAAGTCGAGATATGTGAATAGTACTGAAAATGGCCTTAAATTGCATTTAATGTTTTTTTAAAACATAAATAATAAAGAAAATCAATAGAAAAAATATATTGAATCATATGGATGCGAAATTTTACATAATTTCATTAATTATTCTTGTCTGTTCTACTTGGTAGTTTTAATATTTATTCTATGACCCTAAAAGAGTGAAATATTTGTTACTTTTATTAAGGTTAATCAGGGTTTATGAGGGTGTTAAAACCCAATAAAACGTCTTAAATTACACCTAAATCTATATAAAATTTATTTTTTGTTATATATAAAAAATATAATCATTATATGTGAATATTCTTAACATTGGATCAATTTTACATCAGTAATACGCATATTATATAATAATTACCAGGAAAGCTCAGTTAGAGGAACACCTCTGACCATTTATTAAAATAAAGGAAAAGTGCAGAAAAAGAGTACAACACACCAGAAAAACAACGACATATCAGAAAACATCATACCCATCACCATACTGAAGATAAGCTGCTTCATCCGCAGAAGCTGATTCCCATTCCGAGCTTTCATAGTGCTTGAGAATCATAGAATATTTCTTTCTCAAATTCGTCTTTTCCAGATAAATAAAATCCTTAGAGGATTTCATTCCCTTTTTCAAACCATTGGAAGCCCCAGGACAATTCTACCTCTTGGAGGATGATCTGGTGGGCATCGGATTCGGCAGGTAAGAATAATCTTTCCTCGGCCTTCTCCTTGGTGGAGCAGTCATACCGCCGTCACTTGCAGGCACCTTATTTTTTCCGCCTTTCATAATATCACTAAAGGACTATTTGGAGATAGCATTAACATTTTCTTTTTCACTATCAGAGACATTTCCCCGTCTTCCATTGATTTGCACATTATCCTTCATTAGACAGCCATCATTTCCTCTAATCAAATTACCCTCTGGCGTAGATAGAAATCCTCTGCCTGGCTGTTGCACATCCCTATTCGTATCAATTGAATGAATACTTTAAAGTGGAACCTCATTTCCAAGATCGTAGAGGTTCCTATTACGTATTTTATTGTTGATTACTGTAGGCTGATAATAGGAGTCACTCAGCAAAACCTCTAAACCAGCCTCTTGCAGGCCTTCTTCCATGGGGGCACCATTCTCATTCATTAATCCCTCAAATAGTTTACAAGTAGGAACATTTACCATCTGTAATTCTCCAGCTCTAGTTTCATCTTCCATAGGCCTCTTCCAACTCCTAAGATCCGAGTTCAGATGGTCAAATACCTACTTCACCGACGGATTAGAAACAGGTCGCACTTCCTTCACCACAGCAGCATGCACAGAATCCCCTTCATTAACATTCTGCATAGCCTCACACCCCGCTGCAAGGTGAATTTTCTCTTCCACCATAGCGCAACCCATGTTTGATGCATCCACACCCACCCTCTTCCCAGAAAACCCAAGTTCATTCTTCCTCTTGGCCTCCTGATGGGTTTCATTAATCAGAGAATCCCTAGGCCGAAACTCCACGAGTTGCTGCTCTCTCCCACCAGGAGGAGAAGTCTTCATATCCTCAGCCCTTTTTTCATTCTCATCTGGAGTAGAATAGGCCTCACCCCTCACCACAGGCATCTCATTTATGTTTGAAGTTCCATCATTACCCCCATTTTTAGCGTACTTGTGGTAATCAGAGACTCGGTGTCCCTACCTATGACAGAAGGAGTAGAGACTGACCCATGATTCATAAGGAATGGATTGAGCATATCTGTACTCTCCTTCAATCACGATCCACACCAGCTCCGGAGTTGGATGTGCTAATTCCATTTCAACGCAAATCCGTGAAACCATTGGGTGTGAGAATGAAGTTGTCCAATGATCACAACATAGAAATCGTCCAATGGAGTTCCCAATTGATTGTAAGAGTCCAAGGTTCTGGAAAGGCAGTGGCAACCCAGGAAGTTGAATCCAAATCACCAAGGTCAGCGAGTCCCCGTTCATGTGAAGATCAAAAGACCAATGAAGGAGGTGAAAATGAAAACCATGAACGGATCAAATAGAACATCACGAGGCTCTAATCATATTATCCTCATCCGCGAAGTAGAAAAGGGCTTGCAAAAGGGAACCTCCTCTCCTCAATTATTCAAATATTTATAAAAATTTAGTAAAAATAATAATTTTCAAAATACATTCATAACTTCTATCCTGATTTCCTAGAACCTCTGATCTTACCTTAAGACCATCCATTAAAGGATAAAGGTGTAATCCAACTGAGGTTTTCCAATGTAAAGGTATAGCTCAAAACCTAGTGATTCCATGTTTATTTATTCTTCCAAATAATATAAATTTTCTATAAACATGTTGATATAGTAAAATAAATATCTAAAAAATATATAAACATTATTATGATCATGGTATAATCCTTTTTCATCACCTTTCCATCCCAATAAGAAATTTAAGCATCACTCATGTGTACATATGAACTACTATATTCACGAATGATATTTTTTATTCTCCATCACTAAATTTAATGGATGGTTATCGTGAAAAAAATTATTTTTTTTATAAGATATTAATGAATCCATTATTATTTTATAAATTTAATCATTTATCTATCTTCTTTCCTTCTCAGTTGTTGTAAAATGATAACGCCAGTCGTCTATGCATATGGACTACGATATCCACAAAGCAATATGACTAATCTTTCATTTGTGATTTACATGGTTTCTTATAAGAAATATTAAATGAATATATATGATATTTATGATATAATTATGATTATGAAAATTTTAATAATTATTTTCATTTCATGCATTTAACCAATTGAAAAGTTAAAACATCACTCGTGTAGACATATGGACTACAGTCTCCACAAAGTAATGTAATTAATTTTTCATCATCACATTATATAAATGGTTATAATATTGTTTATAATGAAAAATATAGATATTATATAATTATTATGATTTTATAAATGATAAATCCATAACTGAGGTTTAGGGACCAAATTCGTTTAACCAAAACATGCATCGAAAGCTAACTTATTTTCACTAGAATAATGATTTTAATAAATATTTATTAATAAAAGGATAATTATATAATATAAGTGAATTATGTATAGTGATATGTATAAAAACATATTTATATATTTATATTAATATGGTTTTGTATTGTATTTATAATAAAAATATATTTATGATACTTTAGTTATAATTGTGTATAAAAAAAGATAGTACTTAAGGTATGAGTTTCTTATCTCACATTTATTTTTGTGAGAAATATTATATATTCAACACTAATTTTTTTGCGGTTAATATGCTAAAAATGAATATATTTTTTATAATTTTTATTGAAATTATAGGTATTTACACATCCATATATCTTTCTCCCTTTTGTAATATTTCTATTATATATTTCTAAAGATATAATGGATTTATCTTACACTCTAATTTATTTTTAGGATTGTTTATGTTAAATTTACATCGATGGAAATTATATGATCCATATCCTTTAAACCCAATATATTTTTTATCATATGGTTATTTATGTTATTTAAATTTTATCCATATTTTTTTTTCTCTTTGGTATGTAAAATTAAAAAGAAAATGTTTTGAAGAAAAACTGTCCAAATTTCTCATTTTAGATCAGGAATCTTTCTCCTATGAATAAATATTCTCTAAAATGTTTTTAGAGAATATTTTAATACACACCGATGATTGTTTAAATTAATTATTAATTATATTTAACATGATTTAAAAATGTTTAAAAGTTGTATTTTTATCTTATTCCAAAAAAGGTACTTGCGAATTTTTATTGAAAATGTGAAATGAATTATTCTTTTAACATTTACCACACAAACGTATTTTTCCATCATCATGAACACTCTTTGGTTAAAATATTAATTTAAAAGTTTCTAAGTTTACTTTAAAATAAAATTATTTTCTAAATATTATAGTAATTTATGTTTTTTAAAGTCTCTAAAATAAAATGGATGATTTCTCTTGAATTTCAAATTATATTTTAAATACTTTTTTAAAATATGTTTTTCATCTATATAATCATCTATTAAGTATTATTATGTTTTATTGGGGATATGATTTTATTATTCCATACACTTTTCTAAATTATTAATGATGATGATGGTCTTATAATTATTTATTCAACTCTATTTCATTCAATGGGTTAATCAAGATATGATTAAATAATGAATTATCTTATAGTACAATCCAATTCCATTGTCTAGATGGTTTATGGTTTTGTGTTTATGAGATGTTTATTGAACCTTTTCCTTTTCCATGAGTTACACTATGATAGGATTTTGGTTTTTTTAAAGATAATTTGGAACACATATATTTGGTTTTCATTATATGATGGGTGGGATCAAAATTATATATCCCTCAAATTCATGGTATAAAGATGGATATATCATGAGGTAATATATATTTTAACCGAGAGTGTACATGGTTCTGTAATGGAAATTATACACAATGATAATATTTAGAGTGAATATTTACTAATGAAATGATGGAATATGGAATGAATATAATCCACTATGATAGTCTTGTAAGAGATCCTTGATTTAGGAAATGATTTTGTTTACTTATTATAATGTCAAAAAAATTCCTATAACATATTCTTATTCTTATGATATCATCTCATGGATCGTGATTTATTAATGATGATTCCTCACTATTATGACACATTTATTTTAAAATGATAAATTTTTATTCCATGACTCATGATTTAAGATCTTTTATTTATTAAGACAAAACTTGAAAAGTTATTATCATAATCTCAAACCCTTGTGTTTATCTTATTATTTCATATGATCATAGATTGATATCTTTTATATTTACCCTTAATTTGTATCTAAGATCACACTTTTTTATTTTTATATTTTATCTATATTATGAATAATTATATTTTTTATGATTGGTATTTGAGTGTATCATGTATGGATGTTTGTTTTTGTAGATTTCAAAGCCTTCTTATAGAATAAGAAAATTTGGGTATAATTTTAAAAATACTAATCTGAGGATAAATACAAGGGTTTTGTAACATAATGAGATTTTACTTAATTTTTAAAACTATAAACATAAAATCTCATTGGTATTTAAGTGAAGAATGTTTTTATAAGAATATTGTATTTATAGATGGTTAAAATTATTTTTTCAGTTCGTATTAGATCCAATATGTAAATAATACGTTTTTAACATCAGATATGGGTGTATGGGTCAAAAATTTTCCCAAAATTACCTTTAATATCTACCCAATTTAACTTCCCTAGAATAATATTGAAATATTTTTTGCCTATGTTTACAATAATGTTTACCAATTTCTCTATTTACAATATTTATTTTCATAGATGATTCAAGTCCTCAAAATTAATATTATCCACTCACTAACATTTTCTTATCTATGATTCCCATCCATACCTTATCCAAACATATTCTATCCATGATAATATTATGAAATTAGTATAATTATTATAATTAAGGTTATTTTTATGATGGAATAACCAGAATGTATCTCCCTCCCATCCATAGGGAAATGAAAACATCACTTCTGTTATGTGTGGGCTACCATATCTATGAAAAAAATATTTTATTTTCATTAACAAATTTCCCATATGATTCTATGATTATATTAAATAAATAATAATTTTATTTTTTAAGTGATTAGTATTATAGAAATTCAAAAATAGTAATTATATTAATATATAACCAGTTATTGATATACTACCATTTGTTCATTAAAATATTCTGAAACAAGCTCGTCACTAATTTCATCTTCACAAATCATAAATAAAAAATTCATGGGATGAAATTACAATATTTTAAATCATTATATACCTTATCTTATTTTACCTTAAATAGTAATTTATATTATGTATATGGATTATTATGGGTAATACAAAATTTAATTATCAATAAAAAATAACTCATTGTTATTGTTAAGTTACTCAAAACATGCCTCGCATGGATTCCATTCTCAATACATGTATCCATTCATTAAACTAAATGCAATATGGAGTAAATAAACCCATAAAAATTGATTCTACTACCTTGAATAATATGGTAGTGATGAAATTAGTATAAAAAAATGGGATATATATCTCTATTAATAATCTTTTATGAAACAGTCCATCTTTCTAACAGCTGATGATAAAAATAAAAAATTACTAATAGATTACTGTATAATAAATAATTATAATTTAAGAGTATAATAGGTAATATATTTTAATAATGTTTTGAAATAATTAAATATTTGGTTTATCTTGATTATACATTTCATTAATGTACTTTCATGGATGATAGGAATAAAGGTAAGGGTTTCATATCAATTTCCTTCCATTGAGGTAGGTTTCTATATTATTCCCTTCTTACTCTTTTATAATTTGTACTTATTACCCTATTTGGATTCTATTATTATTATTAATAAAGTTAATTTCATGGGATTTAAATGAATTTTCATGAATCCCTCATTTATAATATTTTGATTCAATTGTAACCAAATTCTTAATGATTATCTCATCTCGAATTTCCTTCTTTAAGACATGTTTTATATTATGAATCAATTTTAATTTAAATGGTTGATATACTATTCCTTTAACATATCTTACCATTAAAATATTTTTATTCGTGTTAATTGATGTTATATTTCATGTTTTCTATTTAAAAGGGTTTTTATTTTGAGGTTACCAAAGTTGTAAGGGTTTTTCATGACTCAATTTCCTTTCCTTGAGCTAAAATTATTTTTATTGAGAATTATTATTATAAGTTTGGTTATATCCACCCTATTACTATGTTATATTTTAATCCCATTTCATTTTATAAGGATTTGAAATTCATTCTCTTCAACTCCTTTGTTTAGTGTTATTACTTAAATGATTTTGATATGTGTAAGGGTTTCATCAACTCAAACTTCTTTACATTGAGTCATTATTTTTCTCTCATTGATATAATCTCCAAAGTCTATTATATTATTCAATTTATTTAATTTATCAAGTTATTTCTATTTCCCCACGTGAAATTTAGATGTTCTTACCAAAAAATTATTTTTTGATATATTTAATAATATTATAAAAAAAAATTATTTATAATTAAAATACTCTCAATTATGATTATTCTTTTCCACACCCATATTGTTTATTTCAAAAAATATCTTATTTTGAAACAATAAATGTATTATATAATATGAACATCTTAGTTATCTTTTCATCTTTTCAAATGGAAATTTTATTATCATTCTTTTGAAGTGGGTTTTATTAAATTTATTTTAAAATAGTGAAAATGTTTTTCCATTCATGTCCATATATTTTATCATTCACTCCAAATTTAATGAATTGACCAATTTTTTAAGGGTTATATAATTTTAATTTTCTTCAGAATAATGATTAATGATGTATTTTTATTAACTTCTCAAAAAATAACCTTTGAAACTGAATCATTATTTTCTCTATTATGATAATGTTTAAATGAATTATAAAATATTTTTTTATGATTTCACTTTAATTTTCCTTTATAAATAAAAAAATATTTTGGAGTTATATTTCATTTCTTTCCCTTTTAATGATCTTATTATCTTATAGTACATACCCTCACCTAATTTATAAGGGTAGTGTTCTCTATCATTCTTCATCCCTATCATATCATTATTTTTTATTCATGTCCATATTATCTAACCACATGGGTTCATGTTATATCATTTCTATTATTAACATAGAAATATATCCATTACTCTATATGGGGTGAATACCCTCCTAATTGAAGGGTGTTTTTGAATAAAGTTATTTCATTTTTTTACTAGGGAAATATTGATAATCTGTAAAGTTATTTCAATATAGATTATTATTAATTAGAAATTATAGATGATTATGTGTTGTTGTTTTATTCCTTTTATATGATGAATGCATTTGACTGACTTATTGATGGGTTGGGATCAAAATTATATAGACCCTAGATGAATCGGTATGACTCATGAGAAAAACTAGAATAGGTTCTCAGCGTAATCCTTACCCATTTTTGTTTTATATCTTGGAACAATGATTTGATGGTGATTTTTCTAGTTTAGAATTATTTATTACATTTTTATGAAATAAATTATTGTTATCCATATGATTATTTACGTTTATATGTTATTCCTAGATATATTAGATGTCCATGTTATCAGTTATATGTATTATTTGATTATTGTTTATTCCTTCCATATTATTCATACCATGTTTATTCCATGATCAATTATGTCATATTTTATCCCCTATAGAGAATTTGATCTCACTCTTCCTATGTTTTCCTTTCCCCCAAACTATAAAGAAGAGTATTATTGATATATGAGTACCATGTGCATATAATTTATTAGGTGATGTTGAAGGCTTTTTAAAAAATAAGGAATCTTTAGTTTTGAGGGAAAAGTTACTTTGGATGGGAAATATATGGATTTTATTAATTAATGGATTTTATTAAATATCCAAAACTCTAAACCTAATATGTTTTTGGTTTGTAAGTAACGTAAAATTTATTATTATTATTGTAATTATGGGTGGCTATGTTTCGATTGTTTCAGCAAGTTTAAATGTTGTATCTATAGAATATTTTTATTAATATTGGATATATGAGTATGAATCTGTGAAATCACTAATGGAATCAATTTAATATCCCATGAAATTAAAAGGAAATA
Source organism: Viscum album (assembly GCA_963277665.1). Taxonomy (NCBI): domain Eukaryota; kingdom Viridiplantae; phylum Streptophyta; class Magnoliopsida; order Santalales; family Viscaceae; genus Viscum; species Viscum album. The sequence goes on along the minus strand of OY728151.1, from coordinate 1,268,760,713 downwards.
ATATGTTTGATTGTGTGCAAGATACACAATGCTGAGCTTAAATGAACATAAAAATATTATTATTCAAATGAGACCAATATAACCTTGTTGTTAAATTTTAGTTAATTAATAAAATTAATATCATTATGAAATATATATAATTTTCATTCTCATTTATAATTTACAATTTAATTTTTTTTAAATATGTACTATATTTTTTTTAAATTCATTTTATTCATCAAAAAAAATTAAATGATTTTTCTTTATTTTTGTGTAAAAATAATATATTTAATTTATGAAGATTTTTAAAAATATATTTGATAATAATAAATTTATTTTTTAAAACATCATTTAAAAAATTTCCTATTATGAAATTTTGATAATTTTATAAACAGTTTGATTTTTCAATAAATAGTGAAAATACAGATTTTTTTCAAAATTGTAGTTATTTTTAATTATTAAAGAGTAAAATTATGTTTTTTATCATTTTTAAAATTAATTTATTATAAATTTATTTAATGTAATCAAATTAAGGTTTTGAATTTCTATTTATACTTAACATTAATATGTTATCATTTTATATTTTAAATTAGAATTTGTTTTGAAAAAACTACATTTTTGTTACATTTTTTCAGTTTTATTAAATTTTGAAAATTTTGTGTTTTGAATTTTGAAAAAGTGATTCAAGATATGGAATCAGTGGTTTGAAATTTATTGAATATTTCACTTTTATTTTTGGTCAATATGATTAGTAATTGTGGTAAAATTCATTATCACGGTAAAGGAAAAATTGGGAAATTTAGGTTAAATATGATAAAGACTATAAAATTATCGTAACACTGAGCCAAATTTTATTGGATGAAGTAAATTCAACCCAAAACACCTATTTATCTATATTCATTTGTTTAGTGGACACAATTCCATGAAAATGGCATATAATATTTAAATCCAATAAAGTCATAATATATCACTTTCTTTGTCTTAAAATTATCATATGTGTCCATATGGGGAGAAAATTTAGTTATGAATGAATATAAATGTTCATTTTAAACGTATTTATATAATTATAATTATATTAACTTTTTTATTACTTTTTGGACAACTTGAATTAGATTATGAGCATTATAGTGTTTCATTTTATTAAAAGTCAAACATGTCAAACTCTTATTTTAATAAGTATAATATTTTTAATATATGGATTAAAAGAAGATATTCAAAACTACAAATATTATATGGAAATATATAATATATATCTAAATAATTGTATTTTATTTTTTATTTTTAGAATCTAAATAATTATATTTAATAATTACACAAAGATTATGTTGTAATTATTCCACTAGTGGAAAACATCAAATAAATTACATTAAAAATATTTAAATAAATATAATTGGAATTAATTATGGTGATAAAAGTGTTTTATATGTTAATATGACATATTAAGGGAGTAATAAATATTTTTGTTGAAGTTATCTTGATGTATTGATTTTATTAAAAGTCATCATAATGAATAGTGTAAAAATTGCCACTAATGATATTTTATGAAAATAATATTTTTATTAAATTATTATAAAATAATAAAAAATTTATAAAAATAAAATTTTATTATTATAAGGTCTAAAATTTCATACATTTTACATTTATGTAAAATTTAGACCATTTAAGTAACAATTAATGCCTTTTATTATTTAGAAGGTTTTTACCACACTTAAAATTAAAAAAAAAAGTTAACTAAGGGTTAATCAAAATGATAAAGTTTAAAATAAAACCAAAAAATGTATAAAATATTTTGATTTATTAAATTAAAATATTAAAATGTCATTTATTCTAAACCATTTCCACTAGGTTTTTTAAATAGATAATTAATTTATTATAATTTAATCTGTTGAAAAAAATTTAAAATGTCTCTCGCCTCTATTATAAAAGGGAACCCCTCCCTCACTTCATTTTATCAGAATTACCTTATATTTGAAAAATACCTTAAAACATTATCTTTTAAACTTTCCAATAATCATTTTATTTGTGAAATTATTCTCAGATACCAACCCTAGAGCGCTTTTGAGGACATTCAAAGGAGACATTTCAAAAAATAGGTAATCACTCAAACCGATCACTTTATTTTTAAACTCTTAATTATCACCTCTAAATGTATTATGTTTATCATAAAATAATAACTTCATTATCCTCAATATTTTTAAATTTTATTATAATAGTTAAAACACCATTATACACCCTCATTACCATCAACCAAAAAGTGAACGTATCGCTCATGTGTACATGTGACTTACCGTCTCCACATAAGGATACAATTCATTTTTCATCACAATCCTATATGGATGGGTATTGTGATCTTATTAGTGATTATATATGATATTTATAATATAATTATTCCTCTATAATGATAATATTATATCTACCTTATCATCAACCAATATTTTTATAAATGATAATGTCACTCGTGCATACATTAGGCCTACCATATCCACGATGCAATGTGATTTGTTTTCACATATATTTCAAAATTATAGTAATAAGGAAAATTTGTGTGAAAATATATGATATATATAACATAATAATGATTATTTAAATGTTTATTTTTATTTACCTTTCTTTTTTTCCATTAGATGAAAAATGGGAACAATACTCATGTATATGTATGGTATACCGTCTCTATGAATGGCATAATTCATTTTTCTATCTCTAATTTTTATGAATAATTATATATAAATATATAATGAATTTATATTATGTTTTAAAATTGATTAAAATTTTATAATATAGGGTACCATTACTAATGTATAAGGATCAGGACTACCAAAATGAAACATGGTTGGAAAACGATCTATTAATCACCCAGAATAGTGATTTTAATAAAAAACTTATTAATAAATGGGTGATAATATTATATAAATAAATTATAAAAGGTATTATAAAAATATGATTATAAATAAATATTTACTATACAAGAGTTTTAACTTGAGCAAATAATGTTGATACTTGATGTCAAGGAATTCTTAACTCAATTTCCATTCATTAGGTTAAACAACTATTTTATTGATTATGTCATTCTATGATTATGTTTGAAATGAAATTTGATTATATTATGTTGTATTTATACTTTTTTCTATGTGTATTTACAATGAATACACATAATAGATTCATTTAATTAATTCTCACTTCAATGATATAATATTTGTAATGGGTTATTTCACAATCTTATCATTATTTGAAATTGTTTAGGTTTAAAGTATCCATTTGGGAAAATTTGTCTTCCATGTCCATGTTTGGTAAAAAAAAATCCCAAATAAAGTACTATAATATTTTTCAAAATCTTTTTTAATAATTTTATCTCTTTTTACAAAATGGTTTTGAAATAATCATTTTATCATTTTCAAAATAAGGTATTTTGTAACTTCTATATAAAAATATGGAAATAATGTTTTTTTAACTTATACGACATGGGAATAATTTTCCATTGTCGTGAAACATTAATTCCTTTAGTATTCCTTTAAAATATTACAATGTTATTTTCAAAGAAAAATTTTTCTTCTATAATTGTGTGACTCTTTTACGAAATTTTCTCAAGAAAATCTAGCTTTATTTCTCCCTTCGAGAAGAAATCTCTGTTTTCTAAAAATGATGTTAAATATTTTTTTTATTTATCCTTTTAAGATATTTTTAAAGGAAATTTATTTTGAAAATTTTTTATTTGCAAATAGTATTATATTTATTTAAAATTCTTATTTTATAAATATTCATGGTAATTTTAAAACAAAAATTTTGCCAAAATTTTTTATGTATTAAAAAGAATTTTTAAAAAATGGATAGGATATTTTCCTCATGAATTATTTCATGTAATATTTTAAAACCATATTCGTTATAATACAATGTTATTTAACGATTACTGATGTTTAATAATTTATATAATCCAATTATAAAATTTTAATGGTTCATACTTATAGTTGAATGATGGTTATGAATCAACTTACATTTCAATAGTTTATGCAATGATGAAATGTTTATGAAACCATTTCATTTCATGGGTAATATTATGATTAATAATTTATGTTAATTTTTGAACATATATGTATTATTTTCATTATAGGATGCGTTGGACATGTATATCCCTTCAATGCATGGGTTAATGATTTATATCTCATTAGATAAACTTGACTGGAATGGGGAGTGAAATCGATTTTGTAGTGGACTTTGTCCACCATCATATTCTTGGGAGTGAACCTGGACTATTATGATAGTTTGGGGAGTAAACCCATTCCAATATGATTGTCTTGGAAAATATCATTTACTACTAAGGAATGAATTTCTATTATTATGTGTTTTCCATAATTCCATGTATTATGTTATGATCTAATTAATCATGTTTTTTAGTTATTTTATTACTCATTTCTTTTGAATATCCATGTTATAATCCATGATTTTGGATTTTGATCTTCGATATACAATATATAATTTTAAAATTTTATTTTTGTGATCACATATATTTATACTCATCATATGCTTGAATATGATCTTGTTTTGATATCTTCTATGTTTACAGTTACTGAGTATTTGAGCACACCCTTTTCTTATGTTTCTTTTTCCCAAGTTATGAGAAAAAATGTTAACTATATTTTTTATAGAAGTATTTCATGTGGATGATTTTAATGATCAATAATGAAAAAAGAAAATCCATTTTTAGTGAGAGATAATGGTGATCATTATAAAATTGTTTTTTATAAACACATGTTCTGTGATTTTGTCCTAATTATATAAAATTATAAACCTAAAAGGTCATTGGATATGAAAGTGGTCTAATATTTTATTTTTACATTGTAATTTTTTATGTAAAAAATGGGACTCATTTTTAAATTTTATGTATTTAATAATGAATCCAAATGTGAGTGTTATGAGATATTTCAATAAAAGATGTTTATAGAAAACTTTATATGTTTAGAAGAGTGCATGATTCATGAATAGTTATCCCTTAGGGATTCAATGAGATTTTATGTCTAAGAAATTAATGATATTTTGTGAAAATATAAATATATTTTGAATGTTTACATGATTAGGTTATATATTTTCTGGTATGTGATTTCATGTTCCATGAAGATTAAGGTTAAATTTAATTCTATGAGCACAGGATTTCCTGAATATTGGGTTTACGATATATTAATAAAGGTATTTATTAAATTATTTTTAGAAATTAGGATGATAATTAATTAATAGAAACCCTATGGGTAAATGTAAATATAGAAAAACATCATAAAAGTTTAGCATAGTATTGATTGTGTGATTTTCTTAGAAATTAAACCTCTGTCTAGATACAAACAAGTTAATCTAGGTTGTATCTTAGATTGAGAAATGGGTAATAACTGTAATGACCTGAGATTTTGGACCCTTTAAATTAACATTATTTTCAATAATATCTACCACACGCAGAACTAGATGAACGTAACACCCAACTAAAATAAACCGAAACATAATAAAATTTTAGGAAGAATAAAATCCATAGAAAATAATAGGATAATAATATTGATTAAAAAGTTCCCTTATGAATTTTCTAATTCCTTTATGATTTGGAAATCAAAAAAACATTAATTAAAAATATATTCTTTTTATAAGTTTCATTCAAGGTTTTTTGTGATGGTTTAAAAATATTTTGAATCTTGATCATGTATATCATTCATGTTGTTTTCTAGTTAATGCTATCAAATTATTCTTAAGAATGAATAGATACTTGAGTAATTAAAAATATAAATCTTATTCTTTCTCAATTTCAATTCACCTAGAGATTTGAATCTGATTGAAACTGTTTCATGTAACTGATTCTCTCAAAACTAATAATCTCATTTACCGAATTTATTAATTTCAATTTGTTTACAATTTTGAATCTGATTCTCATTGTTCCTCTATTCTGATTCGCATAAAATTTTGTATCTGATTCTCACTGTTCTTTAATTAAGATTCACATAAAATTTTGAATATAATTCATTTAGTTTCTCAAATTCATTTCTCTCAAAAATCATAATCTAATTCTCATATTTTCATAAATTAGAATAACTTATGTTTCAGAAATTGATTTTCTCTATTCCACAAATCTAATTCACCTAGTTATCCAAATTGGATTCACATACTTTTTTAGAATCTGATACTAAATATTTTCATAAATTGATTCTCATATTTTTTAGAATCTATTTCTTAGTATTTCATAGAATCAGAATTTTATTATATTTATAATCCGATTACATAAGTTTCTTAAATACTTTTAGTTATTTTATTTCCTTAATACTTTCATATATATAATCAAATTCACAGATTTGTTTCTTGATAATGTTTTGCATGAAATTTTTTCCTATACCAAAATTATGTCGTCCAATAATTTATTATATGACCACTGTATGTTCCATTTTTACAAGTCCCCCTATTTTTTCAAGAAAAATATGAATGTTGGAGATCAATATGATCATTGGACACCACTCCTATAAATACACGATCATTTCGATGATCTTATAACTTTTAGAATTCAAGACATGTGAGATCTCTACCAAAAAAAATTATGTGAAATCCTTGAAGTGATTAATATATTAATATCTTGTTCATCATACTTGAAATCATCAATAAGATTTGTTTTTTCTTGTACGACAATGATCTTTTGTGATTACGATCAAGGGCTTCCATCAGAATGAAGATAGAGGGGTTGATTACCTTCTTAATCAAGGGCTTGTGGGGATAGTAAGATAGAAGTTGTATCTGATCATTCACGGATAGATGAATTACCCAAGTGGTGGTAATAAATATGTTCTTGAAAGTATAAATCAAGAGACCTTCATCCAAGGTGGTTGGATACACTACTCTTTCAGTCAAAAAATTGTACTATTTTACATGTACATTAAATTTATGCTTCAACTTGTTACTAATAGAAAGTGTTTCTTTTACTATAAATTTTTTCTTATCTCTGATATATGATTCTGTATGCTCTAAGATAGAATCTTTTTTAATATTACCAATGTAATTATTTCATTAGGATAATCATTTTTATCTAACCTAAGGTGTTTTTAATTAACCATACAAAATATTTTATAGTGAATACAATTTATTTATCTTTGTTAAAAAAATATTTACTTATGGTTAAAAATTTAAATGTTTTTAACTTAAAATTAACTCTCCCTCTTGTAATTGAGCATCTTCATGCATATTTTGACCCTAAAATTGGCATCAGAGAAGGTCTCGGTGATATTGATACCTACACATGGTATTAAAGGAAAATTTCCACTAATCAGTTTATTTATTCTTTCTTTACTTCTACAAGTTTATTTATGATTTATTATATACACTTTTTCTTTGTAAATATTTTCTACACTAACTTGTGTTTTGGAAAAAGAATTTTTGTATTACTCCAAAAATAGTTAGAATGAATGTCGGATCTATAGATAATATGAATCCTACAATACCGCCTATCTTTGATGGGAATTATTATAAATACTAGAGAAACAAAATGAAGACTTTATTATCAATACTAGTGTGGATAAAATATTTATTATTACTGGACACTGAAAAATCCCCGATAAGTTATAACTTTTAATAAATAAGATAAGAAAGAATATCATATAAAATATTTGGTACAAAATACTTTTATTTGTTCTTTGAGAAGGAATATATACATACATATATTATCTTATGATGTAGGTAAAATCATTAGGAAGAAACTAGAAGTTACACATTTTGGTACTTCTAAAGTTATTGTGACCAGAATATCTATGCTGAGAGCATATTATCATGGAGTTGTTTTTACCTCTAGAGAACATCTAGATAAAGTTAAACATAGATTCATGACTATATTAAATATACTATAGTAAATGGGATAAAATGGTATAGATTATGATATTATTGTAGATAATATTATATTCATTATGCCTAATTAATAGGAATGGAAGATAAATTCTATTAATGAGTCAAGAAAAGTCACAATTATTACTCTTGATGAATTATTTGGTGCTCTCTTACAACATGAGAACAGATTAAAAATAGATTTTTAGAATGTATAAAAAGAAGAATGAGAGTGTTTCTTTAACTACTACTTCAAATTAGATGTCATAAAAAACTCTTTAGATTGTTGTTAAATAAACAAAGGCTAAGTAAGATGTAGTTTAGTCAGACTAAAGTGATACTGATCTCATAGAAAATGATTTATCCAATCTTGCTTGAAGGATGAACATGATTGTTGGAAAGAATCATTTCAAAGATAGATATATGAAAAAAGATAATAAAGATAATAAAGACTCTAAATTCACATTCTATGAGTGTAATAAATCCGGACATATCAGACCTCATTGTCCAAATCATAAAAGAAAACACAAAAAATATAGACATTATAAAATAAATTAGAGAAGATATTACATGTATAAGGGAAATAAAGTTCTAAAAGAAAATAACAATTTTAGTGAAAGTGGTGGAGATTCACCTAATGAATCCTTGGAATTTGAAACATCTGGACACAAGAATATTGGTCTTATTTATAGAATTTCAATTGATAATAAATGTCTCATGGACAAGGTACGCACTACATAATCCATACCCAACACATTGTTAAGTGTTAATTATCCTAATGAGAAAGATTGTAAATCATAAAATGAAGAATCTTACATATAAGAAGATAATTCTTTACCTTCTTTTGATGTAGTATCTCAATTTTCCATGTTTCTTGAATATGAGAAATTAAAGATAAAAAAACATGAAAAGGAAAATGCTAGAATCAATGTTTTAACAAAAGAAATATCAGATCTTTATAAATATCATGATGTAAAATATTTCAAAATTATTTATATTTCCAAAAACTTTTAGGAAGTTAATTGTAAAAAGGATAAACTTTCTAAGTATATAAAAAAATATATTCCTGAGAGTAATTCTTTAGAGACTACACTCAATTATAAAAATAATGAATACAGGGATAAGAATTGAATCATTAGACTAAAATATGAAATATTTTCCTTCAGTAAAATTTTATCAAACTTTACATCTGTAATAGAGGATTTTTATAAAATGTACAGGAAACTATATCTTCATAAAAATAGTTTTTGATTGGTTATTCTCACTCAAAACCAGTTTTCAGTCACAACTATTTTGTTTCTAAAATTTCCCTATTCTGAACTAAGTTTCAAAGTGGTGGACACTGGGAGAAAATTTTTATTTAAATAAAATTCAATCCTTTGGATTTCATAAAGCACATTTTTATAAAAAAATGTTGATTCCAAGGATTTTACATTCTTGTATTTGATGATCGAATAAAGTTGGGATTCCAAAAACCTAAATGTTTTTTAGTGAAAAAAGGAAGTTCCAACAAAAATATGTAGAACATGCATAGTGTATATTCCTTTTACATGACTTGTAATAATAACTTCTTTGAAAATATTATTAATATGAAAGGTAGAAGATTCACTTTTAGATATAATTCTCAAGGAGAAATTATTGCTATATGCAACATCATTCTTCTTGGAAATGACTTAATTTATAATTTTTTATTTGTCAAAGCTCTTAAAAACAACTTGATAATCATAAGTTAATTATATGAAGAAGGTTGCTCTATGAATTTTAGAAATGATAAATTCATAGTACACAATTACAAGGATAAGTTAATTTTTTCTACCCATTAGAATGAGAATTTTTGTACACATAACATAGAAAACCTTGTGTGCCAAGAAATACCTTTCCATAGTGTAATAGAAGACCAATCTTGGTTATGGAATAAAATACTAATACACTGTAACCATAGGAACTTATTCAAACATACTATGAAAGGAATTATTAAGAATATGCCAGATCATTGATATGATTCTTAAAAATATTTTAACCCTTTTCATTATAGAAAGTAACACAAGTATAGCTTTAAGTATTTATGTGAAGTCTCAACTTCTGATGCCTTACATTTTTTGCACATGTACTTGTTCAGACCTACAAAAACTAGAAGTATTCAAGGCATATACAACGTATTAATTTTAGTTTATGATTACACTAGATTTACACGGGTTTATTTTCTATAAAATATATCTGAAACCTTTTCCTATTTAAAATATTAATATCCAAAGTTAAGTTTGAGAAAAACATTCCATTAATATCTATTCATAGTGATCATGATATAGGATTTTGAAATTCAAATTTTGAAACTTTTTGTAGTATGAAAGGAATCACTCATAACTTCACATCTCCAAGAACTCATTATCAAAATGATGTTGTTGAATGAAGAAATTGAGTTATTTAATTGATAAAAAGAACCATATTTAGTGAATATTTAATTTCTATAAAACATTGGATGAAGCTATCAGTACTACATGTTATACTATAATGTGATTTTTAATTAGGACATTTCTCAATAAAACACCTTATGATTTATGGATAGGATGAAAACTAAAAGTTTCATAATTTAGAGTAACTGGATGTAATTTATTCATTTAGAATAAAAAAGATATCCTGCACAAATTTACACCCAATTCTTATGAAGGAGTATTCTTATGTTATTCCACTATCTTTAAGGCTTCTAGAGTTTTCAATAAAAAATCATATATTGTTGGAAAAATAGTACATGAAAAATTTTATGAAAGTCAAACTTTTGTTTTTAAAGAACTTGAACCTACATCTTTTGATGTGTTTTCCAAAACTGATTGTCAACCTTGGATTAAAGATTCTTCTAATCAAGATAATTCTCAATAAAAAGTTTTTATGTATTCAACCTAGAATAAGTTCTACCCTATGTTGGTAAAAAGGTTTTACAAAACCCATATTAGTTGTTTACTAGGAATCATCTCATTGATTATATCATTAGTGATGTAAATCAACCTATAAGGACTTTAAGTTATTTAATAAATTAAGTAGAAAATCTAAATTTTATTTTCCAATTTGAACCCAAAATTCATGATGAGGAATTAGGTGATGAATATTATATTAGAGCAATTCAATATGAACTAAATGAACTTAAAAGGAATAAAGTCTATACCATGGATTAAATACCTATAGAGAACTCCTATAATTGGAGTAATGTGGGTCTTCAGAAACAAATGTGATGAAAATGGAATCATTGTAAGAAGTAAATCATTATTATTTACTAAATTATATAATCAAAAATAATTAATAGACTATGAAGATACGTATTATATGGTATCAAGACTTAAATCTATTCGAATTCTACTAGATTTTAAAGCATTATTTAACCTCCAACATTTTCAAATGGATGTGAAGTGTGATTTCCTTAAGGGATATGTTCAAGATTAATTTTATGTTGAAAAACCTCTACATTTTGAATATAAAAAACATCGTAAATATGTTTTTAAACATACCAAATATTTATATGGTCTTAAAAACTCCCCTAGAGCTTGGTATGATAGACTTATAGGATTTTTGTTACAAAACATTTGTGTTAAGGGAACTGTTGATCCAACCCTTTTTATAATGAAAGAAAAGAAAATTATATTTTTTGTTAAAATTATTATTTATGAAATTATATTTGGATCAACTCAGCAATCCATAACTGGTTCATTTGTGAATCTTATGAAATCTGAGTTTGAAATGAGTATGATGGGTGAGTTAATATTTTTCCTTGGTTTTCAAATTTTTCAAAAAAAACATAATGAAATTATATATATCAACATTAGTATATTAAAAATATTCTTCAAAAGTAAGTATATGACAACACTAAAAGTATAATTACTCTAACCAGAACCTTTAATTCCCTTGATCTTGATAAAGCTAAAAAACCAGTGGATCAAACAACATTTAGAGGTATGATGTGATGTTTACTATAATTAATAACTAGTCATAAAGAATTATTATTTTTAGTATACTTATGTGAAAGATATAAATAAAATCCAAACGATTCCCATTTATATTCTGTGGAATAATTTTTTCGTTATTTAATGGTAACTATAGATTTAGTAATTTTATATTATTATGGAAATGGTTTTTCATTAAAAAAATCGGATAGTGACTTTGGTTGTTATAAAATGGATAGAAAAAGCATATTCAAAAAAATTATATTATTAGAAGATTAATTAGTTTCATGGAAATATAATAAACAACACATAGTAGAAATTTCTATTACTGAAGTTGAATATGTAGCAGGAGGAAGTTGTTGTGCTCAAGTGTTGTGGATGCAACACAAACTCACTGATTATGTCACGTGTTTTACAAAAACTCAAATACTATGTGATTACACTAGTTCTATAGCCTTAATTAAAAACCTTACACATCACACTTGTTCAAATCAAATATATATTAGGAATCACTTTTTTAGGTATCACACACTTAAAGAATGTAATAGTTTACAATTCATCAGAATGCAGGAACAACATCCTAATATTTTTATAAAAGCATTACCTTTGGATAAATTTGAATACATTAAACAAAAATTTGGAATGATAAATGTAAGGTAGTATTTCATGTCCTATTTTTTATCAAAAGATCTTCTAAAATTAAGATAATCTTTTACATAGGGGAAGTTTACTTTATTTCCTTAAAAAAATAATTCAGAACCTAACAAATGCTTTCGGAACTTATAAAAAGTTTTAGGACTCTAATAAAACTTTTCAGGATCTATGATTTCTAAGAAGAATCTTATAAAATAATAATAAACCTTCAAAGAACTATGAATGTTATATCATCTTATCTATTACCTCTTAATTATATTTTTGTATATTGGTATTTCCGTCATGGTTTAAAAGCTATACCAGATTTATCTTTCCTTAAATCTATTTTGTTTCCTTAAAACTAAAAAATATTGGAACCTTTAAAACCTTATTCGGATAAATAAATACCATCAGATCAGATATTTTGGTTTTGAACTATTGAATTAACCTTGGATGATGAATTGACACCTCAACACCAATGTAAAGGAAGGGACCCCCACCCCCACCCCTTGTGTTACACATCGATTTCCAAAGAGTTCTACCCAAGCTGATGTCGCCCTTCAAAACCTCTACTCTAATTTCATCATACTTTCTCTCTTCCAAATGTCTCTTTCAATATCTTCTCAAGATCAATTCCAATTTAAAAAGAATTCAAATACTCATTTATTGTCAAATAAAGGTTTGTTGATCAATTTTTCTCCCTCAAGTATGATTCTTTGTTAAATAAGATAATATAGTTCCAATGATGTTGAAACATTTGTATTGTGAGAAAAAGGGATTAATGGATCTAGTATATCCATATATAGTAATTAAATTCTATGAATCGGTCAGTTTCTTCACAAAAGGTGGAATAGATATGTTCCAGTTCAAGATCTATGGGAAAAGATATTCTATTTTATTTAATAAAACTACTGACATACTTGCAATTCCATTTCATGGAGAATCTTTTTTTCCTTCTCATAAGTTTCTAGAATCAGAAGTTTCTTTCAATAAGGAAAATATGATAAAATATCTATTTTTTTAGGGAATAAAGAAGCTGAAACTTTACCATTTATCTCCAAACTATCGAATCATGGCATTATGGATGGAAGAACATTTGAAACTGAGAAAAATATATAACAATACCCTCAAGATTACGGACATCTTAATGAAAGATTTCCTTGTAAATATAAGGAAAATAAATATAATGACATATATCATCCTCACAATTAGTAATATAAAGGATGGGTCAATCAAGTCTCAGATCCTCTTATTTCCAGCAACATTTTCCAACCTGATTGAAATTTTTTTGAACACACGAAATGTATCTTATAAGTTGAAACTAAATAGGTATAAGATCCTTCTATTAAATGATGAAACACTCAGAATAATGAAATATTCATTATATGAAAATCATGTGGAGTTTTTTCACTTATCATAAAAAGCAGACCAGGTTGGAGAAAGCTTCAAAAAATAAGTATCTGAGTCAAAGAATAGAAATTCTCAAGATTTTGATCATTCAAAATCAAATAATAATAACTCTTATCTTAATAAAGTAATTTCTAATTGGAGATAAGATAAACATATTTGGAAGGAATGAGATGCAATGTTTGGGATAGATCTGGCTGAAGCTAAATCCTTAAAAATTAAAGAAACTGGAGAACATCAAAAATGAGATAAGGAGAAAAAGCTTAATAAAAAGGAATATGAAGTAGGTATAATTCTGTCTTTGATAAAAGACACTAAAAATAATCAGAAAACATTCATGTGCTGAAATATTTTCTACAAGAATCTGAACATCCCCCTAAACAGTTCGGAAACACTATGATAGAGGCTACGCTAAAAGAAAAAGTAAAACAAATTGTTTCCAAAGTAGTTCTGAATGTTGAAAATCAATCTCAATCATGAGATGAATATAGTAGAGATAAATAAAGTGAGGACGACATACAAGAAATTTGAGAAACTCAGAGGGAGATTCAATCTGTCAAGCTATCTATAAGAACCTCTCAAGGCTCCTCATCTATGACTTACTTAGAAGGAAAATTAATTCCAAAATTTGATATCCATATTTGAAAATATTCCTCAGATTTGAAATAAAATTATGGTGATAATGATGTTCAAAAAATCTCTTATGATGATGATATTGATAGTGATGCTGATGATGATAGAAATAATTAAGATGATAATGATGACAATAAGATTTTTCCTATTTCCATGGAAAGGAAAATAGTTTAAATAATGTAGAATTAGGTCTCTAAGAAAGGAAAAGGAAAGCTAAAAGATGTTGGAACATCTACGAAAAATGAGTTGGAATAAAAAAATTATTCCTCCTCCTTAAGATAATATTTATTTCTTAAATTCATGAATATGTTTCTAAACTCTATTCCATACATGCCCAACATTAAGTCAAGGTGGAAGATTATTCAGGAATCTATAAATAAGAAATCAGACTCAATGACTCTAATTATAGAGAAGTTGATAAAGCTGGAAGCCAAAATCATAACCTTCGTGAAAAATTATGATACTCATAGTAAATCCTTCTTAGAGATGATGAAGTGGTAAAAACATATCAATATTTTTTGTAATTTTTATTTTGATATGTTCGATACAGTTAAGAGTAATTTTAAATAATATAAATACTCCCTCAAAAAATCAAATATTGTTTTGAGAATATTAAGGATGAAAAAGGTATACTGATATAAGAAGTCAAATATTTGAACAGAATGTTAAAAATATTACGTAGTGAGATCAAATGTATGAAGGATCACAAAGATGAGGAGGATGGAAAACATAAGTCCAGGGAAGAAATTATTAAGATCCATGAAGAAAAGATTTATAATCTTGAGAAAAAAAATAAGGATCAGAAAATGCTCCTCGTAATGTTTTAATATTATCATAAGGAGTTGAATAATTTGAAGGCCATTTTCAGAACATTAATTCTGAAGAAGGATTGATTTTTTTTTATTTCGGATCTTTTTTGGTAAAAACTTTTTCAATATCAAAGTATTGTTATCCATATTGTTTATTATAGTTTTTTTCTTAACCTTTCAGGTATATTTAAATTCCTCCATTCTTTTTTTATAAATCACAAAGGGGAAAATGTTCTTAAAAGAATATTAGTCTAAGTAGGAGAATTTTTAAGTAAAGGGATAATGATTAAAGATAAAATCCTAGAGTTAGGATTAGATGTTTCATTAATAAAGAAAGATAAATACATAAAGACAATAATATGATCATTAGAGGATTACATAGCCAAATTGAGAGTTGTTTATATTCATTTTGTGTCATAAACTCAAGGGGAGGTAAGTATTTATTTTAAATTCTAAAAATAAAATATTATGGTCTTAATTTTCATTTCTAAAAAAGATGTCTGTGCATTCTAAAAAGGAGGATACTATGGAGTCAAAATTTTCCTTAGTACTTTTCTAATTACTTTATGTTTTGGAAATTAGAAACACTTCCCATAATAATATATTCTTTCTAAAAGTTTCATTAAAGGTATTTTGTGTTAGTTAGACAATATTTGGAAAATTGATATTTGATATATTTCATGTTTTTTTAGCTAAGTATAACATAATTTTCTTAAGACTGAATATATAATGGAGTAAATAAAAATCAGAATCCTATAATTTCATAATTCTAATTCACATAGATATTTGAATTCTATTAACACTATTTCATTAAATTGATTCTCTCATATTTCTGAATCTGATTTATCATATTTCTTAATTATGATTCTTTTAAAATTTTGAATCTGATTCTTGTTTTTCATCAAGTATGATTCACCTAAAATTTTGAATCTGATTCTCATTAATCCTCAATTATGATTTTCTTAAAATTTTGAATTTGATTCATTAAGTTTCTCAAAATCGTATCTCTCAAAAATCAAAATCTGATTCTCAAAGTTTCATAAATCGTCTCTTAGATTTCAAAATCTGATTAACTCAATTGATCAAATCTAATGCACCCAGTTTTCTTAATTTGGTTCACATACTTTCTTAGAATCATATTTTTCAATATTTTTAGAATCTAATTCTCATCTTTTTAGAATCTGATTCTCTGTCTTTAATAGATTTTGATTTTCATTATCTTTATAATCTGATTATATAGGTTTCTTAAAGATGATTAGGTATTTTATTTCCTTAATAATTATAAATATATAATCAGATTCACATATCTATTTCTTGAAAATGTTTCTAATGAAAGTTTTCCTTATACCAAAATGATGTCATCCAATCTATTATTTTATAACCATTATAAGTTCCACTATACAGGTCACTCTAAATTTTCAGAAAAATATATAACTGTTGGAGATCTAGATGACTGTTGGAATCCACACCTATAAATTCCCAGTCATTTGGATGAGATCATAATTTTTGGAATTCGATACACGTGAGAGCTCTTCCAAAAATTACTTTGGGAAAAAGCCTTGAAGTGATTAAGTTGTGAACAGCTTCTTCAACATTCTTAAAATATTAAATATGATTTTTTTTATTTTGTGATACTGATCATTGGTGATTACGATAGAGGGAGTGTATCTAAAGGAAGACATGGGTGCCAATTAACTGCATAATTGAGGGCTTGAGGGGATAGCGAGTCATAACCTGTATCCAATCTTTCATGGATCAAGGTCTTAACCTGGAGTTGGTAAAACAGACTTCCTTGAAAGTATAAATCAAGGGACTTTTATCCAATGTGGTTAGATACCCTACTCGTTGGTTCAAAAGAGTAGTAATATTTTACATGAACTTTAAATTTATGTTGCAACTTATTACAAATATAATGTGTTTCTTTTACGTTTACTTTTTTATTAACTCTGATATAAGATTTTATACGCTCTATGATATAATATTTTTTATGTTTACTTGTGTAATTATTTCATGAAGATAATCATATTTACAGAACCTAAGGTGTTTTTCATTGACCTAAAAAAAGAGGGTATAGCGAATCTGATTTATTTTACTATTTGAAAAAAATATTTCCTTAAGGTTAAAAAATTAAATTTTTTATACTTAAAATTCACCCCCTCTTGTAACTAAGCATCTTCATACATATTTTGATCCTATAAATAATCAATTAAAAAAATTACATATTACTATTTTATATTGATTAATGTTTTTTAAGGATACCTTTCAAAGAAACATTTAAAAAGGGGTATTTATTTTTCTTAATTAAATTAAATTGATCATATTTAAAATATTATTATAATAGGTAATATTTATATTTATGAACTAATAAATCAAAATTAAATTATTTTGGAAATTTATATGAAATAATATTAAAGACACTTGAAGTTTAAGAATTCATTTTTTCCAAAAATACTGTTTCTCTTTACATTTTTTATTTTCATTGAAATAAATTAAAATAAAAAAAATTAATTTGAATTTAATAAAAATAACAATTTTTTGATTATAGGATGTAAAATTATCATAGGGGTTATTTTTTAGATTCTTCTAAAATAATTTATTTTTAGTTGAAAAGTTAAAAATATAGTTTTTACTAAAATCATAGTATTTATGAATATATCAACCAGTAAGTATATCATAGAAACTATTAAAACATTTCTTCATCATTAAATATGTATTTTAGGTGTAAAATTATTCATTTCAATTTACTCATATGTATTTAGGAAACCTTTTTTTAACAAATTAGGTAATATTTTTTATTTAATTAAATATTATTATCGTGAAATTAATTTGTTCTTTTAATTAAAATACATATATCTATTTTTTATAATAAACATATTCATACAATGAAAATCAAAGACATTGATGATTTTAACCTATATATAAATTTTAAGCTCGAAATTATACTTTCTAAAATGGATTTTTACACGTTACATGACATAATATTAAATCTTTTTCGTATAAAATAAATTGTAACTAATAAATTTTATTTCATATTAATATTCATTTATCCCAAATTATATAATAATTTATATTTTATTATTATGTATATAAATTAAATTATTTAGGTAACAATTAGTTACCACAGTAAAAAAAATTGTTAAAAGTAAAACTTCTATGATTAAAGGATTTAAAACATGTATAAAACTAGTGTGGAAAATAATGGTTGAGGAATTATCAACCATATCTCATACCACACTAAATTATTCTACATTTTGACATCTTCTTTACATGTTAACCATGCGATCACTTTATTTTAAGGTGACTTATTAATAAAAAATTCAATTTCACCACATATAAAAGGTTCCCCTCACCATTTAACACTCCAAAAAATTATTTCAAAAAAATAATAATAATAAGATCGATATATTCCTTAACACGCAACAATGATATTTAATTAAATAAAGGTATACTATTATTTAAATATGTCCATTATAATCTATTCATCGAATTGGAAGACATGAATATGATTAACAACATTATCAAATATATTTATAATGATCTAACTTGATTAAAATGTATTGATTAATTCATATAAAATAAGAACCCATGTTTTAGAAATTCTATTTTATGTATCAAAAATAATTTTTCTTAAAAAATCATTTTTATATCTTTTTTTGAGTAAATATTATAATCAATTTCTATAAATTTTATAGATTTTCTTTTAAAAATTATTATAATTTTTTAAATTATCATATCAAAATTAACTTAGGGAGATTTATTTTTATTTTTCTAAAATAATTTATTTTTAATTGAATAGTGAAAATACCAAATTTTCAGGTATTATCAATTAATTTAATTAAATAAATTAATTTAAAATTGTTATTCTATTATTTATTTGTCATAAAGTTACATATTATCCATTTGAATTATAATAATCTTATTAATTATATTTTAATTAAAATTTTCCATGATGTATATATAAGTTAATTTTAGGATTTAAAAAACATTTTTATAAATTTTTTTTTGCATTTGATGAATTTATATTAAAAGTAATTATTATACTTCATGAAATTGAATCTGAAAAATAGATTTTATAACTAGAATTGGGATGTTAAAATTTTCATAATAGTCTCCTTTTATTTTTCGTTATTATGAATGGTAACCATGGTAAATATTTATCACTTTGGTAGGGGAAAACAGATGAAACAGGGTTGAAACTATTTGATAGGACTTTTAAATAACCCTAACATTTTATATTAATATATTTTTTATTTTTGTTGTTTGAATATACTCATAAAATATTTGACATTATGGAAATTTTTTGCCATTTTTTGTTAGATAATGACATATATTATATTATGTAACGAAAAATGAAAAATGTCACTCCGTTTTTTTAAAATCTATATTATATTTTATTTAGGATAAAAAGAGGTTATGGTAAATTATAAATGATTATTTTTAATATTAATATATTTTTTATAATAAATATTTATTTTTATTTTCTAATAAAGGAATAATACCTTAAATAATAACACAATATTGATACAATGTTTGTTCTAGTAGTAGACACTTTTGTCAAATAATTTTAAAAACCATAAAATAAATATGTTTTAGATTATTTTTTGTTTACATTAAAAATTTATGGGTAATTATAATATATTATAAAGACCCTGAACCCATTTTTTCAGAGTCAGTGCCTTACCACATAAAATTGGTATGATTACAAGGAATTCATATCCTGAAGGAAATAACAGTTTAGTATCATTAGAAAACGAGGTACATACATAACAGTTTCATCGCAACTTGAAATGAAGTAAAATGTAGTGACTATATAGGAAACACCAATAAAATTATATATTATCCTTTCAAGTCATTCAAAATATACTTCTTTATATCCTTGGAAAATATAATGCATAAGAAAGGGGTGACCTTTAATGCATTTTAGTGGTATGTAATACAGAGGGAGCATAAAAATCGTGGTGAATAACTAAAATTAAACATTCCATTAAAACATAATCTTGAGCCAAATATTGAAAGAATTAAAAACTAATTAAATAATGCCATAATAAATCCTAACCATGGATATTATACTAGTTTAACAATCACTTGGAAAATTAATCATGAGTTTCATAATGAGGTAATGCATAATGTCAAACATCATAAACATATTATCAAGGCCTCAGTCGAGAAACCATACATAATGGGTAAAAACCCAATCTATTATCCCATGAGACCTATCAATTCATCTAGGGGATATACTAGTACCTAAACATCACTTACTAATTCTAATGAATTTCTCATATAGATTTTTATAAACATAACAAAAATATACATTCATATTGAAGCTATCATATGAAATGTAAATAACTTTCCCCAAGAAATAAACATAATCATAAACCATTATAGGTAATATCATAAATGGTATAAAGATAAAACATCCAAAGTAAAACTAATCATGAACCATTCAATAAAATATCATATATGATATCATTAAATATTAATCCGAATTAAAAATAATAATCAAAAATTTAGTTTAAATAGATGAAAATACTCTTATAAAATAATCGAGGAATTCTTGATAGAAATAATCTTTGATTTTGGAAGGAAGTGTTATTTTATAAAAAATATTAATATAAAAACAAAATTTCACTAATATAGTTTTTTCATAATAAAATTATTGATTTTATAGAAATAATGGTTCCTTAAAATAGATTATATAGTGAACTTTAATATAGGTAACAATTGGAGTTGTTCCCTTTAATCGGGCTTGCCTATCGGGAAGAATTGAGAAGAGAACCTTGTAAAACATTTATTATCCCATATAAGATTGAAAAAATGATCTGGAAATATTATTTTTTAACATATATATATATATTAGAATAATTAAATACAAAAAATTAATCATTTTATTTTTTTATAGAGGTATAAATCATAACGTGAATGAAAATTGAGGTTTGGGAAAAAACTCATACCATGTGTCCTAATGTGTTATACACATCACCTTAACATCCTAGATAATAAAACTAAATTCATTATTAATTAATTAATAACTTTATCTCCTTGTATTTTATTTATTATAATTTTATTACACTCATTTTTGGTCTTTTTTATGAGTTATAAGATACAATTCTATCATTCAGGGGCATTTGTTTATTTGGTTTTCATGATCGGTTCTCTTATTTATAAATAATGGATTTCATGTAAAATGGGTATAATTATCATGAATTTAAATTATATTTTATTTATAAACATAAAAAATTGTATGTGTTTATATTTATCATTTTTTTATATGGTTGGATGATTAATCATTACATAATATATTTAATGATAATCGTTTAGATTATTACAGTAGTTATTGATCATAATGAACTCATTTTGTTTTATCGTTTAGTATTACATAAATATGTTACTTCTAAAACATAAGAAAGGTTTCAACACATATATTATATTATGTTTCAACCATAAAATTTTTTTCATTAACATCCTTGAAGGATAAATTTGTGAAAAAAAATCATCGTCTATGATGGTTATAAATCGGCACCTCACGGACATTGATTTCATTTATTAAAATAAAAGATAGAGACAAAGGAGGTTAGGGAAGAATATTACATTAAAATGATATAAGTTCAGTATATATATGGTTTTTTTGTTATCATTATCATTTTTAAATAGGAGGTTTGGAGAGAATAATAAAATAAAAGAACAAGAAAATAAATTAAAAGGAAAAAGGAAGAGGATTTTACCTCTCGAATACTCCTCCTTGAGAACCTCTTTAAGGGGATTGGTTTTAGTATTTTATTAAGACTAAGAGCTCATGAGTATTGGGTAGAGGCTTGGGAATAGGAATGGGTAGAAATTTTATAGGTCTTAATGCAAGGAAGGTGTGAGGGGAACAATGGTGAGGGTGGTATTTATAGTGTTGAAGGGGTGATTTTTTAATATTTAATTCATTTGTTTTTTATTTTGGATCAAGACTAAAAAAAGTTTGAGAATTATAATAAAATATATTAAAATAATGAAATTGTGTTCTATATTATGGTTATTAAATCAACTATGACTCAAGTAATAATTTATTTAACTTATAATGTATTTATACCATAAATTACCGTATTTTATTGTTCTCAAAAAAATCAAGTATTTTAGAAAAATCTCAAAAATTCACTCTAAACATTTTTTAACGTATAGATTTCAAAAATGAACTCTATTTTATAAGAATAATTTTATAAACAATAGATAATTAATTTTTAATTAAAATCATTATTTACTCAAAAAATTGAGTTTCTAAAAATTATAACTTATTTTATAACAGTATGAAAAATTAATTGTGGTCTCAATAAATTATCCTAAAATCATAAGACAACAAAATATTGATTTATGAATATATTTTATGAAAAAAGAATTTCATTTTAAAGAATTTTATTAATTATAAAATGTTAATTAAATATTTATTTCCTACAAAAATACCAACTCTTAAATATTAATTTTTAAAAAAATTATTTACTTATACTATGATATAATTATATCATATTTTCATTTATAGGATGGATAAATTATATTTATACCATCATTGGTGAGGTTACTATTCTATTGGCCGTTTTACTATTCATAAGGCTCATATTTCTATTCCTAAGTTCATGTTACTATTTCATCAGTATAGCTTCCTTAACATCTAAAAATACCTCTAATTTCATTTATTCTTCCTTTATAATGTTTGTGATGTGTACTATAAGTGAATTTATGTTATCTATACTATATAAACATAATAAGAGAAATTTCATTAATAGATTTTTTAGCCGTTACATGTATAATTCATGTTTAAAGGGTTTGTATTCAAAATATATTACTGTCTTCATAAATTTGAATTCAAATTAAATGAATAGTCCCAAAATGGCCTTAATGATATTTTATGTTATATAATATTCTATTAAATGATTTAAAAATAAATTTAATATTTAAAGTGGGAAATTTGACTTTTGAATAGTCTAAACATTCATATATGGACCATTTATGAACCAATTTTTACATTAGAAGTAAATTTATAACCCATAGTGATTGAAAAATCTTTTACCATAGTTAAGGATAAAAAAAGGACAATGTAGTGTTAAACTATAGCGATAAGGGATAAAATAATATATAAAACATTCCTAAATCAAATTATATGGGATTATTTTAATATTATCTAATATTTTCTATGAAATTATGACAATTTGGAATCAATTTTATATGAATGTACATTATAGTCCTTTGATGTTTTGAAAAATTATAAGAGTACATCTTCCCTCTAATATAGAAGGATGCCACACTTCTCTCTTATTTACATAATATTTAGACACCTATCACAACCAAAATATAACCAACTATCTTATTAAATTTTCCTATCAAAAAATCATACATTCTAATATTTTTAAAACAACATTCCTTAAGCCCTTAACAATGGATATAAAGGAGTTCTACAGAATAAGAGGTAATAGTCTTAACTGACCTATTTCAATTTACTTATTCTTCTACCTTCCTTAAATATTTGGTATTCATCATATAATAATAAATTCAGTATCCTCAGTGAACTTAAATATTATTTTGGATGAGTAAATACCATTATCTTCCCTCCTTCATAACAGATGGGAAATGAAATTATCACTCACGCATATGTGTGTACCACCGCCTCCACGTGGATACATGATTCATTCTTCATCACCATCATTCCTGGTTGGTTATTATAATTTGCTTAATGTTTATATATGATTTATATGACATAATTATACTTATATAATTATCATATATTATCAACCTTATTACCTTTCCATATGTTGAAAAATTATAACATTACTTGCGTGTAAATCTAGACTACCACCTCCACAAAGCGATGTGATTCATTTTTTCAATAAATGGATGGTAATAAAGAGACGATTAATGAATATATATGATTTATATTATATAATATTCTTTACTTAAGTGTGAATTGTTATTTACCATTCCTTCATTCAAACTATTCAAAAGTGGTAACATCACATGTGTGTATGTGTGGACAACCTTCTCTAAGAAGCGATGAAATTCATTTTCCATCAATGTTTTAAGTGGAAAATGACAAAATTTTATATAATGAATAATTACGAAAAATATTTTGTGATTATTTTTCTAGAGATTATTCAAAAATTATATAGGTGAAAGTAGCTAGAATATATAAGAAAACATACATGAAAAACGAAGTAGTTATCCCATGGATTAATGATTTTAATAATTAATTGTTAATAAATAGGTGATAATATATTATAAGTAAAAATTATATGGCAAGATATTTCTTAATATGGTTCAATAATATATTTATAATAAATATATACATACTATATATGAGTTTGGAATAAGTGTGAATAAATATTGAACTTAAGGTAAGGGGTTTCATATCCCTTTTTTATTTCTATGTGACAAATGACATATTTAACACTTTTTTCCTTTTTATGTCCTACATAGTAAAAATTAATTTATTTTACAATTAATTTATTAAAAATTATGTTTATTTAAAAGTAAATATGAAATTCTACCTTTTATGAGGTTTTGAATTATATAATACCAAATTTGTAAGGGTTCTTTATCTCACTATTATTTCATTGATACATATTTGTCGTTATGCACCTATTTATGTTTATAAGGTGCATATACTATCCTGAAAAAATTTTATATCATTAGGAACATTATTTTCATGATATTTAATGTTTTATTTTATGTTTTGTTTTAGGGGATTATAATTAAAAAGTTTCTAAATAGGTAATGGATATATGTTTCAATCCAATTTAAATCAGGATTATTTATGCATAAATTTCCATTGATAAAATTATATGATCCTTATTTGATAAAACAATCAAATTGTTATTTATATCTAGTTACTTATATAATTTTTTTCCATTTTCTTATATTTGGTAATAAAAATGGTCAAAAAATGTTTTTAAGAAAACCTGACCTTATTTTTACTACTTTGGTTAGAAAATACTTTTTCCTCCATATCCATGTTTTCTAAAATATATTTAAGAATATTTTTTACTATTATTAAATTCTTTTTAAAAGTAAATTTGAAACATGTTTGACTTTTTAAAAAATGTTTTAAAAATAATATTCATGTTTTCTCTAAATAAGATACTTTTTGTTGAAGGTTTGAACAAAATCATTGTTTTATCAATTATAAAATGACTATAATTTCATTTCATCATCCCTACTCAATGATTAATGATTAATTTTCAAGTTTACATGGTTATTTAAAAATAAAATGTTCCTTAAATATTTTAGAATTTTTTGGATTTTAAATAAGTGATTTCAAATTGAAGAAGGTATTTTCCTCAAGACATATTTCAATGATATTTTAAAGAATTTATTTAATCTATAATAACAACTTTTACTATTGATTTGTATTTAGTTGGGATATGATCCAATGATACAATTGTTATTATAATTATTGATTTTTTGTGATTATTATTATGATATGTTTACAAAACTGGTTTTTTTTCTTTGGGTAATGCAATAGGGAAATTATATATTGTTTATGAAACCCATTTTCTTTCCACGGGTTATTTTATGATGATATGATGAATATTTAATGAAATTGTGGAATACATATTTATCCTTTTAATTTTACGATGGGTGGGACCAGATTTGTAAACCCCTCCAGTACATTGGGTAAATATAGATATCTCAGGAGATAATAAGAACTGGAATGGTGATACAATGAATTTAAATAAGGGCATGTAGACATTATGATAGTCTCAGGAGTGAACCTTGACTAAGGATATGATGGAATGGGGATTGAACACAATCAACAATGATATTCCTGGAAGTGATACTTAACTAAGAAAAAGATTTTCTATGCTTATGTGTATTCCAAAAAATTATTGCTTATATTTGGGATATGTAATTATGTATCATGGTTGATTATTGGTGATTTTTCACCCTTATGACTATTTTCTTTTGATTGAAAAAACCTTATACAATGATATATGATTAAATATATTTCACTAATTGGGTATTATTATTTTAATTTTTGAATATTATCTCATACCATTATATTTATTTTATCCTTTCATGTGGTTATTGATTGATATATCATATATTTATGGTTATTGGGAATCTAGTATCACCTTTATTATGTTTACCTTTCCAAAAGATATGAAGAATGTTTTAAGAATGATGTGTCGAAGATGGGTGATAGATGTTAAGAACCTAGTGGGTGGTTATTTATATATTTTATATACCAGGTTTTTATTTATCCAATTTTCCAATGGCACTAGACATTTATTTTATTGGTGTTGTTGACAATGTTACTAATCTTATAAGGTGAAATATTTATGTAATAAAGTTATGGGTCTCTATAGTTGGTATCAGAAAAAGATTTAGTTATCTTTAGAATATTGGATGAGGAAACTTTAGTGAGAAAACTTGGGATTACCCTTAGTACAGTAGAATAACAGATTTTATGGTAAATAAAGGAGTATAGTTTTCCTAAAAAATATATCCCTATCTGGATACTAGAGAGTGTATTATGTTGTGGAAAAAATTCACCTAGGTTTAATAACTCCAAAAGGGGTGGATTGGGAATTAACTCAATCTTCACCGATGCGACATGAGTGTGGATAAGACTATACACATTTCATGACATTCTAGTGGGATATAATTTCCCTGATTTACATTTTCTTTATTAATTATTATAATGAATAATCAGATATAACATATGTAATCATATGATATAATATAATGATTTAAGATAAACATAATGTATCATAGGTTGATAATTTAAGGTGGATCATATGTTTAGGGATATAGATATACCATTTTAGGTTTTATGTGACAATAGTTTATGATGATTAAGGATATTTTGCGCGATGTATATGGTAATACAAACAGTTCATTTAGTATAAGTTTTAGTGAAAATTATTTTTGTGCAATAATGTTTTAATATGTTATAGACATGATTTTAAATTTTTCGATAACCATTAGAGTAAATGTGATCTTTGACGTTTTGAGAATTACAGTTAATTTTTAATATTATTTAATTATTGTAAAAAAAATTAACTAATGAACATTGAGTTGATTTAGGGGAGTATACATGATTTTATTATGTTTAGATGGTTTATAGGTAATTTCGGGAAAGGGTTTGCATATTTTATGATAATATATGATCATTGTATTCTGTTTTTGGTATGTGAAATTGTGAACTACTTTAGGTTTTTTGGGGGTAAATGTTAATGTTGATCTTGTAAAATAAATATGATCAAATATTTCAAATTTTTGGGTTTTAAATTTGGTTAGACATATTATGGAAGGAATCTTAAGTATAACTAATTATATAATGGTTTATGTTTAACTATTTGTGTTATTGTTAAGGTTTTAGAAATTAATGTATTATTTCATAATATGAAGATTTATTCATATTTTTTATCTTGTTATAAAAATTTTGGTTTTCGTAAATATCTTTGATAGAAGGAACGACTTGTTATTATTTTATGAATATTTTGACTCGTTAAAAGATAATTTTACAAATTTAGGGTTGAAAAATTACTCTAGAATATTAATTTCATGAAGTAAGAGATGATAGTGCTAAAAGAACAAACAAACGATGATATTATATTGATATAATGAAAAGAAATCAAGAAAATATGTTATCTCAAATTCTCAATATTGAGTGTAAGTGATTTCCTCAACTCAAATAAAAGGGACATAAACATGTTGAATAGTAAGTATAAATTATTTCTCAACTATCGAGGGATTTTTTTGGAAACACATCAGTCTTTCAATGATTTAAACTCAGTTTTAGAAATAATTAATTAGTAAATACTGAGTTTTCTAGTAATGACAATGAAATTGGCGATGATGATAGAATCTAAATCATTTGTTATTACTATGTTAAGATATACTAATTCTTGTAAGTATTAATTAGAATTTTTATGGATGAATTTATTTATGTGGTGTAAAATGTAAAACACAAAAAACAATATTTTCAAATAATTAATATAACAAACATAATATCTTCTATAACTCCTAATATAGAGAATTAAGTAAATTGTGATCTAGTATTATTTAATGTGACCATTCTAACAGAGTTAATAAATTTGATGGTATGAATATGACTAACCACATTATGAAATATTTTTTCAATGTTCCAGCTGAATAAAAATTTGTTGAATGATTCTTATGAAACAAGCACATGATTTTTATTAAAGTTAGTTTACATATCAAAAATACTTTCTTCAAAACAATATTATTTATTTATTTTTTTGAGTAAATATTATAATCCATTTATGAAAATTTTATAAATTTTATATTATGAAATGAAAATAATTTCTAAAATTATCATATAAAAATTTTCATTGGGTGAAATTTTTGAATTATTCTAAAATTTTTTTTTTATCGAGAATACTAAAAATTATCAATTTTTCAAATAATTCAATTTATTTTAATTAAAAAACGTAATATAAAATTCCAATTTTTTTTATTATTATAGTGAAAAATAGTCCATTTTATTTATAATGATCTAATTGATTCCATTTTAATCAGTAATACTCATCTTTCTATATGATTAAATTTTTTTCTTGAAACTCATTTTTCTAAAAAAACATTTTTTATTGTGTTTTATGAATTTATATTAAAATTAATTCATAAACTTATAGAAACTAAATATATAAAATTTGACTCCATAATTGAAATCATTATGTTAAAATTGGTAAGTATAATCCTTTTTTAATTATTAATAATAACCATAGTAAATATTTGTCACTATGGTAAGGGTAAAATCGCTAAAATCGTGTTACAAATATGAGAGAGGACTCTAAAATAACACTAAAACATGACTTTAATCTATTTTATGATTGTTCTTAGAACATCCTTTTATAATATTTTAGGTTATGAAAATTTGTTTCTATTTTTCTTTTAGAATCACTTATATATTATTTTATGTAAATAAAAGTATAAAATGTCACTCTATATTCTTTTTAAAATATAATATTTTATTATTGGGTTAAAAAGAGTTAATGGACAATTATAATCTTTTTAATGATAATTAACTATTTTTAGGATAGTATTTTATTTTTAGTTTTAATTATGGTATAATTATGTTGAAAAATTACACAACGTCAGATGAGTGTTTGTGAAAATGGTAGAAAAAATTATTAAATAATTTTAAATACCATTAAAATAAATAAGTATTGAATGGATTCTAGTGTAGAAATATTTAATTTTTAAAGGGTATAGTTTCAAAAAAACATTTTTTCATCCAAAAATCATTTTCAAATTATATTAATAGTTCCAAAAATGATATTAATGATACTTTATGCCATGAAATATTTTATAAAATGTTTAAAAAATAAATAAAATATTTCTAGAGGACATATGGAATGGGAAATAGTAAAAATATTCATTAATTAACCATATGTAAACCAATTTTTACCTTATAAGTAAATTTATTACCCTTAATGATAGAAATCAAAAAAAAATTGTGGTTAATGATAAAAAAGGGTTAATGGGGGTTAAACTATAGAGATATGGGTTAAAATGATGTAAAAACGTGTATAAATCATATTAGATAGTTTATATATATATTATATCATCATTAATTATAATTAATCAAATTTTTAAACACTTTTCTCTAAATTACACATTATAATATTTTCATGTTTTAAAAATTACAGGAGTTCCCCTTCTCTCCCTTACTAAAGGACACCGCTCTTCTCTCTTCTTTACACTATGTTGAGCCACATAGATCAACCAAAAACATCCTAATTATCTTATAAAATTTCATATAATTGAATTATAGTTTATTTACTTCTAAAAATACTATCCCAAGGGTCATTAATAGGGGTTATAAATGAGGTTTACTAGAGAAGTGGTAATCATCCTACTCGACCTCTTCCAATTTAATTCTTATACAACCTCCATTAAATCATTGGTATTCATAATAAAGTAATAAATTAAGTTACCTAAATATAATAATATTTTTATGATTATGGGAATATTATAATCCACCATCTTTTATAATAAATGGGAAGTGAAAGTATCACTTGTGCATAGGTGTGGACCACCGTCTCGACTTAATAATATGATTCATTCTTCATCACCCTAATTCATGGTTTGTTTTATGATGGAATAAATGATTGCATATTATATTTGTGACATATATATAGTTCTTTAATTATAATATCTAATCCATATTCTTCCCCTTCTTTCTATTGAAAAGCAATAACACCGATCATGCATATGTGTGGACTACCACCTCCATGAAGTGATACGATTCGTTTTTCATTATTGATTATAGGGTTGTTAATAATGATATATTTAAAAAATAATTATAATATATATGATATTATGATTATTCTATAATGTTTATTTATTTTTTCTTTTATTTTTTTTCAACCATCAAAATTTGGAAACATCACTCATGCATATATACAGACTATTATCTCCACAAAGTGATGAAATTCATTTTACACCACCGATTTAAATGGATAATTATACAAGTGTATATCATGAATAAGTAATTTATTTATAAAAATTATGGAGATTATTAATCCATGACCAAGGTGAAATTATTGAAACCATATAATTTAAACATATTTGAAAAACAAATCAGTTATCACACAGAATATTATTTTAATAAAGAATTTATATTAAACAGGTGATAATATATTACAAGTACATAATATATGGTAAAATATGTGTGAATATGGTTCTAGAATATATGAATAATAAATCAATATTTATTACAAATGAGAGTGGAACACTTAAAATCACAATGTTACTTGAGGTATGGGATTTCTCATCTCTCTTTCATTTCTGTGATGCATATTCCATATTCAAAATTTATTTCCTTTATGTGGTGTATATACATACTATGAATATATTTTATGATTATTTTCAGGAAAATTATGTGGATTTAAAAATCCATATTATTTTCTATCTTTCATTAGGTTTTGATTTAGATATTACTAATTATTTTTTTTGTTTTATACTCAATATTGTTTTGTTGAGACATGATCGATGTTAGGAACCTATTTATGTTTATGAGGTGTATATAATATCCCATTAAAATATTATATCATGAATATAATTATATTCATGATATATAAAGTTTCATTTTAAGTAATTATTTCACAGGTCTTATGATTTAAATATTACCATGGAAATAAGAGATTTATCTTACAATCGCAATTTAACCCGGATTGTTTATTCGTAAATTTTCATTAAAGAAATTAAATGATCCTTATTTGATAACCACTTTTAATTTGTAGTCTCCTTTTTTTATTTTTTTTAATATTTAAGTTTAATTACCATTTTATCCACTTTATGGTACTCAAAATAGTTCAAAAAAATTAAGAACATTTGACCAATTTCTCATATTTTTATTAGAAATCCTTTTTATTTCATATCCATGTTTTCTAAAATTATTTGAATAATAATTTTAAATATTATTCTACTATATTTAAATTTAATTTTTATCAATGTATTAATTTTAAAAAAAATTAAAAAGAAACTTCTTTTCATTTTTTGAATAATGTACTTTATATCGAAGGTGTGAAAAATAATATTTTTTCTATGATTATAGAATGAATAGAATTTATTTCCATAATGACTGATCAATGAATTAAAGAATCATTTATAATTTTTAATGGTTTTTAAAAAAAATACTGTTTTTTTAAATATTTTTATGTTCAATAAATGATTTCAAAATCAGTATGGAATTTTCCTTAGAAATGTTTCAATGATCTTTTAAATAATTGTTCCATCTATGATAACATAATCTAATGTTAATTATGATTAATATGGGATATTTTCCAATTATATTTTCCTTATTCATTATCTAGATAGTTTATGGTTATGATGATGAGATGTTTTAGAAGCTGATTTTTTACATGGGTTATACTGTGATGAAATGATAAAATTTTTATAAATCTCATTTCCTTTCCATGGGATGTGATATAATTTATGATGAATGTTTTAAGATATTTTGGAACCTATATATACAGTTTTCATTATGTTTCATTTGGAACCAAAATTATATATCCCTCTTATGAAGTGGGGATGTATGGATATCTCTTTATTTAATAAGAACTAGAAAGGGGAATCATCCTAGTTCAGTAAGAGACCCTGAACACTATGATAATCTTGCGCATGATCACTGACTAATGATATGATGGAGTGGGGAGTGAACACAGTCCACTTTGATAAACATGTTACTGATCCTTTACTAATAAAATTATCTTCTACTATTATGTATATTCTAAAAACTTTTGTCTTATAATTATGATATGTTCTCATGGATTATGGTTGATAATTTATGATTACACACTCTTGTGTATTATGCCTTTTGATTTACAAAACCTTATTCTATAATTCTTGATTAAATATATTTGAATCATTAAATACTATTATTATAATTTTTTATCATGTTATCATACCCTTATGATTATATTATTCTAAAATATGATCATTGATTGATATCTCCTATGTTTACCTTAATAAGTATCTAAGAACACACTTTATTATTTTTCTTATTTCTTATGATATTAAGAATGTTTTTAAATATTATGCATCTAAGAAGTGGTATATTTAAGAAGAAAATAGTTAGATATGATTTAAATATTACATATACTAGTTTATTAATTATCCAAGTTTCAAACGACACTAAACCATTATGATTTAGACATGGATCATGATGTTATTCATCTTATAAGATGAAATATTTATTTTTAAAAATTATTGTTTTCTATAAACCACCCATTAAATACATAAAAAATTGGTTTCCTCAATAAAATATTCTCTTATTATTTACCCTATAATATTCTTTCACCCTATGAAGCTTCTGATTATAAGATATTATTTTAAGACCTCCATTTCCAAGGAGTCTTCAAAAGAAATCCCAAGTCCTCAATGAGGGTACTTATTTCCTTACTTATTTTTTTATTACTTATATTAACAAATGTAATTTTATAATTATAATATTATTATATAACAATTATTTTTATAATGAAATTTTTTGTGATAAAACAATATCTATTGTCCACCTTTACCCTTTTCTTTTGGTAAAAATGAAATTGCCATTCATGTATTGGGTGGAAGAATGCCTCCACAAAGTAATTTATCTCATATTTCATATGGATTTATTATTATTTATTAAACCCTATACAAATGTGATTCAAAAAATTATAATTATCTACATAATTTAATTATTCTACAATGATAATGATATTATTCTAAATCGAATCCACTTTTATATTCATAATAATCCTTCTAATATGGTTTGTTCATGTTTGGGTTGATCGGACCACCTACTTGAACCATGCTATAATATGGATTTATATAAGAAATTAATTATTGATATTATTTGATATAAGTCATATAATAAATAATTTATTTTGGTTTTTTAGTTCTAACAATAATATTAATGTCATTAATTAAAATACCACTATGCGTTTGTTACAAATCATCGAAACATGTTTATCACTAATTTCATCTATAGGAACCATAAACAAAACTACCATAGAAAAAAATAACCCTTTAAATAGTTATAAAACCTTAATTATAGTATTTTTATTGCCTTGGAATGATGAACATTGGGAGAATAATTAAGAACAAAACTGTAATTGAAAAACTAGTTCCAAACGATCAAGATTACTCACAACTCATATTGAGAATATATAATAACTAACTAATATACAAGTAAATAATAATAATAAATTAGTATTATAGTGGTTATTTATATGAATATGGTTTTTAAATAAATTATTATGGCATTTATGTTTTTTATATAAGATCTTATAGTACATCCAACTAAGTGGTGAAATGCTGTAACGGTTTATTGTCTCAAAATTTCATTCTTAAGACATATTTATTGGTATACGTCACATATTCTTTGAAATGGTGTATCTATTAAAAGTTTAATATTTTTTTATCTTGATCCTATCATCATTCATGGTATTTAAGGTTTTTTTGAAGTAATATCTTTCAATTGTTTTTGACTTCAAATATTTTATGATTTTAATTGGTTTTTGCCTCAAATTTAAGTTCATGAGACATGTTTAATATTTCACAACATTATTTATTTTATATTTTTTATTCACTACCATATTTATTTAATGTATGAAATATCTTCCATTTGAGAAGTTTTTAATAAGAATTTCAGGATCTTCATCTTGAGTTTCTTTTATTCAAACATTACCAATACCGTGAGGCTTTTATTTCCAATCTCATTTTCAAATAAAGATTTATTTTTAATGATAATAATATATAATTAATTTTTATGATTTTCCCTCTAAACAAAATATAATCTAATTCTACTATATTCATTCATGTGGTTTTACATGAATTATCCATATTTTATTTTCCCACTTGTATCATTATTTATATATTGTAAGGAAACTTTCCCGACCTTTTCTTTTTCGTTGGGAACCTCTCTTTTTCCAAGACCCTATTCATTGGAGCCTTTTTTTGAATTCCCTTTCATATGGATTAATAATTTAATATGGTTATTTTTTACTTAATGTCCTTATTTATATGTTTTTAAAAATTACATTTTCCATGGGGTTTACTTTCTTCAAAGTGTAAAAAGAATATCCTTTGGGCATTTATTATGAAAATAAATATTCCCTCCTCTTTTATTATTTTATTTGAAACTTTCACTATATGTTTTAATGTTTTTAAAAAGAAATTATTTTTAGAGTGGTTTTATAAAATATTTCATTTAAAAAAAATTCAAAAGATCAAGGATATTTCTGATTTATATAGTAATTTTTCTAAATATTAAAAAATCTCATCTAAGTCATTATCTTTTTATATTTCTTGTTCTGGATTGAGCACATCATTCAAATTTTTCCATACAATTTCTTTATATGAATTGAATATGCAATTTTTGTTTCTATAAAATGTTTGATTCATCACTTCCATTTAATTTCCAAATCATTCTCCATTATGGGAATGATCATTCATCCAATCCCTTTTCATTGTGAATACCATTCTTTCCAATTCTCTGATTGTAGGTTGTTCACCTTATTTTTATATGTTGATTGGTTACGAAAAAATATTAACTAAACCATATAACATTTTTTCTGTATGTTGTAGATACAACATACCTCATCATATTAGTTAAAGGGTATTTACCTATAAATGTAGTGAATATATTTGGATATCCATTTTTCCATGGGTTTATATTTTTTTAATTATGAAATATTTCATTATCTGATAACATTTTATAATGATATGAAACACAATTTCATTCCATTGGTTCTTCATGTTATGTTAAATTAAATCTATTTTTATATATATGGGTTATTTATTTTATGATTAATGATTTATTTCAAGTATCACTCATATGTATGGATGATTATGGGTGGGGTCTTATATCACCATCCATTGTATTGGTTAAGAATTTGAATCTCATGAGATAATTATGGAAATCTATTATTGAAAGATCACTAAAATATTTGAATTAGGTGGTGATGTATTATCCTTTATGTTAAAGGAATTATGTTGTGTGGATTTATCTACTATATTATGGGAATTAGGTGTTATATCTAACTCTATGATTTTATTTATCTCTATGATCATGTTTCTGACACAATATCATTATTATTCTTATGATTAAATTATGCTTTCATGGATCGTGTTTATTTACTAATGTTCTCATACTCTTGTCATTAATTTCTCAGGTTTTTTCATTCCATACTTAAAAAACAATGATTTATAATATGTTTTTTTTGGAATAAATTTATTATCTGTCTTGATTATACCCATATGATCATATTGTGCTCGCATATGATATTTTATTGTCATCACTTAAATTTACCCTTATTATTCATATGAGCTCCCCAATTTATTATATTTTCATTTCCTTAGGTTATGAATATTATAACACAAAGAAATATATATAATATTATCACATAAGGAACATTTTTGGGAGATGTTAAAGACTTATCGAGAATTAAATAGTGTATTACATAGTTGAAAAATTATAGTTCGATACAATGAACATGGGTTATACTAATTAATTATTTTTCTAAATTCTCTAAAACTATAATCCTAAAAAGATACTTAGAATTTAAATGTTACATTATTTGTAAAAGACCTTGAAACTAAGTATGTTTTTCATTTCTAGTGTGTAAAGTATTTTTTAGCACTATATTTGGGATTGGGGTCCAGGTTTCCTAAATAACCCTGAAAATGGTTAGTTGAGTATTAAATTCATCTTTACGTAGTTCACAAAAAATAGGGATAACTGAAAACATATATTTAAATTAATAATGGGTATGATTTTTATAATTTATTAACTCTTTAATAACCATTATGAATGTTTTGAATACATTGTTATATCAAAATTAATGACTATATTAAGAAAATTATAATGTATTTTCATCAGTGAATGGGATTAAAATTACAATCATATAGTTTATTTTTGGGAGTAGAATGTAACACCCTATAACTTATAATAATTTAAAGTTATGATTGAATTTTTTACACACAAAAATAATAAAAAAATATATAATTTTTTATAATTAAAATATAATTGATATACCATAACCATTTAATAAGTGGTTTCAAATAGATAAACCCATATTATAAAATCAATACATAAAGAATAATAAATAGAATCATGTTTTATAAGTCATCCTTATGAGGATAGTTTTTTAGAGTATTGAAGGTAGGTAGCTTCAATATTGTTTTCCCTAGACAAAAACCAAGATAAACTCCAATAAGTATGACTTGAGAAAAAACATTCTTGGGATAAATTCAAGTCCACATATATAATTACAAGATCTATCCTAACATAATCACCACATGTTTCTATCATTATTTCTTATTTTATCCTTAGGTATTACTCAAAGATCTTGTGGGGTTTTTTTAATAGATGTTAATATGATATAAACATGTAATTATCAATGTAATAAATTATATATATATATATATAACTTATATTTTTATAAATTTTATATTAATAATATTAAATAAAATTTAATGTAATTTTTAATACAAATGAATTCAATAAATAAAAATAAATCAATAATAAAATCATTTTATGCTTAATGTTATACTTCACTCAAAAATTTATTTTTATACACTTTGATTTTTTTTATTTCAAGAAACTAAAAATATTTTTAAAAAATATTGATTCTTATAAAATATATATTACTGATGTGAATAATATATTAACAATTATTTAATTAGTAATTAATATGAAATAAGAATCATAAAAGTTTATATTTAAAAATTAAATTATCAACAAAAACTATTTTTCTATAAATAATATTCTTTAATTTAAATGTAAACTTTTTCATAATTATATGTTTAAACAGATTAAATTAAGTCAAAATTTGGAATCATCCCATCAATATCTGTTATGTATGGTAAACTTATATTTGAATTAAAATCATAATTACAAAGGTAAATATTTAATCAAGGTTAAAGGGTAAAATAATGTTATCTACCATGGATTGAAATTTTCAAAATCCACATGACACTTATACTTTATACAATTTCTCTGTTATGTATTAAAGTTAATCCCATATGTCTCACCAACACTTCTTCTTGTAACTCTCATAACTCCCATGTGATTCCATATCTACCACTCACTTTACATTAGATTCCAAGAAAATGTCTCTCTTTTTAACAAATAAAGAGAGCATACATACAGAAATGTAAATCTACCATTATCTTTATAATTTATACTTAAAATCAACGCATTTCACCTCTATGGTATCCCACTTCCCTGTTTGGAATCCTCTTATTATAATAATGTTTCCCAATTCGTCTATTTCCAAGTAGTATTTCAATAAATGATTCAAATCCTAATCATCAGTATTATACACCCCCTAAAATGTTATCCTCAATCATTCTCATCCCCCTTCTCCTATAATATTATATCTATTATAATATAATAACATTAGTATAATTACTATACTCAAATGTTATTTTGTTTATGGAACTACCATTATCTATCAATCTCTCATCCATTGGGAAAAGAAATATCCACTTGTGTAATGTGAAAACTAACACCTCCAATAATTAATGAGTTAAAATTTGGGATCCAATTTAGAATCTTTCTCATGGATTTATTAGTTATTTTACTATCCTCTAAATAATATTGGTGAACCATATGGTAAAATTGATCCCCATGCACATGTTGTCTACTCACAAAGTGTCAAAGACAATACTGAAAAATATAGATAATATGTTGATTTTTTGTTATGGGATAATCATGAGGATGTTAGATTATATAAGGAATTATGGAAAATTGTTTCTATTTCAATTTGATAATGATGGATAAATCAAATATTTATTTCTAATTTTATGTGGTACCTTTAATAGAATCTTGAATGAGACGTAGTGAAATGAAAGTCTCCTTAGGGTAGGTTCGTCATCTATAAGATTGGATGAGATTTAAACTAGTAAAAATGAAGTTAATATAGATTATATAAGTCTCTTTAAAGTCATATTCTGGTTCTATAGTGGCCCTCATTCACGATCTTCAGTTGGGGGATATCAATTGTTGGACACACAACTCGGTTAGAACCCCTATTGGATTCCTTGGATTTTCGACTTCTGAGATCACATTCGAATAGGTAAGAAAGCACTCTTAATTCATCCATTCCATCTAGGATCAAAATCAACCTACAATATTTAATAGTATTAGTATGACCGATAAGTAGGATGAGTTCATATTCATAGGTTCCCCTTTGTGCATTTTCGTAGACAATGGTTATTGACATGCAATTCAGAATGGGTGGATAGACCCAAATGAATGGGGAGGTGGCTCTTTGATGCAAGGATATTCCTTTAAAATATAATTTTCATATATGGTATACGTGGAGCAATGAATTTTCAATAGATGAATCCATCTAGTATAAGGGTTCTCCTTGGCCTCATAGTTCTATTATTAAAAGGCCTAAAGAGGATAATCAGGGGTGTGCTTTTTGTTCAAGGGAATGTTTGACTTGAATAATTGTATCACCCTCAAGGATTTCATTAGTATTATATTCCTACAACTAATCAAAAATGACCCTCTACACACATTATTACATAGTTCCCATTTTAATAAACAATAAAGGAAAGTATTATTTTTGATATTAGTGGTTAGATATTTGTGAATTTGTATTTATAGAAACAATACAAGGTTTAAAATTATATTTAAACCAAACACTACATTAGTTGTTAGAACCGGAATATTGGTGGTGGAGATGGATCCCTTGTGGATTAATTGTAAGTGTGCACACTCTTTAAAGAGGGTTATTCCAAGTAGGGTTCCTTTTAGATCAGTTCAATATCATCTACTCCATGATCTTTGATATGGTGGAACCCTCCTAGAAATGGTCTCAAACACAATGTGGGTGGATCTTTAATTCATAGTAACATAAGGGGGCATGATCATTTGAGACTCTAGTGGATCTTCTATTATTGTCTCCATCTCCTCCATTAGAGATAAATATTCAATTTTTTGGAAGCACATTCCATGATGCATGGGATTGATTAATGTCACAATAATGGTATTTCACTGACCTAACATGAAACAGACCATTTCATCATTTTCAATTCCATCCAAGATCACTCTCCTCCCCCTTGATCCATCACATATCTCATTCATAAATTAAAAACTATGATTGAAAACCAAATGGTAATTTCTCGTACATGGAATGAAGGTAAAAAGGTTTCATTCTTCCAAGAATATTTTCCCCCATTGGATAATCCTCACATATCCTTCACTAGTATAGGGTCCCTTCCCTCTAAGTTCCCTGATCATGTAAGGAAGTATGACCTTAGGGTTCACTACTTCAGTGCCCCCTGATGCCCTAACTCAATTGTAATTTGATATTGTTTCTACACAAATATTAAATAATAATTTTTTGGGGATTAATAAATTTATAAAAATAAATTAGGGATTCTATTAATATCAGACCCATTATTAATATTCGACATTTCTTTATTAAAAATTGCACAAACAGCCTTATCACTGATTTTATTTTCACAAATTATAAAAAAAAACTCTTATGTAATGAAATAATAACTTTATACATCGTGATTTAACCTTTATTGTAGTATGTTGAATGGTAATTTATGTTATGAATAATTTTCTATAAGGGTAACACCAAATTTAAGGATCAATATAAAAAAACTCATTATGATTGATAAATTACAAAAAACATGTTCTACATGGATTTCATTCTCATATACCATATATATTACATTAAAAAATTAATTGACAATATATAAACCATTAAAATTTATTTAAATGTCTTTAATGATCTATAAATGATAAACTTGGTATTAAATAATGAGAATTGACATCACCATTACAAAAATTTTTAGAAAAAAAAACAAGGTTACTAACGTGTGATGATGAAAATAATTAGTAACTATCTACTAAATTTGTAAAAAATTATTATAATTTAATAATATATGACTTAATATATTTTAATAAGGATATAAAATAATTTATTATGTTTTTTAATTTTATTATATATGAGGTTAAATAACTTTCATGGATATTGGGAAAAAGGAAAGGGTTTTGACTCAATTTCCTTTCACTAAGGCATTTTTTCATATTATGTACCTATTTTTCTTATATATAGTGTACAAACTGCCCCATTTTCCTTTAATTTCTTTTATTAGTAAATTTTATCTCATGAGATTTAAAATAATTTTCATGAATCCTTTCTTGAGTAATTTTTGATTCAATTTTTACCAAATTATTAATTATTTTCTAATCTAAAATGTATTTCTTTGAGAAATATTCCATATTATATAGATATTTTCATTTATATATTTTATATACTACTCCTTTGAAATATTTTACCCTGAAAATATTTTTTATAAATGGTTATTAAAGTTCTATATCATTTTTTCTATTTGAAGGGGTTTTGATTCCGAGGTTACCAAATTCGTGAGGGTTTTTTCATAATTCGATTTTCATTCCCTGAAATATAATCCCTTTTATTGATAATAATTCTTATAATATTGGTTTAATCCTTATTATTACTATATTTTATTATAGTAAAACTTTTATTTTTTTGGATTTAGATTTTTTTTCATTAAACACCTTTTTAAACGGTTATTACTTAAAATATTATGATATTCATAAGGGTTTTTCAAATCAACCTCATTTTATTTGAGTTGTAGTTTTGTATCCCTTGTTTATGTACTTATATGTTTCTTAAATGATTCCATTTCATTGATTTATGTTTTATTTTATATTTAACTATTTTGAATTTACATTTTTCCAACAAGATCTTGTAATTTCATGTATTTATTTCTATAACAAAAAATCTGGTTTTGAATGATTCTTATCCTCTTCAATAGGCTCATTCTCTTCTATGTAAAAAAATTTTCTTGAAAAAAATTATTTATTTTCTTATTTTGAATCCCAAATATGTAATATCTCATTTTAAATTCTTCTTTCTCTTTCCCACTATTCAAAATGTAATGTTTTATCAATTTTAAGATGTGTGTCTTAAGGAAGTTATTTTAAAATAATAAAAAAGATTTTAGTTTCACATTCATATATTTTATATTCCACTACACATTTTTTGACATAACTTTTATTTCATTTAAATGGTATATTATTCATATTTATAACTAAATAATTATTAAAAATTTGTTCATATCAACTTCTTGGAATTGACTTTTTAATGTGGCCCATAACACCGTCTTTTATGATATTTTGAAAATTTATTATGAAATACTTTTTGGATTTATTTTCATTCTTCATCGAAAACTCTGAAATATTTATCACCTTTGGAGTTATGTTTAAACTAATGCAGATATGTTCTCTTATGAATTTATTGTTAACACCGACATTGTTTATAATGGTTATGTTTTCTATAACTCTTTATCTCTCTCTTGAATTTATTTTTCTCCTTCATTTCTATATTACATAACCTCATTGATGTATTCTATATCATTACATTATTTAATTATCCATATATCTAATACTCTATACATTTTTAATACCCAAAAAATTGAATGGTGTTGACTAATAATGTTATTCAAATTATCAACTATGGAATTATTGATAATTCATATACTAGTTATTTCAGTCTTGATATTTATTAATTACGAAGGAATGTTGATTATGTATTTTTTATTAAGTCCTTTCATATCATAAATTTATTTTACTTATTTAGTGATTGGGGAACACAATTTTATATCCCCTTCATGCATCAGTTGGACTCGTGAGGCAGTCTATCTTGGGTACTT
Source organism: Viscum album (assembly GCA_963277665.1). Classification (NCBI taxonomy): domain Eukaryota; kingdom Viridiplantae; phylum Streptophyta; class Magnoliopsida; order Santalales; family Viscaceae; genus Viscum; species Viscum album. The sequence continues at coordinate 1,268,718,304 of OY728151.1, read as the reverse complement.
TGTGTAATCCTTAGTCATTAATGTATGACGTATAGGCATGTGTCCTTAATAGTATGTTTACGATGTAAGGAATTATGCATTCCATCACCATTAAATCAGTAATTGTTATCCATGTGATTATTTACACTGGTATGTTATCTCATGATATATCACATGCTCATGTTATTTGTTTTATGCTATTTTATTATTATTTATTCCTTTCATGTTATTCATGTCTTGTTTATTCCATGATGTATTTTTTTATATGATGCCCCTTGATTATTTTTTGAGATCACCATTCTTATGTTTCCCTTTACTCTAGGTTATGAAGATGATTATTAAGTATGGTGGTTATTTATTGTAATGAATTTTGTGGGAGATTTAAAAGACTCGTTGTAAAATAATGAATCCTTATTTTAGTGGAAAAAATTCCCATTGGATGGGAAAGATATGGGTTTCCTTAGTAATTTTTTTCCTAAAATGGATAAAACTCCAAACCTAAAAGGTATTGGGTGTGTAAGTGACACAATATTTGTTGTTGATATTGTAAATATTAGAGTTAAGTTTTGCTTATTTAAGTGGGTTTCAAAGACAAAATACAAAGAAAATATTTAATAGCACTAGATCAGAGGGTAAAAGTATGAGGCATCATGTTGTAGATACTACACCTATTAGGTTTACACGTGTTAAGTAACATCCTCCCATGATACATTCTAAGAAGAATAATATTTATTTTCATGTAATTATAAGGAATGTTATCATTGTATATTTATTTTAAAGGGTCTTGAACAAGGTAATGGGAATCATAACTGTAACATCCCAGGTAAATAAAGAATAATACATATTTCGTATTTATTAATATTTTTTAATTAAATATTAATTTTACTTTAAAAGGTTTGCTATGTTCGATAGCGTACCTGATACGCAACAACGAGTTTCTTTGAAATCTTACATTGCACACTAATAATATAATATTATTATTTTAAATGGTAGTCAACTATTAGACGTTGTATTGGAAGGAATGAACAAAACTAAATACAATATGAATATACATGTTTGTTAAATGTGTTTACATTTATCCAAAAAAGGTTATAGGCTTAAAATGTGAATGAATCTAATTTTAAGCATAATTTACATTAAAAGGCTGATTTATCGCCTATTATTGGAGAACCATTTTTAAATCCAGTTTTGGTCACTTTAATACATTCTATATGACAAAATAAAATCCTTCTTTAGAATGGGGACATCAAAATTTACTTTGGGTAATTTTTTGGAATATTTCGGATAAAGTTCATTTTTAATGAATAGTGAAAATATTGTATTTTAATTCAAAAGTACCATTTAATCTATTTTATTTGTATGGTTAGGTTATACTTTTAATAGGTTTTAAAGTTAAATTAAAATATATTTTTACCATTTAATCCAATGTGGGTCATTGGAATTAATTTCACCTTGAAATTGGACATAAACAAGTATCATTCTTTTGATAGTTATTGTTTCTTAAAAACATGCTATTTGTTTTGATAACGGGAATTAATTTTAAAGTTAATTAATTCCAGTTATATGTATTGAATTTGTAAAAATATACATCATTTTTGAATTTGGAATATCAAATATATCTTAGGCTTAACTTTTGATATTTTTCTGAAAAACTTCAATTTTTGATGAATAGTGAAACCACTTAGTGGTAGTTAAAAAACTGACTTTTTCATTTAAATGAATTTTTAACACTTCTGTGAATTTAATTTCAAAAATCATACATACATGGTTGTTAACAAGAAGTAAAATTCAGTTCATTAAGATGAAAATAATTTTTGGCGAATAGTAACTTTTGACTTTTATTTACCACGGTTAAAGGTAAATTGGGTAATTCAAGGTTAAAAGAATATTATAATAATTCAAAATTACCTTAAAACTTGTCCAAAACTTATTGGTTGAGTAATTAACTACCATGGGCATAATTAGGTCGATTTTGGGACCCCTTTGATCCACTTGGGAGTGATAATGAAAATTTAGATTAATTGACTTATAGTAAAGGAAAATATGACAAAAGCAAATATTTTTTAGTAAATTTATTTTTAGAAGGGGTTATATAAATTATCTTTTTGTCTATAAATATTCATTGGAAATATAAAATTATTTCCTACATGATTGTATTTTTTTTATAATTTTTTTACATGAAATAAATTAAATTATTAATGACACATTAATGATGTAGTATTTACCTCATTAATAAATGATTTAAATAAATAAGATTATAATGATTAAAATATTATCCAAAACATGTCCAATTCTGATTGGATGATTTTATTTCGACCATGAGTCATCTTATATTCGAATAAAATTATTTTTGGACCATTATAAACCGAATATCATTATATAATAAAATAATAATTTCACACTTTCCAAAAGAGCCCCTCCTCTCCCTTATAAAAGGAGACCACTTCTAACCAATTCCTTACACCTCTCAAGCCATTTGGATCATCCAAAATCTGCCCAATTAAGCTCTTAACATCCCTATCCTCCTCTTAGAAGCCTTACCTTAGGCAAAAGTCACTTCAAGAAGTCCTTTGGTTCAAACCAAAGAGAGTTACCCAAATTTAAGGTAACGATTTCTCTTAAATTGTTTTCTTTTATTTTACTTCTCCAACCCCTAAACTCTTTTTATTTCTTCCTTTTGTAAAACCACCAGTATCATAAATATACTATGATGTTTTTATAAGAAGGATTCTAACTTCACTTACACACACCTCCATCTAATGGATGAAGAACATAATGTTTCTGTGGATGGAAAACTAACGCCTCACGAAACGATGATTGTTCAATTACATCTTACCACCTTTCATGGTGTCCATTATTATGGAACTATATTTATATATGATATATATTATGTTTATGGTTTCATTATGCTTCTGTACTTCCCAATTATATAAATCCTTTATGGTTTCCATAGTGGGTAAATACGATAATCTCATTTGAGGATGTGCGGACTATCGCCCCCTTAAAATGATGTGACCCGTTAATTCCTTGTGTGGGATGTATAAAGGATAGTGTTAATGATATTATATATGATATTATACTGGAATTATAATATACCTATGTATAATTATGTTTTATTTCCATTAAAATAATAAATAGAAATGAAAGTAGTGTTCATGTGTACGTACAGTTTATCATCTCAATGAACGGTGCATTTCATTTCTTACCTCTAAATTTTATGTACTATTATAAATACATTTATATACTGGATATATATGATATATATGATATCCAAATAATGAATATCATTCTGGATATAATGAACCATTAACCACATGAACAACATGTGATTATAAGAAGTCCATTTTTGACTCCAGTACCAAATATCGACAAAATGGACGTTATTAACTAAAATGATTACATAATATTTATAACATGGTAATAAGTGATATAAACGGAATAATAAATGTGAAAAAGGTTATTATGCAAGTAGAAATTAACTTTTTATTATTATTTAAGATATTAAAGAACGATCGATTCAAGTCAGACACATGGTAAGGGATCTGACCTCTCTTTTTCTTTTCAAGTACTCTCTCTTATGTAATTTCATTTATGCTCCGTGCTCTTATGTTGAAGGATGTTCTTTTATATTCACAATACTGTAATTTTTATTGTCATATGATTATATAACCCCTCTTACTCTCATCAATTCATTTTAAGAATTTTTAAGAGGTGTCGTTAGGCTGCCGAAGTTTTCTAAGGGATTTCATATCTCACTAATAATTCTGTGAGATTTCCATTGTTCGCCACTTATTTATTGCATGTGGTGTATTGTGTACTGACTTTTGATGTATATTATCATTATTATCATTATATTCATGGTATTATGTGATTAATTTTTTGGTTATTAACTTTGTGTCATACGACTCGATTGATTACAGTGTGGTAAGGGGTTTTCATCTCACTTTTTATCCCCGTGAGATACATGCTATATTTTCCACTACTTTATTTTGTGTGGTGTATGTACTACTCATTATTGTACTATTTGTGTAATATACTTTCATTTATGAGTATATACATATTCATTGTATGATCCTTCTTTCATGTGGCATATGTTTTGTAAGTTACCAAATCGGTAAGGGAACCTTTCACCCTCCTCTTTTTAAAAGACTTCTTTTTGTTATGTCTTTTAATTTAAATATTATTATGTTGGGATATATTATTATATATCCTTATTGATGTAAACTTTTTTTCCAAGTGATGAGATAAACTTTTTATCTCATCAACTCATTTTTTGAATTTTAAAGAGACGACGTTAGGCTGTCGAGGACAATGACCAATCAAAGGTATGAATTATTTCTTAACATATGTTTTCCTATTATTGAAATCTTAGGATATGATTCATTATTTTGTTTGTAGGAAATAATTATTTTAGAATAAGTTGGTAAATAATGGTTAATGGATCATGAAGAACGATGAATGAGTAAGTGGTCAACATATAAGGGATTCAAGAGTTATGGTAGATTTGAGGATGGTAAAATTCTTAAAAGTGTTAAGGCTCTTTTGATGATTGGATTACATTATAAGACTCTTTATAGTATGTGTAACCCTAAATTTGGATATATGAAAATTTTATTCAAGGAATAATTATCTTTTTTTTTGTGTTTGTAGTTATAAAGAACCATTTGGGTTTATATGATCCTTGAATTTGAGGAAATTACCGGTTAATACATTTTGGGATGCAAAACGAAAGTTATTAGATAACCATTGTGGTTAAAATATGATATGGTTATTTTTGATGAATTTATCTCTGTTCGGAATGTTATAAAATTATTTAGTTTTTGAAAAGGGACAACACGCAAACCTTGTGACCACCCATCGTGGAGGACAAAGCTTTGGGAATCGAACCCACAACCAAAGTGCGACTGGTATTTATCACCTACCACTGGACTACGTGAAGTCCCTGGTTAGTATGACTAATTATTTTTAGTTAGATGATCTTATGAATCAGGAATAAGTTGATTTTGTGTTATCAATGGAAATGATTAACCTATCATGGAGGATATGTGATTAGGTTAATTACTTTTCAGTATGAGACATTAAGAGTAACTGATGTTATTTGGAGATAAATGTTTAGATTTACCCTGGAAGAATATGTGATTAAATCCTTCAGAGATTTGGGTTTCAATCTTATTTTGGACTACATTGAAGAATTGTAAGGATAACTGTTTATTTAATGGTCTTTCTTGAACCTTGGGTTCTTTTTGTTGAATTTTGGAGATTAAGAGTAGTATTTATTTTTATAAAGGATTATCCTTTTGGTGATTATCTGATCTTATACTAAAAATTTTGGTTTTAGTTAATATATAGTTCATTTTTTTTGGATTATGTGATTCTCTCGAAGTTAATTATAGTGCTCCTAATGTGAAAAAAAAATTCATCGTGAATATTCATCGTTTAGAGAAAATATGAGTTTGTGTTAGAAATATAGTAAAAGATGAATGTCTACATGACAAGTAAGTATATTTCCTTATGTTTTTGGTTAATATCATAAATAAATTCCTCAATGAAAAGTAACTTTAAACAAAACCCATGTCCATTAACTTTTTCAACTGGGGAATAAAAGACTATTTAACACATCATAAGTTTTTGATTTCCTGGTGGTTAACATTCTCTTAAACATGTTTCTTAACACTCTCCATCAGAACTTGACCCTTTGTTTTCTCCTCCATATCTATGTTTTCATGGAATCATAGTATGGGTTAAATTGGGTGACCATTGTGCTTCTCTTTCTTTCTTTTAAAGTGATAGTTTTACTGACTCTTTTTCCAATGTGGGACTTTCAATGAATTTTATGAGCCCTTTTTTTTAAATTGCAAGGACGCGATTCCGAAAAGGGGGGAAGGATGTAACATCCCAGGTAAATAAAGAATAAGACATATTTCATATTTATTAATATTTTTGAATTAAATATTAATTTTACTTTAAAAGGGTTTCTATGTGCGATAGCGTACCCGATATGCAACAATGGGTTTCTTTGAAATCTTACGTTGCACACTAATAAGACAATATTATTATTTTAAATGGTAGTCAACTCTTAGTTGTTTTGTTGGCAGTAATGAACAAAACTAAATAAAATATGTTTATACATGTTTGTTAAATGTATTTACATTTATCAAATAATGTTTAGAGGCTTAAAATGTGAATGAATCTAATTTTAAGCATAATTTACATTAAAAGGCTGATTTATCACCTTTTAATGGAGAACCCTTTTTAAAATCTAGTTTTGGTCACTTTAATACATTCTTTATGACCAAATAAAATCCTTCTTTATAATGGGGACATCATAATTTACTTTGTGTAAATTTTTGGAATATTTTCGATAAAGTTCATTTTTTAATGAATAGTGAAAAATATAGTATTTTAATTCCAAAGTACCTTTTAATCTTATTTATTTATATGGTTATGTTATCTTTTTAATTGGTTTTAAAGTGAAATTAAAATATATTTTTACCATTTAATCCAATGTGGGTCATTGAAATTAATTTCACTTTGAAATTGGACATAAAAAAGTATCAATCTTTTGATAGTTATTGTTTCTTAAAAACACACTATTTGTTTTGATAACGAGAATTACTTTTAAAGTTAATTAATGCCACTTCTATGTTTTGAATTTGGAATAATAGACATCATTTTTGAATTCGGAATATCAAATATATCATAGGCTGAATTATTTGAATTTTTCTGAAAAACTTCAATTTTTGATGAACAGTGAAACCACTTAGTGGTAGTTAAAAAAATTGACCTTTTCATTTAAATGAAATTTTACCACTTCTGTGAATTTAATTTCCAAAATCCTACATATATGGTTGTTATCAAGAAGTTAAATTTGGTTCATTAAGATAAAAATAATTTTTGGCGAATAGTAACTTTTGACTTTTATTTACTGTGGTTAAAGGTAAATTGGGTAATTCAAGGTTAAAAGAATATTATAATAATTCAAAATTACCTTAACACTTGTCCAAAACTTATTTGATGAGTCATTAACAACCATGGTCATCTTTGGGTCGATTTTGGGACACCATTGATCCACTTGGGAGTGATAATGACATTTTAGATTAATTAACTTAAAGTAAAGGAAAATATGACAAAAGCAAATATCTTTTAGTAAATTAATATTTATAAGGGGTTATATAAATAATATATTTGTCTATAAATTTTCATTGTAAAGATAAGAATATTTACTACAAGATTTTATTTTTTTTATGATTTTTATACATCTAATAAATTAAATTATTAATGACACAATATTGATGCAGTATTTACCTCATTAATAAATGATTTAAATAAATAAGCTTATAATGATTAAAATATTATCCAAAACATGTCCAATTATGATTGTATGATTTTATTTAGACCATGAGTCATATTATCTTCGAATATAATGATTTTTAGACCATTAAAAACCGAATATAATTATATAATAAAATAATAGTTTCAAACTTTCCTAAAGAGCCCCTTGTAACACTCCGAGATTTTATGAAAAATATTCTTTTTATTTAATGTCTTGTGTTGTACGCTACACCAAAAGGAGCTTTCACAACACGCATCCTTGACTTGACTTGCATTACACGCAATCGCAGCCTTCCTCGATAGCATGTGTAGTACGCAATACCGAGTTTTCACTAAACAATGATATGCTATTAAAATATTATTAAAACTAGCCGTTTTGAATAGTAATAACCACTTTTTGAAATTTTTGAAATTTTATTTTTCTAAATGGACTTCATTTTGGGATTTGGAATATCGAAATTAGCTTAGGGTGAATTTTTTTTACTTTTCGATAACTTTCATATTCTGATGAATAGTGAAAATTACTAAATTTTAATTAAAAACAACTTTTTTAATAGAAATAATTAATAGTGATAAATTATTAATTTGAGTGGGTTTAAAGTATAATTAGAATATATTTTTCCAATTTAATACAATGTTGTTCATTGGATGTAATTTCACATTTAAACAAGTTATAAACAAGTGTCAATCTTTTGATAGTTATTATCTCTTAAAAACACGTTATTTGTTTTGACGACGGGAATTAATTTTTAAATTAGTAAATGTAACTGATATGTTTTGAATTTGATAAAATAGACATCATTTTTGAATTCATAATATCAAATATAGCTTAGGCCTAATTTTTGGTATTTTTCTGGAAACATTCATTTTTTGATGAATAGTGAAACCACTAAGTGGTAGTTAAAAAAACTGAATTTTTCATAAAACTTAATTTTACCGCTTCTGTGAGTGGAATTTCGAAAATCCGAGAGACACGGTTAATATCAAGGACTAAAATGTGGTTCAATGAGATGAAAATAATTTTTCGTGAATAGTAACTTTTGACTTTTTTTACCACGGATAAAAGTAAATAGGGTAATTAAGGGTAAAAATGATAGTATTATTACCCTAACACATGTCCTAATTCTATTGGATAAGTTTAATTCGACCAAAAACAACCTTAGGAATAAAATATGACCATTTAAGCCCACTTGGATTAGATTAGGACATTTATTATTAATTTATTTAAAAAAGGGTTAAAATAGTTAAAATCAATGTTTAATAAGTAAATCATTTTTAATATAGGGTTATACATACGATAAATTCGACTATAAATATTCATTAGAAAGCTAAAAGGATTTCCTACATAATGATATTTTTTTGTAATTTGTAGATATTAAATAATTTAATTTAGTTATGACACAACGATGATGCAGTAATTACCTTTTTAAGAAAATATTAACATAATTGATGTTATAAATGCCCAAATAAATGTAATTTGAGACTTTTTATGAATTACACTAATTTTATAGGTTAATATGACATGTTATTGTTGATTTAAGTAACTTGGTTCGAACTTATCATTCTGTTATGAATTTCATAAAAATCATGTACCAAATAGTGTCAAAAATGACATAAATTAGTTTTTAAAACAAATATTATATTATTAATTGTTATTTTATTCCTAAAAATCTAAGGTTCGGCCAAATGACTTAGATAAGGTTATATATTTTAATAATAAACAACTTGGGGTTCGTTTGTCTTGATATAGTAAGTTTATTAACAATATAGTGTAAGAAAACAAAAAGACACGGTAAAAGTTAAATTATTTAACTTAGAGTTAAATCTAATTGATAAGGTTAAAATAATAACCTAAATCCTATTGGATGAGAGGATTTCGACCAATCCCCAACTTAGCTTCGAAATATATCAATTTGGAGCTATTTAAAACCGAACTTGACTTTATAATAAAATAATATTTTTAGTTTTCCCAAAGGTGCCCCTCTCCTCCCTTATAAAAGGGCACCTCTTCCCTCTCCTCCTCACACCAATTTGAGCATTCAAGCTCGGCCAAACCCTGACAAAATCTCTTATCCACTTCCCTAGTATCATCCTATAGGTCCTGGTCTTCTTCAATGACCATCCTTAGTTCTTTTAGTGGAGGTTAAGTGAAGGCGCGTCAAAAAGAGGTAATATCCATTACCGATCTTTTGCAATTTCTTTCTTCTTCAACTTCTTCTTCTTTAGTTGTTTCATGATAAAGTAATAACATCAGTATTTCTCATATACTGATATGTTATTATAAATATGAAACAACTCTAATTAACCTTCTATCCATCCTACGGAAAAAGGAAATCACCGCGCGTGCATACGTACGGAATACCGTCTCCACGCCGTGGTGTAATCTATTTTCCACCACCACCTTACTTGGATGGGTATAATGGTGTAATGAGTAACTATATATGATTATTATAAACTGATATTGATACTGAAATAGTATAAATACACTTCAACACAAGTTCACGATCATGAGAACGATATGATCGCTCGTGCGTACGTACGGACTACCGTCTCCATGACGCGATGAGATTCATTCTCCATGTTAACCATTTAAGAATGATTATAAAGTATATATAAGAAATAATAATGAAATATATGACATTATAAAGCTACTGGATTTATGCATATATTTATTTCATCTACTTACTTTCATTCAAGACAATAAGGAAAGGAAAACAACGTTCATGCGTATGTACGGACTACCGTCTCCATGAACGGTGTGTTTCATTTCATTTATATATCTATTATATATATATATACTGAATATATATGATATATAAATCATTTTTTATATTCTGGAAGTAAGTAAATCATGATATAAGTAATAATAATGACAAGAACAACAATTCCAAACACCTACGATAAATGAAACGATTTTACCCAAAACGCTTCTTTAACATGGAATTTACAAAAGAACGGGTGATATAAAGTCATAAGTGAACCATATATGATATCATAACAATATGTATGATTCTGGAATAAGTCAATAACATTATTTAAATCATTATACAGGAGGTCCGGACACTTACGAAGCAAATCGGACCTAAGGTAAGGGAAATATCACAATCTCATTTTGATCTGAGATTATTTATACTTTGGTATTTACTGGGGTGTATTTTATCATCCACATCCATGTTTCATCAATATGTAATATTATTTCCATCCACCTACAATTTTTTAAATCCATTTTTACCCTTCGGTGAGTTTCTATTAAAGGATATGAAAGTATTCTTTTGTCATTTTTCGTACGAGGTACTTTTTGACTTTTCTGACAAAAGTACGAGAAGAATGTTTTTTCTTAACTTATACGGCATGAATGGATTTTTAAAAAATTATTTCCAAGAAGCTTCCTTTACAAGATTTCAAGTTTATTTTTGATCAACTTATTTTAGTTTAGAATTGTATGACATGTAAATAAAGGAAATTTTTTTTGAAGTAGAAAGGATATTTTCCTCAAGAATGGAGTTCAAGTGTTTTATCAAAATTATTTTCCATGTAAGATAATAAAGGGCTCTATTTCTATCCCTATTATTACATGGATTTGATAGGTTGTGATGGAATTATTTTTATTAATTCCTTTATCTTATATGAATTGTTTTATAATGTCACGATGTTTAAGATTCCCATTTTTATTACATGGGTTATGCTATGATGTATGGTTTATGATTTTGTGGCACACATAAGAATGGTATCATTATGAGATGGGTGGGACCTATATCTCCCTCCAATGCATTGGGTAAAGATTTTATATCTCATGAGATAGACATGGCTAGAACGATAGGTTATACCGGTTCAATGAAACAGGACTGAAACGAGGGTGACTCGGTTCAGAAATGGACTTTGTCCACTAAGATATTTCTGTCAATGAGTCTTGACTAATAAGAAATGATTCTCTATGATTATGTGTGTATGAAACAAAGTTTCAGGTATTAAGTTATGATTATTGGGATTACATTTCACTACTATGATTTATCCCATGTTATGAAATTATGATCTCTTTTCCAGGTTAAGATTTCCAAAAGATATGTTCATATGAATATGATGTGATTGTTATTTCTTTTGTTTACCCTTACAAAGCATTTGAGCTCACCCTTTTGTGTTTTTTCCCCAGGATATAAAAAAAGGTTTTAGGTAAGAAAAAAAGGATGATCTTTATGGGAGATGTTGAATATCTTTCACCATGATTAGATGATTACATTCCGAGTTTCCAAAGACACCAAACAATTACGGTCCTTGTGTGTCTATTTTTATTATGTATTAAGTATTCCGCAAAAGTAATGTAATGTCCATGTACGTCAAGATTCGGGTCTCTACTGTTGGTATCAGAGGAAAGTTTTAGTCAACCTTTGGAAACTAGGATGCGAAAACATTAGTGAGATCCCTAGAGATATTTCTAAGGTATGTCAAGGGATGTCCTTAAGGATAAGTATTCGTATAGGATACAGTCCTAGAACTACGGTAACGATCATAGAATTTAACCTAAGATGTTAGATATTGAGGATACTCCCCCTTTATTATGTTTTTTTCCCTAGCATGATTTTTGCCTCTCACACTATTCTTTTTGGGTTTTAGACGATGGCTGGAACCCGAAGGAACCGTGTTGATCAATGCAATGGACAAAGCAATGATTGTCCCCCTGAACAAACAAATGTTATGGGAGATGGAGTGCAAAATCTTATTTCTATACTTACTCAAGCTATGAATAATTCTGGACTTCCAAATGAGCAGAGAAGGGAACAATATTCTATTGAGTCCTTCATGAGGCAACGTCCACCTTCTTTCAGTAGGTCTTTCGATCCACTTGTTGCTGAAAAATGGATCAGTACCATTGAAAAGATATTTTCAGTTCTCCAATGTTCTGAATATGATAAAGTCATCTTAGCTGTATATCATTTGGAAAGTGAAGCTGATCAATGGTGGAATCTTATCAAGAATACGAGGCCAAGAGATGAAATTGAGTCCATGGAATGGGACGAGTTCAAGAACTTGTTTTTTAGTAAGTACTTCCCTCGTATTCTTTGAACAAAGATGGAAAATGAATTTCTTGAGCTGAAGTAGAAGGATGATGAATCTGTTGGTATATACGAAGAGAAATTTACAAGACTTTCAAGGTATGCATCTGGCATTATCATCCAACCTGAAAGTAAAGTTGATCGATTTTTCAGTGGCTTAAAACCACGTCTTCGAAGGGCATTAGCTATAAGAGACTTCAGTAGCTATGAAGAAATTGTGCATTGTGCTATCAAGGTAGAAATGGAAGTTGGTGTTACATATCCATCTCATTTTTTTGACAAGAAACGAAAGATGGAGATCAAGGAGAAATCTCAGAATAATGGTGAAAAGAAGATGAATGTTTCCTTATGCACAAAGTGTGGAAAGAAGCATGGTGGAGATTGTATTAAAGGGACTAGAAAATGTTTTAAGTGTGGAAAAGAAGGTCATCAAGCAGCTGAGTGTCGAAGTAATGGAAAAAGGGTTTCTAATGATGTGAATAAAGCAAACACTACAGATAACGCACCACCAACACTTCAATGCTTCAAGTGCAAGGAAATGGGGCATTATGCTAATAAATTCCCTAATCCAAGGGTTAGTGATGATCGACATGAGCAACCACTTAAGGAAAAGGACAAAGGGAAGTCACATGCGATCACCATTGGTGATGTTGAATATGACAACGATGTGGTTGAATGATTAAGTGTTTATGTAATGGGATTATAGAATAATGTTGTATATAGTATCGTGGAATATTGGAATATTTATGTTTTGGTCTATTGTGGTTTTCAATAATTTTATGGAATCAGTAACCATGAAAAGTGATTGAAATATTTTTGTAAAGCAGATGATATGCACATAATGAAGGGATAAAGAGAATCTAATATGTTGGATAGTATTCATGAGATTATGATTGATATAAGGACTATGTTATACCATGGTTTGAGGATATAGAATTTTGAGGATTTTGGTATGTGGAAAGTGTTAACTTTTAACTGCATTCATGTTTTCACTAAGGTTCAATGGCTATTCACTCTTCAAGAGAATACATGATTAAGGTATTCACATGTTTGTAATTTGACCAACAAGATATATCTTATGATATATGGGGGATAAATGATGGAATTCACGTGATCATTTTCTTTATACTATGATCTTGGACCGAAGTATTTTAGATAAGCCTAAAGATTGGAATGGATTATGTTGGACATAAGTTAGTATTGTTTAAGGATAAATCTTTTTTAGATGTTGTTGATGGGATGTTAAAGTAATATAGCTTTAGAAAAATGACAACCTGCAGGACGGGCGACAACCCATCGTGTCGGACAAGGCTGTGGGAATCAAACCCACAAATGAAGTGCGACTGGCTTTTATCGCCTACCACTGGCCTAAAGGAAGTCCCTATTTAGTAGAAACTAGTTTTATTATATTAAGTAGTATGATATATGAAGTATAAGTCCATTTTAGGAACCATATATGATTAATCTCACTATATATGGACTTATGTATTTTTTGATAACTTTTCTAACCTTTTGTTTGAGACAGATGGAATGACCCATCATTCAATCACATGATCTGCTATCACATCACGAATGACAAATTCAACTTCATTTATTTAAGAGATGAAGTGGAAATTTTCCAAAGAACGACCAACAATGAGACTATACCAAAATCATGAAAGTATTGCTTCTAATTCCAATTTCATCAACTTTAGGGAAACGATCTTGAAAACCAAAAATGTTGTCCTAGTGATCTTATATCTGATGAATCATATGGTACCTTAGATCGTCACAAATTTATGGATTTGTGATTGCTGTATTTTCCATAGCCATGTTCTCTACCACTCCCCATCAGAACATGATGGTTAGATTTCTCTTCCATATCCATATTTTCACCTATGTGGAAACCCAGGGATTAGTTTATTTGGGTAACTGTTACGTTTCATACTTTTGTTTTTAAAAATTGGTTTTGGTATTCCTTTTTACGATGTGGGTTTCTATCAAAGAAACTTTCGAATAGTAAACCATTTATAACCCCGACGAATTTCGAGGGAGAAATTCATTTTAAGAGGGGTAGAATATAACACCCCGAGATTTTATGAAAAATATTATTTTTTATTCAATGTCTTGTGTTGTACGCTACACCAAAAAGAGCTTGCACAACATACATCCTTGACTTGCCTTGAATTACACTCAATCGCGACCTTCCTCGATAGCATGTGTAGTACGCAATACCGAGTTTTCACTAAACAACGATATGCTATTAAAATATTATTAAAACTAGCCGTTATAAATAGTAATAACCACTTTTTGAAATTTTGTAAATTTTATTTTTCAAAATGGACTTAATTTTGGGATTCGGAATATCGAAATTAGCTTAGGGTGAAATTTTGGTACATTTCGATAACTTTCATATTCTGATGAATAGTGAAAATTACTAAATTTTAATTAAAAACAACTTTTTTAATAGAAATAATTAATAGTGATAAATAATTAATTTTAGTGGTTTTAAATTATATTTAGAATATATTTTTACAATTTAATACAATGTTTTTCATTGGATGTAATTTCACATTTAAACCGGTTATAAACAAGTGTCAATCTTTTGATAGTTATTATCTCTTAAAAACACGCTATTTGTTTTGACGACGGGAATTAATTTTTAAATTATTAAATGTAACTGATATGTTTTGAATTTGATAAAATAGACATCATTTTTGAATTCATAATATCAAATATATCTTAGGCCTAATTTTTGGTATTTTTCTGGAAACTTTCATTTTTTGATGAATAGTGAAACCACTAAGTGGTAGTTAAAAAAACTGATTTTTTCATAAAACTTAATTTTACCACTTCTGTGAGTGGAATTTCAAAAATTAGAGAGACACGGTTAATATCAAGGACTAAAATTTGGTTCAATGAGATGAAAATAATTTTTGGTGAATAGTAACTTTTGACTTTTTTTTACCACGGTTAAAAGTAAATAGGGTAATTAAGGGTAAAAATGATATTATTATTACCCTAACACATGTCCTAATTCTATTTGATAAGTGTAATTCGACCAAAAACAACCTTAGGAATAAAATATGACCATTTAAGCCCACTTGGATTAGATTAGGACATTTATTATTAATTTATTTAAAGAAGGGTTAAAATAGTTAAAATCAATGTTTAATAAGTAAATCATTTTTAATATAGGGTTATACATAAGATAAATTCTACTATAAATATTAATTAAAAAGCTAAAACTATTTCCTACATAATGATATTTTATTTGTAATTTTTAGACATTAAATAATTTAATTTATTTATGACACAACGATGATGCTGTAATTACCTTTTTAAGAAAATATTAACATAATTGATGTTATAAATGCCCAAATAAATTTAATTTGAGACTTTTTATGACTTACACTAATTTTCTAGGTTAATATGAAATGTTATTGTCGATTTAAGTAACTTGGTTCGAACTTATAATTCTGTTATTAATTTCATAAAAATCATTTACCAAATAGTGTCAAAATTGACATAAATTAGTTTTTAAAACAAATATTATATTATTAATTGTTATTTTATTCCTAAAAATATAAGGTTAGGCCAAATGACTTAGATAAGGCTGTATATATTAATAATAAACAACTTGGGGTTTTTTGGCTTGATATAGTAAGTTTATTAACCATATAGTATTAGAAAAAAAAAGACACGGTAAAAGTTAAATTATTTAACTTAGAGTTAAATATAATTGATAAGGTTAAAATAATAACCTAAATCCTATTGGATGAGAGGATTTCGACCCATCCCCACATTAGCTTCGAAATATATCAATTTGGAGCAATTTAAAACCGAACTTGACTTTATAATAAAATAATATTTTTAGTTTTCCCAAAGGTTCCCCTCTCCTCCCTTATAAAAGGGAACCTCCTCCCTCTCCTCCTCACACCAATTTGTGCATTAAAGCTCGGCCAACCCCTGAGAAAATCTCTTCTCCACATCCCTAGTATCATCCTAGAGGTCCTGGTCTTCTTCAAATAACATCCTTAGTTCTTTAAGTGGAGGTTAAGTGAAGGCGCGTCAAAAAGAGGTAATATCCATTACCGATCTTTTTCAATTTCTTTCTTCATCAACTTCTTCTTCTTTAGTTGTTTCATGATAAAGTAATAACATCAGTATTTCTTATATACTTATATGTTATTATAAATATGAAACAACTCTAATTAACCTTCTATCCATCCTACGGAAAAAGGAAATCACCGCGCGTGTGTACGTACGGAATACAGTCTCCACGTCGTGGTGTAATCTATTTTCCACCACCACCTTACTTGGATGGTTATAATGATGTAATTAGTAACTATATATTATTATTATAAAGTGATATTGATACTGAAATAGTATACATACACTTCAACACAAGTTCACGATCATGAGAACGATATCATCGCTTGTGCGTACGCATGGACTACCGTCTCCACGACGCGATGAGATTCATTCTCCATGTTAACAATTTAAGAATGATTATAAAGTATATATAAGAAATAATAATTAAATATATGACATTATAAAGCTACTGGATTTATGTATATATGTATGTCATCTACTTACTTCCATTCAAGACAATAAGGAAAGTAAAACAGCGTTCATGCGTACGTACGGACTACCGTCTCCATGAACGGTGTGTTTCATTTAATTTATCTATCTATTATATATATATATATATACTTAATATATATGATATATAAATCGTGTTTTATATTCTGGAAGTAAGTAAATCATGATATCAGTAATAATAATGTTAAGAACAACAAGTCCAAACACCTAAGATAAATGAAACGATTTTACCCAAAACGCTTCTTTAACATGGAATTTACAAAAGAACAGGTAATATAAAGTCATAAGTGAACAATATTTGATATCATAACAATATGTATGATTCTGTAATAAGTCAATAACATTATTTAAATCATTATACAAGAGGTTTGTAAACTTACGAAGCAAATCGGACCTAAGGTAAGGGAAATATCACAATCTCATTTTTATCCAAGATTGTTTATACTTTGGTATTTACTGGGGTGTATTTTGTCATCCACATCCATGTTTCATAAATATGTAATATTATTTCCATCCACCTACAATTGTTTAAATCCATTTTTACCCTTCGGTGAGTTTTTAGTAAAGGATATGAAAGTATTCTTTTGTCGTTTTTCGTACGAGGTACTTTTTGACTTTTCCGTCAAAAGTACGAGAAGAATGTTTTTTCTTAACTTATACGGCGTGAATGGATTTTTAAAAAATTATTTCCAAGAAGCTTCCTTTACAAGTTTTCATGTTTATTTTTAATCAGCTTCTTTTAGTTTAGAATTGTATGACATGTAAAGAAAGGAAAATGTTTTTGAAGTAGAAAGGATATTTTCATCAAGAATGGAGTTCAAGTGTTTTATCAAAATTATTTTCCATTTAAGATAATAAAGGGTTCTGTTTCTATCCCTATTATTACATGGATTTTATATGTTGTGATGGAATTATTTTTATTAATTCCTTTATCTTATATGAATTGTTTTGTGATGTCACAATGTTTAAGATTCCCATTTTTATTACATGGGTTATGCTATGATGTATGGTTTATGATTTTGTGGCACACATAAGAATGGTATAATTATGAGATGGGTGGGACCTATATCTCCCTCCAATGCATTGGGTAAAGATTTTATATCTCATGAGATAGACATGGCTGGAACGGTAGGTTATACCGGTTCAGTGAAACACGACTGAAACGAGGGTGACTCGGTTCAGAAATGGACTTTGTCCACTAAGATAATCTTGGCAACGAGTCTTGACTAATAAGAAATGATTCTCTATGATTATGTGTGTGTGCCACAAAGTTTCATGTTTTAAGTTATGATTATTGGAATAACATTACACTACTATGATTTATCCCAGGTTATGTAATTATGATCTCTTTTGCAGGTTAAGATTTCCAAAAGATATGTTCTTATGAATATGATGTGATTGATATTTCTTTTGTTTACCCTTACTGAGCATTTGAGCTCACCCTTTTATGTTTTCTTTTCCCCAGGATATAAAGAAATGTTTCAGGTAAGAAAAAAAAGGATGATCTTTATGGGATATGTTGAAGATCTTTCACCATGATTAGATGATTACATTCTGAGTTTCCAAAGTCAATAAACTATTACGGTCCTTGTGTGTCTATTTTTCTTATGTATTAAGTATTCCGAAAAAGTAATGTAATGTCCATGTACGTCAAGCTTCGGGTCTCTACAGTTGGTATCAGAGGAAAGGTTTAGTCAACCTTTGAAAACTAGAATGCGAAAACGTTAGTCAGATCCCTAGAGATATTTCTAAGGTATGTCTAGGGATGTCCCTAAGGATAAGTATACGAATAGGATACAGTCCTAGAACTATGGTAACGATCATAGAATTTAACTTAAGATGTTAGATATTGAGGATACTCCCCCTTTATTATGTTGTTTTCCCTAGAATGATTTTTGCCTCTCACACTATTCTTTTTGGTTTTTAGATGATGGCTGGAACCCGAAGGAACCGTGTTGATCAGTGCAATGGACAATGCAATGATTGTCCTCCTGAACAAACAAATGTTATGGGAGATGGAGTGAAAAAATTTATTTCTATACTTACACAAGCTATGAATCATTCTGTACTTCCAAATTAGCAGAGAAGGGAACAATATTCTGTTGAGTCCTTCACGAGGCAACGTCCACCTTCTTTCAGTGGGTCTTCCGATCCACTTGTTGCTGAACAATGGATCAGTACCACTGAAAAGATATTTTCAGTTCATCAATGTTCTGAACATGATAAAGTCATCTTAGCAGTATATCGTTTGGAATGTGAAGCTGATCAATGGTGGAATCTTATCAAGAATATGAGGCCGAGAGATGAAATTGAGTCCATGGAATGGGACGAGTTCAAGAACTTGTTTTTCAGCAAGTACTTCCCTCGTATTCTTCGAACAAAGATGGAAAAGGAATTTCATGAGCTAAAGCAGAAGGATGATGAATCTGTTGGTATATAAGAAGTGAATTTTACAAGACTTGCAAGGTATGAATCTGGCATTATCATCCAACCTGAAAGTAAAGTTGATCGATTTTTCAGTGGCTTAAAACCAAGTCTTCGAAGGGCATTAGCTATAAGAGACTTCAGTAGCTATGAAGAAATTGTGTGTTGTGCTATCAAGGTAGAAATGGAAGTTGGTGTTACATATCCATTTCATGGTTTTGACAAGAAACGAAAGATGGAGTTCAAGGAGAAATCTCAGAATAATGGTGAAAAGAAGATGAATGTTTCCTTATGCACAAAGTGTGGAAAGAAGCATGGTGGAGATTGTCTTAAAGGGACTAGAAAATGTTTTAAGTGTGGAAAAGAAGGTCATCGAGCAGATGAGTGTCGAAGTAATGGAAAAGGGGTTTCTAATGATGTGAATAAAGAAAACACTGTAGAGAACGCACCACCAACACTTCAATGCTTCAAGTGCAAGGAAATGGGGCATTATGCTAATAAATGCCCTAATCCAAGGGTTAGTGATGATCGACATGAGCAACCACTTAAGGCAAAGGACAAAGGGAAGTCACATGCGATCACCATTGGTGATGTTGAATATGACAACGATGTGGTGGAATGAATAATTGTTTATGTAATGGGATTCCAGAATAATGTTGTATATAGTATCATGGAATATTGGAATATTTATGTTTTGGTCTATTGTGGTTTTCAATAATTTTATGGCATCGGTAACCATGAAATGTGATTGAAATATTTTTGGAAAGAAGATGATATGCACATAATTAAGGGATAAATAGAATATAATATGTTTGATAGTATTCATGAGCTCATGATTGATATATGAACTATGTGATATCATGGTTTTAGGATATAGAATTTTGAGGATTTTGGTATGTGGAAAGTGTTAACTTTTAACCGCATTCATGTTTTCACTAAGGTTCAATGGCTATTCATTCTTTAAGAAAATACATGATTAAGGTATTCACATGTTTGTAATTTGACCAACAAGATATATCTTATGATATATGGGGGATAAATGATGGCATTCATGTGATCATTTTCTTTATACTATGAGCTTGGACCAAAGTATTTTAGATAAGCCTAAAGATTGGAAAGGATTATGTTGGACATAAGTTAGTATTGTTTAAGGATAAAACATTTTTTGATATTGTTGATGGGATGTTATAGTAATATAGTTTTAGAAAAAGGACAACCTGCAGGACAGGCGACAGCCCATCACGTCAGACAAGGCTGTGGGAATCGAACCCACAACCGAAGTGCGACTGGCCTTTATCGCCTACCACTAGCCTACAAGAAGTCCTTGTTTAGTAGAAACTAGTTTTATTGTATTAAGTAGTATGATATATGAAGTATAAGTCCATTTTAGGAACCATATATGATTAATCTCACTATAGATGGACTTATGTATTTTTTGATAACTTTTCTAACCTTTTGTTTGAGACAGATGGAATGACCCATCATTCTATCACATGATCTACTATCACATCACGAATGACAAATTAAACTTCATTTATTTAAGAGATGAAGTGGAAATTGTCCAAAGAACGACCAACAGTGAGACTCTACCGAAATCACGAAAGTATTTCTTCTAATTCCAATTTCATTAACTTTAGGGTAACGATCTTGAAAACCAAAAATGTTGTCCTAGTGATCTTATATCTGATGAATCATATGGTACCTTAGATCGTCACAAATTTATGGCTTTTTGATTGCTGGCTTTTCCATAGCCATGTTCTCTACCACTCCCCATCAGAACATGATGGTTAGATTTCTCTTCCATATCCATATTTTCACCTATGTGGAAACCCCGTGATTAGTTTATTTGGGTAACCATTACGTTTCATACTTTTGTTTTTAAAGATTGGTTTTGGTATTCCTTTTTACGATGTGGGCTTCTATCAAAGAAACTTTCGAATAGTAAACCATTTATAACCCCAATGAATTTCGAGGGCGAAATTCATTTTAAGGGGGGTCGAAGGTAACACCCCGAGATTTTATGAAAAATATTCTTTTTATTTAATGTCTTGTGTTGTACGCTACACCAAAAGGAGCTTGCACAACACGCATCCTTGACTTGCCTTTCATTACACGCAATCGCGACCTTCCTCGATAGCGTGTCTAGTACGCAATACCGAGTTTTCACTAAACAACGATATGCTATTAAAATATTATTAAAACTAGCCGTTATGAATAGTAATAACCACTTTTTGAAATTTTGTAAATTTTATTTTTCAAAATGGACTTAATTTTGGGATTCAGAATATCGAAATTAGCTTAGGGTGAAATTTTGGTACTTTTCGTTAACTTTCATATTCTGATGAATAGTGAAAATTACTAAATTTTAATTAAAAACAACTTTTTTAATACAAATAATTAATAGTGATAAATTATTAATTTGAGTGGTTTTAAAGTATATTTAGAATATATTTTTACAATTTAATACAATTTTGTTCATTGGATTTAATTTCACATTTAAACCAGTTATAAACAAGTGTCAATCTTTTGATAGTTATTATCTCTTAAAAACACGCTATTTGTTTTGACGACGGGAATTAATTTTTAAATTAATAAATGTAACTGATATGTTTTGAATTTGATAAAATAGACATCATTTTTGAATTCATAATATCAAATATATATTAGGCCTAATTTTTGGTATTTTTCTGGAAACTCTCATTTTTTGATGAATAGTGAAACCACTAAGTGGTAGTTAAAAAACTGAATTTTTCATAAAACATAATTTTACCGCTTCTGTGAGTGGAATTTCGAAAATCCGAGAGACAGGCTTAATATCAAGGACTAAAATTTGGTTCAATGAGATGAAAATAATTTTTGGTGAATAGTAACTTTTGACTTTTTTTTACCACGGTTAAAAGTAAATAGGTTAATTAAGGGTAAAACTGATATTATTATTACCCTAACACATGTCCTAATTCTATTGGATAAGTGTAATTCGACCAAAAACAACCTTAGGAATAAAATATGACCATTTAAGCCCACTTGGATTAGATTAGGACATTTATTATTAATTTATTTAAAGAAGGGTTAAAATAGTTAAAATCAATGTTTAATAAGTAAATCATTTTTAATATAGGGTTATACATAAGATAAATTCGACTATAAATATTCATTAGAAATATAAAAATATTTTCTACATAATGATACTTTATTTGTAATTTTTAGACATTAAATAATTTAATTTATTTATGACACAACGATGATGTAGTAATTAACTTTTTAAGAAACTATTAACATAATTGATGTTATAAATGCCCAAATAAATGTAATTTGAGACTTTTTATGACTTAAACTAATTTT
This sequence comes from Viscum album, assembly GCA_963277665.1. Lineage (NCBI taxonomy): Eukaryota > Viridiplantae > Streptophyta > Magnoliopsida > Santalales > Viscaceae > Viscum > Viscum album. The sequence goes on along the minus strand of OY728151.1, from coordinate 1,268,695,592 downwards.
CTAGGTTAATATGACATGTTATTGTTGATTTAAGTAACTTCATTCGAACTTATCATTCTTTTATGAATTTCATAAAAATCATGTACCAAATAGTGTCAAAATTGACATAAATTAGTTTTTAAAACAAATATTATATTATTAATTGTTATTTTATTCATAAAAATCTGAGGTTCGGCCACATTACTTAGATAAGGTTATATATATTAATAATAAACAACTTGGGGTTCTTTTGGCTTGATATAGTATGTTTATTAACCATATAGTGTAAGAAAACAAAAAGACACGGTAAAAGTTAAATTATTTAACTTAGAGTTAAATCTAATTGATAAGGTTAAAATAATAACCTAAATCCTATTGGATGAGAGTTTTTTGACCCATCCTCACCTTAGCTTTGAAATATATAAATTTGGAGCTATTTAAAACTGAACTTGACTTTATAATAAAATAATATTTTTAGTTTTCTCAAAGGTGCCCCTCTCCTCCCTTATAAGAGGGAACCTCCTCCCTCTCCTCCTCACACCAATTTGAGAATTCAATCTCGGCCAACCCATGAAAAAATCTCTTCTCCACTTCTATAGTATCATCCTAGAGGTCCTGGTCTTTTTCAAAGACCATCCTTAGTTCTTTAAGTGGAGGTTAAGTGAAGGCGCGTCAAAAAGAGGTAATATCCATTACCGATCTTTTTCAATTTCTTTCTTCTTCAACTTCTTCTTCTTTAGTTGTTTCATGATAAAGTAATAACATCAGTATTTCTTATATACTGATATGTTATTATAAATATTAAACAACTCTAATTAACCTTCTATCCATCCTACGGAAAAAGGAAATCACCGCGCGTGCGTACGTACGGAATACCGTCTCCACGCCGTGGTGTAATCTATTTTCCACCACCACCTTACTTGAATGGGTATAATGGTGTAATGAGTTACTATATATGATTATTATAAAGTGATATTGATACTGAAATATTATACATACACTTCAACACAAGTTCATGATCATGATAACGATATCATCGCTCGTGCGTACGTACGGACTACCGTCTCCACGACGCGATGAGATTCATTATCCTTATTAACCATTTAAGAATGATTATAAAGTATTTATAAGAAATAATAATGAAATATATGAAATTATAAAGTTACTGGATTTATGTAGATATTTATTTCATCTAATTACTTCCAATCAGGACAATGAGGAAATGAAAATAGCGTTCATTTCTACGTACGGACTACCGTCTCCATGAACGGTGTGTTTCATTTCATTTATCTATCTATTATATATATATATATATATATATATATATACTGAATATATATGATATATAAATCATGTTTTATTTTCTGGAAGTAAGTAAATCATGATATAAGTAATAATAATGTCAAGAACAACACGTCCCAACACCTACGATAAATGAAATGATTTTACCCAAAACGCTTCTTTAACATGTAATTTACAAAAGAACGGGTAATATAAAGTCATAAGTGAACCATATATGATATCATAACAATAATAATGATTCTGGAATAAGTAAATAACATTATTTAAATCATTATACAGGAGGTTCGGACACATATGAAGCAAATTAGACCTAAGGTAAGGTAAATATCACAATCTCATTTTTATCTGAGATTGTTTATACTATGGTATTTACTAGGGTGTATTTTATTATCCACATCCATGTTTCATCAATATGTAATATTATTTCCATCCACCTACAATTTCTTAAATCTATTTTTACCCTTCGGTGAGTTTTTAGTAAAGGATGTGAAAGTATTCTTTTGTCGTTTTTCGTACGAGGTACTTTTTGACTTTTTCGATAAAAGTACGAGAAGAATGTTTTTTATTAACTTATACGGCATGAATGGATTTTTAAAAAATGATTTCCAAGAAGCTTCCTTTACAAGTTTTCAAGTTTATTTTTAATCAACTTCTTTTAGTTTAGAATTGTATGACATGTAAACAAAGGAAAATGTTTTTGAAGTAGAAAGGATATTTTCCTCAAGAATGGAGTTCAAGTGATTTATCAAAATTATTTTCCATCTAAGATAATAAAGGGTACTGTTTCTATCCCTATTATTACATGGATTTGATAGGTTGTGATGGAATTATTTTTATTAATTCCTTTATCTTATATGAATTGTTTTATGATGTCACGATGTTTAAGATTCCCATTTTTGTTACATGGGTTATGCTATGATGTATGGTTTATGATTTTGTGGCACACATAAGAATGGTATCATTATGAGATGGGTGGGACCTATATCTCCCTCCAATGCATTGGGTAAAGATTTTATATCTCATGAGATAGACATGGCTGGAACGGTGGGATATACCAGTTCAATGAAACAGGACTGAAATGAGGGTGACTCGGTTCAGAAATGGACTTTGTCCACTAAGATATTCTTGGTAATGAGTCTTGACTAATAAGAAATGATTCTCTATGATTATGTGTGTATGCCACAAAGTTTCATGTTTTAAGTTATGATTATTGGGATTACATTTCACTACTATGATTTATCCCATGTTATGAAATTATGATCTCTTTTGCAGGTTAAGATTTCCAAAAGATATGTTCTTATGAATATGATGTGATTGATATTTCTTTTGTTTACCATTACTGAGCATTTGAGCTCACCATTTTATGTTTTCTTTCCCCAGGATATAAAGAAAGGTTTTAGGTAAGAAAAAAAGGACGATCTTTATGGGAGATGTTGAAGATCTTTCACCATGATTAGATGATTACATTCCGAGTTTCCAAAGACACTAAACTATTACGGTCCTTGTGTGACTATTTTTATTATGTATTAAGTATTCCGAAAAAGTAATGTAATGTCCATGTACGTCAAGCTTCGGGTCTCTACACCCCTCCTCCCCCTTATAAAAGGAGACCACTTCTAACCAATTCCTCACACCTCTCAAGACATTTGTCTCGTCCAAAATCTTCCCAATTAATCTCTAAACATCCCTCTCCTCATCTTATAAGCCTTACCTTAAGTAGAAGGCACTTCAAGAAATCCTTTGGTTCAAACCAAAGGGGGTTACCCAAATTAAAGGTAACAGTTTCTCTAAAATTGTTTTCTTTTATTTTACTTCTCCAACCCCTAAACTTTTTTTATTTCTTTATTTTGTAATAAAACTAGTATCCTCAATATACTATTATGTTTTTATAAGAAGTATTCTAAATACACTTACACACACCTCCATCTAATGGATTAAGAACATAATGTTTCTGTGGATGGCAAACTAACGCCTCACGAAACGATGATTGTTCAATTACATCTTACCACCTCTCATGGTGGCCATTATGATGGTAATGTATTTATATATGATATATATTATGTTTATGATTTCATTATGCTTCTGTAATTCCCAATTATATCAATCATTTATGGTTTCCATAGTGGGTAAATACGATAATCTCATTTGAGGAAGTTCGGACTACTGCCCCCTTAAAGTGATGTGACTCGTTAATGCCTTATGTGGAATTTATAAAGTATAGTGTTAATCATATTATATATGATATTATGCTGGAATTATAATATACCTATGTTTAATTATGTTTTATTTCCATTAAAATAAGAAATAGAAATGAAAGTAGCGTTCATGCGTACGTACGACTTACCGTCTCCATGAACGGTGCATTTCATTTATTACCTCTAAATGTTATGTACTATTATCAATACATGTATATACTAGTTATATATGATATATATGATATCAAAATAATGAATATCATTCTGGATATAATTAACCATTGACCACATGAACAACATGTGATTATAATGAGTCCATTTTTGACTCCAGTACCAAATATCGATAAAATGGATGTTATTAACATAAATGATTACATAATGTTTATAACATGGTAATAAGTGATATAAAAGGAATAATAAACATGAAAAAGGTTCTTAAGTAATTATAAATTAACTTTAGGTTATTATTCATCAGATTAAAGAAAGATCTAGTCAAGTCAGACATGAGGTAAGGGATCTGAACTCTCTTTTTCTTTTCAAGTACTCTCTCTTATGTAATTTCTTTTATGCTCCATGTTTTTATGTTGTAGGATGTTCATTTATATTCACCATACTGTAATTTTTATTTTCATATGTTGAGATACCCCCCCTTACTCTCATCAATTCATTGTAATAATTCTTAAGAGGCGATGTTAGGCTGCCGAATTTCTATAAGGTATTTCACATCTCACATTTAATTCTATGAGATTTCCATTGTTCGCCACTTATTTATTGCATGTGATGTATTCTGTACTGCCTTTTGATGTATATTATCATGATTCTCATTATATTCATGGTATTCTCTGAATCATTTGGTTGTTATTAACTTTGGGTCATACGACTCGATTGATTACAACGTGGTAAGGAGTTTTCATCTCACTTTTAATCCCCATGAGATACATTCTATATTTTCCACTACTTTCTTTTGTGTGGTGTATGTACTACTAGTGATTGTACTCTTTGTATAATATACCTTCATTTATGAGTATATACATCTTCATTGTATGATCCTTCTTTCATGTGGCATATGTTTTGTAAGTTACCAAATCGGTAAGAGAACCTTTCCCCCTCCTCTTTTTAAAAGACTTATTTTTGTTATGTCTTTTTATTTACATCTTATTATATTGGGATATTTTCTTATATATCCTTATTGATGTTAAATTTATTTCCAAGTGATAAGATACCATTTTTATCTCATCAACTCATTTTCTGAATTTTAAAGAGACGTTGTTAGGCTGTCAAATTTTTACAGGGGAACTTCTTAACCCAATTTCGATTCTTTGGGTTCAACTTGTACTTATTGAATATGTCATCCTATGAATATGTGTGAATGAACTCTGATTTTTTTACACTTAATATCCACATATATTGGGTGTATTTATATTTTTCACACATAATTATGAGATTTATTTGTCCTTTATTTAAGGATACCATCTTTATAAGGGATTTCATCTCAATCTATATTTCCATTGAGACTTCATTTTTGTTATGCACCAATTCCCTCTTATATGGTGTATATACTGTGATTTGACATATTATATCATGATTCCCTTTATTCTCATTATATTATAAAGTTCTGATTAAATTTTATTCCTCAATTATTTGTATTCAAGTGTCTCTCATTTTGTTAAAAACTCTTTAACTAAAATATCGTTTTAAATGTTTTAAAGATTTATTCTTATAAATCTTTATAATTAATGTCCATGTTTTAAAAATGGTTTTAAAGATTTATTTATATGGAAATTATTGTTTTAAAATTTTATTTCCTTTAAAATCTTCAATGTGGTATGGGACACTTTTATTTAAAAATATTTTTTAATTGGTTTTTCAAAATGGATTGATTATTTCAATGTCTCAAAATTACATATTGTGATTGAAAATGAAATGGTATTAGTGAAATGTTTATATTTGAAATATTTTATGCATTATGATGGTACTTAGACATTTTATGGGTGGTTACGTGATAAACCATATGATAGGTGGTGCCGTGAATACCAGGACATGTGGTTACGTTATAACCTACAATGCATTGTGTGTGGAAGTCGGTCGTATGGCAATTCCATTTAGTGATATATGTGGAAGTCGACCGTATGTATATTCCATTTAAGTATGATTATGTCCCAAGTTACCTTTATAAGTTATGTGTTCTTTATATGGGTTTTATGGTAATCTTTTGGTTACGAAAGGGTATGTCATGATCTTTTATTCAATAAATATTATTTACTACTTCATAATGTTTAAAAGTATTACTTATGATAAAGTATTCATGGTTTACTTGTTGTTTTGAAAAACTAACAGTTCTACTTCTTTGTGTATCCCTTAATGAGATTTTTATGCTCATACCATGTTTTTTTGAAATTTTTTTCACAGGACCTAATGTGGAACAGGTTCAAGGATGGGATCAAGGAAAATTCATATTGTCTTAAACATGGAACTAGACATGACTTTTTATAATAGTTCATGTTTTGTAAAAAAATGTATACTGGGTAGAAGTGTATACTTTTTAATATTTTGAAATGTAACAGTTATGGCTTAACTCTCTAGAAATCTAAAACTGAAAAGATCCTCAACGTGAATTATTCATTTAATTCAAGATTAAGTAATGTTTTAAGGATGGGTCCTTATAATAACAACCAAAGAAATTTGGAAAAAAACTAAAAATCTCTATGAAGGTAATTTTAATGTGAGGTAAGAAAATATGCAAATTTAGAAAAAAAATTTGAATATATAAAGATGAATTTTTATTAAATAATGGATAAATTTTTAGCATGGGTCAATGAAGCTGTGATAAATATAAAAAAATTAAAAAAATTATTTAATTAAATTGTGGTTAAAATATTCACAATTTTAATGAAATGGCCCTAGTTTCTATCTAAACCAGCTCCTATAAAAGTCATCAACATAGCCTGAAGGGAATTCTTGATCCCCATAGGCTGGTAACTAGTGACTAAAAATTGTAACACTAACATTGTGACCGATTTATCCCTTCTATATATATAATAAATAGGTGGTAAAAATAAATGAAGAAAACATTCTACTAAAGATAAACATAAATCAATATCCAAACATTAAATAAATAAATTTTTAATAAATTTTTTGTGGAAATAGATACACATAATCTAGAGTATAGAATAAAAAGTTCTAAATTGTTTAAATAAACTATGATACACATAAATATAAAAAATATTGACAAATATGAGCTTGTAAAATATAGTCATGAGCTATGTGTCATGTAGGTCACTATAACCCACCAAATCTAAGAATTCACTTTCAAATTACATCCTAATTATAAAATATTTAAATACAATAGTAAAATAATTTTTTTCTATATTATTTTAAAAAATAAGTAACAACACAACAAAGGTGTGTTAGAACTCGTTTTTCATGATTTCCATTAAATAAAAAATTCACTTTTAAAATACTTATATTCATCCAATACCTCTTTTACAAAGTACTATTTTAAATTCCCACATTCAAACAAATTCATACACACCCATTTTGAAATACATATTTCATAACTGAAAGAGGATTCCAATTATCAATTTGTTTTCTAATACATGTTTTAAAACCAACCATTTCCATAAAACTGGGCTTAATAACCCTAAAACATCTTTTTTGAAACTCACATTTACATAGAGATTCAAATAGAAATCATTCTGACTTTTCATAATTGAGTAAAATTTTCAAACTGATTACGAAATGTAGTATAAACACACATTAAAATCACACTTTAATTTTTACATCTTTAAAATCATTAAACAATCCATTTTAAGAAACAATAAAAATAATACCACACAAGGATGGAAGTAAGCACATAGTTTTGCACCACTATGTCAATTAATACAATAAGTGAAAACATAAGATAGGGGCATATGTTACAAAAAATAATAAAAATACTAGGGGATACAATCGATACACAAAAATAAATCCCTTAAAAATATCCTAAAATAGATCCGAGTGTCAAGTAGGATCTATTAATAAAAGGACCTAAACTTGCGATAAAGAACATAATATTGTACTACATAACCTATACACACCCATAAAGGTCCCATCAAAATACTTGAAGATAATTTCCCTAGAAAACCATCATCCATATGATCAAGGATAGTGTTTTCCATTGAACATCGTCATCTATGGGATCAGAAAAGATTATTTCCCATGGAATACTTATCCCATGAGATCATATAAAAATAAATTTCTATCATAAGGTCCTCCTACACCTTCCATTCGAACCATATTGAAGTTCGAAATAAACACTTCCCTATTCAACCCACTATCCCACTAGGGTTTTCCCACACACCGTTCATGTATTATCTACCTAAGACTCAAAGGATGAATCAAAATTTAGGTGATCACAATAATGTATTCATCAACTCAAGGATAATTCAATTGAAAATAACTAATTCCTTGCCTCTCATACCCTCAAAATAAACATCCCCATAATAAAAACTATACAATAAGCATACAAAAAGAATCAAATATAAACATTCCTTCACTGGAACACAGGACACCAAGGGCTTACAATATCCAAGGGGCTTAAGAGGGTATCGCACCTTTTAGGAAAATTCATTTTTCATAAAATTATAAATGGGACATATCTTTAGAACATTCATATAATTTCATCCCTTTTTTCATTCACAAAATACGCCTCAATCAACTCTTGGGACCATTTTAATAAAACAAATTTTAATTCCAAATGGGAACCCACTCTTCTATTTTAGACCACATTTCAAAACATATATTAATAGAATCGGTTTCAAAATAAAACTACCATGATATAAAACCCCCTTTTGAAAACAACAAACTCATTTTGAAATATCCAAATATTTACAAACTTTAATTTTTTTATAAAAATAATCCATAGATATAAAAAGGTTTTGAATAAAGTGTAGATGGGTTAACTCACCCTTTAAAGTTAAATAACCCTAGAAATATAGTTTTAACATGTTGAAAACACCCAAAACACTTGGTTTGAAAGCCAATTATCACAAGAATATTTTTTTAAACATTAATTTGGTTATATCGACCACCTTTAAATATGGAATCATTCTTATGCAGTAAATTGGTAATTTTCAAAAACACTTGGAATGAAACCCCATCATATTCCATGGTTGAAATCACTTTTTAAAACAAATTATCCCCACATGGGTCATACTTATTGTAATAACATTAATAAATATACATTTCAAACAAAAATAACTAAATTTAATATAATATAAACTGAAAAAACGAATCTACTAACTTTATTTCACAATGATCATGCTATCCTACGACGTAAAACACTCTCCAGATGAAGGTGTTCCCTCTACAACCCCTACATGAAAAAATACACATTATTCAAACCAATTTCAACTCTAAAATCAGCCACATTGAGAATAGATTTCTTGGGAGGAAAATAACTCAATGTAAATAGGATGAATAAAGGAGTGGAAGGGGTTTATAAATTATTAACATAAAGAAACCTACTTGAATCTAAGGTACAACATCACTAACCCTAAATAAATAATAAGGAAACATATATTGGGGTGAACATTTTTTTTTGTGTGATGGGAAGGAGAAATGGAGGCCTAGGGACTTAAAAGTATAGATCGTAAAATATAGAACATACACTTTTAAATAATCTGGGAAGCACGCATAATTTGGGGACATTATTTTTCAAACAGTACACCAATTGTGATAAGGTAACTGCCTTGAAAACCCCCTCCCTACACACTTTTCACATGGATTACCAAACTATGTGCAAGTTGTATGCTATAATCCAAACTCACTAGAGTGATTCATGGTTTCTCCTAGGAATCATATAGTTTAGACAAAACCATGCACCATCGCTGATGAAAAACCATTCATAGAACATAATGAAATGGATAACCAACTCCGAAGGGGTAGAAACATAGTTTTATCTAAACCATGAGTGAAAATAAATTATAGTATAAAACAATCCTAATTTAAATATTCCTATATGAGACTATCTTTAAACATAAAACAAACCTCAAATGCATATAAATTCAATGATAAACTATACAGTGACCTAGATGGTGTCAAAAATCTCCCCATAATTTCACTTTTCCCCTATAAAGTATAAAGGCCTAGTAGAGGTAAAAAAAAGGAGAGATTTATAAAACACATCTCACAAAAAATAAGAATCCTCAATCAATAAAGGTCATTCCTCAAAGAAAAACTAATTTATAATTGATTCTCTAATGTTTTAAAAAAATGGAGACTGAACATTAGTCTCCCCAAAATTTATAATCAATATAAAATGGTTGAAAAACATACAACCTCTTTCAATAGAAAGAGAGAACATCACCGAACAACCATGTTCTTAAAATATCCAAAAATAATTTTCTAAACTCCATTGGCTGGAGCCAACCACAATAAATGGTTTGAATCCAAATTAAGAACACTGCTCCAAGAGATTTCTAAAAGGAAAAACAAACTAGATCACCAATTACAGAAATTTAAATAAGGATCCCAACCATAGAGAACATGACATGATTGTAAATGATATATATCTAAACTAAGGGTCACATTCTGTTTGGGAGGGTTCTTAAATCTCAATTCTATTAAATACCCTCCCATGGTGATTCCAATAGAAAACAAAACTTGATGGTATCTGCGTACCAACCTAAAATATGCACCCCCAACTACCCATGTATGGACAATGGGTTCTTCCCATGTATGAAAAAACAACCAAATATCTCCCACAATCCATATAAAACATGGGAAATAACATTCCCTGAGAAATAATGTGTGAAAATTTCTTAAATGAAACACTTCCTGAATGGGAAACCAAATAAGAAACCAAGAATTAACAGATCCAATGATTCATCAAGACAAGACAACTAAAAACTAAATCTTTATAAATCCCAAAATATTTCATCATCCAGAAGGTTCAAAACCAAGCACCTTAAGTATACAATTAATGATATCCACTCATCCATCACACCACAAGTGCTTCTAAGCATAACCAAGGAATCATTCAAAACTGGATCTCACATCAAACTATCTAAGAAAAATAGATACTCACTGATCTAACCATCAAACCAATTCTCACAGGTCTAAGATATTTCTGCTACACAATATCCATAAGAGTCACTAAATTATCATTTTTATAAACAAATCCAATATAAATCCCTCCTAAAAAAGAAACTAGACAAGTTTCTCCATTAATTCCCTAGGTTGTGTTAAACAAAAAGTGGAAGAACCCCTAGGGTGAACACAATACTTCCACATTATACATTCTATGAGAATTTTGTCCAATAATTTGTGACATAGACCATTACATATTCATTTCCCTAAAATAATACCAAGGTGTCTGAAAACACAGAAGAGACAAAAAAACATAATCCCTATGAAAACAAGTGTAACACCCATTTTAAAACATGATAAGGTTTAAAACCTATTCAAGTTGGTGTTTTAAAACCAAGGTCATAATAAGAACCTCCCTCTAATACCACTTTATTACAAACAAACTTAGGGTGACATCTAAATCAACTCTATACCAAACCCACCACATGGACCGAAGGGAATTATCAATCCCCACAAGATGGAAACTAGTTCTCGGGAATCATCGAATAAACATTGGGAAGGATTTATCCCTTATACCCAAATATTAAATAAGAATATAAAATAAAAACACTCAACATTCAACTATAGATAAATATAGATACATATAAAAAATCATATAACTAATATTTAAATAAAATTATAGAAAAAATAAATACACATAACTCATGGTATAAAATAAAATAGTCAAAATAGCCTAGAAATAAACTAAAATAAAATCCCCATAGCAGCTTCAATGAGCCACAAAATGACACATGGTCAACATCTAATTATACATCCATCAAAAAACATCAAAAGGAAGTGATAAAACCTAGACAAACCAAAACTTATAAAATATAGGAATTATTTAAAATACCAGTAGGCTATCAAAACATTCCAAATAATTATAGTTTTCTTCAAATTACATATTAAAAATGCTAGTTTAAAATATCATATAAAAAAATTTCCATAATATTTTAAAAATAAGTAACATCAAATCAAAAGTGTGTTAGAATTATTTTTTTTGGATTTTCATTAAATTAAATCATTTACTTGGAAAACAAAGTATATCTAGAAAATTACACTCGGATAAATATCCTTCCTCAATTTCAACTTTATAACCATTTCATAAGCACCCTTTTTTGAAATAAAAATGTCAAAAATCAAAGTGGTTTCCAAATATCATATGTTTTTAAGAAAACATGTTTTAAAATCAACCATATTATTTAAACATGGAACAATGACCCAAAAACCTTATTCTAAAAACTCACACATACATAGAATATCAAATACAAACCATTATCAATTTTATCATTTAATAATATCTTTAAAACTGATTATTTAAATTGTTTTCACAAACATTAAAATCATGAATTAATTTTTCCTTATTTAAAAATATATCACAGTACCTTTTCAAAAACATTTGAAAACAACAACTCAAAGAATGAAGGAAATATATATTCAATCACCACTAAGTGAAGTTATAAAATAGAGGGAATCAAATGATATTAATATATATATATATGTGAAACAATAATATAAAATTTAGGGGATACAATAAATATAGAAAAGATAAATCCCCAAAAAAGACTCTAAAAAGGATTATATAATTATGGGCTTCGTGTCTCTAGTAATAAAAGGACATGAACTTGTGAAAAGGGACCTAGTCTATGACTAATAAACCTGCCCACACCCCAGAAGTATCATAAAACTACCCAATGATAATTTCCTTGGGACCCCTTAATCATTTGGGTCAAGGATGGAGTTTTCCCTAGAATACCTTTATACATAAGATCAAAAATGATAATATCCTAGGGATTCATTCACCCATGAGCTCAGATAAAAATAAATTTCTATAATAATGGATTCTTACTCCATTCAGACTAACTATATATATGTATGAAAGTAACACTAACCTTGTAAACAAACTATCACTTTAGGGTTTTACCACACACAGGTCACATACTATCTTCCTTGGACTCCCACGAAGAGTCAAAATGTTGGTGGGTATAATCAAACATTCCTTAACTGAAGGATAAAAAATTTAAAAAATAAATAATGTATCACCTCCCATACCCTCACAAGAAACATCCCCAAAATCAATAAATATTTGTAGAATGTATAGTGCATTAATGGTAAACATCTTCTCATTGGGTCAAAATCCTCCAAGATAATACAGATCAAAGGGGCTCAAGAGTTTCTCTGACTTTTTATGAAAACACATTTTTTATAAAATAAAAAATGCATCATATATTTAAAACATTCATATAATCCCAAGACTTTTTTTTAAATTACAAAAGAAATTCCAGTCTACTCATAGGTCCAATTTTAACAAAACACCTTTAAACACCAAATAGGAATTCAATCTTCCCTTTTTAAAACATCTTTTAAAACATTCAAGGTCATAACAGGTTTCAAAATATAATCCACATGGGATAACACCCCCTTATGAAAATAACAAACTCATTTGGAAATATAAAGACCATTAAACACCTTAAAAATTTATATATAAATTATCCAGGGTAATAAAAAGGTTTTCAATAAATGGAAAAGTGGTTAGCATGCCCATTTAGAATTAAATAACACTTTTCAAACATTTTTTACACATTCAAGGAAATACCCAACACTAGGCTTGAAATAAAATAATCATATGAATACTTTTTAAAGATTCCATATGATGTTTTATTCCACCTTTAAAGATAAAATAATTCTTAAAAATCCAATTGGGAATTTTCACAAACACTTTGATTGGAATCTCATTACATTACAAGGTTTGATATCACGATTTGAAACAAAATTTACCCTAATGAGTCATACATAGTGGAAAAAATTTAAAGAAGAAAAATTTAAAATAATAATAAGTCAAAGTCATGTAAAATAATTTGATCTCAATGAAACATATACCTCATTTCATAAAATATCATGATGAAAGTTGTCACCTATGCTAATTAACACTCGCACAAGAGAAGAAGTTCCCTATAAAACACCTACATGAAAACTTCTCCTGCTTTGAACCAATTCTTACCCTAAAATTATCCCACATAGAGATTAGGGTTCCTTGGGATAAATGAAATAAATTGATATATGAAAAATATGGTAATAGAATTGGTTTAGAAATACTTACAATAAAGAAACCCACCAGTATACAAGGTGGAAGATCAAAACTTTTAATGGATGGAGGAGAAAACACCCAATCATGGAGCCATGTATCTATTTAGGTGATGGGGGGAGAAATGGAGGGGATGTTGACTTAAAATAAATGTTGTAAAAAAGTTTTATTTTAATATTAAATAAATACAGTCATGATTTATGATTTAGCCACATGATATTTCAAACCATGCACTAAATGTGTATGTGGAATTTCCTAGACAAACCCAACCCTATAAAGTTTATCCATGAATTCCACCTGTTTGGATAAACCATGCTACAAATATACCAAATTTAAATTTAAAAATGAAGATCCATTTCTTCCTCTTATTTCATGGTTTACCAAACCATGAACATGTCATGAGTTATAATCCATACTCACCAGAAGTCCCACACGGTTTCCCCTAGGAGTCACACTTTTTAATCAAACCGGTGAACTACCTTTATAGAAAGACAATTAATAGTGTAAAATTAATTATAAACACATCTATAAAATGGTATCCACATCATTGCATCTAAATCATGCATGTAAAACTTCAATAGTAATAAGAAATCCAGATTTACATGTTTTGAACCAAAACTCCCTGGAAACTTATTAAAACCCTCAAACTCATAAAACCAAAATGATAAAATCTATAGTTACATGGTAGATAACACATTAAGGATTATTTTTCACAAATTTTATACCAATTTTTCATCACAAAAAGATCTATATTTGAATCATTTATCTCATTTTGAGCTATATAGTATACTTTCTACACAAGAGATTACAAAATATCTGGTTTTTATATAGATTATAGAGGATTATATTAAAATTTATTTTAATAAAATTATGTTTCTTAAAATATAAATCAATATGTGTTATAAATTGAATATAAATATATTGAAGAAAATGATATGAAATATGAGAAAATATGTTTCCCATTTCAAACACTTTCCTAAAATTAAAAGGGGATATATAAAGGTAAGGAAACATCAAATTTCTTGAACTATAGTTTTATTGGATAGTTTTCAATTTACTCTACAATGGAAATGGTGATACTAAATATGATGATAATTAATAAATTAATTCAATGAATATATTAAATATATGTTTCATTCTTAAATCGGGAAATATATAATTTGAAAATAATAAAAGTTCTATATAACTAAGGAATAAATATTTTATCAAATATAAAGGGGGAAACTCTACAAAAATTAGTGATTATAAATAATATTTTATTAAAAAAATATATAAATTTTATATTTTTCAGGTTAGAAAGATCTATGAATATTTATAAATTCATAATGAATAAGATGGATAATAAAGACACAATAAACACATGAAAAAACATAAACTCCAAAATTTTGAAGAATGGAATAAATAATTAAGGTGGAGATCTAGATTTTAAATAATTATATATAAAATACAAAATAAATTTAAGTTGATTTTATCAAGAACTAAGATAATTAATTTTAAAAATATGGCTTATCAAGGATACAATTGAAAAACTAAAAAGGATTTTGAAAGAGTATGTTGAGAAAATATTTTAAAATAAAAATAAGCTCAATAAAGAAGAATCAAGGTGATTTAATACTAAAAATAACATGATTAAGAGAAGGTAAGATTACAAAAAAAATTAAATTGGAGTCTAAATCATCACTGGATTCTAAGGATTTTTTCTCAAAGTGAAATGTAAAATATACTCTGGAAAATCATAAATTTGACAAAAAAATTCACCAAATTTTTTTTATAAATTAAATTAGTGAAGAATTTTGTTTGAGAATAATCAGTAAAAATATATTCCTACTATAATGAATAATATCTTAAAAAAGAAGAAATATTATTTCCTCAAAATAATAGCATCAATATTTCACTTTTGTTTATGGATTTTAAACAAATTATTCTAGATTGAATTATTTTTTCACGAAATATAAATATTTTCACAATAAGAATAGTGTTTTAGAACCTCTACATATAAACCATATGTATTTTGGTATTTCATTTCATTGTATTTTAAGTAAATAATATTAGAATTGAGGGGGAGTCACTCAAGGAAGATGAGAAACAACTTTGAATAGAAGAAGGCTTTGAAATAATGTGACTCATACTAAATTATCCAAAACATATTTTATCCATCAGGGTAATTCAATAAAATATGTGACTAATATATTCATTATTCAAAATAATTTTTAACTTTACTTCTAAGATAATAACCAAAATTTATTAGAGTTTATAGATTACTAAAAAGATGAAAATTTGGGAAGTCCTTTAATATTATAGTGGTTATTAGTCCCACATGACTATATGTAAAAAAATATTAAAGAATATGGATAGTAATAATAGAGGTTTAGTGAATTTTGGAAATAATAGTTCATTTAAAATAAAAAAACTAGGAATTATTGATATTGAAGCTCAAAAATTAAATCCCAGAGAAGCATTATTTTTTATAGGATCAAACATAATCTTTTGAGATTTATTAAATTGTGTGTTAATGGAAATGAGGTAATTTATTGGAAAGAAAACTTACATAATCATGAACCTAAAATATGGAATAATTGCCAAGTGATAAATAACTAGTGGTTATTTTTATAAAATTAAAAACACACATTATATTCATCATTTATGTGAAAAATATGAAAATTTTATCAATAAAATAATATTCTCTTCCGATTTAAATAAGTAATATAATGGTTTAAAAAGATAAATATATGGGGGATCTTCCCAATATTTGAATAAAAAAATCATTTATGTGACATTTCAAAAAGGATAGATTATGTTGGGAAGTTATCAATGGGTAGAGATACAATCTACTTTGCCACATGAACTATTTTATTTTGATTTATGTTGAACAATGAGACATAAATTTACAAATTTTGACCTTTATTATATTATTTTCATGGATTATTTCACAAGGATGACTAAATATTTTTTATAAAGAATAAGAATGATTTTTTGGAAGAGGTTAAAATATTGAGCCTTGAAATTAAAAAGGAGCTAAGATTATTTATGAAGAAGCTGAGAGTAGATATTGAAAGGTAGTATAAAATTAATAAACTTGAATCAAATATCTTAAGAATGATATAAAATATAACTACTACACTCCATATACACACAATTAATATGGATTTTAAGAGATAAATAATAGAATATTGGTGGAAATAGAAAGAATGATATTGTTTAAATTCGAACCCCCAAAGTTGTGATAGAGATAAGGTATTTTCATTTTTATAAATTTTAACAGAATATGTTTAATAATATGTAGATCAAATTTGAAAACTTAAAGGTTGTATTCTAAGATGAAATCATTATGGAAATATTTTAAACTATTTTTCAGTGAATTATTAATGAAAATTAAAAAAACGGATCTATGTAAATTTGATGATAAAGCTGAAAATTAATTTATATGTGTTATATATCTAATATTGGAGGTAATAAATGATTAAATAAGGGTTTTATAAGATGGTATATTGCTATTATGTGAATATCATTAAAATTAAACTAATTTTTATTGATCTCTATGATGAAACCTTTGAAAATAATAATAAATATATTATGTATAATTTCAAATATGCGAGTGAAGAAAAATATAAATATGAATCAAATTATGTGATTATTGATTCAAATTATCTTAATTATGAATAATGTGGTACTGGAAAAGAAAAATCAATGTATTAAAGGTTAAAAAAATATTTCAAATCTAAAAATTTCATTGGAAATTTCATTAAATTTTAAAAACTAGAAGATTATTAAGAACCAAAAAAATTATGATTTAACAATTTATGGAAAATTATATTGAAAAATTCATTGAACATAAGGAGTGGATATATACAAATAATGAAGAGATAAATTAATTTGGATATAATTTTACATGGGATCTTGTACTATAACCAAAATAAAATAATATATTTTGAACTAGGTAGATATTCAAAAATAAACTCAATAATAAAAGTTATAATATAATAAACAAGTCTACAATAGTGTACAATGGTTACTATAACGTTGAAGGGGTAGATTTTGAGGAAATATTCACTCTCATTATATTAATTTAGGATATTATAATTTTCCTTGTGGTTGCAACACCTGAACATTTTAATGATTAGAAAATGGATGTCCAATATTTATTATCTAATGGTGATCTTTGGAGAGAACAGTTGATAAATTAACTTATAGAATTTATCCATGAGAATTGGTACATCCTAGTCTTGATTCACCCATATCAATAACTAGATTTAAGATACACAAGAAGTGGATTCCACTGCCTTGTATTCCAAAGGATTCTGACTAGAATAGGGGGTCTATTTGATTATAGTGGGGAGACTATAACCTTTGGTGATAACAATAATAATCATAACACTAAGGAAGCAGTTAATCAAACATATCACAAGCAATTTTAAATAATGAAAACTTCTATCCAAATAGATATGCAATATTTATTAAAAAATATCCATATTTCATGACATTTATAAAATGTAAAAATGATCACCCATGGGATAATAATATATGTACATGATGAAAAATAACCAAAATACCAACATCCATGTGTTGAGTATCCACCTAGAACATATTTTAAAAATCATGTCATCAAGTCTATGCACCCTCATCATGCCCTTGTTCGCAACACTCATGAAGTCCAACCTTTTCTATTTCCTATACTCCAAAAGATAAAGTCAACACACACCGTGGAGGTCCCATGTAGGTTATGAGTATGAAATTAAAATGAAACCACCAACAATGTAGCTAGATTATATCAATAAATATACCTATGTATGTAAAAAAATTAAATAAAAATATTAACACATATCAGATATCAAGCTCTTTTAGTGATCGGTCAGCCCTGAGTGATACTTTACCAACCTCAACCAGTGTCGAACTTGAATGATACATCCATTTTATATCATTCCAGAATTCCCCTTGATCTCCCAAACATTTCCATACCATGTTCCAATGTAACAACATACATCACAACACCACATTCCAACACAATAATATACAACACTACACCACATGTTATCATTCCCACATGACCATTTGGAATCAACCAGATGCACTAATGGAATGTCCACAAGATATATCACCAGTCCCATATACATCCACACAATCAATCACCATTGAATAAATAGAACTACATCCCAAGGAATGGTGATATTTATCTTTCCATGCATCAACCCATTGGCCCCTATATTGCAGTAAGCCTCAGACACCATCTGATGGTCTCACACACCAACAATCATGGCCTTATATGGTGATCACCTCCTCCATAAAAATATTCAACCACATATCCTATATTTATTAGACAATTTTTTTCATAAACCATAATTAGTGATCAGTAACACCTCATTGGGTCATATCCTCTATGTATAATAACCCAACTGGTCCATCGGCCAAACAATGTGAAAGAAATCACCAACAATCCTATGACACACCTCATGTGGACCTTCATCGCCACCTAAGAACCACATCAAACAGAAACATAAATATTCAACATTATCCACCTCACCCTGATGAATCATGTAGCCTCACTTCTGATCATCAACATAACACATAGTCACTTCATCCATGCCTATGACATCCCTATAAACTAACTCATACAAAACATCATTATATGTATTTCCATAACTGGAATCATCATTTCTAACCAACCATGGAATTCCATATCAAACCTGTAATGTGATACCAGGATTAATAATACCATTTCACACATGATACTACCCTATAGTATCTCTTAGGAATCATAAATATTTAGAGAACCACATATTCATCCCCAATCAAACCACCCCTCTCATTCCCATTTACCACCCATCACATAAAACACATATAAATTTATTAGAGATCTAAGAACCACATTCCTTATAATCATTGATGAATACTCATCAAATACCATCCTTTATTTTGAGTTCAAGTGAAATGAATTGTAAATAATGGTAAAAACGTTGAAAATGTGTCATAATTACCATAAACGGTGCAACCCCTCAAATTTGTGAGAGATAATTCAAAGAAATATGGATATGGAGTGTTAGCCTTACCCTAGGATACCTCCTTATTGTAAAAGTAACAAAATTTGGTTTGAAATTACTACGATATGTCACTTTTAACAAGGAATAAAGGAGCGAAGGGAGTTTACTACTAGTCAAAGAAATTGAATCCCCCATTTTCCATATTTTAATTTTAAAAACCATTGAGTTAATTAATTAATTATGAAATCTAAAAAAAATTATCCCATTGTGGGATTTATAGTGTGACCTATCGATTCAATCTATTAATGATTTGGGTAGAGGGATTCTCCACTCTATTTGACCAATTCACCATGTGATGTAATCTTTCTCATTATGAATGGATGTAACATACTATTTTTTAACTAGAGACTCATCTGATCTTCCTTGAAGTATTCTTGGGGCACTCCAAATCCCTAGAACCTTTTATTCTGTTTAAATTACATGTGTTATAACAAAAATTTATCAAGTCTATAGCCTAGATGATTTCTGGGGTTTTACAGCCCCCTCTCCTTATAATAACCCATCCTTGACCTATTTTGGCCATACACTTACCAACTCTCATACATACCAATTATCCCATTCTCCACCATCCCAAAAAATGATATGACATCAAACACTTATATCTCATTACTAATATCATAGAATATACTAACTACTCATCATAATAAGTTGATTCCTTATTTAGGAACTCCCCACTCTAGGGATTACCTACCCAACCACTTCCAAACCCAAAGTCTCAATGTCATGATTGTTTCATACTAACCTTCATCCAATAACACACACATTACAACCATCATACATAGTCATTTCCAACATCCCATTGGATGCTAATTTTATAATTTATTCATGCATGATGCTCATAAAATATTGGATCTCCCTCAATGCTCACCAAAATGTCACATCACAGTTGATTCCCAATGAAATCATGTATCATTCTCGATGCCTACATAAGTCCAACATTACACCCAATCCCCAAATAAATCTTACATCGCACCTAATTCAAAAATATTAACCACACTATATTAATTTACCTACCATACACACACCACATGCATTAGTATCCATCATAAAAAACTCAAAACCCACATTTATAGAATCATGAAATACTCTTAACTATTATGGGATAACTATAATGATATATATTTGTATAATCAGTAATATATAGTTTTCTTGAAGCACAAAAGCCTGATGCATGTCCTCATTAAGAATTTGTACTCCCCACTGGCCACTATCCACACTATTGGGTATCTCTCTCCCTACCACATTATTTTGGTGTATATAAATCTTAGATACTTACTCCTAGTCCCGAGTCTAGTAATACCTCATATACCTGAGTCTGAACTAGCCTATAACTCCCTTCTTACCTTGAGTTCTTCTAAAACCCTCTCCAAATTCCCCATATGTCCACACACCCATCACTCATTCGGTGACATATCACATTAATCTTGAATGTGTCACTTCTAACCAAACTAGAAATATGAAATTGATGATCCACTCCATGGTGTAATTATAGTGTCTCTTATTTAACTACACTAGTGGGTAACTGTATGTCCCCTCTTCTAGCTACTTGGAGCTCTATTACCAGTATCACCCAATGCATTTATCAGGATTGGTATAGCCCCATCCTTCATGTTCCACTTAGCTATAAGAATCTAGTTTACTAGATATGATCATAGTTATATCCTGAATATGTTTACTTACAACTTTATATCATGTAGTAAATCGTTCATGAATGGTCACACCATAGTGATGTCATTTCATGCCATAGTTGGTGTGAAATAAAATAGGTATGTTAATCTACTAGAATAATCCATGATTGAGGTCTATCCATACTCCAAATGTGTAAATTAATGGACCTGATCAACTATTAGTTTCTCAAGGTTAAATTTCTCAAAATACATAGCCTCACTGTCCTTCTACATCAACCCCAAGTGCATATCTACCTGTACCTATACATACCAGTAGTGCTTTACTAATCCCATGATCATATATGCAACCAATGTCACCCTCTACCCTAGGGGTTTCTTAATATCATTAAAAATATTCTTCATAGACTCTATCCAATAATCTACCACCATCATTCTACCCTCTTACATAAATAATTTAGGTTTTTTGACTATTACCCCCATGTCAAATATTCCATGGATGGATCATCTTCTTAGGTTCCATGGTTATTTCTCTAAATAACTCACCCTAAGATTGTCTTAGGAAGCTCATATAGTTGTGTTCCAAACTCCTCTACATAGTGTGGCCCAAAAATACTCTACCAACTATGGTTTGAAGTCCCCACCTATTTTGGTTGTCCTACCTTCCTAGTTTCCTCCACTTGCAACTCATTCTCACCCCTTCCTTCAGGGTCATCTCCCATTGTAAGCCATAGTTTCACCACATCCCCGCCCACCATATTCTCTAATGGAGGTCATCTTGGTGTAATCACAATAAGAACCAAACACCATGATCAACACAAATATTAAAATCCATATATCAAAAATATAGAAACTAGAACATACTGTGTATCTCATTACCATTATACATCCCTACCATACATGTGGTGCTTGTCATCTGGCCTCAGGGTCCCCTAGTTTACCAAATCAGATTTACCCAACAAAAATACATATATGTATGTACATACATTTTTGAACCTATCCAAAAAATTATGTGTGGATATGTTTATTAAGTGGACAAGTAAATGTATATTTAGTTGTATATGTGTGTACGGTTGTATAGTGATTTTTGAATCTCTTATCTTACAGCCTAAAACTGATTTTCATGTAATAAAAGTTATTTTCTAAATTCTAAGACCTGGTTATCACTTTTAAAAGTTAAACCTAAATTTGAAATCACATTTTTAGTAATTTCCATTTGAATTGTAGAAAATGGATGTTGTTGGATTTGATATGTCACTTATGCATGTTCAGATCTTATGTGTTGTTTTCTAAAATCGATTGTAGATAGGGGATGCTATACTAGGGTAGTAAAAGGTAAGGAAGTGAGATGCATGTTTAAGAATGAAATTATATATATATATGATATTTTTATGTTCCCACCTCTATATATATTTCAAGGTAATACTTTTCTAGCTAACAAGGAAGTTAATGTACACATGTCGCATTAGCTTAGTATAACACTATGGCTAGTAGAGAAAAGTTTATCAGGTTTATGTTATGGTATTTTCATCTTTGTTAGGACAATAATTGTAACACTAATTGATATGTTAGATTTTTGTTAGTATCGTGTTTCACTATTGACTTATAGTGAAACAGTAATTTCTACCGTAGAGTATCCTGAATAGCACCAAGGTCCCCATGATGATAGTTTTTATATGTACTCTATTTTCTTATTAATTTATGACACTATTTTAAAATGGTTTCAAGTTGTATGTTTTCATACTAATATATTTTCACCATCATATTATACTTTTATCTTTAGGGTTTATATAAAAATATTTTGTTCATTAGTATTTTTTTCAAAAATAAAAAAATGGTTTTTATAATTCAGCATCTTGTTACATGATTTTTATAATAACGAAACCAAATTTCAAATATGTATTTAAAACTATAATGAAGTGTTTATGCATTTAAATTTGAATTATGGTTTGTTATTTATTTTATCACCCCTAAAGATCATCTTAATTATCATGCTTATGTTTTTTATTTTATTTTATAGATCAGTTCTCGCATTGGGTTTCTCCTCGAGAGAGTATATTACATGGATTGTGGTAACCCTCCTAGTCACACGGAGGTATGTTTAGTTTTTAGTTCTATTGATGCCACTTTTTCACTCCATCAATCTAGTACCATCCTTTCTATTGGTTATAGTTTTTATTTTGAGTATTTTTTTTCTTTGGTCGAGATTATATGTTGCATGTGTTTCAGTTATCTTTTTTATTTTTATCTTTTTATATTATATAGAGTGGGTTTTTCAATAATGGACATGTTATGTTAGGTTTTATCTTTATAGATAAATTATTTTAGGTGACAAATCATTACTAATAGAAAAAATATATATTAATTTTCAGAAATATTTTCCATCCCAAGGAAATTGGGAACACACCTTGGTGTCGTCGTGGGCCAACTTGGGCATTCATGCGAGGAATGGTATGTGTCGGTTCATGAGAATATATAGGATAACACTATATATTCTATTATTAAAAATTAAGTAGATCAAAAATTTATTTTATTCCTAGTTCCAAGAAACCATCACAAACACACATGTATATCATGTGATCCTTAAGTGGGTATCATGATGGATGAGTACTCCCTCTTACCTTTCAACACAAGATTCAAAAATAAATTAAAAAACATAAAATACCAATAATTTTAAATCAAACTATTCAAATGTAACCACATAAATCGAAACAAAATCCCATGTCACTTATTAATATTGACTTTAGTTCATGAATTTGTTGTTAAAACACACAACATAACATATATACCAATTTTTGACACGTTCCTTGATCTCCCATATACTGAAACCCAAATAACAAACCAACTTATAATATCCTTAGTTTAATACAACTTAGTTATAACCAAGAACTACTACTATTTTATAGTGATCATTTCTAGGAACCACCTTGTAATACACCAACACTAATTCCACTTTATGATATCCCTATTTTGATTCACTCCAAACAATAACCAAACCAGAGAGTCACTAGATCTTAGCTATAATTCCTCATATTTCAAATTTCTCTAACCAGTAGTGAGAGTCTATTGGGTGATAGTGGGGAGATTATACCCTCTGGGTATAATAATAATAATCAGAACATTGTGGAAGTGATTAATCCTCCATGTCTAATAAAATTTTAAACAACCTTTATGTCAATCCAAAATACACATTCTATATAAACCATATAATATCCACATGTCACACTAGTAAAAAATTAAGAAATATCACATGTGGAATGAGCGTGTGTGTGTGTGTGTGTCTAACCAAAAGATCACTAGCCCAGTATAGATTAACCACCCGTATATCCTGCCTGTGCTCCTTCTATATGCCCCAATCCACAAATCTATTGGCATTGATCCTTTTCACATTCATATACTCAAAATACTAAATTAATCTTCCGTCCTAGAGGATTGTGAAAGGTGTGAGTATGAACACAATAGTTCACCACTAGCAGTGACACTGGACTATATCCATACATATACTAGTGTATGAAAAAAATATAAATAAACTGTAATAAACACATATTACATTTCCTACACCACTCATGCTCTACCACCACATATGAGCCTTTACCAACCTCAGTTGGCTCTATAGTGGAACAATATATCCATGGTTTTTCATACTAGAATATCCCTTGGAATCCAACACATTTCAATATCACATGCCAACATAATCACATACAACATGTCCAGACATGCCAACACAACCAAACAGAACACGACACCACATGTCTTCATTACTATATGTCCATTTTTAATCAACCTTATTCCCCAAAGGAATGTTTGTAAGACACAAAACAAGCCCCATGGACTTCCTCATACCCAAAAATCATCTCCTTAATATCTATATATCCTAAGTATTGGTGATACCATCCTCTTATAACTAATACCATCATCCTTAACATAGAGTCAAACCTCATGCCCTGTCTTATGGTCTCACACACAACCTTTCAAGTCCTTCTATAGTGAGAACCACCTACATACTGATGCATAAAATTATTCTATATATCACACCATATAAGGTGGCCTCCACCTAAATGATTGGTCCAAAAAACCTCATTGCATCATATCATGTGTGAACATGACCTAAATGGTTACATTGGACTACCATGTTGAGTGTTGTCCCCAAAATTCCTACTGAAGAATCTTTATCACCACATGTGAACCAAGTCTCCAAACCATGGTGATAGTAAAAACCATCCTCCAAATCCTTATATCACCTCACTTCTGGTGATCAACATCTCCCAAATTCATTCTATCCAAGAAAAATACATTCCCATAGAAGAAACATAGCTGAAACTTCATTGTAACAATTTATACGATTGTTTATATCATGAACAACTAAGAATAGAACCCAATATAACAAAAACCATTCCATAATGGTCTCAAAAATACAATTTAGCACATGATAATACACATTGGGGTCTCCCGAGAATAACTAATACTCAAATAAGAACATACCCGATCGCACTCGGACTACCCCTCTAAAACCCATTTTCCATAAATCACATAAAACATGTATCAATTAAGGATAAATATAGAAACCTCCTACCAAATAATCATAAATTCCAACTCATTTAAATAAAACATTTAATTTCTTCTCGAATTGAATTAATTGAAAAATCATATAAAACCCCTAAAATAGGGTATAAGGTTCATAAATGAAAAAAAACTCAACTCAGTGATATTGAAGTCAAAGAAGGATGCATACAGAGTGTTATCCTTACACTAGGAAACCTATTTCCTTTTATGGCACCAAGATCTTGTAATAAATTAGTGATACCCATAAATTCAAACCATGGATGAATGGGTGAGGGGAGTTCACTACTACAAGCCAAAATTATCTTCCCCATTTCCCCTCTTATAATTTTATTACACCATTACTTAATTAAAAACATAATTATCAAAATATAAAAAAGGTCGGTATGGTGGGATTCATGAAATGTCCTATCATTTCACACCATGACTTTTCAAGGTATGGGATTCCTCTACTCCATCTAGACAATTCATGGAATGAAGAAATATTTCATTCCATGAATGGATCTAGATTGTATTTTTTCAACTACAGCCCTATCTGATCTTCCAACAAACATTCTCAGGACAGTCCCAACCCTCGAAAACTTAATGAAAATTAAATTATTTAAATTTTAGACAAAAATTTCTAACTAAACACTTTAGATAATGTCAGGAGTTTTATATTAACAGTGGAAAAACATTTTATATGTTTAATAAATATATGTGTGAATTAAAAAATACACCTAAATACCTGTATATAAATCTATACAAATATTTAAATGAGATAAATTGCATTTAATTAATGTTTAAAAGAAATATATATTTAAAAATTATTAACATGGTTACTCTCATTATTATTATTTATATTGATTATGAAATTTTTATATAATATACGGAGTTAGAATTTGAATTGTTTTCCAATAAAATGATTATTCATTTTGAGAAGTTAATGATTTGGGAGATAATATAATTTCTAGGATTATAAAAAAAATTTAAAACAGAATTAATTTTATTACCTACGGAGAAATATTACAAGTAATTTTTAAAAAAAATTAGAATTGATGAGTCAAAATAATATTTGAAATCCATGAGAGTTGGGGAGAATTTGATCAGGTATTTTTTAGGATATGTGTTAGTCCAAACTAATTTATGAAGTTATATGAAATATTATTTCCTATCAAGGTATCTCAACCAAACATAGTATTTTTAGTGAATTTGTGTGAAATATTTTAAATTAATCCTAATGATTGACATATGAAGTCTGGTAATATTGTTATTAGACTCATGAAAGGGACAATGGATTGTCGGATACTATATGATAGATATGAGAAATGGGATTTGTTTGGAAATATTGATTTTGATTGTGTTAGAAACATTTATAATGGAAATCCATAATTAAGAGTTATATTTTTATAGGATTAAGATCATTTTTGCTTCTGCCCATATCTCGGTTCTTGTGAATGGATCCCAAGAGGGATATTTTCCTTATTCTAGAGGATATAGGCAAGGTGGTCCCCTTTCTGCTATTATTTTTTCTATTTCAGAATATTATCTTAGTAGATTGTTTTCTATCATGGCCAAGAATGGTAAAATAAAGGCTATTGGTGCTGGTTGTGGAATCTCTGCTCCTACCCATCTCCTTTATGCTGATGATATTATTCCCTTTACTCAAGGGGATAAAAGAAATATCAAGAATATCAAGAAAGATCTTCTGTATTACGGGAAAGTTTTTGGGCAACATGTTAGTTGGAATTAGTCCTTTGTCTACATTGGTAGAAATATTTCTCATACTAGGAAATCAGACGTCATCCCTGATTTGGAAATTAGAGAAGGTTTTCTCCCTTTTACTTATCTTATTGTTCAAATGTTTTGGGTTCATCCTAAGGCTTGTTATTATTATGGGATTATTAGAAAGATCAAGAATCAACTTACAGCCTAGAAAGGCTAGTCGCTTTAAAAGGTTGGTCACGTTTGTCTGGACAAAGCTGTTATTGTTTCTAATTTTTTTTATTCCTGTATGGTTTATAAATGGTCCTCTTCTCTTATTAAATCTATTAAAGTGGCCTTCAAAAACATCTTTTGGACTGGTAGTATTTTGGAAAGAAGATTGGTAACTTTGTCTTGGAACACTTGTTGCAAATATTTTGAGAAAAGTGGCCTTGGTGTAACATCCCAGGTAAATAATGAGTAACACATTTTCATATTTATTAATATTTTTCAATTAAATAGTAATTTTACTTTAAAAGGGGATTCTATGTTCGATGGCTTACCTAATACGCAACAACTAGTTTCTTTGAAATCTTATGTTGGACACAAATAATATAATATTATTATTTTAAAATGTAGTTAACACCTAGCCATTGTATTGGAAGTAATGAATATAACTAAAAACAATATGATCATACATGTTTGTTAAATGTTTTTACTTTTATCCAATAAAATTTAGTGGCTTAAAATGTGAATGAATCTAATTTTTTGCAAAAATACTCTAAAAGGAAGATTTACCACCTTTTGATGGAGAAACCTCTTTAAATATAGTTTTGATGATATTTATATGTTCTATTTGAAAAAATAAATTTATTCTTTTGATTTGGGACATCAGAATTTACTTTAGGTAAATTTTTGGTATTTTTTTGATAAAGTTCATTTTTTAATGAATAGTGAAAAATACTACATTTTAATTCAAAAGTGCCTTTTAATATAATTTATTTATATGGTTAGATTATCTTTTTAATTGGTTTTAAAGTTTAATTTGAATATATTTCTACCATTTAATCTAATTTTGGTTATTGGAAATATTTTCATTTTGAAATTGTACATAAGCAAGTGTCAATCTTTTGATAGTTATTATTTCTTAAAAACATGTTATTTGTTTTGACAATGAAAATTAAATTTAAATTAATTAATGCAACATATATGTTTTGAATTTTTTAAAATAGACATAATTTTTGAATTCTTTATATAAATTATATCTTAGGCTGAATTTTTGGTATTTTTCTGAAAAGCTTCATTTTTTTATGAATAGTGAATCAACTTAGTAGTAGTTAAAGAAACTGAATTTTTAATTTAAATAACATTTTACCGCTTCTGTGAATTTAATTTCAAAAATCTGACATACATGGTTGTTATCAGTAAATAAAATATAGTTCAATAAGATGAAAATAATTTTTTATGAATAGTAACTTTTGACTTTTTTTACCGCAGTTAAAGGTAAATAGGGTAATTCAAGGTAAAAAGAATATGATAATAATACCAAACAACCTTAACACTTTCCCTAACCTTATTTTATGAGTAATGTTCGACCATGGTAATTCTTGGGTCTATTTTGGGACCCCCTGGAGCCACTTATGAATGATAATGACACTTGATTTTATTTATCTTAATGTAAAGGAAAAATTGACATAAACAAATGTCTTTTAGTAAATAAATTTTTACATGGGCTTATATAAGTCATATTTTAGACTATAAATATTATTTGGAAAGATAAAAAGATTTCCTACATAATTATATTTTTTTATAATTTTTATACATCTAATAAATTAAATTATATATAACACAATAATGATGTAGTATTTACCTCATTAATAAATTATTTAAATAAATAAGATTATAATGATTAAAATAATATCCAAAACCTATCCAATTACTATTTTATGATATTATTTTGACTATGAGTCATCTTATCTTCTACTCTAATGATTTTTGGGCCTTTATAAACCGAATATCATTATATAATAAAATAATATTTTCACACTTTCCTAAAGAGCCCCTCATTCCCCTTATAAAAGGACACAATTTCTAACTAATTACTCACACCTCTCAATCCTTTTGGCTCATCTAAACTCTTCCCATTTAAGCTTCTTATATCACTATATTACTCTTAGAATCTTAATCTTAGGCATAACGCACTTCAAGAAGTCCTTTTGGTTCAAACCAAAGGAAATTACCCAAATTAAAGGTAAGGGTTTCTCTTAAATTCTTTTGTTTTTTTTTGTTTTTTTTACTTCTCCAACCCCCTAACTCTTTTTATTCCTTTATTTTATAACAACACCAGTATCCTAAATATAGTATTATTCTGTTATAATAAGTATTCTAACTACACTTACAGACACCCCCATCTAAATGGTGAAGAACATATTGTTTTTGTGGATGGCAAACTAACTCCTCACCAAACGACGATTGTTCGATTATCTCCTACCGCCTAACATGGTGGCCATTAAGATGGAACTGTATTTATATTTTATGTATATTATATTTATGTTTTCTTTATGCTTCTGTATTATTCATTTATATCATACCATTATGGTTTCCATTATGGTTAAACGTGATAATTTCATTTGAGGATGTGTGGACTACCGCCCCCTCAAGGTGATAGGATTCATTCATGACATACATGGAACATATAAAGGATGGAGTTAATGAAATTATGTAACATAAATATCATATGATATTATACTGTAATTTTAAAATACCAATGTATCATTATGTTTTCATTCCATTATATATAAAATAGAAATGAAAGTAGCGTTCATGCATACGTACGGCTTACCGTCTCCATGAACAGTGCGTTTCATTTGTTAACTCCAAATGATATGGAATATTATAAATACATATACACTATATATATATATGATATATATGATATATAAAACATTTATATCATTCTCTAGATAATGTAATTTTTACCACATGGACAAATTTTAATTATAACAAGTTCATTTTTTACTCAAGTTCCGAACATCGATAAAATATCCAATTTGAACTCAAATAATTAACTAGTTTTTATAGCAAGATAATAAGTGATATAAAAAGAATTATAAACATTAAAAATTTTCTTAATTAAGTATAGATTAACTTAAGTTTATTATTCAGGAAGAACATAAAAAATACGAGTCAAGTAGGACACGAGGTAAGAGGATTTCTTATATCACTTTTAATTTTGTGATATTTCCACTGTTCCGCACTTATTTATTGCATGTGGGGTAATGTATACTGCCATTGATATATATTATCATGATTCTATTTGTATTCATGGTATTGTATGATTCATTTGGTATTTATTATCTTTTAGTCATATGACGTGATTGAATACAACGAGGTAAGGGGTTTTATCTCACTTTTTATTCCCGTGAGATTCATGCTATATTTTCTACTATTTCCTTTTGTGTGGTGTATTTACTGCCCATGATTGTAATCATTGTGTAATATAATTTCATTTATGAGTATGTACATCATCATTTTATGATACTAATTTCATGTGGCGTATAACGACCCATACTTTACATACATTGTTAATACTTCAAAATTGAAGCATACTTATTACAACATATAACAAAACCACGAAAGGACCATATAGGTATATTGTCTTTAGAAACTGGGAAACATAAACAACTGGTTCATAAAGCATCTACACTATCTCCCATTTATTTCATCATATCTATAGTCCCTTTTGGCATATCTTACTTAATAAACTTCTTCCTGACCTGGGGAAAGAAAACATACAAAAGGGTGAGCTCAAATGCTCAGTAAGGGTAAACAAAAGAAATATCAATCACATTATATTCATAAGAACATAACTTTTGGAAATATTAACCTGCAAAAGAGAGCATAATTTAATAACATTGGATAAATCATAGTAGTGAAATGTAATCCCAATAATCATAAATTAAAACATGAAACTTTGTGGCATACACACATAATCATAGAGAATCATTTCTTATTAGTCAAGACTCATTGCCAAGACTATCTTAGTGGACAAAGTCCATTTCTGAACCGAGTTCATTCCTTGTTTCAGTCCTGTTTCACTGAACCTGTTTAACCTGTCGTTCCAGCCATGTCTATCTCATGAGATATAAAATCTTTACCCAATGCATTGGAGGGAGATATAGGTCCCACCCATCTCATAATGATACCATTCTTATGTGCGCCACAAAATCATAAACCATACATCATAGCATAACCCATGTAATAAAAATGGGAATCTTAAACATTGTGACATCATAAAACAACTCATATAAGATAAAATAATTCATAAAAATAATTCCATCACAACATAATCAAATCAATGTAATAATAGGGATATAAACATAACCCATTATTATCTTAGATGGAAAATAATTTTGAAAAAATGCTTGAACTCCATTCTTAAGGAAAATATCCTTTTTCTTCAAAAACACTTTTCCTTTCTTAACATGTCATACAATTCTAAACTAAAATAAGTTGATTAAAAATAAACTTGAAAACTTTTAAAGGAAGCTTCTTGGAAATAATTTTTTAAAAATCTATTCATGTCTTATTAGTTAAAAAAACATTCTTCTCATACTTTTATCGGGAAAGTCAAAAAGTACCTCGTATGAAAAACGACAAAAGATTCCTTTTATATCTTTTACTAAAAACTCACCGAAGGATAAAAATGGATTTAAACAATTGTAGGTGTATGGAAATAATATTACATATTGAGGAAACATGGATGTGGATTATAAAATACACCCCAGTAAATACCAAAGTATAAACAATCTCGGATAAAAATGAGATTGGGATATTTCCTTTACCTTAGGTCCGATTTGCTTCGAAACTGTCAGAACCTCCTATATAATGATTTAAATAATGTTATTGACTTATTCCAGAATCATAATTATTGTTATGATATCATATAGGGTCATATTCTTAGCTTCTTGTAGTAATATTTCATTGCCACTTGTTATTCGGGTGTTTATAACGTTTTGTTCTTATGCGTGTTTTGTCGAATAAATTCTTATTCTTCTCTTTAGGTTATAGATACATCATTTACATAATGGTATTAATGTACTATATGTCATATTTATTCATTCAATTCATTTATATAATCATTATGCAATGAAGATCATGTAGAATGAATCGCATCACATCATGGAGACGGTATTCCGTACGTACGCACGAGCGATGATATCGTTCCCATGATCGTGGAATTGTATTGGAGTGTATGTATACTATTTCAGAATCAATATAACTTTACAATAATCATATATAGTCATTATTTACACCACTATACCCATCCATGTAAGGAGGTGGTGGAAAATAGATTACACCACGGCATGGAGATGGTATTCCGTACATACGCAAGCGCGGTGATTTCATTTTCCGTAGGATGGATAGATGGTGAAATAGGGTTGTTTCATACTTATAATAATATATCAGTATATTAGTGATACTGATGTTATTACTTCATAATGAAACAACTAAATAAGAAGAAGTGGAAGAAGAAATAAAGATGAAAGAATCGGTAACGGACATTACCTCTTCTTTGAAGTGCTTCTTTGAGACCTCCTTTTAGGGAACTAAAATTGGTCTTTGAAGAATCCCAGGACCTCTAGGATGTCTCTAGGGAAGTGGAGAGGAGAAATTTTCAGGGGTTGGCCGAGCTTGAAGGCTCAAATTGGTGTGAGGAAGAGGGGGAGGATGTGCCCTTTTATAAGGGAGGAGAGGGGAACCTTTGGAATAACTAAAAATATTATTTTATTATAAAGTCCAATTCGGTTTTTAATAGCTCTAAATTTATATATTTAGAAGATAAGATGGGTATAGGTCGAAATCCTCTAATCCAATATAATTTAGACAAGTTTAGCTATCAATTGTAACCTTATCATTTAGATTTAACTTTAAGTTAGATAATTTAACTTTTATCGTGTCTTCTTGTTTTCTTACACTATATGGTTAATAAACATACTATATCAAGCCAAACGAACCCCAAGTTGTTTATTATTAATATATATAACCTTATATAAGTCATTTGGCCTAACCTTAGATTTTTAGGAATATAATAACAATTAATAATATAATATTTGTTTTAAAAACTATTTTATGTCAATTTTGACACTATTTAGTAATTTATTTTTTTGAAAATCATAACAAAATTATTAGTTCAATAAAAGCTAATTAAATCAATACTAACATGTCATATTAACCTAGAAAATTAGTGGAATTCATAAAAAGTCGCAAATTATATTTATTTGTGTATTTATAATATCAATAATTCTAATTTTTCACTATTATGGTAATTACTTCATCATCATTGTGTCATAAATAAATTAACTTATTTAATGTATAAAAATTATAAATAAACTGTAATTATGTAGTAAATATTATTATCTTTCTAATGAATATTTACAATCGAATTTATCTTATGTATAACCCTATATTAAAAATGATTTACTTATTAAACATTGATTTTAACTATTTTAACCCTTCTTTAAATAAATTAATAATAAATGTCCTAATCTAATCCAAGTGGGCCTAAATGGTCATATTTTATTCCTAAGGTTGTTTTTGGTCGAATTACACTTATCCAATAGAATTAGGACTTGTTTTAGGGTAATAATAATAACACTTTTACCCGTAATTACCCTATTTACTTTTAACCGTGGTAAAAAAAAGTAAAAAGTTACTATTCACCAAAAATTATTTTCATCTCATTGAACCACATTTTAGTCCTTGATATTAACCGTGTCTCTCAGATTTTTGAAATTCCACTCATAGAAGTGGTAAAATTAAGTTTTATGAAAAATTCAGTTTTTTTAACTACCACTTAGTGGTTTCACTATTCATCAAAAATTGAAAGTTTTCAGAAAAATACCACAATTTCACCCTAGGCTAATTTCGATATTCCGAATCCAAAAATGAAGTACATTTTGAAAAATAAAAATTATTAAATTTCAAAAAGTGGTTATCACTATTCATAATGGCTAGTTTTAATAATATTTTAATAGCATATCGTTGTTTAGTGAAACTCGGTATTGCGTATGACGCAAGCTATCGGGGAAGGCCGCGGTTGCGTGTAAAGCAAGCCAAGCTAGTGTTGTGTGTAGTGAAAGATTCCTTTGATGATTTATATAACATAAAAACAAAATATTTCTCATAAAAGTCTCGGGTGTTATATTCTACCCCCCTTAAAATGAATTTCACCCTCGAAATTCGTCACTTTGTCACAAACATATGAGGATACCTCTCCCTAATCATATCTTCAAGCTCCCATGTAGCTTCTTCTAATTGGTGGTTCCTTCATAAAACTTTCACCAAGAAAGTGGTCTTTTTTTGTAGGAATTTTTCACTACAATCCAGAATCTCTATCGGCTGTTCTTCATAAGAAAGATCTTGCTCCAGCGGTACAACTTCTGAGTTGAGTACATGTGAAGGATCAGGTATGTACTTTCTCAGGAGAGATACATGGAACACATCGTGAACTTGAGAGAGATTCGGTGGAAGCTCCAATTGGTAAGATACCTTCCCAACACGATCCAGTATTTCAAAAGGACCGATATATCTAGGGCTCAACTTCCCCTTCTTTCCAAATCTCATGACCCTCTTCCAGGGAGATATTCGTAAGAATACTTTATCACCCACTTCAAACTCTAGGTCTTTTCTTCGGTTGTCGGCATAACTTTTCTGTCGACTCTGAGCTGTTCTTATGTGTTGTTGAATATATCGGACATGTTCTGCCATCTCATCAACAAGATCAGAACCTAATAGCTTTCTTTCCCCAACTTCATCCTAGAAAGTTGGAGTCCTGCATTTCTTTCCATAGAGAGCTTCATAAGGAGCCATCTGAATACTGGAATGAAAGCTATTATTATAAGAAAATTCCACCAAAGGTAGGTGTTGATCCCAAACACCTTTTAAATCTATAGATCAAGCTCTCAACATATCTTCTAGAGTTTGAATTGTTCTCTCAGACTGACTGTCTGTTTGAGGATGATAAGTAGTGCTGAAACTCAACTCTATATCCAGAGTATGCTGAAGACTTTTCCAGAACTTCGAGGGAAATCTCGGATCCCGATCAGATATAATATAAAGTGGTACTCCATGCAATCTTACCACTTCCATTACATATATCCTAGCAAGCTGATCCAGAGAGAAATCCTCTCTAATAGCAATGAAGTGTGCTGACTTCGTAAGAAGATCAACTATTACCCAGATAACATTATTGCCTTTGGATGTTTTAGGAAGTCTCGTGACAAAGTCCATAGTGATGTTTTCCCATTTCCATTCAGGTATGGGTAATGGTTGTAACATCCCCTTGGACTTCTGTCTCTCAGCTTTAACTTTCTAACAAACCAAGCATCAAGAGACATATTCAGCAATATCTCTTTTCATGCCATCCCATCATAAGTACTCTTTCAGGTCCCTATACAACTTCGTGCTTCCAGGATGAATAGAGAATGAAGAACTATGAGCCTCATCCAGCAATTCCTTCTTTAATTCTGGGATGGGAGGAACACAAACCCGATTCCTGAACTCTATTATCCCATCACAATCAAGGTTGAATTCAGGAATATTTCTCACATTCTATTGTAACTCTACATCTTATTTCTGCGCCTCTTTAATTTTCACATGTATAGATGGTTGAAAATTCGTTTTAAAAAGATAAGATTTTTCCCTTTCCATTATATTTCCAAGATACATCCTTTGTAAATCCATAAATATTGGATCTTTTGTGATCCTCATCATGGATAAGCTAGCATGGTCTTGTCGACTTAATGCATCTTCCACCTTTTTTGCTTTCCCAGGATGGTAATGGATTGAGCAGTCGTAATCCTTAATCAGCTCCAACCATCTTCTTTGGCGCATATTCAGCTCCTTTTGTGTGAAAATATCCTTTAAAATTTTATGATCAGTATAAATGTCACACCTTTCTCCATAAAGATAATGCCTCCAAATCTTTAATGCAAAGATTACCGCAGCTAACTCCAAATCATGTGTTGGGTAATTTTGCTCATGGATTTTCAACTGTCGTGAGGCATAAGCTATCACCATATCATTTTTCATAATAACACACCCCAATCCCTTCTTGGATTCATCACTATAGATCAAAAACCTTTCTCCACTACAAGGTAGTGTGAGCACAGTTGCACGGGATAACCTTCTTTTCAACTCCTTGAAAGTCTCTTCACATTCCTCTGTCCAAACAAACTTAACTCCTTTCCGAGTCAACCTGGTCAGTGGATTAGATAATCATGAAAAATCTTTCACAAAACGTCGATAATATCCATCCAAACCAAGAAAACTTCGTATCTCAGTTACTGTTTTTGGTCTCGACCATCTTTAGATAACCCTTATTTTTGATGGATCCACAGATATCCCTTCTTTTGAGATTATGTGTCCCAAAAATGAAACTTTTTGAAGCCAAAATTCACACTTGGTAAATTTGTCATAAAGCTTCTCCTTTCTCAGGGTCTTCAATATAATTCTCAAGTGATCTTCATGTTCTTCCTTTCTCTTTGAATAGACAAGAATATCGTCTATAAAGACTACCACAAATTGATCAAGATAGTCTCTAAAGACTCTATTCATTAGATCCATGAAGATAGCAGGGGCGTTAGTAAGACCAAATGGCATCACTATAAATTCATAGTGTCTATACCTTGTACGGAAATATGTCTTTGGTACATCCTCCCTTTTGACCCTTAATTAATGATACCCTGAACGAAGATCAATCTTGGAAAAGTATTGAGCTCCGCGTAGTTGGTCAAATAAGTCATCAATGCGTGGGAGAGGATATTTGTTCTTGATAGTGATCTTGTTATGTTCTGGATAATCAATGCAGAGTCTCATTGATCCATCTTTCTTCTTAACAAATAGAATAGGTGCTCCCTAAGGTGACGCACTAGGGCGTATGAATCCCTTATCAAGATTCTCTTGGAGTTGCTTCTCCAATTCCTACAACTCAATTAGGGCCATTCTATAAGGTGTCTTTGAAATAGGAAAAGCACCCGGTACGAGTTCTATTGAAAACTAAACTTCACGATTTGGTGGATGACCCGGTAATTCCTCCAGAAAGACATCATCAAACTCCCGTACAATGGGCATATTCTTAATCGTGAGTTTCTCACCAACCATTTGAGATAAAATAACCTTAATTTAGTGGAATCAAGACCCATAAGGTAGAAGGAATTTCCTCTAGAAGGTTATGTTCATCCTTGCATTGATAGACAATCATAGATTGATCTGGAGTATGAAATGTGACTTCCCTTCTTTGTAAATTGATATGAGCTCCATATAAAGAAAGCCAATCCATGCCAAGAATCACATCAAATTCCACTATATGAAGGATCACAAGATTTTCAGGAAGCACTTTCCCACAAACATTGATCGGAGAAGAATTACAAAGTTTTGATGCGACTGTTGTGCCATTAGGTGTTGTCACAGCTAACTCAACATCTAATTGTTGAGGTAATACGGTGATACCCTTAGAAAATTCTTCAGAAATAAAAGAGTGGGTGGATCCAGAATCAAATAAAACATTTTCTACTTTATATTGGATGGTAAGTGTACCTTTCACCACATCGTTATCGTATTCCACATCAATGATAGAAATTGCATGTGACTTTCCTTTGTCTTTATCCTTAAGAGTTTTTTGACGTCGACCATCACCATCAACCCTTGGATTAGGGAATTTATTGGCATAATTTCCCATATCCTTGCACTTGAAACATTGAAGTGTAGTAGGTTCATTCTGTGTATCCCTTCCTTTGTTTGCATCATTAGACATCTTCTTCCCAACATCGCGGCATTCAAATGTCCGATGACCTTCCTTTCAACATTTGAAACATTTACTTGTCCCTTTAAGACAACTCCCTCCATGTTTCTTTCCACACTTTGAGCATAAGGGAAAGCTCATCTTCTTTTCAGTGTGCTCTTTAGATTTTCCTTTGAATTCCATTTTCCTTTTCTTATCAAACCCATATGACTGATGGGTTACTCCAATATCCATCTCAACTTGGAGAGCACATCGAACGATTTCCTTGTAGCTATTGAAGTCCCTTATGGCTAACGCCCTTCGAAGACTTGGTTTTAAGCCACTAAAGAATTGATCGATCTTACTCTCAGGTTGGATAATAATACCAAAAGCATACCTTGTAAGTCTTGTAAAATTTTCTTCGTAGGTACCAACAGATTCATCATCCTTTTTCTTTAGTTCAAGAAACTCCTTATCCATCTTTGTTCGAAGAATACGAGGGAAATACTTATTGAAAAATAAGTTCTTGAACTCGTCCCATTCCATGGACTCAATTTCATCCCTTTACCTAGTATTCTTGATAAGATTCCACCATTGATCAGCATAACCTTCTAAACGATACACCGCTAAGATGAATTTATCATGTTCAGAACATTGAAGAACTGAAAATATCTTTTCAGTATTACTAATCCATTGTTCAGCAACTAATGGATCAGTAGACCCGCTGAAAAAGGTGGACGTTGCCTCGTGAAGGATTCAACAGAATGTTGCTTCTTCCTTTGCTCGTTTGGAAGTCCTTCATGATTCATAGCTTGAGAAAGTTGTGTGATCATGGCTACAAGATTTTTCATTCCAGCTCCCATAACGCTTGGTTGCTCAGGGGGACAATAATTGCATTTCCCGTCGCATTCCACATTAACAAGGTTCCTTCGGGTTCTAGCCATTGACTAAAACCAAGAAGAATAGTATGAGCAACACTAATTATAATAAGAAAACCACATAATCAAGAATAAAATTTCACACTTAATGTCTTATCCTAGGTTATTCATGGTCATTTCTAAAACACTAAGATTGTGTTCTATTCTTAGACTTATCCTTAGGGTTCTTACTAAGGCTTTCACATCCTAGTTTCCAATGGCTGACTATAACCTCCCCCCGATACCAATTATAACGACCCATACATTACATAAATTGTTAATACTTCAAAATTGAAGCATACTTATTACAACATATAACAAAACCACGAAAGGACTGTATAGGTATAGTGTCTTTAGAAACTGGGAAACATAAACAACTGGTTCATAAAGCATCTACATTGTCTCCCATTTAATTCATCATATCTATAGTCCCTTTTGGCATATCTTACTTAATAACCTTCTTCCTGACCTGGGGAAAGAAAACATACAAAAGGGTGAGCTCAAATGCTCAGTAAGGGTAAACAAAAGAAATATCAATCACATTATATTCATAAGAACATAACTTTTGGAAATCATAACCTGCAAAAGAGAGCATAATTTCATAACATGGGATAAATCATAGAAGTGAAATGTAATCCCAATAATCATAAATTAAAACATGAAACTTTTTGGAATACCCACATAATCAAAGAGAATCATTTCTTATTAGTCAAGACTCATTGCCAAGACTATCTTAGTGGACAAAGTCCATTTCTGAACCGAGTTCATTCCTTGTTTCAGTCCTGTTTCACTGAACCGGTTTAACCTGCCGTTCCAGCCATGTCTATCTCATCAGATATAAAATCTTTACCCAATTCATTGGAGGTAGATATAGTTCCCACCCATCTCATAATGATACCATTCTTATGTGTGCCACAAAATCATAAACCATACATCATAGCATAACCCATGTAATAAAAATGGGAATCTTAAACATTGTGGTATCATAAAACAACTCATATAAGATAAAATAATTCATAAAAATAATTCCATCACAACATAATCAAATCAATGTAATAATAGGGAAATAAACAGAACCCTTTATTATCTTATATGTAAAATAATTTTGATAAAATGCTTGAACTCCATTCTTTAGAAAAATATCCTTTCTAATTCAAAAAACACTTGTCCTTTCTTAACGTGTCATACAATTCTAAACTAAAAGAAGTTGATTAAAAATAAACTTGAAAAATTGTAAAATAAGCTTCTTGGAAATAATGATTTAAAAATCCATTCATGCCGTATAAGTTAAAAAAACATTCTTCTCGTACTTTTGTCGGGAAAGTCAAAAAGTACCTCGTACGAAAAACGACAAAATATTCCTTTCATATCTTTTACTAAAAACTCACCGAAGGGTAAAAATGGATTTAAACAATTGTAGGTGTATGGAGATAATATTACATATTGAGGAAACATGTATGTGGATTATAAAATACACCCCAGTAAATACCAAAGTATAAAAAATCTCGGATAAAAATGAGATTGTGATATTTCCCTTACCTTAGGTCTAATTTGCTTCGAAAGTGTTCGAACCTCCTGTACAATGATTTAAATAATGTTATTGACTTATTCCAGAATCATAATTATTGTTATGATATCATATATGGTATTATTCTTAACTTCTTAGTAGTAATATTTCATTTCCACTTGTTATTCGGGTGTTTATAACTTTTTGTTCTTATGTGTGTTTTGTCGAATAAATTCATATTCTTCTATTTATCTTATAGATAAATCATTTCCAGAATGGTATTAATGTACTATATCTCATATTTATTCATTAAATTCATTTATATAATCATTATGCAATGAATATCATGTAGAACGAATCGTATCACATCGTGGAGACGATATTCCGTACGTACACACGAGCGATGATATCGTTCCCATGATCGTGGAATTGTATTTTAGTGTATGTATACTATTTCAGAATCAATATCACTCTACAATAATCATATATAGTCATTATTTACACCATTATACCCATCCAACTAAGGTGGTGGTGGAGAATAGATTACACAACGGCGTGGAGACGGTATTCCGTACGTACGCATGCGCGGTGATTTCATTTTCCGTAGGATGGATAGATGGTGAAATAGGGTTATTTCATACTTATAATAACATATCATTATATGAGTGATACTGATGTTATTACTTCATAATGAAACAACTAAAGAAGAATAAGTGGAAGAACAAATAAAGATGAAAGAATCGGTAACGGACATTACCTCTTCTTTGAAGTGCTTCTTTGAGACCTCCTTTTAGGGCACTAAAATTGGTCTTTGAAGAAGACCAGGACTTCTATGATGTCTCTAGGGAAGTGGAGAGGAGAAAGTGTCATGGTTTTTCCGAACTTGAAGGCCCAATGTTGTGTGAGGAGGAGGGGGAGGATGTGCCCTTTTATAAGGGAGGAGAGTGGCACCTTTGGAATAACTAAAAATATTATTTTATTATAAAGTACAATTCGGTTTTTAATAGATCCAAATTGATAAATTTAGAAGATAAGGTGGGTATAGGTCGAAAGACTCTCATCCAATAGAATTTAGACAAGTTTAGGTATCAATTTTAACCTTATCATTTAGATTTAACTTTAAGTTAGATAATTTAACTTTTACCGTGTCTTCTTATTTTCTTACACTATAAGGTTAATAAACATACTATATCAATCCAAACGAACCCCAAGTTGTTTATTATTAATATATATAACCTTATCTAAGTCATCTGTCCGAACCATAAATTTTTAGGAATAAAATAACAATTAATAATATAATATTTGTTTTAAAAACTATTTTATGTCAATTTTGACACTATTTAGTAATTTATTTTTGTGAAAATCATAACAGAATGATTAGTTCGAAAAAAGCTAATTACATCAATAATAACATGTCATGTTAACCTTGAAAATTATTTTAATTCATAAAAAGTCTCAAATTATATTTATTTGGGTATTTATAATATCAATAATTCTAATTTTTCACTATTATGGTAATTACTACATCATCATTGTGTCATAAATAAATTAAATTATTTAATGTCTAAAAATTATAAATAAAATGTAATTATGTAGGAAATATTATTATCTTTCTAATTAATATTTACAATCGAATTTATCTTATGTATAACCCTATATTAAAAATGATTTACTTATTAAACATTGATTTTAACTATTTTAACCCTTCTTTAAATAAATTAATAATAAATGTCCTAATCAAATCCAAGTGGGCCTAAATGGTCATATTTTATTCCTAATGTTGTTTTTGGTCGAATTACACTTATAAAATATAATTAGGACATGTGTTAGGGTAATAATAATTACACTTTTACTCTTAATTACCCTATTTACTTTTAACCGTGGTAAAAAAAAGTAAAAAGTTACTATTCACCAAAAATTATTTTCATCTCATTGAACCACATTTTAGTCCTTGATATTAACCGTGTCTCTCGGATTTTTGAAATTCCACTCACAGAAGCGGTAAAATTATGTTTTATGAAAAATTCGGTTTTTTTAACTACCACTTAGTGGTTTCACTATTCATCAAAAATTGAAAGTTTTCAGAAAAATACCAAAATTTTACCCTAGGCTAATTTTGATATTCCAAATCCAAAAATGAAGTCCATCTTGAAAAATAAAAATTATAAAATTTCAAAAAGTGGTTATTACTATTCATAACGGCTAGTTTTAATAATATTTTAATAGCGTATCGTTGTTTTGTGAAACTCGGTATTGCGTACGACGCAAGCTATCGAGGAAGGCTGTGGTTACGTGTAAAGAAATCCAAGCTAGTTTTGTGTGTAGTGAAATATTCCTTTGATGATTTATATAACATAAAAACAAAATATTTCTCATAAAAGTCTCGGGCGTTACATGGCGTATGTTTTGTAAGTTAACAAATTGGTAAGGGAACCATTCACCCTCATCATTTTAAAAGACTTCTTTTTGTTGTGTATTTTAATTTCCATGTTATTATGTTGGGATATGTTCTTCTAAATACTTATTTGATGTAAACATTATGTACAATTTATTAGATACCCTTTTTATCTCATCAACTCATTTTCTTAAATTTAATGTGATGTCATTAGGCTGTCGAATTTTTACAAGGGAACTTCGTAACCCAATTTCAATTAATTGGGTTCAACTGTTTCATCTTGAATATGTTATCTTTTGAATATGTGTGAATGACCTCTGATTGTTTTACACTTAATATCCACTTATATTTGGTGTATTTATATTTTTCACACATAATTATGTGATTTATTTATCCTTAATTTAAGGATGCCATCTTTATAAGGAATATCATCTCAATTTACTTTTCCACTGAGACTTCATTGTCGTTATGCACCAACTCCCTCTTTTATGGTGTATATACTATACTTTGACATATTATATCATGAATCCCTTTATTCTCATGATATTATAAGATATGATTAAATGTTATTCCTCGTTTATTTGTATTCATGCATCTCTCTTTTTGTTAAAAAACTCTTTGACCAAAATATCGTTTAAAATGTTTTAATGATTTATTCTTCAAAATATTTCTCATTAATGTCCATGTTTTAAAAATTGGTTTTAGGATTCATTTATATGGAAATTAATTTTTTAAAATGATAATTCATTTAAAATCTTCGAAGTGTTATGGGACACTTGGATTAAAAAATATCTTTTTTAATGGTTTATGAAAATGGAATGTTTATTTCAATATCTTGAAATTACGTCTTGTTATTTAAAATAAAATGTTATTAGTGAAATGTTAATATTTGCAATATTTTATATGTTATGATGGTATATGGACATTTGACGGGTGGTTACATCATAAACCATATGATGGGTGGTGTCGTGATAAACCAAGATGGGTGGTTACATTATAACCTCCAATGCATTGGGTATGGAAGTCGGCCTTGTGGCTATTCTATTTAGTGATATGTGTGGAAGTCGACCTTATTGTTATTCCATTTAAGAATTTTTGTGTCCCAAGTTACCTTTGTATGTTATGTGTTATTTATATGGGTTTTATGGAAATATTTTGGTTACAAAATGGTAAGCAATGATATTTTATTCAATAAAGAGTATTTACTACTTCATAAAGGGGAAAACTATTACTCAAGATAAAGTATTCATGGATTACCTGTTGTTTAGATTATCTAATAGTTTTCCTTCTTTGTGTATCCCTTATTGACCTTGTTATGCTCATCCAAAGTTTTAAATGTTTTCCATACGACATGAAGTGGGATAGGGTCAAGGATGGGATCATGGAAAATTTATGCTTTCAAAAACATGGAACTAGACATGTCTCCTTTATTCATGAGTTTTTATTTTTTGAAAAAAATGGAAACTGAGTAGAAGTGTCTACTTTGTAATTTTTGAGATGTAATGTAATTGTTATGCCTAATTCTATAAAACACTAAACCTGAAAAGATCCTCCATGTGAATTACTCATTTAATTTAAGATTATGTAATGTTTTTAGGTTGGGACCTTATAGTTGGTATCAGAGGTCGGTTTAGATAACTTTAGAGGTTATGGTGTTATCTCAGAATAAGCGACATAACCATAATGGTTAGCATATTAGAAAGAGTCTTAGTTATTTTGAATGAGTTTAAGATAACATGAATAAGTACTTACCCTCCTCATAAGTTATTGTATGATTATTTTTCTGATATACTCACACTAACCATTTTGGTTTTA
The DNA here is from genome assembly GCA_963277665.1 of Viscum album. NCBI lineage: Eukaryota > Viridiplantae > Streptophyta > Magnoliopsida > Santalales > Viscaceae > Viscum > Viscum album. Next base: position 1,268,650,604 of record OY728151.1, on the reverse strand, counting down.
GTAAATGGCTGGATCTAATAGGCACCAATGTAACAGTGGATGTGAAGAAAACTATAATGGTTTTTTGAAGGAGCAACTGAATGAAATGAGAACTGCATGGGGACTCTTGTGGTTATTCTCAGCCAACCTGAAGTCATGGTTTACAACCTGAACCTTGGTGATTTTTATAAGGCATCATATATTCGAGAAACAAATCCATACAGAATATCTGCAAATAATCATAAAGGTAAGTATGTTAAAAAACCTATGTGTCAAGGATGTGGAAATAAACACCTAGGAAAATGCTTCAAAGGGATGGGAAGATGATATAGATGTGGGAATGAAGTTCATAAAGCAAGAACCTATCATGGAGAAAGGAAGCATCCAGACGACTCTAGGAAAGGGAACAAATTTCTTTCTGAGGGATCAATTGAATGTTTTAAATGTGGTGTGCATGATTATTATACAAACTGATGTCTTATGACTATGTTTTGGTAATGGGATCATCATAATTAAACAAATATATGTTTACTAATACCTAATGCCATTCCAATTGAGGACGAAGAAACTGACAATGACCAATGAAAGGTATGGATTATTTCTTAACATATGTTTTGACATTATTGAATCTTAGGATATGATTCATGATTTTTTTTTGGAAATAAGTATTTTAGAATAAGATGGTAAATAATGGTTAATGGATCATAAAGAATGTTGAATGAGTAAGAAGACAACATATATGGGATTCAAGAGTTATGGTAGATTTTAAGATGGTGAAATTCTTAAAAGTATTAAGTCTCTTTTGATGATAGGATTACATTATAAAACATTTTATAGTATTTTTAACCCTAAAGTTTGATATATGAAAATTTTATTCAAGGAATAATTATCTTTTCTTTTGTGTATATAATTATAAATAACCATTTGGGTTTATATGATCCTTGAATTTGAGGAAATTATAGGTTAATACATTTTGGGATGAGAAATGAAAGTTATTAGATAGCCTTTGTGGTTAAAATATGTTATGGTTATTTTTGAGGAATTTCTCTATTATTGGGAATTTTATAAAATTATATTGTTTTTGAAAAAGGAAAACACGTAGACTATGTGACGACGCATCGCGTTGGACAAAGCTGTGGGAATTGAACCCACAACCAAAGTGCGACTAGGATTTATCGCCTATCATGGGACTACGTGAAGTCCATGGTTCGTATGAGTAATTATTTTTAGTTATATGATCTTATGAATAAGTTTATTTTGGGTTATTTATGGATATTATTAACCTATCATAGAGAATATGTGATTAGGTTAATTACACTTCTGTATGAGACTTTAAAAGTAGTCGATGGTATTTGTAGATAAATGTTAAGATTTACTGTGGAAGACTATGGGATTAAATTCTTCTAAATTTTAATTTTCAATGTTAGTTTGGTTTATATTTCATAATTTTACATAATTTTGTTTATTTTCTTGAACTTTGGGTACTTTTGGTTGAATTTGGGAGATTAAGAGTAGTACTTCTTTTTATAATGGATTATCCTTTTGGGGATTATCTGATCACGTACTAACCAATTTTGGTTTTGGTTATTGTATAACATTAAGGGAAATATATGGTTCATATTTTGTGAATCATGATATTCTCTAGAAGTTTATTCTAGTTATTTTAATGTGACCATGTCAGTTTGAATACTCATCATTTATAGAAAATACAAGTTTGTGTTAGATTGCTAGTAAATGATGAGAGTCTACATGGCAAGTATGTTTGTGTCCTTGTGTTTTTTGTTAAGACAATAAATAAATTAATCAAATTTATGAAAATTAATTTAAAACAAAAACATTAACAATTAACTTTTCCTATTAGGGAATCAAAGACTGCTTAACCCATCACAAGTTTATGATTTTCTAGTCGTTAACATTCTCCTACCCATGTTTTCTATCATACTCCATCAGAACTTGAGGGTTTGTTTTCTATTCCATATCCATGTTTTTCTACATGGAATCCTAATATGGGATTATCTTGGGTGACATTTTTACTTCACTTTCTTTCTTTTAGAGTGATATATTTATTGACTCTTTTTCCGATGTGGGACTTTCACTTAAGTTTCCAAGCCTTGTTTTAAAATTGCGAGGACACAATTTACAAAATGGGGGAAGGATGTAACATCCCAGGTAAATAATGAGTAAGAAATTTTCATATTTATTAATATTTGTGAATTAAATATTAAGTTTACTTTAAAAGTGGATGTTATGTATGATGGCTTACCTGGTACGAAACAACAGCTTTCTTTAAAATCTTACATTGCACACTAATAATATAATATTATTATTTTAAATGGTAATTAATGTCTAGTCGTTGTGTTGGAAATAATGAATAGAACTAACTAAAATTTGATTATACATGTTTTTTAAATATTTTAACTTTTATCCAATTAAATTTAGTGGCTTAAAATGTGAATGAATCTAATTTTAAGCAAAAATACTCTAAAAGGATGATTTACCACCTTTTGATGGAGAACCCTCTTTAAATCAAATTTTAGTCATTTTTATATGTTATATTTGAAAAAATAAAATTCTTCTTTAGATTTGAGAAATCTAAATTTACTTTTGGTAAATTTTTTGTATTTTTCTAATAAAGTTCATTTTTATTATAGTGAAAAATACTGTATTTTAATTCAAAAGTGCCTTTTAATCTATTTTATTCATATGGTTATATTGTCTTTTTAATTGGTTTGAAAGTGTAATTATAATATATTTTTAACATTTAATCTAATGTTGGTTATTTTAAATAATTTCATCTTTAAATTGGACATAAACAAGTGTCAATCTTTTGATAGTTATTATTTCTTAAAAATACCATATTTGTTTTAACAACAGGAAATAATTTTAAATTAATTAATGCAACTTCTAGGTTTTTAATTATTTAAAATAGGCATCATTTTTTAATTAGGAATATAAAATATATCATAGGCTGAATTTTTGGTATTTTTTTGAAAAGATTCAATTTTTGATGAATAGTGAAACTACTTAGTAGTAGTTAAAAAACTGAATTTATCATTTAAATAAAATTTTACCACTTTAGTGAATTGAATTTCAAAAATCCTACATACATTTTTGTTATTAGTAAGTAAATTTTAGTTCAAAAAGATGAAAATAATTTTTGGTGAATCATAACTTTTGACTTTTTTTACCGCGGTTAATGGTAAATAGGGTAATTCAAGATAAAAATAATATGATAATAATACCAAATTACCTTAAAACTTTCCCTAACCTTATTGGATGAGTAATGGAAAATCATGGGTATCCTTGGGTCTATTTTGGGACACCATGGTGCCACTTATCAATGATAATGACACTTTATTTTATTTAACTTAATGTAAAAGAAAAAATTGACATAAACAAATATCTTTTAGTAAATCAATTTTTACATGGGGTTATATAAGTCATATTTTTTACTATAAATATTATTTGGAAATCTAAAAAGATTTAATACATCATAATATTTGTTTTATAATTTTTATACATCTAATAAATTAAATTATATATAACACAATAATGATGATGTATTTACCTCATTAATAATTGATTTAAATAAATAAGATTATAATGATTAAAATATTATTCAAAACCTATACAATTACTATTGGATGATATTATTTAGACTATGAGTCATCTTATATTCTACTTTAATTATTTTTGGACCTTTATAAACCGAAAATCATTATATAATAAAATAATATTTTCACACTTTCTTAAAGAGCCCCTCCTTCCCCTTATAAAAGGAGACTATTTCTAACCAATATCTCACACTTCTCAAACCTTTTTGCTCATCCAACCTCTTCCCAATTAATCTCCTTACATCCCTATATTCCTAATATAATCTTTACATTAGAAATAAGTCCCTTTAAGAATTTATTTGGGTTCAAACCAAAGGAGGTTACCAAAATTAAAGGTAAGGGTTTCTCTTAAATTCTTTTGTTTTTTTTACTTCTCCAACCCCCTAAACTATTTTTATTCCTTTATTTTATAAAAAACAAGTATAATAAATATACTATGATGTGTTTATAATAACTATTCTAACTAAACTTACACACACCTCCATCTAATGGGTGAAAAACATACTGTTTCTCTGGATGGAAAACTAACGCCTCACGAAACGATGATTGTTCGATTATCTCCTACCGCCTAACATGGTGGCCATTAAGGTGGAGATGTATTTATATTTTATGTTTATTATGTTTATGTTTTATTTATTCTCTGTATTATTCATTTATAGCACACCTTTATGGTTTCCATTGTGGTTAAACGCGATAATTTTATTTGAGGAAGTGTGCACTACCTCCCCCTCAAGGTGACATGATTCGTTCATGACATACATGGAATGTATAAAGGATAGAGTTAATTAAATTATGTAACATAAATATAATATTATATTATAACATAATTATAATATACCAATTTATCATTATGTTTTCATTCCATTAAATATAAAATAAAAATGAAAGTAGCGTTCATGCGTACGTACAGCTTACCGTCTCCATGAACGGTGAATTTCATTTATTAACTCCAAATGATATGGAATATTATAAATACATATACACTAGATATATATGATATATATGATATATAAAACATGTATATAATTCTGTAGATAATGGAATTTTGACCACATGGACAAATTGTAATTACAACAAGTTCATTTTTTACTCAAGTTCTGAACATCGATAAAATATCCAATTTGAACTCAAATAATTAACTTGTTCTTATAGAAAGATAATAAGTGATATAAAATTAATTATAAACATTAATAATTTTCTTAATTAAGTATATATTAACATAATTTTATTATTCAGTAAGAACACGAAATATAAGATTCATGTAGGACACAAGGTAAGGGGATTTCTTATCTCACTTTAAATTCTGTGAGATTTCTATTATTCACCACATATTTATTGAATGTGGTTTAATGTATACTTCCACTGATATATATTATCATGAATATATTTATATTCATGGTATTTTTTGATTCATTTTGTGGTTATTATCTTTTGGTCATACAAATGTATTGATTACAACGAAGTAAGGGGTTTTATCTCACTTTTTATTCCCGTGAGATTTATGCTATATTTTCCACTATTTTCTTTTGTGTGGTTTATGTACTTCCCAGGATTATACTCTTTGTGTAATATAATTTCATTTATGAGTATTTACATATTCTTTGTATGATCCTTCTTTCATGTGGCCTATGTTTTGTAAGTAACCAAATCGTTAAGGGAACCTTTCACCCTCCTCATTTTAAAAGACTTCTTTTTTGTTATGTCTTTTAATTTACATCTTATTAGGTTGGGATATGTTCTTATAAATCCTTATTTATGTAAAATTTATGTCTAATATATGAGATACCCTTTTTATCTCATCAAATAATCTTCTAAATTTTAAAGTGATGTCGTTAGGCTGTCGAATTTTTACAAGGGAACCTCTTAACCCAATTTCAGTTATTTGGGTTCAACTTGTACTTCTTGAATATATCATCATATTAATATGTTTGAATGAACTCTGATTGTTTTATAATTAATATACACTTATATTTGGTGTATTTATATTTTTCAAACATAATTATTTTATTTATTTATCCTTAATTTAAGGATACCATCTTTATAAGGAATTTCATCTCAATTTACTTTTCCACTGAGACTTCATTATTGTAATGAACCAACTCACTATTATATGATGTATATACTATAATTTGACATATTATAAAATGAATACCTTTATTCTCATGATATTATAAAGTTCTGATTAAATTTTATTCCTCATTTATTTGTATTCAAGCATCTCTCGTTTTGTTAAAAAATTATTTAACCAAAATATCATTTTAAATGTTTTAAAGATTTATTCTTCTAAATATTTCTCATTAATTTCCATGTTTTCAAAATTGGTTTTAGGATTTATTTATATGGACATTAATGTTTTCAAATGATAATTCATTTAAAATCTTCAAAGTGGTGTGGGACACTTTGATTCAAAAATCTATTTTTAAATGGTTTATGAAAATGGAATGATTATTTCAATATCTTGAAATTAGTTCTTGTGATTTCAAATGAAAACTTATTAGTTAAAAGTTTATATTTGAAATATTTTATGAGTTATAATTGTACTTGGACATTTGACATGTGGTTATGTGATAAACCATATGACGGGTGGTGTGGTGATAAACTAGGACTGGTGGTTACATTATAACCTCTAAAGAATTCGATACGAAATTCGGCTGTATGGCTATTCTATTTAGTTATATGTGTGGAAGTCGACCATATTGTTATTCCATTTAATAATGTTTATGTCCCAATTTACCTTTATATGTTATGTGTTGTTTATATGGGTTTTATGGAAATCTTTTGGTTACAAAAGGGTAAGAAATGATCTTTTATTTAGTGAAGATTATTTACTACTTCATAAAGGGAAAAGTATTACTTATGATAAAGTATTCATGGATTAATTATTTTTTTGAAAATATAACAGTTTTCCTTCTTTGTGTATCCCTTACTGAGCTTTTTATGCTCATCCAATGTTTTTGAAATGTTTTTTACACGAAATAAAGTGGAATAGGGTCAAGGATGGGATCAAGGAAAATTTATTCTATCAAAAACAAGGAACTAGACCTGTCTCCTTTAATCAAGAGTTTTTATTTTATGAAAAAATGGAAACTGAGTAGAAGTGTCTATGTTGTAATTTTTGAGATGTAACGTAATTGTTATGCCTAATTCTCTAAAACCCTAAACCTGAAAATATCCTCAATGTGAATTATTCAATTAATTCAAGATTATATAATGTTTAAGGTTGTGACCTTATACTTGGTATCAAAAATATTAGTATTTTTAATCAAGCCCTTTAGGATTATTTTGTTTTGAATCTAATAAATGACAACTCAGAAGATACTACTTTCCGAAGTTCTAGATTCCTTACTAAACTCAAAATAAGCAACATTAATTTTATGGATTCTTCTGTTTTGTCTACTTTTAAATTTGTTTTTCTCTTATTGATGTTGATGCTAGATGGTATGTATCTCAAGTTTCTTCTCTCATGTTTTGGAAAGAAAATTGGACTGTTGTTTCTCTTATTGATACTCTTAGTCATGACATTTCAAATTTGGACCTTGATGTTTCTATTAAGGATCAATTAAATGACATTTCTATATTTCCGGATCATGTTAAACAGATTATTATTAATTATTTTTTTCCTCTGTTGGTGATTTCTGGATTCGGGAACCACATCCCTCTAGTATGATCACTTCTAAATTCTAATAATCTCATGAAAATACATTTGTGTTAGGTTTAGATTGGATTGGGAAGTTTAATAGAAGAATCATTCCCCCCACTCAGTTCACGTTTTTTTGGAGACTAGATCATGGTAAGGTCCCTATTGATTGTTTTTATAGGTTTGTGGTATTTCTCTTTGTTCTATTTGTATTCTCTGTCATCAGCACAAGGAGGACTTGGATCATATTTTTTTGATTTGTGCTACAACTTCCTCCAAGTGGAAGGCACTTTATGATATTTTTGAGGTTAAAATGAAAAATATTTCTACTATTCAAGGAATCCTTGAAGGTATGTTTGGTCGTCATTTATCTCCTATGATGTTGATTCTTTTTCAAGTTGATACTACTGAATTTTTTCATTCCATATGGATGGCGAGAAATAAGGGTCTTCATGAAAGAGTTGTTTTCAATCCTCATGCCTTTTTTGCGAGTATTGTTTCCGTCATGAAACGTGTAAATATCCCTTTTAAAGCTTATTGTAACAACTCGGTGCATGATTTTTCTGTTCTTATGCGAATCAAGGATAAAGGTAATTTTTTTCCTCTATTGGTTACTATGGATGTTTTTTGGAATCCTCCTTTTTTGGGTTGGATTAAAATTAATACAGATGGGTCTTCCAGAGGAAATCTGTGTCCTTTAGGTTATGGTTTAGTTTTCAGGAACATATTTGGTGATGTTTTGGGTTGCTCCTACAGCTCTTGGGGTTTTTCCGCATCTCTTGAGTCTGACATGCTTGGTGTCACTTCTACCCTTAATATTGTTAAAAATAGGGGTTTGAATAGGATTTGGTTGGCGTGTGACTCCACTACGGTTGTTGATGCAATAAAAACCTCTTCTAGTCATATCCTTTAGAATCTTATGAATAGATGTATTAATTGTTTACAGTTTCTCTCATATATTGACTTCATTATTACCCATGTTTTCAGTGAGGGTAATGCTTTGCCTGATATTCTAGCTAATAAAGGAGCTGGTGGGGGGAATCTTTCTTTATCTGATCAAATCCCAGAGGATTTTAACCCTATTTTTCAAAGGGATAAATGTTTTTGCCCTGATTTTAGACATGTTTGACTTATTACCCTATTTTTTAATAGTGATTATCCTTTAAATTGGTTCTTGTTGGTTTTTGGTTTTATTGTGTTTTTTTATGTCTTCAGCTCTTATTAAAACATGTCCACGGGTTCTTATTTTGGATATTTTTAACATTGTTGTGACTCCTAATTTTGTTCCTTCTGGGGATTATTATTCCAATGGATCTGTGTCATTTCTCCTAATTAGGGGGAGGATATGTGTAACACCCCAAGATTTTATGAAAAATATTCTTTTAATTTCATTAATGTCTTGTGTTGTATGCTACACCAAGATTACCTTGCGCCATACGCAACACCGTATTAGCTTGCAATATACGCAACACTATTCTTGGATCGTGTTACACACAATTTTGATAATAGTTATTCTACACAACATTGAGTGTATATATATATATATATATATTCAATGTATAAATAAAATATGGTTGGATTCTATTATACGAAACAACGAATAATTCTTGCACAACACGCAACCCTGACTTGGCTTGCATTACACGCAATCGCAACCTTTCTCGATAGCGTGTGTTGTACGCAATACCGGGTTTTACTAAACAACGATATATTATTATAATATTATTATAAACTATCCATTATAAATATTATTAACTAAATTTTGAATTTTATAACATTATTATTCATCTTACACATTTTCTAGAACATGGTATAAGAACAAAATAAATTTTTCGGGTAAAATAAGTATTTTTCAAAAAATGCAGTTTTGCCGCCTTTTGATGGCGCACCCACTTTAATCTAGTTTTTGACATGTTTATAAGTTCAATTTGACAAAATAAAGTTCTTCTTTGGAATAAAGAAATAAAAATTTACTTTGGATAAATGTTTCATATTATTCTGGTAAGTTTCATATTTTGATGAATAGAAAAAACACGGTATATTTTAATAAAAAACAACTTTTTTTATTGCAATAATTTATATGATTAAATTATAATATTGAATGGTTTTAAAGTATAAATAGAATATATTGTTACCATTTAATATAATTTATTTCATTAGCATTGATTTTACATTAAATTCGTAGGTTAAATCTATTCAATCTTTTGTAATGTTTTAAAGAAAAACCCGTTTTCTTTCGACAATGGGATTAATTTTAATTTAATTTCTGCAACTTTTGTGTATTGAATTTGGAAAAATTGATTCCATATTTGGAATAAGTGGGTCCAAATTATGTTAATAAGCTACTTTTTATTTTTGGGAATTATGAATAGTAACTACGGTAAATTTTATTTACCATAGTTAAAGGTAAATCGGGTAATTAAGGGTAAATATAAAATTATAAAATTACCCTAACACATGAAAAAGTTCTATTGGATGGATAAAAGTAGACCCATATAACCTAAGTGTCGGATTAGATTTATTTTATGGACTTTTGACCATGAAAATTATTCAATTATTATTAAAACCAAAGAAAGTTACAACATGTCACTCTCTTAAATCTTATAAGTATAATAATTTTAATTTAGTGATAAACATCATAAAACTTCGAACCTGAATAGTCTTCAGAAATCTAATAAAAGTATCTACATCGTGATAATTTATTTATAATTTTTAGGGATTAAATAATTTTAATTAATGGTGATACATTAATGATACAGAAATTATTTATTAAGTAGAAAATAAGTATTATAGTTTTTATTGAAATAATAATACCCATTAAAAGGCCCAAAAACCTGACCAAAACTTATTGGTAGTATATATCTACACCTTAATCATCCAATGACATAATATATAACCGTTTGGAGCCTTATAAAAGTTATTATGACACTTATATTATTTTATTTTAAATGATGCCAAAGTTGTCACCTTCATAACTTAATCAATATAACAATTTACATATTGTAATTTTAAGATGATAAATTCGAGTAAAAGTATTATTGTGAAAGGTAATAGATTTATCTTCATCATAGGATTTTATATTTAATTTTTATGCAACAAATAAGTATATTAAATAATTATACAAAAATGTTGTAGTAATTATTTTATTAAGAGATAAACCAAATAAATGGTTTTAAAAATAGTAAAATAAATATTATATGAAATATTTAATGTGATCCACTAATTTTATAGATACATATGACCTTTTATGAATCTATTAAAGCTTTTAGTTCGAACATATCTTCTGTATATATTTTATTTAAATTCAAATAACTGAATAGTGTCAAAATTGACACTATTGTTATTATATAAAAATAACATATTATAAAATTGTTTAAAAATCAAGAAGTTTTTTAAAAATTATAAATTTAAATTTATATGGTATGTAATGTTATAAAGTAAACAATTATGGAAAATCCACAACAAATAAGTAATTATTTGTTATAATTTAGAATTTAGAATTTTATTACCACAAATAAACTTAAATAGATTAAATAAGGATAAATCAAAATAATAAGGATTAAAATAAGATACAAACATGTATAAATTTGATTGGTTTATGAGATTACAACCCTATATCATCTAATATTTGAATATGAGTCATTTTTGGAAGTTTTTAAGTGGGTTTAGATTTATTATAAATTAATATTTTTATGAATTCCAAAGGTGCCCCTCTCCTCCCTTATAAAAGGGCACCTCCTCCCTCTCTTCCACACACCACATTGAGCCTTCAAGCTCGGCCAAAACCTGTCAAATTCTTTTCTCCACTTCCCTAGAAACATCCTAGAGGTCCTGGTCTTCTTCAAAGACCAATTTTAGTGCCCTAAGAGGAGGTCTCAAAGAGGCGCTTCAAAGAAGAGGGTGTTCTGATATGTACGAAGCATATCGGACCTAAGGTAAGGGATAATTCTGAAAATCTCAATTTTATCCGAGATTGCTTATTCGTAAGTATTTACTGGGGATATTTCTATCATCCATGTACATGTTTTATAAAAGTGTTTTCATGTATGTTTAAAGTCCTTTTTAACCATTCTTGACTTTTACTACATGGTATGTAAGGAATCTTTCTTTTGTTTACGTTACAAGGTACTTTTTGACTTTTCCGGCAAAAGTACGAGAAGTGTGTTTTTTTAACTTATATGGAACGAACGGATTTTTACGGTTTTATAAAGCCTTATTTTCATGAAGCTTCCTCCAAAATATTTCATGAATATTTTCAACAAAATCATTTTCTTTTAAAATTGCATGACATTTTGTAAAAAGAGAATGATTTTGAAGAAGAAAGGATATTTTCCTCAAGAATTCATTTCAAGTGTTTTATCAAAACCATTTTCCATCTAAGATGACATTATTTCACATGTGTATGTTTCAAGTATAATGTCTCTATGATTTACATGGTTTCACTTTTCTTATTATGAAATTATATCCATTTGTTTTATATGGATTATGTTATGATGGAATGATGTTTATGAAACCCACTTTATTCATTGGATTATGATGAATGTTTTAAGTTTATTTTGTGGCATAAGTAAGAATGATTTCATTATGAGATGGGTGGGACCTATATCTCCCTCTAATTCATTGGGTAAAGATTTTATATTTCATGAGATAGACATGGCTGGAATGGTATGTTAATCCGGTTCAGTGTTACAGGACTGAAACGAGGAGTGAACTCGATTCAGAATGGGACTTTGTCCACTAAGATGGCCTTGGAAGCAATTCCTTGGCTACTATGGAAATCATTACATGTTCTTAATGGATGCCACAATTACATGTTTTATTCCCATGCTATTTTATCATTCTTAATGTTTCTTTATGATCTATGCCTTACGTACTTCCATGTTTTATGTCATTTTTCAAGCTTTTGATGTTTAAACATTATATTCATGTTTTTTCAAATTTATATGGTATGTTTTATTTTATCCATGATTACCCTTACTGATAATTTGAGCTCACCCTTTTTATGTTTTCTTTTCCCCAGGATATAAAGAAAGGTTTTAGGTAAGAAAAAAAGGGGGAAGATCTTTATGGAAGATGTTGAAGATCTTTCACCACGATTAGAAGATTACGTTCCAAGTTTCCAAAGACACTAAAATATTACGGTCCTTGTGTGTCTATTTTTTATGTATTAATTATTACGTTAAAGTAATGTAATGTCCATGTACGTCAATCTTTGTGTCTCTACATTTGGTATCAGAGGAAAGGTTTTGTCAACCTTTGGAAACTAGGATGCGTAAACGTTAGTGAGATCCCTAGAGATATTTCTAAGGTATGTCTAGGGATGTCCCTAAGGATAAGTATACATATAGGATATAGTCCTAGAACTACGGTAACGATCATAGATTTTAACCTAAGATGTTAAATATTGAAGGTACTCCCCCTTTACTATGTTGTTTTCCCTAGCATGATTTTTGCCTCTCACACTATTCTTTTTGGGTTTTAGAAAATGGCTGGAAACAGGAAGATTCACGATAATGGAGGATATGATAGACAATGGAATGATTTTCTTCATGAGAAACCAAATGAAACGGGATCTGGAAGTCCAAACATCATTATTATGCCTAATCAACAATCTCATAATATGATCAATAATCTCAACTTTGGTAAGTTTCCCGACTTAGATAATAAGAGAAAAATGGAGTTTCATGATGATCGTAGAGGAATGAAAGTTCAATTTACCTCATGTAAATCATGTGGGAAGAGGCATCAGGGAGATTGTTTCAAAGGAACTGGAAGATGCTTTGGGTGTGGAAAATAAGGACACAAATCCAGTAAGTTCAAAGGAAAAGGTTTAGATAACACCATGGACAAGGATAATGGTATTGCTACGACATCAACAATGATTAGATGTTTTAAATGTGGAATGTACGGGCATTATGAAAACCAATTCCCTAATGGAAAATCTCATAAAGAGAATCAGCATGGTCATATGGGTAGTATTTATGTGGATGATGATGAGGAGACTACAAATGATATATGAGCTGAAAGAAGTGTTGAAGCTCAGTCGGTTGTTTTAGAAGGTAGTGGAATGATTGTATGTTTATCGAGAGTTATGTTGTATAGTTAATGGTACTATGGAATAAAGAATCATCTAAGTATTGTTACACTATTTTTTTCCAAAAATTATTTTAAAGTATATGTTGAATGGTACCAGAAACCCTGGAAGGTTATTTAGATATTTTTTGTAAAGTAGATGATATGTGCATAATGAAGGAATAAGAAGATAATGAAATGTTTGATTGTATTCATGAGCTCATGATTGATATATGGACTAAGTGATATCATGGTTTGAGTATATATAATTTTGAGGATTTTGGTATGTGGAAAGTGTTAATTTTTAACTTCATTCATGTTTTCACTAAGTTCAATGGGTATTCATTTTTCGAGAGAATACATGATTAAGGCCTTCGAATGTTTGGAATGTGACCAACAAGACATATCTTATGATATATGGGGATCAACGATGGTATTAAATCTCTGGTAATCATTTTCACTATATTATGAGAGTGGACTGCAGTATTATGGATAAGCCTAAATATTGGAATGGATTATGTTGGACATAAGTTAGTATTGTTTAAGGATAGAAGTTTTTTTCGATATTTTTGATGGGATGTTATAGTAATATAGTTTTAGAAAAAGGACAACCTACAGGACGGGCGACAGCCCATCGCGTCGAACAAGGTTGTGGGAATCGAACCCACAATCAAAGTGCGAATGGACTTTATCACCTACCATTGGCCTACATGAAGTCCCTGGTTAGTAGAAACTAGTTTTATTTTATTAAGCGGTATGATATATGAAGTATAAGTTCATTTTTGGAACCATATACGATTAATCTAACCGTAAGATGGACTTATAACTTTTGATAACCTTTTGTTTGAAAGAGATGGAATGACCCATCATTATATCACATGATCTGATAACACATCACGAATAAAAAATTCAACTTCATTTCTTTAAGGGATGAAGTGGAAATTGTTCAATTCACGAACAAAAGTGAGATTGTACCAAAATCATGCAATTATTTCTTTTAATTCATCAACTTTAGGGAAATGATCTTGAAAACCAAAAATATTTTCCTAGTTCCCTTATATCCGATGAATCAGATGGTACCCTAGATCATCACAAATTTATGGCTTTGTGATTGCTGGCTTTTCTATAGCCATGTTCTATACCACTCTGCATCAGAACATGATGGTTAGATTTCTCTTCCATATCAATATTTTCACCTATGTGGAAACCCAGGGATTAGTTTATTTGGGTAACTTTTACATTTGATACTTTTTTTTAAAGATTGGTTTTTGTATTCCTTTTTACGATGTGAGTTTCTATTAAAGAATCTTTCGAGTAGTAAACCATTTATAACCCCGACGAATTTCAGGGGAGAAATTCATTTTAAGGGGGGTAGAATGTAGCACCCTGAGATTTTATGAAAAATATTCTTTTAATTTCATTAATGTCTTGTGTTGTATGCTACACCAATATTACCTTGCGCCATACGCAACACCGTATTAGCTTGCAGTATACGCAACACTATTCTTGGATCGTGTTACACACAATTTTGATAATAGTTATTTTACACAACATTGAGTATATATATATATATATTCAATGTATAAATGAAATATGGTTGGATTCTATTATATGAAACAACGAGGAATTCTTTCACAACATGCAACCCTGACTTGGCTTGCATTACATGCAATCGCAACCTTTCTCGATAGCGTGTGTTGTACGCAATATCGGGTTTTACTAAACAATGATATATTATTATAATATAATTATGAACTAGCCGTTATGAATATTATTAACTAAATTTTGAATTTTATAACATTATTATTCATCTTACACATTTTCTAGAACATGGTATAAGAACAAAATAAATTTTTCAGGTAAAATAAGTATTTTTCAAAAAATGCAGTTTTTCCGCCTTTTGATGGAGCACCAACTTTAAATATAGTTTTTGACATTTATATAAGTTCAATTTGACAAAATAAAATTCTTCTTTGGAATCATGAAATAAAAATTTATTTTGGATAAATTTTTCATATTATTCTGGTAACTTTCATATTTTGATGAATAGTAAAAACACGCTATATTTTAATTAAAAACAACTTTTTTCATCGCAATAATTTATATGATTAAATTATAATATTTAATGGTTTTAAAGTATAAATAGAATATATTTTTACCATTTAATATAATTTATGTGATTAGCATTGATTTTACATTAAATTCGTAGGTTAAATCAATTCAATCTTTTGTAATGTTTTAAAGAAAACCCCGTTTTCTTTCAACAACAGGATTAATTTTAATTTAATTTCTGCAACTTTTGTGTATTTAATTTGGAAAAATGGATTCTATATTTGGAATCAGTGGGTCCAAATTATGTTAATAAGCTACTTTTCATTTTTGGGAATTATGAATAGTAACTATGGTAAATTTTATTTACCATAATTAAAGGTAAATCGGGTAATTAAGGGTAAATATAATATTATAAAATTACCCTATCACATGCCAAAATTCTATTGGATGGCTAAAATTAGACCCATATAACCTAAGGGTCGGATTAGATTCATTTTATGGACTTTTGACCATGAAAATAATTTAATTATTATTAAAACCAAAGAAAGTGACAACATGTCACTCGCTTAAATCTTATAAGTATAATAATTTTAATTTAGTGATAAACATCATAAAATTTCGAACCTGAATAGTCTCCAGAAATATAATAAAATTATCTACATCATGATAATTTATTTAGAATCTTTAGGGATTAAATAATTGTCATTAATGGTGATACATTAATGATACAGAAATTATTTATTAAGTAGAAAATAAGTAATATAGTTTTTATTGAAATAATAATACCCATTAAAAGGCCCACAAACCTAACCAAAACCTATTGGTAGTATATATCTACACCTTAATCATCCAATGACCAAATATATAACCGTTTGGAGCCTTATAAAAGTGATTATGACACTTATATTATTTTATTTTAAATGATGCCAAAGTTGTCACCTTCATAACTTAATAAATATAACAATTTAAATATTGTGATTTTAAGATAATAAATTCGAGTAAAAGTATTAATGTGAAAGGTAATAGATTTATCTTCATCATAGGATTTTATTTTTAATATTTATGCGACAAATAAGTATATTAAATAATTATACAAAAATATTGTACTAATTATTTTATTAAGGGATAAACCAAATAAATGGTTTTAAAAATAATAAAATAAATATTATATGAACTATTTAATGTGATCCACTAATTTTATATATACTGATGATATTTTATGAATCTATTAAATCTTTTAGTTCGAACATATCTTTTGTATATATTTTATTTAAATTCAAATTAATGAATAGTGTCAAAATTGACACTATTGTTATTTTATAAAAATAACATATTATAAAATTGCTTAAAAATCACGAAAATATTTAAAAATTATAAATTTAAATTTATATGGTCTATAATGTTATAAAGTAAACAATTATGGAAAATTCACAACAAATAAGTAATTATTTGTTATAAATTAAAATTTAGAATTTTATTACCACAAATAAACTTAAATAGATTAAATAAGGATAAATCAAAATGATAAGGTTTAAAATAAGATCCAAACATGTCTAAATTTGATTGGTTGATGAGATTACAACCCTATCTCATCTAATATTCTAATATGAGTCATTTTTTAAGGTTTTTAAGTGGGGTTAGATTTATTATAAATTAATATTTTTAAGAATTCCAAAGGTGCCCCTCTCCTCCCTTATAAAAGGTCACCTCCTCCCTATCTTCCAAACACCACTTTTGTCACATAAAAGACATATTTTAAAGGTATTTTTCATTTAATTTACATCATTTCTTTGTTTTTGGGGTTTCCCTTGGTTTTAGGGAGGAATAGATTAGTATTCATGAATTGGGCCAAACCGTGAGCCCAATTCCAGATTAAAAAAAATTTGTATCTTTTATAACTTTTTCATTTTTCAACATTTTTTATCCATTAAAATTCCTAATCGACCTCCCCTAACCTATTAACACCACCAAGGTAATTTGGAGCTTTTATAAATCCATAACTAGGGTTTATTTGGGTTTTTATCTAAGGGGTTGGGCCTGCCTGAAAGCCCAATTCCAGTTTTAAAAATAAAATTTATTGTTGTTATAACGTATTCAATATTTGGGATTTTTTGGTGATTCCAAGTCTCACCCAAGACCAAGTAACCCATTCGCGTGTCAAAACTCTCTCCTACCTCTTTGGAGCTCTGTATAATCGCGATTTGGTGCCTAACTTCATAGGGTTCCTCAAATCTCCCAAATTTAAAGAGGTAAAGTATTTCTTTCATAACTCTCTCAATTCTCAATATTGTTCCTCCATTCCAGTTCTTAAATGAGATAATACATCTTGTTCGAACGTACCCTAAATTTGGGCTCTTTTAAATTTCAGATACTGAGGTTTTGGAGAGATTACTTCAAGATACTTCAAGTAAATGAGCCCTTTTCTTTCCTCTTTCAAATTACTTTGGGTTTAACTCATTTTTCATAGGGTTTCATCGGTTATAATTGAGTTTACTAATTTCCAGAAACTAGGATTTCGAACCTAGGGTTTAACTTTGGGCTTTCTTGGCCAATTTGTGTGGTTTTAGGTTTGATCTAGTTCTCTCTTGGTGCGGCGGGGGTGCGATTTGATTTTCGCACGGAGATTCAAGGGTTTTTGTTAATTTGGTAGGTGATTCCATTGTGTGTGCAATTTTTGTGAATTAGATTTCTGTTTTCATGGTACCTTAATGTTTATTTCACTAGAATGTTTCTGTAAAAATTGGTTTTAGTTGCATTTATAATGCAAATGAATTTTAAGTTCCAATTTTTGGTAAAATTGGGGGTTTTTCATTCAAATCTTTTATTAGTTCATTTTGGGATGCCCCATAAACAAATTTTTGGTTTCATTGAATGGTGTTGAACTGAAAATTTGTTTTAATAACTTACAAGTGTTAACATAGTGTGAAAGGTGGATATCTTAAAGAGCTTTGGGTGCAAAACAATGTGATGTTTTGAGAGGTTGTTTTATTGGAAATAAAACTGTTTTATTGTGTGTTTTAAATGGTATAAAATGTGTGTAGCTACTGTACAATTTGTTTGTGACCAGTAGTGATATTTTATATAAAAAAGGATGTCTTTTGTTTGTTGAAATTGTTTGAGCACAAAAATGGGAAGCCCGGGTACCTAGGTGGGGCGGATTTGTACTAGTATGGCTAGTGGATTGGATGGGTTTTGTCCATGTTCCACTTAGCATATGAATAATGACAACTCTAACTAAACTATTTGGATGATGATTGGGGACCACTAGGTTGTGGGTATGTTCCCTACTAGTGTCTCGTGCACGAGAATGGATTTTTCTATGGTTACTCTACACCGAGGTACGAGGTACATAGGGCCCGAGACAACCTAGTGCTTAGGGGTTTTCCCGATTTTGATTCTCATTGGATTTCTGGTATTTACCATTGTTGTGGGTTGTTTTTGGAATTACTTTACAGTAGCTCACATGTCTATTTAATGTTCCAACATTTTGAAATTCTCAGATTGAAAACTGTTTTCATTTGAAAGTTGCATTTCCTTAAATTTTAACATTGTTTCACCTTGTGTATTAAAATTGCTTGTTTTGTTCACATTGTATTGCATGCTCTTTGGAATCATTTGGTGGTTTCCTATGGGGATTAGGATCACACCCTACTTACACCCCTTGGGTGTAAGTAGACCTGATTATGCTTGACTCAGGTAAAGGGAAGGCTAAGGGTGATGGCGGTTCGGGATGTTAGTCCCCATCGTTGGGGCAGAGTTGCGGGGACGACTTGCGGGTGATGATCCCCTTGTCGTGTGGAGTACATGGGGATGTCTTTATGTTGTCCTTATTTGTTCTTAGAACACTTTTAGTGTCTTTGAACATATGTATTCAGATCTGGTTTTTTTAAGAATTGTTTAGCATGAAAATTTCAGATTCTAATAATTGATTGTTTGTTTTTTGATTTATGCTTTCATACTCGTGTAAATCGTTCCCAAACCAGATTTGTTTGATACCCGGGCACTTGTGACAACCTGTGGGGATAGGGAACGCCCTTCGGGCCTTGACATGGTCCGGGTTTGGTTCCATTAATGGTGGCGACCAGATCTGGTTCGTGACAAAATGGTATCAGGGGAGGTTAATGTTTTTGGGTTATATTGTTATTTTGGGATGAGTCGGGATAGACAGGAGCTAGGACTGTCGGGGCTCGGTGTATTGGTTGTGAGTAGGGTGCCTGGCCCGCACCTCTCATGGCAGACCTTGAGTCACCAAAGGATGTTGGAATTTACTGATTGACTTCACTTCTAGGTGAGACGTGTGGGCTGCAAACCACATGTGGACATCAGGCAGATGTATAATAGTTGTTTATTTTATTATAGGAATTTGTTTAGTTTATTTATATTTGATGTATTTGATTACAATTTTCAGAATTGTGGTATTGACTATTGTTTTGTGACTGTTGCATTTTGTAGCAACATGCCTCCCTGGAAAGCTCCCACGCACCCACAGGAGGAAGCTGGAGAGAGTTCTCCCACGCCGATCGATCAGAGGCTCGTGGAGGCTGTTGTTCGGGCTATCCATGATTTGGGACAGGGACCATCTCATGCTCCTATTCATATTAGGGCAGAGGAGATAGGTCCTAGAAAAGATAAAGCACAAGAGATTCTGAAAAATAATCCCCCTACCTTCCGAGGTAGCGCAGAACCCCAGGAAGCAGAAGAATGGCTCGAGAAGATCGAGCGTATGTTTGAGTTCCTGGAAACACCCAAGGAGCTCAGGGTGATGTGTACCTCCTTTCTGTTGGAGGGTCCCAGCCGTAAATGGTGGAAGTCAGTGCTTCAGTTGGGGAAGAATGAGCAGATGTGCTGGGGAGATTTCAAGGTTGTCTTCAATGAACAGTATTGCCCTGAGGTGTTGGCTTATGCCAGGTCAAGAGAGTTCATGGAACTTGTTCAGGGGAATCTATCTGTGATGGAGTATGCCAACCGTTTCACTGAGTTGGTTCGGTATGCTCCAGAAATTGTCTCTAATGAGCAAGCAAAGGCACAGAGGTTTGAGAAAGGCTTGCGACCAGAGATATACTCCCAGGTGTTCTTGTTTTAGCTGAGGACCTATGCTGAGGTTATTGATCGGGAGTGCATGGTGGAGATTGATAGGAAAGTCAAGTCTGGTTTCTATGGTTCAGTATCAGCAGTGGGCAGTGGTAGCTCCTCAGAGAAGAAAAAGAAGCGGGAGGATCATGTGAAGAAAGGAGGGGCAGTTCAGGCCACTCTTCCAGGCAGTTTTCTTCTGCGGCTTCTGAAGCGAGATCAGTCGTGTGCCACCAATGTGGGAGGCCTGGGCATATCCGACCAGCATGTCCTCTTCCTCTGAAGCCTTGTTACCAGTTTGGAGGTTTAGGGCATTTGCAGCATTCTCCAGTGTGGCACTTCCACTCCCAAGTGGGGCAGGGTCGGTGGCTTCAAGAGGAGTGCTAGCACAGTCCGAGCCATCGAGGACTGGGGGATCTCGATTTGGTGGTCGTGGTGGTAGGGCTGGATCATCTTCTGGGCAGATCCAGTTCAGGTCATAACCACAGACTAGCGGTCATCCTCAGGAAGATACTGGACATCTCCATGTAGTGGATCAGTCACAAGCAGGACCAGAGGCGGGACCGTCGATAGTTCGAGGTACCGTTCTGATCACATCTTCTATAGCTACTGCTCTTTTTGATACTGGTGCCTCTGTTTCATTCATTTCTGGACATTTTTTGGACTTGCTAAATTTGCCAACTGAGTTTATGTCTTTTACGATGGAGTTGGTGACACCGTTGGGAAAGAAGAAGGAGCAGGGCCTCAGGTGCCCCTCGTGTGCACTTTCTATGTCAGGGGTCGAGATGTAGTGGGACATCTTGGTCTTAGATATGGACCTTTTTGATGTCATACTTGGGATGGATTGGCTAGTACACTTCCAGGAACACATCGATTGCTACAGACGGCGTGTGAGTTTCACGGCACCGGATGGGAGTCGTCAGGTTTTTCATGGAGAATGGGATCCATGATCAAGTCGCGCAGGGCATCCACTCCCAAAGTTTGGAATTTGTATCTTCCAGTTATCTTCGCCTGTGCTATAGGATGGTCTTTCCCCTGAATGTGCACTACCTCGTGTAGTGAATTAGTTTCCCAAGGTATTCCCTGATGATTTTTCTGGTTTCCCCCAGAGCGGGATGTGGAGTTTTCGATTGATCTGGCACCGGGAACACAACCGATATCTCTTCCCTCTTATCGCATGGCCCCCACCGAGTTGAGGGAATTAAAGGTACAGCTGGACGACTTATAATCCAAAGGATTCATTCGCCCGAGCGTCTCTCCTTGGGCCGCTCCTGTGTTGTTTGCAAAAAAAGGCTGATGGATCCCTCCGGTTGTGCATTGACTACCGGAAGCTGAATAAGGTAACAATTAAAAACAAATACCCTTTTCCCAGAATAGATGATTTGTTTGATCAGTTAAAGGGGGAAAAGTGGTTCCCAAAGATAGACCTACATTCAGGGTATCATCAACTCAGGTTGAAGGAGTCAGATATCCCTAAGACAGCCTTCCGAAGCAGGTACGGCCACTTTGAGTATTTGGTCATGCCCTTCAGATTGACCAAGGCTCCAGTGATATTTATGGAACTTATGAATAGGGTGTTCCATCAGTATCTCGATTCCTTTGTTGTGGTGTTCGTGGATGACATTTTGGTATACTCTTGCTCTGAAGAGGAACACGAACATCACTTGAGGATCGTTTTAGGTACATTACGAGATCACCGCCTCTATGAAAAGTTGTCAAAGTGCACTTTCTGGATCAGAGAGGTGAGATTTCTGGGGCATGTGATCTCAGAGCATGGAGTTTCAGTGGACCCTGAGAAAATTAGTACAGTCATGTCATGGGAGAAACCGAAGAATGTGTTTAAGATCAAGAGTTTTCTTGGATTGTCTGGTTATTACAGGTGATTCGTTCGGGATTTCTCTCGGCTTGCTTCACCGATGACTTCCCTCACCCGAAAAGGGGTGATGTTTGTATGGGGTCCAGAATGTCAGGCATCGTTCGAGGAGCTGAAGAGGCGGCTGACTACCGCCCCTGTGCTGATTTTTCCAGAGGCTAGAAAAGGATATGTGGTCTATTGTGATGCTTCAGGTATGGGTCTTGGGTGCGTGCTTATGCAGGATGATCATGTGGTTGCGTATGGCTCTCTCTAACTTCGACCACATGAAAAGAACTACCCAACCCATGACTTGGAGTTGGCAGCGGTGATGCATGCTTTGAAGACTTGGCGTCACTACTTCTTTGGGGAGAAGTTTGTGGTATACTCTGATCACAAAAGCTTGGCTTATATCTTCTCGCAGAAGGACCTCAACTTGAGAGAACATTGCTGGATCGAGTACTTGCAGGGGTTTGAATTTGAAATTGTCTATACCCCAGGAAAGGGTAATATAGTGGCCGACGCTTTGAGCAGAAGAGTTCCAGTGCAGGCTTTGAGGAAGTCTAGTGATGAGTGGACATTGATGGGTCTCTTTTCTCAGATGTATGTGGAGACCAGGGAATACAGTGGAGGGGCATTCTTGGCAAGCGTCTAGTTGAATCCTTATCTATTGGAGTTGATTAAGCAGGAACAGCCCAGTGATGATCTTTGTCAGTGGTCTAATCAGTTCCTTCATGGTGAGGAGACATCCTCTGATTGGTCGTCGTCTCGCGAGGGCATCTTGTGCTTCAAGGGTCGTTCAGTAGTGCCATTATCTTTGTGGAAGGTGGTGATGCAAGATAGCCACCAGTCTCAGTGGGTTGTCCATCCAGGTGCTAATAAGATGTATTATGATGTTCGTCGGCAGTTTTGGTGGCCTGGTATGAGACAGGACATAGCAGACTTTGTTTCAAGATGCTACACATGTCAGCAGGTGAAAGAAGAGCACCAAAGGCCATCCTGTTTGCTCCAACCACTACACATTCCTACCTGGAAGTGGGAAGAAGTCTCCATGGACTTCATTATTGACTTACCTAGTACACCTCTGGGTAAGAATGCTATTTGGGTGGTGGTTTATCGTCTGACCAAATCAGCCCACTTCATTCCGATAAAAGATACAACTAAAGTATATGAGTTGGGTCATTTGTATCTTCAAGAAGTGGTGAGACTCCATGGTGTACCATCAGCTGTTGTCTCAGATAAAGACCCCCGCTTCACTTCTCGATTTTTGGAAGGCCTTCAGAAGACCTTGGGGTCTCAGATTAAGATGAGCACGACATACCACCCACATACGGATGGTCAGATAGAGCGGGCGAATTAGATATTGGAGGACATGCTTCGTGCATGTGTCCTGGATTTTGGAGGTTCTTGGGATAGCCATTTGGGATTGGTAGAGTTTTCTTACAATAATAGTTACCAATCAACGATTCGAATGGTCCCTTTTGAGGCGCTCTATGGTCGGCCTTGTCGGTCCCCCTATGTTGGGCTGAGGTAGGAGAGACTTCACTGTTGGGGCCGAGCCTTGTGCAGGAGACTTCTGAGAAGGTCAAGTTGATCAGGAAGTGCTTATTGACAGCTCAGAGTCGTCATAAATCTTATGCTGACCGGAGGCGTCGAGACCTAGAGTTTTATGTGGGTGACAGGGTATTCTTAAAATTGTCCCCTGGTCTCGTCCATCGTCGATTGGGGATGCAAGGTAAGATGATGCCATGGTATGTCGGACCCTTTGAGATCACCGAGCATATTGTAAAGGTGGCATACAGGTTGGCCTTACCTTCTCAGTTGACGTCTATCCATGATGTCTTCCACGTCTCTCAGTTGAAGAAATACAATCCGGATCCATCCCATGTGTCGAGTTGGGAAGAACTGGAGATAGATCCTGACCTGTCTATCGTTGAGAGGCCGGTGAAAATAGTGGACTCCCAAGAGAAGATACTTCAAGGAAATTCTATTCCTTTATTCTGGGTTTTATGGCAGCATGGGAATGATACACATGAGACATGGGAGCGAAAGCCATGGGTCGAGGAAGAGTACCCATTCTTGTTTTCCAACCGAGATTCATGTTGAATTTTCGGGGCGAAAAGTCCTCATGGTGGGGAGAATTGTCAGATAAAAGACATATTTTAAAGTTATTTTTCATTTAATTTACATCCTTTCTTTGTTTTGGGGTTTTCCCTAGGTTTTAGGGAGGAATAGATGAGTATTCATGAATTGGGCCAAACCGTGAGCTCAATTCCAGATTAAAAAAATAAAATTTGTATCTTTTATAACATTTTTATTTTTCAACATTTTTCATCCATT
Source organism: Viscum album (assembly GCA_963277665.1). Taxonomy (NCBI): domain Eukaryota; kingdom Viridiplantae; phylum Streptophyta; class Magnoliopsida; order Santalales; family Viscaceae; genus Viscum; species Viscum album. The sequence goes on along the minus strand of OY728151.1, from coordinate 1,268,625,988 downwards.
CAAATTCCTAATTGACCTCCCCTAACGTATTAACACCACCAAGGTAATTTGGAGCTTTTAGAAATCCATAACTAGGGTTTATTTGGGTTTTTATCTAAGGTGTTGGGCCTGCCCGAAAGCCCAATTCCTGTTTTCAAAATAAAATTTAATGTTGTTATAACTTATTCAATATTTGGGATATTTCGGTGATTCCAAGTCTCACCCAAGCCCAAGTAACCCGGCCGCGCGTCCGAACTCTCTCCCACCTCTTTGGAGCTCTGGATAATCGTGATTTGGTTCCGAACATCATAGGGTTCCTCAAATCTCCCAGATTTGAAGAGGTGAAGTATTTCTTTCATAACTCTCTCAATTCTCAATATTTTTCCTCAATTACAGTTCCTAAATGAGATAATACATCTTATTTGAACGTACCCTAAATTTTGGCTCTTTTAAATTTCAGATACTTGAGGTTTGGAGTGATTACTTCAAGATACTTCAAGTAAATGAGCCCTTTTCTTTCCTCTTTCAAATTACTTTGGGTTTAACTCATTTTTCGTAGGGTTTATTCGGTTATAATTGAGTTTACTAATGTCCAGAAACTAGGATTTCGAACCTAGGGTTTATCTTTGGGCTTTTTTTGCCAATTTGTGTGGTTTTAGGTTTGATCTAGTTCTCTCTTGGTGTGGCGGGGGTGCGATTTGATTTTCGCACGGAGATTCAAGGGTTTTTGTTAATTTGGTAGGTGATTACATTGTGTGTCCAATTTTTGTGAATTAGCTTTCGGTTTTCATGGTACCTTAATGTTTATTTCACTTGAATATTTCTGTAAAAATTGGTTTTAGTTGCATTTATAATGCAAATGAATTTTAAGTTCCAATTTTTGGTGAAATTGGGGGTTTTTCATTCAAATCTTTTATTAGTTCATTTTGGGATGCCCCATAACTAAATTTTTGGTTTAATTAAAGTGTTTTGAACTGAAAATTTGTTTTAATAACTTAAAATTGTGAACATAGTGTGAAAGGTGGATATCTTAAAGATCTTTGGGTGCAAAACAATGTGATGTTTTGAGAGGTTGTTTTATTGGAAATAAAACTGTTTTATTGTGTGTTTGAAATGGTATAAAATGTGTGTAGCTACTGTACAATTTGTTTGTGACCAGTAGTGATATTTTATATGAAAAATTATGTGTGTTGTTTACTGAAATTGTTTGAGCACAAAAAGGGGAAGCCCGGGTACCTAGGTGGGGCGGATTTGTACTAGTACGGCTAGTGGATCGGATGGGTTTTGTCCCTGTTCCACTTAGCATATTAATAATGACAACTCTAACTAAACTATTTGGATGATTATTGGGGACCACTAGGTTATGGGTATGTTCCCTACTAGTGGCTCGTGCACGAGAACGGATTTTTCTATGGTTACTCTACACCGAGGTACGAGGTACATAGGGCCCGAGACAACCTAGTGCTTAGGGGTGTTCCCGATTTTGATGCTCATTGGATTTGTGGTATTTACCCTTTTTGTGGGTTGTTTTTGGAAGTACTTTACAGTAGATCACATGTCTATTTAATATTCTAACATTCTGAAATTCTCGGATTGAAAACTGTTTTCATTTGAAAGTTGCATTTCTTTAAATTTTAACACGGTTCCACCTTGTGTATTAAAATTGCTTGTTTTGTTCACATTGTATTGCATGCTCTTTGGAATCATCTGGTGGTATCATATTGGGCTTAGGCCCACACCCTACATACACCCCTTTGGTGTAAGTAGACCTTCTTATGCTTGACTCAGGTAAAGGGAAGGCTAAGGGTGATGGCGGTTCGGGATGTTAGTCCCCATCGTTGGGGCGGAGTTGCGGGGACGACTTGCAGGTGATGGTCCCCTTATCATGTGGAATCCATGGGGATGTCTTTATGTTGTCATTATTTGTTTTTAAACCACTTTTATTTTCTTTGAACATATGTATTCAGATATGGTTTTGTTAAGAATTGTTTAGCATGAAAATTTCAGATTCTAATAATTGATTGTTTTTTTTGATTTATGCGTTCATACTCTGGTAAATCATTCCCAAACCAGATTTGTTTGATACCCGGGCACTTGTTCCATCCCGTGGGGATAGGGAACGCCCTTCGGGCCTTCCCACGGGCCCGGTTTGGTGCCATTAATGGTGGTGACTAGATCCTATTCGTGACAACTTTGAGCCTTCAACCTCGGCCAACCCCTATCAAATTCTCTTCTCCACATCCCTAGAAACATCCTAGAGGTCCTGGTCTTCTTCAGAGACCAATTTTAGTTCCCTAAGAGGAGGTCTCAAAGAGGCGCTTCAAAGAAGAGGAGGTTCCGATACGTATGAAGCATATGGGACCTAAGGTAATGGATAATTCTGCAAATCTCATTTTTATCCGAGATTTCTTATTCGTAAGTATTTACTGGGGATATTTCTATCATTCATGTACATGTTTTATAAAAGTGTTTTCATGTATGTTTAATGTCCTTTTTAACCATTATTGACTTTTACTACATGGTATGTAAGTAATATTTCTTTTGTTTATGTTACAAGGTACTTTTTGAATTTTCAGGCAAAAGTACGAGAAGAATGTTTCTTTTAACTTATACGGAACGAATAGATTTTTAGGGTTTTATAAAGCCTTATTTTCATGAAGCTTCCTCCAAAATATTTCATGAATATTTTCAACAAAATTCTTTTCTTTTAAAATTTCATGACATTTTGTAAAAAGAGAATGATTTTGAAGAAGAAAGGATATTTTCCTCAAGAATTCATTTCAAGTGTTTTATCAAAACCATTTTCCATCTAAGATAACATTATTTCATATGTGTATGTTTAAAGTATAATGTCTCTATGATTTACATGGTTTCACTTTTCTTATTATGAAATTATATCCATTTGTTTTATATGGATTATGTTATGATGGAATGGTGTTTATGAAACCCATTTTATTCTTTGGATTATGATGAATGTTTTAAGTTTATTTTGTGGCACAAGTAAGAATGATTTCATTATGAGATGGGTGGGACCTATATCTTCCTCCAATGCATTGGGTAAAGATTTTATATCTCATGAGATAAACATGGCTGGAACGGTAAGTTAATCCGGTTTAGTGTTACAGGACTGAAACGAGGAGTGAACTCGATTCAGAATGGGACTTTGTCCACTAAGATGGCCTTGGCAGCAATACCTTGGCTACTTTGGAAATCATTACATGTGCTTAATGGATTCCAAAATTACATGTTTTATTCCCATGCTATTTTATCATTCTTAATGTTTCTTTATGATCTATGCCTTACGTACTTCCATGTTTTATGTCATTTTTCAAGCTTTTGATGTTTAAACATTATGTTCATGTTTTTTCAAATGTATATGGTATGTTTTATTTTATCCATGCTTACCCTTACTGAGCATTTGACCTCACCCTTTTTATGTTTTCTTTTCCCCAGGATATAAATAAAGGTTTTAGGTAAGAAAAAAAGGGGGAATATCTTTAGGGGAGATGTTGAAGATCTTTCACCACGATTAGAAAATAAGGTTCCAAGTTTCCAAAGACACTAAACTATTACGGTCCTTGTGTGCTTTTTTTTGTTATGTATTAAGTATTACGTTAAAGTAATGTAATGTCCATGTACATCAATCTTTGGGCCTCTACAATATGGGTTTGATTTCTTTTCAAGAATCTACTGATTATCTCTGATAATGCATGATCTTTGTGTGTTAATGCTTGATATAGCATCATTTCTATTTCAAAGGATTCTTTTTCTTCCGAGATGTTGTCAAAGATGTTGATGAGTCTTAACAGGAGGGATCCAGTTTATCTCTAGTCTTGTTTGCTAGCCCCGGAGCATCTTCGAGCAGAGTTCACCTTTTCACTGATTGTGTGCTTTTGTTTTCTGTGGTGTTGTGGGGGAGTAGAAAAGGCTTCCAGTGCTACGATTTCTACCCCTACGATCCTTCCAGGGGTGGTCCAACAGGCCTCAGCCTATGATGGTGGAAAGTCTTAGATAGCGATCTTCTGTGTCTCTCTCCTTACTTGTCAAGATCTGGTAGACTATGTGGTGGCTTCTACTTCCCCTTTTCCTAAACAGGTTATCCCTGATTAATCTCCTCATGGAAAATGGGATGACTTCCGGCATCATTATATGCACTCCTCTATGTTGGTCTTCCATATCTTCTCCACTTAGTGGAGGCATGTTTCAGATCTATATTTTTTTGTTTGGAATTATCTATAATTGTTTGATTTTTTATATAATGAAATAATAATTATGAAAAAAAACTAAATATCTAAACATATTGAAATTAGATATAATTATATTTAAAAAGATTTCTCAAATTCAGATAAAAGACTAGTTAATGTTTTTAACTATAAATCAGATTGTATATATAATCATTGATGTTATGAAAAAGGATATATTTTAATATTCAAGTCTGAAACTGCATCTTCATTATTTTCCTCTAACATAAGAAATGTGGTCTAGGTGTCATAATTATTTGGATTCTATTTTCAAATGGGGGTAATAGATATAACTTTTGTGAATTTTTTTTTGAATAATTTTAATTCTAGTGATTTTTATTACGAGAATGATTTTCTCATTCCATTTTATTTATTGAACTTTTTTAATGTGAATAATATTTATCTATTGATGTTGAAAAATTTTAGATGTTTTTTAAGAACATTTTTATTTAGATTGATTAACATTAAAAATAAAAGGGATCATGTTTAAAAAAATCAAGGGACGTAGGTGTTGGGAAACACTCATGTATTAAAGATGATACCTTCCCACATTGTATTCACGTTATGAAATTTTGGTATCATAAATGTCTTTTATTTCACAGAATATAGAATGGATATGGTTATCCACATTTGGGGAGAAACTTTTAAAACACTAATTTAAATTTTTTTCCATGTTTATTTATTGTAAATTGGTCAGTTTAGGATAATAAATTGAGATGATCTAATGTATCAACAATCACATATGTTTAATTATAAAAGAAACCTATAAAATTTTTGATGCTGATTCACTCCCCTCCCTTTGATGTTACTAATCAGATCTCTTGTGTATCTCAAATTGGATGAGTGTATATATAATATGCTCAATGAAAAATAGTATATGTATAAATTTAAAAATTAAAACCTAATCAATATAAGGATAAATTATAATTGTAATTAAATTTTATCCAAATTTTTATGAATTATAATTAATAAATGATAATTTTTATAAATAAAATTATTATTAATAAATGAAAAATATAAACCACATACTCATGAAAAAGACCCAATGATATCAATAAAACAATAATGGGTTAGGATAGAGGGTAGTAAAACAAAATAAAAAAACCATAAAATAAACTTTTATTCCTATGGGTTTTCCCTAAACAATAGTGGGTCAAAACCCTAATCAAATCACTACTTCTAGGTGATACCAAAAACACTAGCAGGAGAAAAGTGACTATGTTTTCACTTGAGAAAAGGAAAATGTTGAGAAACCTTGACTAGGTAGGATCATCCATGGACAAAAATTTATACATGGATGGATAATAAAAATATGATGATTCATAAAAAGGTAATATATAATAAAAAAGTAATTATTCTTTTTAATTTATCATTTATTTTTACTCTTTCCTTTAATAAAGAAGCTTTATAGCAAGGATGTGCGACTTATTTAAATTTTTATAGAAGATTAATTTTATTTGTTTGTACTTTATAATGATAATAAATGATTTATTATATATATTTTATGCCATAATGTTTCTATTTTTCTTTGGTGTAGGTGATTTTGGCTTATATTTTACTTTCTTTATGGTTATCCATCTCAGAGTTGAATATGATGAAGAAATATCTTAAGGATTATACGTTTTTTCATCATCATCATCTAGTGATTCTTCTATAATAAGATCCTTAAAAACTCATTTTAATATTATTTTTGTTTTATTATTATACTAGTCAAAGGTCCTCCTTAATCTTCCCAGGTGCTAATAATTTTTTAATAATCTGTATAGTCTTGTTTTTATTGAAAACTTATTTTATCTTAGAGATACTATTTTGATTGATTGAATAATTAGAGATAGTTATAGTTTAAAAAAAATTAACAATTTAATCATTCTCAATAAAAATATAAATTTAATCTGATACAATCATATTATATGGTAATATCATAGTCTTTACCATTTCATTGAGAATTTATTGAATAAAATCTATGATAAAGTGAACAAAATTTATGTATTAAATGTGTAGAAAATAATCTAAAATGAAAATATCTTATATATTAATGGGTTTGATGCCACATTTACTATGTTTAAGTAAATTCTGCACAAATTTTCCAACTATTTGGGGTTTAAATTACAACTCTGATAACGTAGACATTATTTTAGGATTACTAAATAACCTTTCAAAAGCATCAAATATTTGAAAATAACCACAATGCATAGATAGCCTATTTTAGACTATAATAATATCTCCATAAAGTAAAATTAAAAATTCTAAATAATATATATTTAAATATATAGGTCTATACAATTTATTTTAAATATTTAGATCATTTTAATTCCATTGTCATCAAGTTAAAGGTTGTTATAATCCATATGCACCAACTCCTGGTGAAAATATATCAAATGTTTCTTTTGAAGTTCAATATTATCACATCCTCAGAAGAAAATAATATATTAAATAATAAATTTATGGGTTACATACTAACAAATTTTGATGATCCTTATATATTTGAAATCACAAAGTATAATTAAATGGTTATCTTCTAGAATTTATGCCATCAGTATGAAGACAGTAAATGAATTTCTATATAATATTTAGAAAACCTATTATTGATGATGGGAAGAATATTTTATATGAGTTTTTGGTGAAGAATGTAGATTTATAGAGATATTTATAGTATTATGGGAATAAAATGTGGAGTAATAGGTTTAAAGAAGGCATATTTTGTAAATAAAAATTTAATCCCCCACAATCATTGATTTTTTTTAATTAACGATCAAATAAAACATTGATTTGTAATTTTTAAAATATAAAATAGTTTTTCACATAAATTGGTATTTATATATGGAAAAAATGTTAGGAAAGGGGAGAATAAACCACCATATAGAAGGGGTGAGTTAGTGGGTACCAAAGAACCGACTCTCAAAATAGTTTTTCCACCACTAGTTATTATAATGTTTTATGAATGAAATACTGTTACGATTAGAGATAGATATAAAAATAACACACATGGTGTAGGGGTTTAAAATTATCCACACAATCTCCCTATGTAGTATATAATATTTTTATATAATGTGTGTGATACCACTTTCTACATTCCTATATTAATATAAACAAGAATAAGGAATAGATTATGAAGATTATCTTTCTCTTAAAGTATAATAAAAAATAATAGAATTAGTAATTTGATAAATCATATATATCCACCTCAGGTGCCTTCGGAATTTAGAGTACATCGGAACCCTTGATAATCTACTCAATATTATCCAAAATATAATTTGAATCGTCCCCATAATGTTTGATAAGTTACCTCAAGGTTTCATTATGTTTTTCTCTAAGAGATAATACTTATATTCATTGACTTATTATAGGCCAATGCATAATGATGTGTATTATGTAATACCCAATATATCTAAAATAGATGGATTATAAATCCATAAAAATCATTATACCTTTTTGGTGTGACCATATACCATAAGACATGGTCATTTCATCTACACATATTTACATTCAATGGGTTATATGACACATTACCATGGTTATTATATAGGGAATCAGTTCCACTAATATGTCCATAAAAAATTATCATGGCCATTCTCCTTATGTAAAAAATTCTCGAGGTATAACTCCGTGGATCTTTCCGTAGTGTGATGGAATTTAGATCAAATAGGGAGAACAATACTAAATTCTCATAGATCATTAATCGTGGAATAGGTTAAATAAAAATACACCTTAGGAACCCCATCATATAATAATCCCTAATGGTTTTGGAAAATGTTTTTTTGTATAATATTTTAAATCTCCATAAACTCAACCAGTCATGATTCAATATGATACATCAAGTTTTTATTTCCTTCACCACATGAAATACTCATTCTTTTTCATTAAAAATAAACATTAATTGGATTAAAACTCATCCATGAGTATATTGTTAAAAATAATAAATAAAACTCCATCATTAGTCATGTATGAATTGTATATAAACACAATTAAAAACAAACTCTCAATATTTAACTTATTTAAAATCCACATAATTTCATTCAATGATATTTTTGAGTGAAATATAATTAATTGTGTAATGAAAAATGAATTTTTTACCATGTATTGATTAATATAAAACCAATTATCCCCCTTTAAAAATTCACTTAATGAAGAATAAAAAATTCCAAGACTCATTAACTCCCCAATAATCAAGTAATATTCAATATTTATCAAGGATCTCTCTGATCTCCCACTTTGGATTTATTAAAAACATGAAAAATAATTCACGTTATCTACTCTAGGCTTCAGCTAATAACTCCCCATATCTCCCCTTATAAGGTAAAATATTCTTCTCTACCCCCAATCCTCATATTCAAAAATAAATAGATCCAATCACATGTTTCAAGAAGATCACCTTTGTATTATCTCCCGTTGTTAATGAATTTTAATGATTTGAAAAGGAAAAAAATTAAAGCTTATAGGGATTGTGGGTGTTACACCCTTACTCCAAGAAACCAGATCCGATGTTTATTTTATTACATTATTAAAAAATAAAAGGGACATCACCTTGTAGGATTTATTATCTTAATATTATTAGAAAACTAAATACATACAAGATTCTCATATTACATAGAAAATAAGAGAACAAAGTATAAGAAACATTATTAAATACTGCAAACAATTCATAATATATTTATTTATACCCTAGGGAAATGAATATAAATAAAGTGTGATCATATATACTTAGTAAATATTATAAAAAATGGAGTTTATCATGATTAAATAAAGAAAATTGAATATGTTGGAGTGGATAATCCAAACACATTCCATTCATCAAAAAAATGATTTCAATGAGAATACAAGGAAATTATCAACATAAAAATCACATGGATAATGGAAACATATCTTTCTATAAAGGAAATGTATAATTATATAAATTTATGATCAAGGCCTCTCAACCAAGATATAATTTATCCTTCCATTAATTTCCCTCAAGAAAGACAACATTATTAATAAATAGGTTGGTGTAAACAAAATACCAATATAATATAAAATGCATGTTGTGTTGTCTCCTATGACATATTGATGCATCTTGGGGATATCTATAACTAAGACCCACCCCAATTCACTTTCACATCCTATTCATTATACATATTCTTAATGACCATTAAATTCATTCTCAAAATTTCTTAATAAGTTGATAATTATCTAGAGTTAATCAAAAATAGAGATAACCAATATTTCCCTCATAAATGAAATAACTTAAAAGGATTACTTTAAATGATACCATATATAGAAGGTGTATATTGTTGAAAAAATATCCAAGTTAATAGAAATGAATCTTAATTTATCCATGATATTAAAAATATTAATATAAAGGATAAAAACAAGTTTAAATGGATAATGGAGATTGATAGATGATTTGATCAAAAGAATGTTTATGATATCAAAATAACTATAATATATTACTAGTGAAGGAATATCATTTATTCATAATAAAATAATTTTTTTTAGTAAAAAAAGTTTAAATAGAAAATATCATCAATACATTAAAAGAACATACTTGTAAGTAAATTTAATATTAGAGTTATAAATCAGTTTTCAAAATTCTATTCATTAATTTAAGAAAATAATACCCTCTTCTTTTGATGTAATTTAAAAAAATATTATAAATATATTTTCATTTAAAATAAAAATGTAAAAATATAAATGAATATTCAAATAAAATTGTATTCATGGTAGTGGGAGAATTTGTTCATGTGGTGTAAGTTAAACTGTGATCTTATCCATACGAATGGTAAAAAAATAAATCATTCTAAAAATGACATGAATGTTCCATTTGAAAGAATTATAGAATTTAAATCATGAGTAAAAATAAATATAATAAATATTTTTATAATATTTAAAAAAAATTATTTCAAAAATTTTAAATATAATATGTAAAGGTATGAAAATAATTTGGAAGGAGAACATCAAAACATGATTTTTAAAATAAAGTAACATATATGTAACTTTCTTATTGATTATTTATTAAACAAGAGAATAAATCGAAAATGAATATATAAAACCCAACATAAATTGGGGGGAATAAAATATATATGTTTTAAAATATAAGTATTATACTATTTTTTGAAAGGAAATCTATACATAAACAATAATGAGATAAAATTATATTGTAACAGAAATATTTTAAAATGGGTCTCCACTTATCCGTACAAGTTCGATCATTCTATATAATTATTTTAAATATATTGAATACTTTATTAAGAAAATTTTTAATCATTATTCAATTTTTAATGATCTATTTATAATCATTTTAAATTCATTCATTGAATAGTTCTGACTAACATCAACTATATTAAGCTTCTTTTGTCAATTTTTTCAAAATTACTTCAATATGTTTTTCATGGTTAAATACATCATCAAATGGACCCGACATCTTGAGAATGTTAATGATGTCATGAATATTGTTTTTGAATTATATAAAATTGTATAATCATCCATTCATGATGATTATAGAAAAATGAATGACATCACTTCGTGAAGGTGGCAGTCTACACATAAACATGAGAAACATTATCATTTTCCAACAGATTGAAGGGAAAGAAGTAATATAGTATTTCATATTAAGAAAATCATAATTATATTAAAAATATCATATATATTTTTTAAATTCTACCTTTATAACCATAAAAGTAATGTAGTGATGAAAAATAAATTATACCACTCTGAGAAGGTAACATGTTTAATGTATGCATATGAGATGTTTCTATTTTCTATAATATGGAAAGGAGGTAGAAAATGGTTATATCATAATAATAATAAAATATCAATATATTTTTGAAATTTGAGCCTTTAAGGTTGGATGGAAACAATATATTTATAGTGATTATAATAACGAATATATTTTGAAAGAGTCAAGTATGATGATTACCTCTTCTTCGATATACCACCTTTAGTTTACACCTTAATGATTATATAAGAGAAATAACTCAAGAGCTAAGTTAATAAATTTAAGAATTTATTTGGGTAAGGATTTTTTGAGCAATAAGTTTAAAAGTTTTTGATTAATATATTATTAGTCTCCCTTTTATAAATAAGGGGATACATACATAAGGAATTTCATGAAAGATATAAATAAGATAAAGTCATTTCCTTCTATAAGTGGTTCGAAAATTTCCTATATTAAATGAAGATAAGGTTAAGGTATAAATAAATTTATCCAATGAGTTTTAACCCTAAAAATGATTTTAAATATAATGATAAAATTCCATTTTACATGATAAAATTCCTATTAGGGGAATAAATTACATTTAATGTATGTTCACAAAATGCAAAGAACACTTTTTTTTGAAAAAAATGTTTATTTTAACCATAAAAATGATTTTATACTAAAATATATTATAATAATGATTATAATGGGATAAATAGGATTATAATAAATCAAAAGAGCTTTATTTGAATTTTAATACAAACCAAACTGAATCTTACCTTGTAAAAACATTATTAAAAGAAAAGAACTCAAAACCATTTTTATTTGAAAAAAACCTTACTTAGATTTACAAAATATTATGGATATATTTCTAAGTTAAAAAATATATTTTAATATGAACTAAATTAAAAATATTATATAAATTTGGTCAAGAAAAAAATATCCACAAATATTCAATTAATTATTTCATCATTATAATGACATGAAAGTGGCATTTTTTATAAAAACTGAATTTTAACTATTCATATGAAATCAAATAGTTATTAAAAATATCAAAAATTCATCACAAGATAATATTAACGTGGATAATAAAAAAAATGGAATTTTTTATATTCAAATAAAATTTATAAATTTTTTGGAGTTATGTTTTTAATCATATTCATGAATAAATCAACGCATGTTTTTTATTGTTTATTTGGAAAGAAAACCTTATAAGCTATAATTAAATCTTGGGAATTACTGTGGGAGAGAATTCACTCTCATCAACACTCAAGTTCAGCAATTAATCCTTCATTACTGTCTTTATCAATATATCCACAAATTTATCCTTTTTTAAAATATATTTCTATATAAATATCCATGTTTGATATTCTCTTTGATGATGTTTTACTTAATATCAATATTTTTTACCACAAATGTTATAATAAATTCTATGAAAATTATATTTTACTTCGATTATCATACCCAATAACTAATGGTTATGAGATATCCATACTTATATATTCAAGTTGGAATATAATCCACATAAAATTTGTTATTTATTTTTATACAATATAATCACAATTTTTTTGGCTTAAATTGGTTAAATTCTACTCCTTCGAGTACTAAGTAATGAATAATCTTCCAATAAATAATTAACCACCATAAGTTCACTTTTTATCTCCATCTTCACTTATCCAATACATATAAAAATATCTATAAAACTAGAAAAATAATTTATCATGTCTCAAGCCATAATCAATGGTTCATTTTATATAGCACAAGATCTATTTCACTTACATAAGATGTGAATCATTTATATTTATTTCAAATCATTCAAAGTGTTTCACTAAAAAAATGATTTCTAGAATAAAACATTCTATGTAGTATAGGATACCAATAATATTTCTAAACTATATTTGATCAAAACTCCTTCTATATTCATTCTTGGAAAACATGGTCTTAAATTATATATAAGTATGTAAATATTTCAATTAATTCATTATAATGTTATTTAATAAATCATTAGTCTAATTTTCTTTTCCTGGAAAGCTAAAATAGGTTGTGTTAATTACATAAAAACTAAATAAGAATTTCATCTCACCAATAATATACATCTCAAATTTTATCCTTACTTGGGTTGAAATTTCCAGAAAAGTATCTTATTTATTTCTGGTAAATATAATGTCACTAAAAAACATAATACTAATTTATGAACTTATAACTTCTCACTTGACATTAATATTTTATCCACCATTACATTCTTGAATTTCATTCCCTTTAATATATGTTAAAACTTTGAATTCCATGAATATTCCACTTTCTTCATCCCATAAATAACTTTCTATGGATTACATACTTAATAATGATCACCATATAGTATAAAACCTTTAGGTTACACTATCTGAACTACTTCCTCATGTTCATCATTTATCAATGATGAATTCAAATCATTTTCAAAGAACTTAATATTTTTTTTGATAAAATTTCACATGAAATATATTAATATATTGCTACTTTGAAACTGGATGAAAAGTATCATGGACTCATGTACCATAATTTCGATAATATCCCATATTTACTATATGAGATTTGTTCTATGAAACTTCACATTTTTCATTGGTCTAATTTCTAAAAATATAATTCATAATTGTTATATTAATTTATTTAAGATGGGACATTATATCTCAAGAGTAATTTTTTCAATTTGAATCAGCTACAATTCCCCCATAGTTATCCAATCCTTATATTAAAATACCTCTTCAATAATAAGTTGTTCTACCTCTTATAGAAAGATATTATATTTTGAAATTATCTTACTCATTTGGGTTTGAAAACCCATTAAACTTCATGAGATGATTTTTTTAAGGTATAAAATGTTTTATGCTTAATTTGAAATTAAATCAATTTTTCTATAGGCCATCCATGTTATTTTTAATTTAATAATCAACATCAGAACCTTGAAAATCAATACTCCATTTAAGTTTATCCCATATTTTATGAATTTTTATCCTTAAATATATATGATCTTATCAACAAAAAGAAATGAGTTTCTAATGGATTTTAGTTATCTATAATAATTACATCAAAATTCTCAATGATTTCCCTAAAATTCTTATAATAACATTGGTAAATCCTTTCACCATGTTTATATCTAATATATATCATCTACTATTTCATAAAAATTTACCAAATATATTACTTATATATTTAATTGATGTGGGATATAAAATACATTTAAAATAATTAATTTCAGATTTTTCTAAATCATATTTCTTAAGGTGTGTTGGAAGAATTTGGTTCGAGTAAATACTAATTTTAAATGTTTAAAACCACAATTTTAGATTGTATCAAAAAATACTTTGAGTTTTAATTCTATAATAATATGGACCTTCCTATATAAAATACTATTTATTTCCTTTTATCAAATACTCTATTTTATTGGGGATTATGTAGTGAACTATATTTGTTACTTGTTCCATTATTCTCAATATATGCTTCAAACACCTCAGTCATAAATTAGGAACCATTATCATACTAAAATATTTTGATATATCATTCCGATTGAAACTAACAATTTCCCTAAAAATGATTAAGTATAAAAATATCTTGTTATTTAAATGATATAAAATAGAAATAATTTTTTTGAGTAAAATAATAAAATAAAGTAATGAGATACATATCTTTATTTTTTATCTTTAAACTCATAAGACTTCACACATCTGATTGTACAAACTCAAGAGGTTTCTTCCTTTTGATCTTCACTTCCTTATGAATCTTTTTCAGTATTTTGCATTTATGAAACGTTTCACATGTTTTAAGTTATTCATATTTCATATTTATTTGACTCCTTGAAACATAATTCTTCACAAGAATATAAACGTTCTTTTGACCTTAATGGAAAAGTCATCTATGATGAAATTGATTTTCCTTCTTTGTGCACAAGAAATTTCTATTTTGATCACTAAAATTTTGAAGTAGATGTATACATTTTCAGTACCCATTCATGATGATTGTGAAAAACCTTGATATTCTATTGTAACATACTTTCATAAAAAATATCACATCATTCCCACTATTATGAAAATAATAGAAACATAGTAAATTTTTCCCCAGCCCATCAATAAAGAAAACATCATTGGATTCAAGTTTATTCTCATCAATTTTTTTATACCCACTCTTTTGACATTAACCTATCAATTTTTTTAAATTAATGTATCCTTTAAAATGTCTTTTAATTTTTTTAATTGTTCAAATGGTATTGTGATACACTTATTGGAGGTGTGTTAGGATTGATCACACAACATAAAGGTTTATTCTAGATTAAAAAAAATTAATGTTTATTTTACCATATATGTTGGATGTTTTCTTGGTTTTCCTATAATATAATAATTTATCCTACCCCTTTATTACTATCCTCTCGTAAATTGATAGAGTAAAATATTATTCCAGAATACAAGGGATTTTTTTCTCGTAGACTTCAAAGCACCAACATCTTCCTTCAAAGTGGAATATTCTCATTTGTAAATATTTTTGTCAAAACAAATATTATTATTGAGTTTAATTCTTATTTGAAACATTATTATTCCATTAAACTTATTCATTCTTATAAGCATCCAATTTTTCCTTATCTATCCTAATAGGACAAGTCTTAGCATCTTTCTTCTTCTACACCTCATTTTTTCTATTTTCCAAAACCACCACTAGTATAATTAGTAATGGATTTTTTCTCCATATATGGTGAATTAATAACATTATAACATTTATTATCATTAATATCACCATTTTTTGGATGAAATTTTAAGTATCTATAGAAATATTTTTATGCATTATTGTATTGTATTGATGTTTTTTAGCAGCACAAACAACCTTCTCAGCTATCGTAGAGGTAATTTTTGGGGAGGTGGAAAGAAGTGTTAAATAAATATAATATTTCATACTTGTTGGTAAATAATTTATTAGTGTTTTATCCATGAAATTGATAAGTAACAACTATAAAATATGATTTTGTATATAGTAATATCTGACTGGTGCTAAAGAATAATTTTTTTCTAAAAATATATACTCCTCCATTCAATAAGATTATTATTTTTTACTTTCAAATGATATCTTAGGATTGAAATTAATCATTTAAATTTTAACATTCCCATAATCAATTTAATCAAAGAATTATCCTATCTGTTTAAAGGTCTAATAAAGATATAAATACGTTCACTATTTATTCTTATGATCTCCATAGTGATATCTGATTTTTTTAGATCATGGTGGAAGAGGTGTCTTAGTTCTATATTCTTAACTAATGATCTATAGAACAGATTTTTTGATTGATAAATTGAACTTTTGTTATCACTAAGGATCAATATATGTGAATATGTGAATCTAAAGTCAATAAGTGTGAATTTTTCACAAAAAAAAGTTTGGCAAAACAACTTCAAGTAACTAAATATATTTCTTAAATAATTGAGAGTTTTATGGTGTGTTTTAACATTGTTTACCAATACATGAGTGTTTCCTAATAAATGTGTCATTCTTAGAAGGATTTTTTGTCGATTCAACACCCACAATGTCAATATCAGAAATAATTTTTAGTTAAAAACATTGCTGAAAATATAGAATAAACTAAGATTTTATTTTCGTTTTAGGTATTGAAATATATGTTTTATTCATTTTCAATATAATTATACTATATTTAATTGAAAATTATAACATCGGAATGAAAAAAAATAGACTTTTAGGATGAATTTTTATTATTTATAGTATACTACATTTATTCTCATTAGAGAGATTCAGATCTAATGTTAACCTAGTTTTATTCAAATCATTTTTATATGAGGTATTCATAAGAGTATGGAAACATGAGGTATTTATGAAGTGATAAAAGTACAATAAATATATATGTTATATTTTTATGGATTTAAAAAATTTCCTTCATGAGTATAAAATTTTATAAAACTAATAAATTAATCAGTTTTACCCATCATGTTCATATGAAATTCAATTTAAGAAAATAATTAAAGTCATTTCTTACTAAAACTTGATATATATTTGTTTTCATGTATATAAATATATAATATTTTGATTGGAAACATTTTTTGTATAAATATTGGAATATTTTAAACAGTTTCTAAAATAAGTTTATAAAATTGATGTGCTTAAACAATCATTGTATACTCCCAAAGCAAGATTATGTATGTATAGAGATTTATTAAGTATTAAACCATTGTTTAAAATGTTTTTATTTTCAAAATAATAATTTTGTTTAAAAATTACCCTCACCATTATAATATTTAAAAATTTAACTTTTAACCAAAATTTGAAAAATAATAAAATTTATATATTAAAAAATGAAAACTTATATTTTAATAGATCCATTCCATACTTCCTGATTAAATGCTTCCTCATAATCTATAACTTTTACCTAGTTACCTATATTAGTATAAAGTCTTATCATATTTCAAGTAATATAACCGTTTTATCAGGATTTTTATAGAAAACAAATTCTATTTATATTACTTTAGAGTCCTTTTGAAGATCAACCTGTGATCATATGACTTTTAGTTTGAATTGATTTAGTATATCTTGGAAAACTATTATTCAAATCTCCTCACTCTATAATTCATATTTTGGTCAAGGATTAAACTGAGATAAAAATTCTAGATGATAACACCCATTTATAAAGTGATCATTGAGTAATAATTATTTTTTCAAAATTCTATATTTCATTATTAGTAGGATGTCCCTTTAGCAATCATAAGTGCATATGAAAAATTTTGGATAATTTCTCTTCTTTTGATAATTAACACTTGGATTCCAGATTTCTAAATTTTGAACCTGCATCCTTTCAATTTTTAATATCATAAGATATTTTTAGAAATTACTTATTGATTATTTTTCTAGATGTCTAGATAAATATTTTTCCAAATTCCCTATATCATAAAATTTTATAGGAATTGTTTCTTCAGTAATATGTATCATTTTATTGAAGACCCAATAGGACCTAATTTTGATTGAGTAATCAAGAAAGATTCATTAATCTCATTTTAGACCAAACATACCAAGATAATACTTGTTATTTAAGATAAAAACACTATAACTGAAAATTTAAAAGTACCCAACCATAGAATTTTAATGATTATATAGATTATAAGGATGTTAATTTAAAATTGGTTTGAGTGAAACTTAGAAAATAAAATAATTATTAGTATTTTTAATCATGTTTTAAATATATTTTATTTTTTATATTCACTAAAAATCTTTTGGTCAATCTCTTGAATGATTTTATTATTTGTATTGAATAAACCATTTTTGTTAGGTGTTTATGGGGAAAAAAGTTTTTTTTTATGTCATTATCCCAAAAAAATCAACAATTTAAAACATTTCAACATGATTAATTTATATAATAATTATTGGGGGATTTATTTAATTTTTAATAGAATAAATTAATTAAAAAAATAAATCCCTATAATTTTTTAGAAAGAAATAAATCATATTTTTAAAGAGTATTGTAAGAAATATGGATAAATACATAGTACTTCCTTAGATACTCATAGTTTAGGTAGGTCTAAATAAGTTCATGTGAATCTATTACAGAGGTTCTAATATTGATACATCATTTACAATTTTTAGGCTGATTTCATGTTTTTTATTTAATTATATGGGATTATAAACACTATAGAGGTAAATTTTAACAATGGTAGGTCAATAATTACATCCTTTAAATTAATTTTAATAAGAATTAAAATGTTGTAATGACCTTGTATTTTTTGTTAAATCCATGAATAATTTTAAATTTTAATGATATAATAGATTTTTGGACCAGATAATACGTATAATTATAACTCATACACATTAATATGTTAGTTTATAGACAATATTGGTACATTTATGAATTTTTTATAGTATATTTTTTATTCATAAAAAATTCAGAGTATTCTTAAAGACATAGTTAAATAAACTATATAAAACAAATAAAATTAAGGTTTTTCCTAATATATATATATATATAAGTATATATCCTATTATTCATCTATCCAAATTTTCTCTAAAATTTACATGTCCTTTAAAAAAAATTATAGTATTTTGAAAGTTTTAATTTATACTTATTATATGATGGGATTAAGATTTATCTATATACCTTGTTTTATTATCCTCGGTAATTAGTATGATATACTAAAAATAAAATAGCTAAGGATTTTTGGGTACAAATAACCTTTGATCTAGATAAAATAGACAAATGAATATTTAGGATACATACTTTCTTTAGAATTCAATGTAAAATTAATGATTTCCATGTTGAAATAAATGTATGAATCATTCAAAATTATTGATATTTATTTATAGAAAAATAGGGATCCCAATGTGTACTATCCCTAAATTTTTTTAAAGTACTAGTGTTGGGTTTATTTTTCTATTTCCATTTAGGAATGAAGTGGTATAACCTCTATTTTATTTATTTTTATAATGTATTCCATTACTAAAGAAGGGTGGTTTCGAGAAAGTTAGAATATTATTTCCGTTATTGACTTTTTCAAAGTCTTATAGGTACTCCTATTATAAAATTCTAGTCTAATAACTTTATTGTAATCAGTTGTAGATATATAGGTTGAAGTTCTAGTGGAAAGATCTATGGTAATATTAGACATATTCCCATTAACTATGGACGGGTTAACATTAACCAATTGATATTTTTCTATAATGATATTAAGATATTTTTAAAAATCATTAGAATTTTTATAGTCTATTTTAATGATGGGGGTCATAGAAATTGATAGGTATGTAATATTTTAATTATATTGTCTTGAATTCATTAAATTTTCCATGAAGCATGGTTTTATGATTGTTCAAGTACATAAAATGAATCCAGTTACCAAGTGTAAATTTTTACTATATAAGTGACCCTTATATATTGAGTCTTATCTTTTATTTTTGGTGGTTGATCGATTAGAACCTTTTCCCATTTAAACATCTTGAATATCTGTTAATTTTTTCATTTAAGTCTTATAAAACAAACTCAATATGTCTAATATTGTTCACACTCATAAAATATTAAATCATTTGATCCATTTTGCCTTCATTCTTTACAAATTGTTTATAATAATTTTTGAAATATATTTCTTGATTTCATAATCCTATTTTTCAAGATATCTAATCCATTTTCTTGGTTAATCCAAAAAATTCATCTTTACTAAACAATACATTTCTTTCAATAATATCACTAGTTTTTTTAGTCAATTTGAAAGTAACGATATTATAATTTCTCACATTTTTTTCATAATCCAAATTGATTTACAGTTATTATTACATAAATGTATTAATATATTTATCAATTGTTATATTATCAATACACATTATATAAAAAATAGTGGTAAACTTATATTCCCAATTTTATGGAAAATATCTCTTAAAATTTTAACAAGTCTATCATTTTTTCATTTATATATCTCCAAGGGATCATAGAATATTTTATAAATTTTTAGTAAAATTACATAGCCTTAAAAATTATACAATATTGAATTTATAGTCAAAACTTTACTATCTTACATTTGTAGTGTCACACCCCAACCTCACGTACTTTTTTATTTTATCTGTTTCTTGGTCTCAGGTCTTTTTTGAGGTTTGGGATTGATTCCCACTTAAAAATTTTGAGTTTTTGGAAGTTTGTGTTGTTTTATTCTTGTGTACAGGCACCGCAGAGTTATTGGAAACGGTGTGGATCAACCAAGGTACCCATGAAACATCTATTGGAATGGGATAGACTATACCACATAGTTTGTGAATAGTAACAAAAACCATTTTTTTTAGTCATGATATCGGTACCTATTTGGATAGTGGATACTACATGGTTGGCACATAGTTTTTTAAACTGTGTGGCCAAACCGTGCAATCAGCCTATGTCATTAAAAATTAAAAATTCTTAATCTACCCTTCTATCAATTTAACCCTATTTTGGGCCCCTCCATCTTAGTTGGTTTTGGCATGTGAATGGATCCCCCGATGCTCCTATCCTTGGCTCCTCCTCCTCTATGTATGTTTTCCCTTAAATACAGGGTGATTGTTTAGGGATTCCTGTACATTTTCTCCCCTTACCTCTTATCCTCTTGATTACTTGGTTTTACATTGGCGTATTCTCCCTCAGACAAACCCTAGTGGATAGGGTTTGTGTGTGATTCATGTTTTCTTCGGTTCTAGGGTGTTTAAAGGGTATGTGGGTCTTAAATATCTCTACTCTAAAGGTTTCATTGCATTCACACACCACCGAGGTAGGTGTTTCCATCCATTTCCATTCTGATTAAATTCATATGATGCTTGGGTGTTTATAAATAATTTTTTAAAAATTATTCACATCTTTTTAACACAATTGGTCAACATATTATGGTATTTTAATGGTAGTTGAATTTTTTACAAAAATATTTCATGGTGAATCTTTGTTTATTCTTATGTGTATGTGTACCAAATGGGTTTGATAAAATACCCAGGGTGTTTTTATAGAAAACATGGGTGATTTGAATGATTTTTCCCTTAGAAATATTCTATTAAATTTTTTGTATTGTGTATTTTTTTAACTGGAAATTTTCATGGAATTATGGTTGTGTATGTATTTTTTGAAATGGGTTATTTATACTCTTTCAATTATGTGAAATCCTTGGGTTTATTTAAAGATAAATTGGTCTTTTTCAAAATGACTTCTAAATGGTTTCATGGACACATGGAGTGTGTCATTGGATGTTGGTACATCCATGGGTTCATAGTGTGCACCTATGGATATCCTTTCAAATGATGATGGCATTGAAAGTGATTCTCTCATTGAACTTTTGTTTTTCTAAAAAGGCCAATTTTCTTCTTTTCCTATTTTTTCATAAAATGGTTCCATGAACTCCCAACTGATATAAATTGCTTTCAATATTTAACTAAAATTTATAGCCCATTTGGCATCTTAAAGTGTATTGTGAGTTTTCATCATGGTTTTGAAATAAAATTGGATTTTTAATAAGTTCATGTTTATAATTTCATTCCTAAAAGTTTATATTTTAATATAATTTGAGAATGGTTGAGAAATTATTTGAAAGTGAATTTGATATGGACATGATATAAGGCTCGGTTGACACTTTTTAATATTGGTAAATAATTTTTTTTATAAATGTGAATGACTGGTTGGTAATTTGAAATGATTGAGAAGTGTTTTATAAGACAAAGATATGTGACGAACCAGTTGGCACTTATAAATGACTTGTTTTATGAAGGGCACACTTATTAGGGATTTCTCTTCATGGGTTATCATATAGGTGGTTTCAATGTTTGGGGTTGGAAAGTGTTGTGATGGAAGGTAAGGTGATTCACGTGCATGATGGCCTCCTAAATACATAGTATACTTTTACCATGGGTTCCTGGGCATCTTTTAGAGGATCGAGTGATGGATGATTTCTAGCCTTGATTAGACGAGTTATTTCCCCCTAGATCACTAATAGGCCAGGTGAGTTATCCCCTTGGATTGGTGAGTTTAGGGAGGCCAGTGGTTATTTACTATAGGGATTCACTATACTCTAGAAATTGGTTCTGAACGGAGTACTTCCAAGGGTTTTTATAGGGATGTTTAGGCTCACCCATGCATACTGTCTACATCTACTTGTTTACTTTATACTGCACTTAACTTATTGTTTGTTCTGTATTTTTGGTTTTCAACATAGCTCGGCATCTCCTTGTTTGGGTTTTAGTTTTAAATTGATAAAATGTTCCTGTGAAAATAGTAATGTGTTGTACATTGTTTTGAAAATAATGGAAATGTCGTTTTATTAAAATTATAAAAGTAATTTTTTTAATAAATGTATTTCAAACTAGTGTTAATAGACTATTTTTTGGAAAGGAATAGTATGGATTCTCTTTGGATTTCTTACTAAGCTTTTTATCTCACAACCTACGTGTACCACTCAATGTTGATAGACTAGAGTTTTTGTAAGAACTCGGTGCTTCATTTTGAGGTACGGGCTTCTTCTTTTTACTTTTCCTTAAGTGTTTTTGAGAAAATGTGGAAAATGGGAAAAAATACTAAATTTTAAAACTACACGCCGTGTACTTTTGGCCATGTTGGGATGAGTACACGGGGTGTGTAGCCTTGTCAGTGACGAGGGGTGTAGTAACCAACTACATGCCGTGTAGTAGTACCTTACACGCCGTGTAGTCAGTTGGCAAGCTTGAAGAGTAAGGCGGTGGAGTCGCCGCCAGCTGGGCGGCAGTACACGCCGTGTACTCGGGATTACATGTCGTGTACTCATGTCGACGGATGAATAGTGTGGCAGTGTCACCAAATGAACAGTAAAATGAAAGAAGTACACGTTGTGTACTCATAAGTACACACCGTGTACTTTGTTTTTTTGGATTAAAACAGGTAGTAGCCTCTTCATTTGGCAGAGGAGGCATTTGAGCCATTTTGGAGCCAAAGGAAGTGGTTAGACATTTGAAGATCCGCCGGGTGTTCTTCTGGAAACGGATTCCGCCTCGGACGATCTCGTTGGAACCGCACGAGTAAGCCCTCTCTTCTCCTAGCGTGTTTCTTATCAATTATTCTCCTAACATAAGTTATTTATGTTCTAATGGGTTTTGTTCTTCATCATATCTACGCCGCTCTTGGGCGTTTCTGGAGTCGGTGTTCGGGTATATCATTCGTTGGTGTATATAGTAGGTGTCTTTCTGTTTATTTTCCAACTGTTGTGTGTTTTGTGTGTTTTTGTGCCATTAACCCATGTTGGGGTGTCATGTGGATGAGGCCGTTGCTATATTAAACACCTATAATTGATTAGGTTTTTAATTCTGATATTAAAATGCTGGTTGGGATCGTTGCTTGGATCCGGAAGCACCCCGGGGGTGTGTTCCACTGTTTAGCCGTTTGGCCAGGATACCTGAGGGTATGCCTTTAAATGTAGTAATTATAGAATTTACTTGAGAGGAATTTCTTATTTACTGCATTTTGACATGTCGGGCCTGGCCCGGTTACCTGTTTAGCCTGAGGGCGTTGTTGTGATTAGCCTGTGGGCACTGCACTGTTGAGCCTGAGGGCAGTAGTTACTTCGACCTGAGGGAAACTTCTTCCGTGCCTGAGGGCAATAGACTCCGTGCCTGAGGGAGACACTACCTATGCCTGAGGGAAATTTTTGTTATGCCTGAGGGAGGATTCTTTTGTTGTACACTCTTTACCTGAGGGTGGGGGTTTACTTGTCTGAGGACGTGGACTGTTTACTTAGAAATGCACCGTGGTGATTTCTAATATTTAATGGAT
Source organism: Viscum album (assembly GCA_963277665.1). NCBI lineage: Eukaryota > Viridiplantae > Streptophyta > Magnoliopsida > Santalales > Viscaceae > Viscum > Viscum album. The sequence goes on along the minus strand of OY728151.1, from coordinate 1,268,601,849 downwards.
TAAATAAATAATTAAATGGAAATATAACTTTTAAGTTAGTTACCTTGTAGTACTGCTTACCTTATTGTATTTTACCACTGCACATTGTTCTTGCATGCTTACACGCAGTTGGGCACAGGACTTTGGTGGGTGCCTACTGAGATATATTTCTCACAGCCTGTTTGGTTCACGCTTTTCGGCCCAAACATATTACATTTCTATAGGTGTAGATAGGGGCAAGAGTCCCTATACAGGTACTTCATTGTTGCAGAGGAGTAGGAGGGAATGGGACTAAGCCTAGGCTCGTGATGCCGCTGCCAGCTGTTTTGCTTTGTTTTGCTGTACTCTGCTTTTGGTTGTATCGTATTGATGTATAACATGTTCTGGCTATTTTCTTAGAACATGAGACATGTAGAATCATAATTTATATATTATTAGTTATATCCACTTTTTTTGTGTATATCAGTTTTGTATGGTTTACTGCTTCTGCTGTTGGTGTATGTTTTATTTTGTATTCCACTGCGCTACACTTTGACAAATGAGGGCATAGTTTCCCCATTATCAGACCTGGGCCCTCGCTGCTAGTCGACAGCCTCTGGCGTTTAGGGAAATACGCTTGAGGTCACGTGGTGAACTGGGTTCGAGGCACCCGTTGCGTGGCACCCAAATCCGGGATGACACAAAGTGGTATCAGAGGGTTTCTTTTCTTTGACTTACTATTTGGAGCTGTAGTCAGGGATAGGATGGAATGGTAGTTGGTAATAAGTTGTTCCCGGGCATAGCTAACCCATGTACAGGGAAAAGCCAATCTACCTCGTATTTTTCATTCTTTTGATTTTGAAATTTTACGGTTGATATGTTTTCACCATTGGGTGACGCACTTGGATTCTGCTGTTTATATTTTATCTGTGGGTTCCATTTAGTTGCAACCCGATGAGATGAGGGTATGCCGTCTCATGCATCATATAGGCACATGCTAGATATCACATGTCATGCATAGTTTCCATTCCATGTAGGTGCATTAGAAATTCACATGTTGTTGTGTTAGTTGTTGTGCTAGAAAAGCATGCTGTTGAGATAACCGCTCTGATAAAATACCTGTTATGTGATAAGGTAATTTTATGTGAGCCTGTTTATGGAATGGACGCCAAACATTGGTTTTTGGGGAGTATGGGCCCCCATTGACTGGAATTTGGTGGATCATTGACTTTTTGTTAGTTATAACACATATAAGATGTCAAACTTTGATTTGTGGGGAGTGTGGGCCCCCATGGGTCAGAATTTTACACTTAGGTGTTGTTTTTCAGTATTTTTTGGGTTCTGGAGAATTTTCTGAGGCATACTATCCGGAAACCCAGTATACACGCCATGTATTACTTTATACACGCCGTGTATGTTCTTCTGTTCGGGAAGAAAAATGAACTTTTTGATTACAAGTCGTGTGCCCAGAGTACACGTCGTGTAGTCTCTTCCCGTGTCACAAACCATGTGGGCGGTGACACAGGGTAGGGAAGGGCTTGGTTAAAACACGTTGTGTAGTTTTGTGCACGCCGTGTAGTGTTGACCTGGAGTTCGGTCGTGTAACAAACAACACGGGTCGGTGAACTCCTTCACAGAACATGACATGTAGTGTGACCTGAGGACTCGGCCGTGTAACTAACAACACGGTCCGGTGTCACCTCCCTTTAAACACGCCGCGTACCTGTGGGACACGCCGTTTAGTCTGGTCTGAGGACAGACCGTGTGGAGTTAGCCATGTGGCTGGGAAACGGGGTGTTGTACATGCCGTGTACGGGTGTAACACACCATGTGGAGTTAAGCCGAGTAGTCGGCCATGTCACAAACGACACGGGCAGTTGGAAAATAACATCGTACATGACGTGTAGATATTATACACGCCGTGTAGTTTTGTTGAACAGAATTTGTGTGGTTTAGTCATGTAGAAGGACTCGGGCAGGGGAAGGAAAGTCAAGTACACGTCGTGTAGTCATTGTACACACTGTGTACTCTTGTTTTGAAAATTTTGACATGCTTTCTTCCTCTTGTTCGATTGTGTTTCCTTTGCTTTCAGTCTTAACAATCTTGAATCTGAGGCATGCTTTTGACCTTGTAGTGTCATGCCGCCGAGTCGACCACGAGTTGTTCGACGGGAGAGCGGCGACAATTATACATCGGAGATGGTGGCCCATGGGCTACCAGTGGATCCTCTAGAAGAGACAGATGCGACACCAACTGTTATACCAGACATAGGCGCGGAGGTGTAATTCCGTGAAGGTTTTATGCGGTTTATGCAGACCTTTCAAGGAGCACCGCAGGCTGCTACATCTATGGCTGAGCTAACTCATGTCTTCCAGCAGCAGCATCCGCCTACGTTTTCAGGGGATGGCGGACCACAGGCTGCAGAGTCTTGGCTAGGATCGATGCCGACTATTTTTGAGCATCTTGAGATGCCTTCAGGATGGAGGGTCAAGCTCGTGACTTACAAGCTGCGTGGTTCCGCCAAGAGGTGGTGGGATGTTACCACCCAGTGAGAGCATCATAGGGACATGGCGTGGGAAGATTTTCATGTAGTCTTATATGAATTATTCTTTCCCGAGATGTTGAGGGTAGATATAGCTCGAGAGATCATGAATCTGAAGCAGGGCGATATGTCAGTGATGGACTATTCTGCTCATTTTACAGAGCTTCGGCACTTTTCACCCATGCTGGTGGGTGATGAGACGCTGAGAGCCAGAAATTTTGAGGATGGTCTTCGGTATGACATCTGATCGCAGGTGAATGTTTTTAGGTTACCTACTATACATGCTATTGTGAACCAGGAGTTGATTACATAGAGGAACCAGTGGGAATCACGTGGTGTTGGCCAGGGAAGTTCAGCACCAGTTACTGGTACTATTTCAACTGGAAAGAGGAAGAGACAGATAGACTTCTCTCTGGGCGGCAGTACTAGCCAGGCAGCTTCTTCAGGTGGTCTGGTCAGGTGCTACCAGTGTGGCAGAGAGGGGTACAAGAGACCGCAGTGTCCATGAGACCTAGTGGAGTGCCGAGCTTGTGGAAAGATGGGTCATCTGCCGCGCTTTTGTAGGGTGTTTCCACCAGTGGCTAGTGAGAGGGGTTCTGTGCAGACTCCGCGTGCGGGAGCAGGACCAGTGGCTTCTTACCAGTCAGGGAACTGGAATACGTCAGGGCATGCATCAAAGATGGTGGTCGTGGTCGTGGTGGCCAGACACCAGGATCTCAGAGGTAGTAGGGTGGGACAGCTCAGGGTAGCCAGGCTGTGTCATAGGGTCGCGACACTAGGTAGGCATATGCAGTGCAACATACCCAGCAGGAGCAGGATCCCAGACCTTTGATAGTCAGAGGTACTATTCTAGTATCTTCTGTCTTGTCTTCAGTACTTTTTTATACAGGTGCTATGCATAGTTTCATATTTATGCCCGTTGTGAAGATCCTTGGGCTCTGTGTTTCTACTTCTTTGGATATCATGATGCTAGACACTCTGTTGGGGACTAGAACGGCTGGTGTGCGTCACTACATGGAGTTCCCCCTTGAGGTTGGTGGGTGTAACTTCCTTTGGGACCTCTATGTCTTGGAGATGAAGAGCTATGACGTCATTCTTAGGATGGACTGGTTGGTTCCCTTCCGAGCTTTTGTAGACTTCTATTGTCGTAGGGTGCGTTTCACGTCACCAGAGGGTAGAGAGTTTCTATACAACGGTGAATGAGATGTTCATGCGAGTTGAGCTGGACCAGAGCATCATGGGCGAGGTGGAGTCACATCCCAGATTGCGAGCTTATATCTGGATGACCAGGGGACTTGTCAGAAGGATTTCCCTCCAGTTGTCGATCGTTTCAGGGATGTCTTCCCAGAAGACTTTTCAGGTCTACCTCCGATGCGTGAGGTGGATTTCTCTATCGAGCTGGTGCCAGGAGCAGCACCGGTGTCCATTCCTCTTTATAGGATGGCCATGCCTGAGTTGCAGGAGCTCAAGAAGCAGTTAGAGGAGCTACATGCGAAGGGTTTTATCTGACCCAGTACTTCTCCTTGGGGTTCTCTGGTCCTTTTTGCGAAGAAGGCAGATGGTACCCTTAGGATTTGCGTGGATTATCAGAAGCTGAACCAGTTGACGGTTAAGAACCGATATCCCTTGCCGAGGATAGATGATAGGTTTGATCAGCTTCGTGGAGCACGAGTGTTCTTGAAGATTAACTTGAGATCCGGATATCATCAGCTGCACGTTAGACTATCTGATATACCTCTCATAGCTTTCTGGAGTAGGTATGGTCTATATGAGTATACTGTTATGCCGTTCGGACTGATGAACGCGCCAGCAGTTTTCATGGTTATGATGAATCGTGTGTTCCATACGTATCTTGATTCATTTTTGGTAGTATTCATGGATGACATCTTGGTGTACCCTCACACTCGACACGACCATGCCACCCATCTTGGGATCGTATTGAGTACACTGAGAGTGCATTGGCTATATGCTAAGCTCTCAAAGTTCCACTTTTGGATGGACTAGATTCACTTCCTGGGTCACATTATCTCAGAGGCAGGAGTTGTAGTAGACCCAAAGAAGGTGAGAGCAGTAGTTTCTTGGGAGCAACCTAGGAACGTGTTTGAGATGCGGAGTTTCGTAGGGCTAGCTGGTTACTACATGCATTTCATACAGGACTTCTCCCTCTTAGCAGCACCATTTACAGGTCTAACTAAGAAGGGTGTGAAGTTCATTTGGTCAGAAGCTTGTGAGACAGCTTTTCAAGACCTGAAGAGAAGGTTGACATCAGCACCGATCCTGATACTCCCAGAGCAGGGGAAGAGCTATACAGTTTACTGTGATACATCAGGGATTAGGTTGGGAGCTGTTTTGATGCAGGGGGACCGAGTTGTCGTGTACGAGTCTCGACAGTTGAGGCCACATGAGAGGAATTACCCTACGCATGATCTCGAGTTGGCTAAAGTTGTTCATCCGTTGGGCTATTGGAGACACTATCTGTTGGGGGAATATTTTGTGGTTTTCACTGACCAAAAAAGCCTCAAGTATAGATTTACTCAGTGTGACCTAAATCTAAGGTAGAGAAGGTGGGTCGAGTACCTACAGTCCTTCTATTTTGAGCTTGCCTATACACCTGGTAAAGGTAATACAGTAGCTGATGCACTGAGCAGGAAGACTCAGATACAAGGCAGTGCAGGAGGCCAGTGGTGAGTGGCAGCTTATGACTTTGTTCTCTAAGATGCATCTGGAGGTGCATGACATTCAGGGGAAGACTTATCTTTCCTCGTTAGCTGTGACTTCTACCCTCCTAGATAGAGTGAGGATGAGACAGCTATCTGATTCATAAGGCCTAGTTCTACGGGAGTCGGTGGCAAGTGAGGACCCTCCTTCCGGTTGTATGATAAGTGACGATGAGGATTTGCGTTTCAATGGATGAGTATTGGTTCTAGGGGACATATGCGAGGATCAGATGCGGTAGTTTCATGCTTTAGCATGGGCAGTTCATCCTGGGGTTACCAAGATGTACCGAGACTTGAGACGTCAGTACTGGTGGCCGGGTATGAAGAGAGAGATAGCTGGGTTTGTTACGAGATGTTCCACCTGTCAGCTGGTGAAGGCAGAGCCTTAGAGACCAGCTGGACTGTTACAGCAGTTACCCATTTTAGAGTGGAAATGGGATGATTTCACAATGGATTTCGTGACGGGTTTGCCGAGGTCACCTCATGGCAATGACGTCGTGTGGGTTTTTTGTGGATAGACTCACGAAGGTAGATCACTTTTTTCCGATCAAGGAGACCTTTGGTGTGGATGAGCTTAGAATGTTGTATATCCGAGAGATCGTACATCTTAATGGGGTCCCTTGTTCTATCGTTTCAAATAGGGATTCCCACTTTACGTCTTGTTTCTAGCATATTTTTCAGAGGGAACTGGGTACTCAGGTGCTTATGATCACAGCATACCACCCTCAGACAGATGTCCAGTCGGAGCGTACGATACAAGTGCTAGAGGACATTCTGCGTGCATGTGTCCTAGACTTTGGGGGCTCTTGGGAGAAGCATATACCCTTAGTCGAGTTTTCTTATATCAATAGTTTTCAGGAAACTATTGAGATGGCACCATATGAGGATTTATATGGAAGGCCATGCCGATCACCTTTGTGCTGGTTAGAGGCAGGTGAGGAAACTTTACTGGGGCCCCAGCTCGTGCAGGAGACATCTGAGCAGGTCCAGTTGATTCAGAAGTAGATGGCTATTGCGTAGTCTCGTTAGAAGTCTTATGCTGATCGCCGCAGATGACCTTTGGAGTTCATGGTCGGGGATCAGGTTTTTCAACATCTTTCACTGAGGGTGGGACACAAGTGGATCAGGAGTCAGTGTAAACTTTTACCGAGGTATGTGGGGCTATTCGAGATTCTGGAGATAGTCGGGCTAGTTGCATATCGGTTGCAGTTACAGCAGCGGTACCGAGCCATGCACGAAATCTTCCATGTGTCTCAGTTACGTCGCTACCATTCAGACTTGTCTCACACCTTTCAACCTGAGTAGGTTGACCTTCAGAATGATGCGTCCTTTGAGGAGCATCTGATCTGTATCGTTGACAGGAGCACTAAGGTTCTCCGAGGACGGTCAGTTCCTCTCGTATGGGTGCTATGGTAGCATGGCCGAGTGTAGGACAAGACCTGGGAGTGGGAGGCCGACGTACGTGCTCAGTGGCCAGAGCTGTTCTGAGCTTTATCTTCGTCACCCTTGTAAGGGCAATTCGGGGATGAATTTCTATAAGGGGGGAATTTTGTAAGAACCAGGTGCTTCTTTTGAGGTACGAGCTTCTTCTTTTTCCTTTTCCTTAAGTGTTTTTGAGAAAATATGGAAAATAGGAAAAAAATGCTAAATTTCGAAACTACACGTCGTGTACTTTGTCCACACACCGTGTACTTTTGGCCCTGTTGGGATGAGTACATAGGGCGTGTAGCCATGTCGGTGACAAGGGGTGTAGGAACTGACTACACGTCGTGTAGTGGTGCCTTACACGCCGTGTAGTCAGTCGGCATGCTTAAATAGTAAGGCAGTGGAGTCACCGCCAGCTGGGTGGCAGTACACACCGTGTACTCGGGAGTACATGTCGTGTACTCATGTCGACGGATGAACAGTGTGGCGGTGCTGCAAAATGAACAGTTAAATGAAATAAGTACATGCCGTGTACTCATAAGTACACACCGTGTACTTTTTTTTCAGCTTAAAATAGGAATTAGCCTCCTCATTGGGCAGAGGAGGTATTTGAGCTGTTTTGGAGCCAAAGGAGGAGGTCAGACCTTTTAAGATCCGCTGGGTGTTCATCTGGAATCGGATTCCGCCTCGGACGATCTCGTTGGAACCGCACGGGGAAGCCCTCTCTTCTCCTAGCGCGTTTCTTATAAATTCTTCTCCTAACGTAAGTTATTTTCATTTGAATGGGTTTGGTTCTTCGTCAGATCTACGCCACTCTTGGGAGTTTCTGGAGTCGGTGTTCAGGTATATCATTCGTTGGCATATAAGGTAGGTGTCTTTGTGTTTATTTTCCAACTGCTATGTGTTTTGTGCGTTTTTGTGCCACGAACCCATGTTGGGGTGTCATGTTGCTGAGGCCGTTTATATATTAAAAACCTATAATTGATTAGTTATTTAATTCTGATATTAAAATACTGGTTGGGATCATTGCTTGGATCCGGATCCACTTCAGGGGTGTGTTCCACTGTTTAGCCGTTTGGCCAGGATACCTGTAGAGACACAAATCTTAACGTACATGGACATTACATTACTTTAGCGGAATACTTAGTACGTAACAAAAAACACACACACACAAGGACCGTAATAGTTTAGTGTCTTTGGAAACTCGGAATATAATCTTCTAATCGTGGTGAAAAATCTTCAACATCTCCCATAAAGATCTTCCCCCTTTTTTTTACCTAAAACCTTTCTTTATTTCCTGGGGAAAAGAAAACATAAAAGGGTGAGCTCAAATGCTCAGTAAGGGTAAATAAAAGAAATATCAATCACATCATATTCATAAGAATATAAAATTTTGGAAATCTTAACATGTAAAAGAGAGCATAATTTCATAACATGGGATAAATAATAGTAGTGAAATGAAATCCCAATAATCATAACTTAAAACATGGAACTTTGTGGCATACACACATAATCATAGAGAATCATTTCTTATTAGTCAAGACTCATTTTCAAGACTATCTTAGTGGACAAAGTCCCATTCTAAACCGAGTTCACTCCTCGTTTCAGTCATGTTTCACTGAACCGGTATAACCTACCGTTCCAGCCATGTCTATCTCATGAGATATAAAATCTTTACCCAATGCATTGGAGGGATATATAGGTCCCACCCATCTCATAATTATACCATTCTTATGTGTGCCACAAAATCATAAATCATACATTATTTCATAACCCATGTAATAAAAATGGGATTCTTAAACATCATGACATCATAAAACAATTCATATAAGATAAAGGAATTCATATAAATAATTCCATCACAACACAATCAAATCAATGTAAGAATAGGGATAGAAACATAACCCAATATTATCATAGATGGAAAATAATTTTGATAAAACACTTGAACTCCATTCTTGAGGAAAATATCCTTTCTACTTCAAAAACATTTTCTTTTCTTAACATGTCATACAATTTTAAACTAAAAGAAGTTTATTAAAAATAAACATTAAAACATGTAAATTATTCTTCTTGGAAATAATGTTTTAAAAATACATTCATGTCGTATAAGTTAAAAAACATTCTTCTCGTACTTTTGTTGGAAAAGTCAAAAAGTGCCTCATACGAAAAACGACAAAAGATTCCTTTCATATCTTTTACTAAAAACTCACCAAAGGGTAAAATTGGATTTAAAAAATTTTATGTGTATGGAAAAAATATTACATATTGAGGGAACATGGATGTGGATGATAAAATACACCCCAGTAAATACCAAAGTATAAACAATCTCGGGTAAAAATGAGATTGTGATATTTTCCCTTACCTTAGGTCTGATTTGCTTCGTAAGTGACCGAACCTCCTGTATAATGATTTAAATAATGTTATTGAATTATTCCAGAATCATACTTATTGTTATGATATCATATATGGTCATATTCTTAGCTTCTTATTAGTAATATTTCATTACTACTTGTTATTCGGGTGTTTATTACTTTTTGTTCTTATGTGTGTTTTATCGAATAAATTCTTATTATTCTCTTCAGGTTATAGATACCTCATTTCCAGAATGTTATTAGTGTAATATATATCATATTCATTCATTCAATTCATTTATATAATCATTAAGAAATGAAGATCATGTAGAACGAGTCGCATCACATCGTGGAGACGGTATTCCGTACGTACGCACGAGTGATGATATCATTCCTATGATCGTGGAATTGTATTGGAGTGTATGTATACTATTTAAGAATCAATATCACTTTATAATAGTCATATATAGTCATTATTTACACCATTATACCCATCCAAGTAAGGTGGTGGTGGAAAATAGATTACACCACGGCGTGGAGATGGTATTCCGTACGTACGCACACGCGGTGATTTCTTTTTCCGTAGGATGGATAGATGGTGAAATAGGGTTGTTTCATACTTATAATAACATATCAGTATGTGATTGATACTTATGTTATTACTTCATAATGAAACAACTAAAGAAGAATAAGTGGAAGAAGAAATAAAGATGATAGAATCGGTAACGGACATTACCTCTTCTTTGAAGTGCTTCTTTGAGACCTCCTTTTAGGGCACTAAAATAGGTCTTTGAAGAAGACCAGAACCTCTAGGATGTTTCTAGGGAAGTGGAGAGAAGAAATTGGAAGGGTTTTTCCGAGCTTGAAGGCTCAAAGTGGTGTGAGGAAGAGGGGGGGGAGGTGCCCTTTTATAAGGGAGGAGAGGGCACCTTTGGAATAACTAAAAATATTATTTTATTATAAAGTCAAATTCGGTTTTTAATAGCTCCAAATTGATATATTTCGAAGATAAGGTGGGTATGGGTCGAAATCCTCTCATCCAATAGAATTTAGACAAGTTTAGGTATCAATTTTAACCTTATCATTTAGATTTAACTTTAAGTTAGATAATTTAACTTTTACCGTGTCTTCTTATTTTCATACACTATAAGGTTAATAAACTTACAATATCAAGCCAAACTAACCCCAAGTTTTTTATTATTAACATATATAGCCTTATCTAAGTCATTTGGCCGAACCTTAGATTTTTAGGAATAAAATAATAATTACTAATATAAAATTTGTTTTAAAAACTATTTTTTGTCAATTTTGACACTATTTAGTAATTGATTTTTGTGAAAATCATAACAGAATGATTAGTTCAAACAATGTTACTTAAATCAATACTAACATGTCATATTAACCTATAAAATTAGCATATATCATAAAAAGTCTCAAATTACATTTAGTTGGGTATTTATAACATCAATTATGTCAATATTTCATTAATAAGATATTTACTGCATCATCATTGTGTCATAAATAAATTAAATTATTTAAAGTATAAAAATTAAAAATAAAATATAATTATGTAGGAAATATTTTTATCTTTCTAATTAATATTTATAGTCGAATTTTTCTTATTTATAACCCTATATTAAAAATTATTTACTTCTTAAACTTTGATTTTAACTATTTTAACCCTTCTTTAAATAAATTAATAATAAATGTCCTAATCTAATCCAAGTGGGCTTAAATGGTTATATTTTATTCCTAAGGTTGTTTTTGGTCAAATTACACTTATCCAATAGAATTAGGACATGTGTTAGGGTAATAATAATATCATTTTTACCCTTAATTACCCTATTTACTTTTAACCGTGGTAAAAAGAAGTAAAAAGTTACTATTCACCAAAAATTATTTTCATCTCATTGAACCACATTTTAGTCCTTCATATTAACTGTGTCTCTCGGATTTTCGAAATTCCACTCACAGAAGCGGTAAAATTAAGTTTCATGAAAAATTCAGTTTTTTAACTACCACTTAGTGGTTTCAATATTCATCAAAAAATGAATGTTTCCAGAAAAATACCAAAAATTAGGCCTAAGCTATATTTGATATTATGAATTCAAAAATGATGTCCATTTTATCAAATTCAAAACATATCAGTTACCTTAACTAATTTAAAAATTAATTCATGTCGTCAAAACAAATAGCGTGTTTTTAAAAGATAATAACTATTAAAAGATTGACACTTGTTTATGTCTGTTTTAAATGTGAAATTACATCCAATGAACAACATTGTATTAAATTGTAAAAATATATTCTAAATATACTTTAAAACCACTGAAATTAATAATTTATCACTATTAATTATTTCTATTAAAAAGTTGTTTTTAATTAAAATTTAGTAATTTTCACTATTCATCAGAATATGAAAGTTATCCGAAAAGTACCAAAATTTCACCCTAAGCTAATTTCGATATTCCGAATCCAAAAATGAAGTCCATTTTGAAAATAAAATTTTCAAATTTTCAAAAAGTGGTTATTACTATTCATAATGGCTAGTTTTAATAATTTTTTAATAGCATATCGTTGTTTAGTGAAACTCGGTATTGCGTACTACACACGCTATTAAGGAAGGTCGCGATTGCGTGTAATGCAAGGCAAGTCAAGGATGCATGTTGTGCAAGATTATTTTGATGTAGCATACAACAAAATACATTAATGGAATCAAAAAGAATATTTTTCATAAAATCTCGGGGTGTTACATTCTACCCCCCTTAAAATGAATTTCTCCCTCGAAATTCGTCGGGGTTATAAATGGTTTACTACTCGAAAGTTTGTTTAATAGAAACCCACATCGTAAAAAGGAATACCAAAACATGGCTTTAAAAACTAAAGAATGAAATGTAACGGTTACCCAAATTAACTCATCACTGGGTTTCCACATAGGAGAACATAGGTGAAAATATGGATATGGATGAAAAATCTAACCATCAAGTTCTGATGGAGAGTGGTAGAGAACATGGCTATGAAAAAGCCAACAATCACAAAGCTATAGATTTGTGATGATCTAAGGTACCATCTGATTCATCGGATATAAGAGCACTAGGACAACATTTTTGGTTTTCAAGATCATTTCCCTAAAGTTGATGAAATTGGAATTAGAATAAATCCTTTCGTGATTTTGGTATAGTCTCACCGTTGATAGTTCTTTGGAAAATTTCTACTTCATCTCTTAAAGAAATGAAGTTGAATTTGTCATTCGTGATGTGTTAGCAGATCATGTGATAAAATGATGGGTCATTCCATCTCTTTCAAACAAAAGGTTAGCTAAAGTTGTAAGCCCATCTTATGGTTAGATTAATCGTATATAGTTCCAAAAATAAACTTATACTTCATATATCATACCGCTTAATAAAATAAAACTAGTTTCTACTAACCAGGGACTTCCTGTAGGCCAGTGGTAGGCGATAAAGGCCAGTCGCACTTCAGTTGTGGGTTCGATTCCCACAGCCTTGTCCGACGCGATGGGATGTCGCCCGTCCTGTAGGTTGTCCTTTTTCTAAAACTACATTACTATAACATCCCATCAATAATATCGAAAAAAAGTTCTATCCTTAAACAATACTAACTCATGTCCAACATAATCCATTCCAATCTTTAGTCTTATCCATAATACTGTAGTCCACTCTCATAATATAGTGAAAACGATTACCAGAGAGTTCATATAACTAGCATGTTAATACCATCGTTGATCCCCATATATCATGAGATATGTCTTGTTGGTCACATTCGAAGGCCTTAATCATGTATTCTCTTGAAAAATGAATACCCATTGAATCTTAGTGAAAACATGAGTGCTGTCAAAATTTAACTCTTTTCACATACAAAAACCTCAAACCATGATATAACTATTTCCTTATATCAGTCATGAGCTCATGAATACTGTCAAACATTTAATTTTCTCCTTATCCCTTCATTATGCGCATATCAACTTTTTTCCAAAAATATCTCAATCTCTTTCCATGGTTACCGGTACCATAAAATTATTGAAAACCACAATAGACCAATATATAAATATTCTAATATTCCACGATACTATATACAACATTATTTTTTAATCCCATTACATAAACACTTAATCATTCCACCACATCGTTTTCATATTCAACATTTCCAATAGTGATCGCATGTGACTTCCCTTTGTCCTTTGCCTTAAGTGGTTGCTCATGTCGATCATCACTAACCCTTGTATTAGGGAATTTATTAGCATAATTATCCATTTCCTTGCACTTGAAGCATTGAAGTGTTGGTGGTGTGTTCTCTGCAGTCTTTTCTTTATTCACATCATTAGAAACCCTTTTTCCATTACTTTGACACTCAGCTGCTCGATGACCTTCTTTTCCACACTTAAAACATTTTCTAGTGCCTTTAAGACAATCTCCACCATGCTTCTTTCCACACTTTGAGCATAAGGAAACATTCATCTTCTTTTCACCATTATTCTGAGATTTCTCCTTGAACTCCATCTTTTGTTTCTTGTCAAAACTATTAGATGGATAAGTAACACCAACTTCCATTTCTACCTTGATTTCACAACCCACAATTTCTTCATAGCTACTGAAGTCTCTTATAGCTAATGCCCTTCAAAGATTTGGTTTTAAGCCACTGAAGAATCGATCAACTTTACTTTCAAGTTGGATGATAAAGCTAGATGCATGCCTTGCAAGCCTTGTAAAATTCGCTTCGTATACACCAACAGATTCATCATCCTTTTGATTTAGTTCAAGAAACTCCTTCTTCATCTTTGTTCAAAGAATACGTGGGAAGTACTTATTGAAAAATAAGTTCTTGAACTCGTCCCATTCCATGGACTCAATTTCATCTCTTGGCCTCGTATTCTTGATAAGATTCCACCATTGACCTACTTCACCTTCCAAACGATATACTGCTAAGATGACTTTATCTTGTTCTGAACATTGAAGAACTGAAAATATCTTTTCAGTGGTACTGATCCATTGTTCAGCAACAAGTGGATCACAAGGCCCACTGAAAGAAGGTGGACATTGCCTCATGAAGGACTCAATAGAATATTGTTCCCTTCTCTGCTCATTTGGAAGTCCAGAATGATTCATAGCTTGTGTAAGTATAGCAATAAGATTTTTCACTCCATCTCCCATAACATTTGTTTGTTCAGGAGGAAAATTATTGCATTGTCCATTGCATTGATCCACACGGTTCCTTCAGGTTCCATCCATCGTCTAAAACCCAAAAAGAATAGTGTGAGAGGAAAAAATCCTGCTAGGGAAAACAACATAATAAAGGGGGAGTACCTTCAATATCTAACATCTTAGGTTTAATTCTAATATCGTTAGCGCAATTCTAGGACTATAACCTATACGTATACTTAACCTTAGGGACATCCCTAGACATACCTTAGAAATATATCTAGGGTTCTCACTAAAGTTCTCACATCCTAGTTTCCAAAGGTTGACTAAACCTTTCCTCTGATACCAACTGTAGAGACCTAAATCATAACGTAAATAGAAATTACATTACTTTAGCGGAATACATAGTACATAACAAAAAAAACACACACACAAAGACCGTAATAGTTTAGTGTCTTTGGAAACTCAGAATATAATCTTCTAATCGTGGTGAAAAATCTTCAACATCTCCCATAAAGATCTTCCCCCTTTTTTTTACCTAAAACCATTATTTATATCCTGGGGAAAAGAAAACATAAAAGGGTGAGCTCAAATTCTCAGTAAGGGTAAACAAAAGAAATATCAATCACATCATATTCATAAGAATATAACATTTTGGAAATCTTAACCTGCAAAAGAGAGCATAATTTCATAACATGGGATAAATCATAGTAGTGAAATGAAATCCCAATAATCATAACTTAAAACATGTAACTTGGTGGCATACACAAATAATCATAGAGAATCATTTCTTATTAGTCAAGACTCATTGCCAAGACTATCTTAGTGGACAAACTCCCATTCTGAACCGAGTTCACTCCTCGTTTCAGTCCTGTTTCACTGAACTGGTATAACCTACCGTTCCAGCAATTTCTATCTCATGAGATATAAAATACTTACCCAATGCATTTGAGGGAGATATAGGTCCCACTAATCTCATAATGATACCATTCTTATGTGTTCCACAAAATCATAAATCATACATCATTTCATAACCCATGTAATAAAAATGGGATTCTTAAACATCATGACATCATAAAACAATTCATATAAGATAAAGGAATTAATAAAAATAATTCAATCACAACATAATCAAATCAATGTAAGAATAAGGATAGAAATAGAACCCTATATTATCTTAGATGGAAAATAATTTTGATAAAACACTTGAACTCCATTCTTGAGGAAAATATCCTTTTTTACTTCAAAAACATTTTCTTTTCTTAACATGTCATACAATTTTAAACTAAAATAAGTTTATTAAAAATAAACTTCAAAACTTGTAAAGGAAGATTCTTGAAAATAATTATTTAAAAATACATTCATGCCGTATAAGTTAAAAAAACATTCTTCTCGTACTTTTGTCGGAAAAGTCAAAAAGTACCTCGTACGAAAAACGACAAAAGATTATTTTCATATATTTTACTAAAAACTCACCAAAGGGTAAAATTGGATTTAAACAATTGTATGTGGATGGAAACAATATTAAATATTGAGGGAACATGGATGTGGATGATAAAATACACCCCAGTAAATACCAAAGTATAAACAATCTCGGGTAAAAATGAGATTGTGATATTTTCCCTTACCTTAGGTCTGATTTGCTTCGTAAGTGACCGAACCTCCTGTATAATGATTTAAATAATGTTAATGAATTATTCCAGAATCATAATTATTGTTATGATATCATATATGGTCATATTCTTAGCTTCGTATTAGTAATATTTCATTACTACTTATTATTCGGGTGTTTATTACTTTTTGTTCTTATATGTGTTTTGTCGAATAAATTCTAATTATTCTCTTTAGGTTATAGATACCTCATTTCCAGAATGGTATTAGTGTAATATATATCATATTAATTCATTCAATTCATTTATATAATCATTATGAAATGAAGATCATGTAGAACGAGTCGCATCACATCGTGGAGACGGTATTCCGTACGTACGCACGAGTGATGATATCGTTCCTATGATCGTGGAATTGTATTGGAGTGTATGTATACTATTTAAGAATCAATATCACTTTATAATAGTCATATATAGTCATTATTTACACCATTATACCCATCCAAGTAAGGTGGTGGTGGAAAATAGATTACACCACGGCGTGGAGACGGTATTCCGTACGTACGCACGCGCGGTGATTTCTTTTTCTGTAGGATGGATAAATGGTAAAATAGGGTTGTTTAATACTTATAATAACATATCAGTATGTGAGTGATACTGATTTTATTACTTCATAATGAAACAACTAAAGAATAATAATTGGAAGAAGAAATAAAGATGAAAGAATCGGTAACGGACATTACCTCTTCTTTGAAGTGCTTCTTTGAGACCTCCTTTTAGGGCACTAAAATAGGTCTTTGAAGAAGACCATAACCTCTATGATGTTTCTAGGGAAGTGGAGAGAATAAATTTTCAGGGTTTTTCCAAGCGTGAAGGCTCCAAGTGCTGTGAGGAAGAGGGGGGGGCAGGTGCCCTTTTATAAGGGAGGAGAGGGGCACCTTTGGAATAACTAAAAATATTATTTTATTATAAAGTCAAATTCGGTTTTTAATAGCTTCAAATTGATATATTTTGAAGATAAGGTGGGTATGGGTATAAATCCTCTCATCCAATAGAATTTAGACAAGTTTAGGTATCAATTTTAACCTTATCATTTAGATTTAACTTTAAGTTAGATAATTTAACTTTTACTGTGTCTTCTTGTTTTCTTACACTATAAGGTTAATAAACTTACCATATAAAGCCACAATAACCCCAAGTTGTTTATTATTAATATATATAACCTTATATAAGTCATTTGTCCGAGCCTTATATTTTTAGGAATAAAATAACAATTAGTAATATAATATTTGTTTTAAAAACTATTTTATGTCAATTTTGACACTATTTAGTAATTGATTTTTGTGAAAATTATACCAGAATGATTAGTTCGAACCAAGTTACTTAAATCAATACTAACATTTCATATTAATTTATAAAATTATTTTAATTCATAAAAAGTCTCAAATTAAATTTATTTGGGTATTTATAACATCAATTATGTCAATATTTCATTAATAAGATATTTATTGCATCATCATTGTGTCATAAATAAATTAAATTATTTAAAGTCTAAAAATTACAAATAAAATATAATTATGTATTAAATCTTTTTATCTTTATAATGAATATTTATAGTCGAATTTATCTTATGTATAACCCTATATTAAAAATGATTTACTTATTAAATTTTGATTTTAACTATTTTAACCCTTCTTTAAATAAATTAATAATAAATGTCCTAATCTAATCCAAGTGGGCTTAAATGGTCATATTTTATTCCTAAGGTTGTTTTTGGTCGAATTACACTTACCCAATAGAATTAGGACATGTGTTAGTGTAATAATAATATCATTTTTATCCTTAATTACCCTATTTACTTTTAACCGTGGTAAAAAAAACTAAAAAGTTACTATTCATCAAAAAATATTTTCATCTCATTGAACCACATTTTAGTCCTTGATATTAACCATGTCTCTCGGATTTTCAAAATTCCACTCACAGAAGCGGTAAAATTAAGTTTCATGAAAAATTCATTTTTTTAACTACCACTTAGTGGTTTCACTATTAATCAAAAAATGAAAGTTTCCAGAAAAATACCAAAACATAGGCCTAAGCTATATTTGATATTATGAATTCCAAAATGATGTCTATTTTATCAAATTCAAAACATATCAGTTACATTAACTAATTTAAAAATTAATTCTCGTCGTCAAAACAAATAGCATGTTTTTAAAAGATAATAACTATCAAAAGATTGACACTTGTTTATGTCTGGTTTAAATGTGAAATTACATCCAATGAACAACATTGTATTAAATTGTAAAAATATATTCTAAATATACTTTAAAACCACTGAAATTAATAATTTATCACTATTAATTATTTCTATTAAAAAAGTTGTTTTTAATTAAAATTTAGTAATTTTCACTATTCATCAGAATATGAAAGTTATCCGAAAAGTACCAAAATTTCACCCTAAGCTAATTTCGATACTCTGAATCCAAAAATGAAGTCCATTTTGAAAATAAAATTTAAAAAATTTCAAAAAGTGGTTATTACTATTCATAACGACTAGTTTTAATAATATTTTAATAGCATATCGTTGTTTAGTGAAACTCGGTATTGCGTACTACACACGCTATTGAGGAAGGCCGCAATTGCGTGTAATGCAAGGAAAGTCAAGGATGTGTGTTGTGAAATCTTCTTTTGGTGTAGCGTACAACACAATACATTAATGAAATAAAAAAGAATATTTTTCATAAAATCTCGGGGTGTTACAATACCCGAGGGTATGCCTTTAAATGTAGTAATTGTAGAATTGACTTGAGAGGAATTGCTAGTTTACTGCATTTTGACATGTTTGGCATGGCCCGGTTACCTGTTTTTCCTGAGGGCGTTGTTGTGATTAGCCTGTGGGAACTGCACTGTTTAGCCTGAGGGCAGTAGTTACTTCGTCCTGAGGGCAACTTCTTTTGTGCCTGAGGGAGATAGACTCTGTGCCCGAG
Source organism: Viscum album (assembly GCA_963277665.1). NCBI lineage: Eukaryota > Viridiplantae > Streptophyta > Magnoliopsida > Santalales > Viscaceae > Viscum > Viscum album. The sequence continues at coordinate 1,268,583,103 of OY728151.1, read as the reverse complement.
GGCGAAACTACCTACACCTGAGGGAAAAAATTTTTATGCCTGAGGGAAGATTCTTGTGTTGGAAACTCCTTACCTGAAGGTGGGGGTTTACTTGTCTGAGGACGTGGATTGTTTACTTAGAAATGCACTATGGTGATTTCTAATATTTAATGGATTAAATAAATAATTAAATGTAAATATAACTGTTAAGTTATTTACCTTGTATTACTTCTAACCTTATTGAATTTTACCACTGCACACTGTTGTTTCATGCTTACACGAAGTTGGGCACGGGTCTTTGGTGGGTGCCTACTGAGATATATTTCTCACACCCTGTTTGGGTCACGCTTTTCGGACCAAACAGATTACGTTTCTGCAGGTGTAGATAGGGGAAAGAGTCCCTATATAGGTACTTGACTGTTGTAGAGGAGTAAGAGGGCATGGGACCGAGCCTAGGCTCGCGATACCGCTGCCTACTGTTTTTCTTTGTTTTTTTGTACTCTGCTTTTGGTTGTATCGTATTGATGTATAACATGTTCTCGCTGTTTTCTTAGAACTTGAGACATGTAGCATCATCATTTATATACTTTTGGTTATATCCACTACTATTGTGTATTTCAGTTGTGAATGGTTTACTGCTTCCATTGTTGGTGTATGTTTTATTTTGTATTCCGCTGCGCTACACTTTGACAGAGTGGGGCATAGTTTCCCCATTATCAGACCTGGGCCCTCGCTGCTAGTCGACAGCCTCTGGCGTTTGGGGAAATGCGCTTGAGGTCACATGGAGAATCGGGTTCGGGGCACCCGTTGCGTGGAACCCAGATCCAGGATGTTACAGTTTTTTTCTAGGATATACTTCATCTTCAAGTTATTGGTTCATGGGATAAATGTGGAGTGGTTTCATCTGGTTGTTGGTGGTGACCAAGAGGTCAAACAGAGATCATGTTAGTGTATTTTAGTTTTTAGTCTTATAATTAGTTTATTCCTTGAACGTCTGTTGTAATTTAATCTATTTATATATTTATTTTATGAGATTCAGTTGTTGGTTATCTATGTGTTTGGTTTATATTATTGATCTTGGTTTTTTGGGATAAAATCATTCCCACTTGTATTATTTTGATGTCGAGTAATAGTTTCCAGTCCTTGGGGATCAGGAATGACCTTCAGTCCCTATAAAGGATCGGGTTGGGTGTTTGGGTTGGATGGAATCCCAGTATGGTTTGTGACATTGAAGATCATTATAATTTATAATATTATAGAATTTTCTCCCCAACTTTATATAAATAGATATTATATCATAAGGTGTACACATCCACTGAATATACATTTTTCCACAATACTAAACATTTAGGATATAACTATTTTTCTTATCATAACATATCTTTACAATTTTCATATTGACTTCATCCATTTCCTTATTCATCTATAAAACCCTTTTAAAAAATTTTAAAACATGGGATAAGAAAAATAATATTATTAAGGTACAAATAAAAATAAATAATTAAAGAAACCCAATAGTCCATGAATCCATGTAAGAATTTGAACGTTTCAAAATAAACATTATTCTTAAAATTAACATTATCTTACCCAATAAATTAACTTCACTACCTAAATATTTTCAAAAATAATAATAATAAATCATAAAGGATAAAATAAAACTCATAAATGATTCTTTACAATCATAAAAAACTAATGAAATATTTTCAAAAAGTTCTACATTTCTACCTTAAGAAGTATTATAACTCCCCTTTTAAATAAAATCACATTGTCTTACCTTGTGAAATAATAAGACTTCAATAAAAACCCATAGAAATAATATATAAATCATATAGTTAAATTATGAAATCATTCACATATCACTCTTAGAAATGGAGAAACCTACTTTATAAATTCCAATAATATCTTCAGAGAAACGAAACCCATTATCTTAATCCCTTTACCCAATTAATTAAAGAAAGATACCAAGCTCACCATTTCATGGTTTATAACAAAATTACCAATATTTTTTTATAAAAAATCTTGCAATACTTAGATTATAATGGAATCAACACTTACCATAAAAAATTCCTAATAACCATAACATAATCATAAAACATGAAATATTGCATTTCCATCATCATGCTCATAAAAATATTACTTCCTCCCAAAAGAAAAAAAAATTGGATATTGAAATATCCATTCCATTTAAAACCCTTATTGAAAATACCTAGAACGAATGGAATGGGGTTTCATATTTCAAGAAAACATGAAATCTTATAAATTAATTCAAACATACAAAAATTATGGTGGATGTAAAAATAATTGACACTCTATATGTTAGAAAAAATAATTCCTTTTACCTTTTTATCAAAATGTTCTATATCAAATACATTCAAAAATGTTTGAAGTCCTTTAATGCAAATTTTAAAGTGACTTAAAACTAAGTTTATAAACTCATTTATCTCCACATAAATATTTCCATAAAATAATTTTAATAATATGGAAGTTATTAGGGATATAATTAAGGGACTTTGGTAGTTATTTTCTAAACCAAATGGATCTTTAAGTGTGGATATGATAGGATAGGGAGTTTCCTTTTATATGTGAGGGAGATGAAACACATAGATTTTTAAAAATATATTAAAATGTATTAATGTATTACTCAAGAAAAATGGATCCAAAATGAACCATTTAAGAATATTAGATGAGATGGGTTTTAAATATTTATATAAAATAGTGTTTGAAAAAGTTTTTACTTATTTTTAAATCTTCTCTCATTAGTTTAACCCCCTGATAAACTTGTTCTTACCATAACCATGGTAACAAATTTTAAGTACTTTTACTTATCATTATTAGAAAAAAAAATTAGGTATGCCATATTAAATAATATTAATTATAATCATTCCAAATATTTAAACCATTTTATAAAATTAAATAAATATATGTGGTATAATTTAATTTCAAATCAAACCCATAAAATGTGATGAAAAGTAGTTTTTCAAAAAAAATCATTTTAAGTATAAAATTGTTTTTATACCAAATTAATGTAAAATTTTTATTCCAATAAAATTTATTGGATTAAATTTAATGAAAAGGATATAAATAAATTTTAAATCTAATACAAAACATAATATTATTTTTAAAATTCATGAAATAAAATACAATTTTCAATAAAAAACAATGTTTTTTACCAATCATCAAAAAATAAAAAAATAGAAAATTCCCAAAAAAATACAAATATAATTTTTAAATGATGAATTCAAATGTTATGTTACTATTGTAAAATTAAATTGATATAATTTTGAATTAATCCTTTTTAATATAACTAAATAATGAATGAAAATCCAATTTGGTTAGAAATGATGATTTTTTACTTTTGACTAAAAAATTACATATAATGAATATAATGAATATAAATATATAAAATATAATTCATAAATATTAATAGTAAAAGAAAATTATTTTCATAAAAATTAACTTTGTTGTTATATTCTTCCCTTTTTTTCAAATTGTTTCCCAGAAATTTTATTCATTACTTAAATAAGTGGGGATATTTTTCCTTCGTGGAATTTTCTAGTTCTCATATTGCTTCATCGATCATATGGTTTTTATAAAATGACTTAACCTGGTAAATAAATTTATTATATAATAATTTATCTCTATGTTTAATAATCTATATTGTTCCTTCCTTATAATAAATTTTTTCTTCCAATAAAACTATTTCAATTTCAAAAACATGAGATGCATCTAGGATATAATTTCATAATAATAAAACATAAAATATTTCATGTAATTAAGATAAAATCTGAGTTAAGACCACTCTAAAAGTAATTGATCCAACTTTTTCCAAGATTTAATAGGGTGAAATGAATAATGGAAATTGATTTTCCTTTATACCCAAACGCATAACACATTTCTATGGAGGTAATTTAAGAAAAACATGATCATCAACCTCAAAATAAAGATATTTCTTCTAATTGTCTATATATATTTCTACCTACTATAATCCATTATAAAGTTTTTTTAATTATCTTCACATTATCAACTATTTATCCTTATAATTATAGTCCCAAAAATATTCGTTCCCCAAATTAATCCCAACAATATGGACTCCAACACCACTTTCCATATAATGATTCAAAAGGTGACATATATACTGTAATAAAAAATATTTTTATAAGAAAACTCATCCAAAGTGAGATATTTATCCTAACATCCCTGATAAATTAGTAAAGAAACATGAAGAATATACTCTATGTTCTAAATGCTTCACTCTAATTTTCCACCACATTAAGGATAAATAGTAATATTAAAATTTAATTCAACACCCATTGAATTATATAATCCTTTTAAAAATTTTGATGTGAATCTAGGATCATGGTCGAATAAAATGGATATAGGGACTCCTTTTAATCAAATTATCTCTTTAACATTAAATATAATAAATTGATCCAAATACATATTATCTTTAAAGGGAATAAAATGAGTTTATTTAGATAATATATCAATAATTACCCAAATCAAATTACTACATTGATATATCTTTGGTAATCCCACCATAAAATTCATGGATATATTCTACTGTTTCTATTATGGAACTAAAAAGTTCTAAAGTGTCCTCTTAATAAATTTTTATTTATCTTTAACTGATTAACAAGAAAAACATCTCATAATAAAATTAGTAATGTAATTATTTATTCCTTATCTCTATAAATTATCCTGAAGGTTTCTATTGATTTTTATGATACTTTGTTGAATAATAAAAATAGGTAACAATGAGACCTTCTTGACAATTATTTCCTCAACTAGGAATCAATTAGTACACACAACCTCTTTAAAAATCAAATATCCCCTTCTTTATCAAAAATAAACTCCAGAAACTTACCCTTATTTCTTGATTCTAACTTTTCCTATAAAACATGATCCTCCTTCTATGCTTTCTTAATTTTATCTAATATAGATGATATAACTAACACCTAAAACAAATTAGAGTGTTTTCAAGTAAGTACAATTTCTAAGAAAAAATTCATTAAATCCTTAACTAAAGGTTCATGTTCAAGTTATTTCATGATTAATGTATCATTATCTTTTTAAATCACAGATTCAGCTTCTCTATTTTCCTCTCTTGGAGAGTAAATAATTTTTGTGTCATAATATTTTATCAATTATAGAAATCTTCTTTTTCTCATGTTATACGCTTTTTGGGTAAATATATATTCTAGATTTTATTATCATTATATATATCACATTTTACACTATATAAATGATGTATCTAAATTTTTTAATCAAACACTAAAACCTCCAGTTCAAGGTCATATGTTAGATAAATTTTCTCATGATATTTTAATGTATATGATTCAAAAGAAATTACACAATAATTATTAATTAAAACACAAAACAATCCCTTTAAAGAAACATCAGTGCAGATAACAAATTCATCATTTTTGGATTATAGGGCCAAATTTGTAAGATTTACAAATATTATTTTAAATTCATGGAAATATTAATCGCATTCCTTTATTTAGATGAACCTAATGACTTTTCATGTTAACGTACATAGTGGTCTATATAACCATGAAAAATATTAGAAAAAATTCTAGTAATAACCTAATAATGGAAGAAAACTATAAATAGTTGTGATATTTATAGGTTTTGGTCATTCATTAAACAATTTAGTTTTGGTGTGATTAATATTTTTCCATTTTCATTTATTATATGTCTATATAATGAAATATAGTGTAACCAAAAATCATATTTTTAAAAATTTCAATATAACTTCTTTTATTTCAAGGTTTTCTAAATAATCATTAGTAGTTTTTTATATCCTCATAAATCTTATAATAAACTATAATATTGTTAATAAAAACAACCAAAAACTTATCCAAATATTCATGGAAAACTTTATTCATAAGATCCATGAATACAACTAGATAATTAAACTAACAAAATGAAATAAAAACAAAATAAAAAAGTCCATGCCTTGTATGAAAATTTTTATTATGGATGTAATATTCCTTCACCTTTAATTGATTCTACCCAGACCTGAGATAAACCTTTAAAATATACTGATCTCTCAATAACTGATCAAACATGTTATCCATATGAGGAATAGGATACTTGTTTTTAAGAATAATTTTATTTAATTTTCTATATGAAAAATTCCATCGAAGATAAAAATATCATGACCATATATCAAATATGAAAAAAAAAATTAAATAGAGGACCAGAAACAGCCAAATAAAGGTACATTCTCTCATCTAGAAGAAAATAAAACAAAACTAACTATTGAAATATGATAGATCATTTTCATATCCATATTCATAATAATATACAGTTTCCCACTCTAGCTATGAAGAACATTGAATAAAGATCATGTGGATCTCAAATATAGTTCTTTCCTTCTTCAGGGTTAGCTTAAATTCTAATGCTTTATATGGTGATTTGGTAGTCATGTTTCTCAAATGGATTGAATAATCCTTTTATGGCCTTATATTTGAAAGAATATCAATGAATCCCTCATTTTGATCATATTTTTTAATCCATTTGTAATAGAATCTTTAGAAAAGGATAACCCACCATTACCCAATTCCTGGAGGGGATTGATATCCTTCCCCAACTAAGTGACCTTCCATTGATCCTTGTCATTTTTATTATCTGAGATTTATCCCCTCTTACCATAAATTATTAAATAATTAGAATCATTCTAAAATTATTGACAATATTATATATATTTTTCAACATTAAGTTATTTTAATCCATATTTCTATGGAACTTTCAATAAAAACAGTTTTCATAGGATACTTGTGAAAACATTCCCAAAAATCTCTGGTTTTATATGAAAACCCTCTAAAACCACAAAATTAATGACCTCATCAGTATTATTTCCAACAGGTTGAATTACCCATTTAATTTTTTGACTCTAAACACCCTCCTTATCATAATAACATTGATTGGGAATCCATATTAAGATAAAATCCATGCTGGAACCTAGAGATTCATCTCATGCACCAGATTAAATATCTATCCATGCCCCTTTCAATGAAAATTCATTGATAAAGAAGTAAAAATTTGATTAGATGGACCATCATGATTATAAATAGTTTCCACCTTATCTATAAGTTTTCCATTATCCATACTTTATCAAGCTTTCTTCCCATACCTCATTTCCTATATATTTCAGCATTATGCCCCATTACAGAGTATTTAGTATAGATCAGATCCATTTGGTACTTCCCCTTCATGTTTCCAACCATCTTACATCAATAAAAAAATTAAGAAGCATCTCATTCTTGATTTTGAGATCTAGATCATCACTTTGAGTCCAAAGAATAACTTTTCATTATGTGTAGATGAAATATTTTTCTCAATATAGATACATGAAAATTATCAAAAAAATCCTCCGCAAATGCCTTGTAAAAGTTTATGGGTACACCAATAACTAAAGAAAAATGAAATAATATCCTTGGAATCTAGAGGATCCAGTTCAAACCAAATACAGAAATAGGATAGAGAACAAGGATTTAAAGTAAGACCCTTGCACATAATATAACAATAAGTCTTTGAAAATTAATGTTCTCTTAATACTATCTGAATATTGTTTTACCAAAATTCCTAAAATCATTTATTGAGGGGAAATTTTCCATTTATGTGAAAATTTTTCTAATATGAATGAATGTGTAGACCCAAAATCAATCAGTACATTAGATTAATCTGAATGCGGAAGTAATGTTCATGTTACCAATTAATTTTATGTCCCAAAATAATTATAAGTACTTTCAAGAGTTACCTTTTTATGATCCCAACAAAAAATGACTTAAAATTTTATTTTCGAAGATTTAATCCATCCATCATATATCACTGAGTCATAATATCCACTAAATACTGTAGGGATTTATCTCATAAAATACTCCACTATCGACATTGTTCTCTATAGTACATCCAGTTTCTCTCTAACATGGATAAAACCACCATATATAGCATATACCTAATAATCCATAAAAGAAAAAATTATATAGTTCCAATCCCAATATGTCAAAGTTACAAATTTTGAAGTATATTATCCTCATCATTACTTCTTACTTTATATTCAATATTTCTTCTTTGGAAAACCATTCTAAATAGACATAGTTTAAATGAAGCAGTATGGTAATATTGAAATTCTATATCATGATAAATATGATTTATAAGTTCTTAAGGGTATTTAAATAAATTATCCTAACATCTAAAATTATCTAATTTTTTTCTAGGATTTCAAATATAGGGATATAGCCTTAAACATTAATTAATCTTCTGTTTTATGTCAGGAATTTACTCTCTTAAATATTTAGGACCTTTAAGATTTATAGTTTTAAAAAATTAGGTCGTCACCCTTACATAAATAAATATTATATATTTAGGTGGAAACATCCACTTAAAATCCATTTTTCCCATAATATATAACTTTTAATATATAAAAATATTTCTTATCGGAAATATCATCACACTTTTCATCATGACTTCATCCATGTCCCTACACATCCTTATAAAAACAGTATGAAATTAAAACATGGGATGTTTAAAAAATTATTAGTAAGGGAAATATAAAAAGAAATAGATAAACTCATTAGTCCATGAATACTTATAAAATTTTTCCTTTTCCAAAATAAACTTTGAGCTCACAATAAACATTTTCTTACTCAAGAAATTAACTTCACTGTATAAAGAATTTTGTAAAATATCTTATAAGAACTAATAAAGGGAAAAAATAATACTCATAATTGTTACTTTTCAATCATGAAAAAATCATGGATTTTTTTTCAAAAATTTATACATTTCACACTTAAGAAGTAACATAATTCCCCTTTTAAACATAATCTCATTATATTAACTTGTGAAATTATATTATTTTTGTAAGAACTCGTTGAAGGACTTGATAAATCATGTAGGTAAATTAGGACATCATTCTGAAATTAATCATAAAAATGAAATAACAACCCTAGTAAATTATAATACTTTCATAAAAAAATCCTAACTAGTTAACTTTTTCTATTTACTAAATGCAATGGAAAGTTATATAGGGTGGACACATTCATGGTTTATAAAAGAAACACTCGTCATTATTTCGTATGATATAAACATGTCCTTGGATTATAACAGAACCACTAATAATTATATGAAATTACCATGAACCATAATATAGTGATAACACATGAATATTTCAGTTTTGTCCTCATAATCATAAAAGTATTCTTTGTAACCATGATAAAAACATTTCCATATATCAAAATATCTATACCATTTTAAACAATTTTCAAAAATAAGGAGAACAAATAAAACGTGGTTTTTTCTTTGAATAAAACATGAAATATTTTAAAATAATATAAAAATAAAATAATGGTTATATTTTTGGGAAGAACTATTGATTCCATATAAATTAAAATATAATAATCATTTTTACTTTTTTCAAAAAGTTCTATATGAAATGTGTAAAAAGATTCCTTTATGAAAAACATTAATAGAATGTAAAAAGTAACTTAAAATTTTCAATATAATTAATTTATTTCTCTATAAATACTTCCATAAAAAAAGTTTAAAAATATTACAATGGAAAAAAATTATTTTGAAAATAAATCCTTAAAACATTTAAAATGTGGTTTTAAAGGTAAATTGTCTTTTTACCTCAAGTCTGACTCATCATGTATATTCTTTAACATCAACAATAATAAAATTATGTTAATTATTTTCTTTATTAATAAATATTTTCATGTTTATTATTCTTATTGTTTTATTTATTACCATGTTATATACAATTACATTATCAATTAAGTTCACATCATATTTTTTGATGATATTCAGCTCATATGTCCAAAATGAATTTAGTAAGTTGACTATTTTTAAAGTGGTCATTATTCCATCATATCCAAAATATTAATCATGAAATATTGATAATTTTTATACATTAATTGAACTTTTAAAATCTACTATGAAATATGGATTTGAAAAATGAACTATTTTTTAATCATGGGGACGGTAGGTTATATGTACGCTTGAGTAATGTTTTTATTTTCTAAATAATACGATAGAAAGAATTTAAGTTTAATTTTATCATTAAAAAATAATAATTATATCATAAAAATTATATTATTTCTTTAAATAAGTATATATATTTTATCCATTTGATGTGGCCTTCAAAAACATATAACATCGATTCGTAGAGGTGGTAATCCACATGTATGCACGAATGGTGTTATCAATTTTTAATGGATGGAGATGTAAGAAAATAAGTGATATATTATATTTATATAGTGATAAATATTTCATTAATATAATATATATATATATATATATATTAAATCCATCATTTTAACCATCCTTGAGTGGCGGTGATGGAAAATAAATTACAACAATCCTTGGGGCGGTAGTCCTCCATACACACGAATGATGGTTTCATTTCCCATTTAATGGATGAAGTATATTGATATATGTTATTAAATTAATATAAAAACATATAGTTATATTTAATATAGTTATTTTAATTATATAATCCTGTTTTAAAAGGTTTTTAAATATATTGTAGAAGAAATAAAATTAAAATGATTGGTTACGAATTATACCTTTTCTTCAAAAAAAACCTCTTTTGGATTATACCTAAATCCTTCCTCTATCTATTTTACAACCAAATTAGACCTTTTAGGAAGTGTGAATTTATTTAAGGGAGGTATATTCATAATAACTAATTAATACAAAAGTCTCTTTAGGTGTGGATAGGATTGAATAGAGGTGTCCTTTTATAAGTGGGAGAGATGACGCACATGGAATTTTTAAAAATAATAATATATATTAATGTCTTAATCAAAAAAAATTGATAAAAATTGACCATATTGGGTCAAAATATAGGAAATCAGTAGAATTTATAAAAAAAAATTATCATTATAACACTTATCACTTTTGTTTAAACCCTCGTAAACTTGTCTAAACCTTAGCTGTTGTAAGAGATTTGGATTATTTTTATTATTCATTATGGCCAAAAATTAAGTTTACTTTTTTACCTAATATTAATTATTTTTTTAAAAATAAGGAATACATTTTATCAAATTCAATTTATGGATTAAAAACAATTTAATTTAAAATTAAATCTACAAAATGTGATAAAAACTATTTTTCAAAAAAAATGTGTTTTTAAGTATAAAAATGTTTTCATACCAAATTCAAGTATAATGTTGACTAAAATAGCATTTATTGTAATATGTTTAATAAAAAGTAAATAATAATTTTTAACAATAATCCTAAATAAAATTTGACATCTCAAATAAGTTAAACAAAAAGACAGTTTTCAATAAATATCAGTATTTTTTCACAATTCATTAAAAAATCAGAAAATTATCAAAAATGCATTCGTAGATAATATTTGAATGTTTAATTAAAAAATAATGTTAATTTTTTAAAATTAAAATACTATAACTTTGAAATTAAAATTAAAAAAACCATATAATTCCCAAAAACACAATTTTTTTAGTAATAAACCTTTTTCCTTTTGATTGAAAAATTACATATTATTTTTATAATGAATAAAAATATATAAAGTCAAATTATTAAATATTAATAAGATAAGAAAAATATTTATCTTAACATTACCTAGGTTTTAACATTATTCCCCCTTTTTAAATTTCACTCTTATAATTTTATTCATTACTTAAACAAGTTGAAAATTTTCTCCCTTATATAATTTTTTGATTCATGTGTTTCTTATCTAATAGTATGGGTTTTCAATAAAAACATAACCTATTAAATTAAATTATTCTATAACACATTATCTCTATGGTCAAGAATATTTACTGGTTATTTCTTATAATAATGGTTCTCTTTCAACTGAACTACTTTAGGTTTAAAAACATGAGATGCATTTGGGACATATTTTCTTAGAAATGAAACATAAAATTAATCACGTACCTAAGATAAATTTAGTGGAAATTACACTTTGTAAAAAATTGATCCAAAGTTATCCAATATTTCTTATGGTCATTTGAATTGTGGATGTAACTTTCCCTTTTACCAAAATTCATAACACTTTTCCTTAAAGATACTTTAAGAAAAAAAAAGTTCACTTACCTAAAAAAAAGATATTTCTTATGGTTATATTTAAAATTTTATATCTTCTTTGAGACATACCTTTGTATACGTAATTTTCATTAACTTCTTAACCATTTAATTTACCAATTCTAGTTCTAACTAAAATCTTTTCTTGATTTTATCCAAATAATTAGGTTTCCAACACCACTTTCCATATAATTATTCAACAGGTTTCATCTATAAAATAGAGTTAAAATTTTTATTATTCAAAAAATTAATCATTGAAATATATTGATCCAAACTTCCCCGCTAATCCATTTAATTTTATCAAATCGTATCCAGCAAAGTCTTAATCATCCGTTATTACATTACATTAGATTAAGGATGAAAGGTTATACTAAATTTTAATTTAATAACCAAAGACTTATAATTTACTTCACAAATAATGGAGGTGAATTTGGGGGTTGATCAAATATAATAGAAAGAGTTAATCCATGTACTTTAATTATATCATTAATATAAATTAATGAAATATGATCTAAATACATATTATTTCTAATGGGAATATGATGATATTATTTAGTTAATCAATCAAAAAATACATATATCACATTATTAACTGGAGAATTATTTTTTAAAACTATCATGAAATCCATGGATATATTCACCCATTTCTATTTTGGAACATAAAAATGATGAAACACCTCCTTCGGTAATTTTCATTTGGATTTAACCTATTAAAAATTTAAACAATTCATAGTAAAATTAGTAATTTCTTTCTTTATTTCAACCCAATGGAAATGTTACCAAATGTCTCTAAATATTTTTGTACTACCATGATAAAAATAAAATGGATAACTATAAGACTCTCTAAATAAGTATTTCATCACCTATGAATCACTTTTCATAGAAAACCTATTTCAAAAGCATTAGCTACGATTTTTTCCCTTTTATGGATGGTAATGTATTATGAAATTATAATATTTTATCAATTACATCCATCTCCTTTTTCTCATGTGTAATTATTTTTTATCAAAAATATACATTATTATTTTTTGATCATTATATATTCTACACTCTAATCTATATAAATTATTTCTATAAATTTTCAATTCAAAAAACTATAGCTTCTTGTTCAAGGTAATGGGTAGGATAATTTTTTCCCATGAGATATTAATCAAGGTGAAAAATAAAAAATTACCCAATTTTTATACATTAAAACCAATCCCAATCCCTTAAAAACACAATTGTAGATAAAAATCACCATTTTAGGATGTTAGGGCCAAAACTGGAGCATTTATTAATCTTCCTTTGAATTCCTAGAAACATTCATCACATTCCTTTATCTAAATGAACCTAACACCTTTTTTCATTAATATAGTTAGTGGACAATACCACCATGAAAAGGTTTCAAAAACCACTGGTAATAGCCTACCAATCAGATAAATCTATGAATATGTATGAAATTTGTAGGTCTTCGTAATTCATCAACCACTTAGTTTTAATGGAATCAATAGTTATACTATTTTTATTTATAATATATCCATGGAATGAAAACTGTTGTTACCATAAAACACATTTTCTAAATTTTCAATATAACCTCTTTTTAGTAAAGGTTTTTATAACATTCTTTGTATCTTTTTTTATCCACATAAAATTTATAATATACCAAAATATCATCAATAACAAACCATAAACCTATCCAAATATGCATGGGAATCCCTATTTAGAAGACCCATGAATGCATTTTGACCATTCTTCAACCCAACGGTCATAACCATAAACTCATAATTCCCATTCCTAGTAAAAAAGGATGTATTATATATGTCATATTCCATCCCCTTTTGCATAAGGTACCAGTACCTGAGATAATCTATCAAAAAATAATTATCTCCTAGGAGGTCATCAAACTAGTAACTGATATGAAGAAATGGATACTTATTCTTAAAATTAATGTAATTCAATGATTTATAATCAATGAAAAGTCTCATGGAACCATTCCATTTTTAATAAAAAATAGGATCATTTCATGATGAAGTTATTGGATGAATAAAACATTTATCATGAAATTCGTGAAAATTCTTTTTCAACGCCATAAGTTCTACTTGATCCATTCGATAAGTGGGTTTCAAAATTGGATTATCATCGGGAACTAAGTCAATAATAAACTCAACTTCCCAATAAGGAATAATAAAAGTAAAATCATTAGGAAAAAACTCTATATTCTTTCACAATTTCACATTATTAATATTAATAGTTCTATAATTTTAAAAAATATGGGAAAGATAGAATTAATTTCCAACTCTTAGCATTTTCTCAGGTTATTAATATGTTTTCAAAGGTATTAATTGATTCTTATATACAAATGAAAAATCATTTTGGAAAATATATTCTTTGAATCTAAAATATATCTCAGAAACATAAACTAAAATCCAATTTACTCCTATAATAACATCAAATTGTATAGTAGGAATAATAAAATTCATATAGATAAAACCCTACTAAATATAATGATATGATGATCATTGTAAATTATTATTTATTTGATACTACCTCAATGTGTTTTTACCGAAATTCCTAACTTAATTTATTGAATTGAAATTTTCATTTTAACAAAAAATTACTTATAGATGAAAGAATGTGTATACCCTGAATCAAAAATACATAATTATAATATAAATAAACAATTAATGTGTCTGTTACAACTTCATTAGATGGACTAAAAATTATCAAAGTGGTCTTAATGAATATTTCCACACTCTTCTATGTGTATTATTGTTTATTCTCATCATTTTGTTTTTTATTTTTTTTAAGTTTATCATCTTAATGACCTATCTCCTTATATTTAAAATATCTTATTACCTACTAATAAAAATTGGTCTCAATGTATAAAATAACCTTTTTTTGAAATCGTGATCCATATTCCCAAACATACCACATCATAAGTACTTCCTAGATTTCATAATATTTTACCTAGTGTGATTTATAAAATATCTTTCCCAAACTAGAAACAATATTTTCTTACATTCATATTCTGGAGATGTATTCTTCCCATTTAATTTCCACACAGGTCACTTTTTCCATGTGTTGTAAAACACCAAATCATTTCCAAACTCTATTTTTTCTTTCTTATCAAATTGAACTTGTTTCTCATAACTTTTAGATTTATGAGAGTCCAATACTCTTTGGTATGTTTGATTTAATCCTAAATAAAAAATGAATAATTTTACTATCAAACCCCTGAATAAAATTTGGTGTGTTCTTTTTTGTTCGGGTGAAGTTTTCTTTTTATAGAGAAAATAAATATTTATCCTTCAGTCTAAATGATATTAATTTATTTTCAATCCTAAGTTTAGTAACCTCAAGAAATTATTTCTCAGGGAAATTATTTTTAATTGTATCCCATCCTATATTTTTAATCTCTTCACTTTATCTTTATTCTTAACCACTAACCACCATTGATTAACACAGCCCTAAAAAGATATATAGAAGGAGTTTCCATTTTATGATTTGAATAAACCATGATTTTAAATATCTTTTAAAGAGTTTTAATCTATTACTCAGCTATTATAGAGTCAAACAATCCACTAAATGGTGGATCATTTTATCTAATAAAATGATATATTATCAAAATGTTCCTCTATATTATATCTAGTTTCTATATATCATGGATTCCACCAATATTTATAGCCTATGTAAATCGATCCACTAAATCAATAAACTACCCTATTCCAATCCCATTTATACTAGGTTGCTAATTTATATGGATGTTGTCTTCTTAATTCTTCCCTACTTCTGGTTCATCATTTCCTTTATAGAACAATACTGTGAAAAAACATAGCGTAGATTTAGAAACATGTAAATATAATAATTCTATATCTTTATAACCATAAATTATAATTTTTTAATGTTACTTACTTATATTTTCTTAACCAATAATATTATTTAAGCCTTTCCGATGATAACAACTATAAGAAACTAGTTAGAAACATTCAAAAATATTATATTTTAAGTCATGATTTTACTCTCATACATTTTTAGGATCATTACAGTTTATATTTTTAGTGGACTTTTACATCACTATTAAAAAATAAAAACTACATCACCAGGTGTAAATTTCCACTATTTATGCATTTTTATCATAATACAAAACTTATAAGATATAAAAAAATTTATTTCATATATTCAAAATTTTCATCTTGACTTCTTCATTGTCCTTAATAATCATTAAGACATTATAAAAAATATTTTAGAAAATGGTATTAGAATAAAATGCTCTGAACGATATATATAAAAACAAAGAATAAAAATCATTAGTCCATGAATACTCATAAAAATTAATTTTAAAAAAGAAACATTCGCATAAAAAATTATTATTAATGAAATCAACTTCACTGCCTAAGGATTTTCATAAAAATTTCATAATAAATAATAAAATCTAAAAAAATTCATAAAGGATTCTTTTAAATCATTAAAAACACATGAAATTTTTTTCTAAAATATTTAAATTTCACCCACAATAAGTTGTATAACTTCCTTTTTAAACATAATATCATTATCTTACCTTGTGAAATCATATGATTATCATAAAAACCCATAGAAATCGTATATAAATTATCTATCAAACATAGGGACTAATTTTTATGCCACTGTTTCAAAATGGAATATCCTACCAAGTAAAATCATATAATCTCTTATAAGGAAACTAACAGGTTAACTTTATCCCTTTACATAATGTATTTTATAGTTATAATTGTCCCACCCATTCTATGTTTATAACAGAACCACCCATCCCTAGTTTATAATGGAAAACCAACCCTTAGAATATAACAGATCCACATTTCACTATAAACAATTCCAAAAGGCCATAACCTAATATTAACACCTATGATTTTTCATTTACATTATCATACAAAAAATATATTATTTTCACCCAAAAGAAGAATATTTCTAGATATAGACATGTTCATTCCATTTAAAACCCTTTATAAAAATGCCCATAATAAAGGGAATGAGTGTTTTTCTTTAAGTCAAAAATGAATTATTTTAAAGTAATGAAAATATCAAATAAATGTCATGGAATTGTAAAAATTCATTGACATCATATACATAAAAATAAAACATTCATTTTCCCTTTTTGTTATAATGTTTCTTATAAAATATGTAAAAATTTACCTTTAAAAATAGTTGAAATAAAGATAAAATTGACATAAAATTTTATTTATAATTAATTAAGGAATATGTAAATACATCTATAAAATAATTTTATTAATATTTATATGGAATACAAAATTTAAAATAAAATCTTTAAAAAAAATTAGAATGATGGTTTTAATGTAAAGTGTCTCTTACCACACATCTAAATAACCATGTAAATTAATCATTATCTTAAATAATAAATTCATGTTAATTACTTAATTTATTAATAATTTTTTATAATTTAATTATTCATTTTATTTTATTTATTACCATGTAATGTAAAATTACTTAATCATAATCCCATGTCTTATAGTTGAAGGATATTTGGCCATATATTCAAAATAATTTTTGATGAGTTAACTATAGTCATATTGGTCATTATTAAATCATTAAAAAATAATAATCATGATATAATTATCATTTATATAAATTAATTATACTTTTAAAATCCTCCATCAAATATGTTTATGAAAAATGAACTATGTTGAAACCTTGGAGATAGTAGGTCATACATAGGCATTTTTGGGTCATAAGAGTATATGATGGCTACAAGGGGAGGTGAATTTTAGTTTAAAATTTAAACCAAAGAAAAAAAAATACTTTTATGATAAAAATATCAGACTTGAATATCATTTTAGGATCAAAGTATGTAAATAAGATCCGATAAGCATATGGTATATCAGTTTCTTATCAGTCTCATTGATAATCTGATAAAACAATTATTAGAAAGAGAAGTATAAACTTACTTTCTAATATATATTAACAATAGAAAATAAACATTTAATAAAAAGTAAAACAAAAGATGATAATGTTAAGAATGACATAAAAAACATATAAAAGAATTTACTCTTTATCCTTAATAGATAAAGAAGTTATAAATCCATAATTAAGATATCCACAGTTTCAATACCTACTTTAATTGTCTGACTTTCATTACTAGAAAATCCATTCATCTGATGATCAGTATATCTCTTTATTCTTATCCTAAAAATCCCTTGAACCAATGGATAATATTCATATATGTATATTTTAAAAAAATAAATCCCTCGATGTTATGATCATGTCCTTTGTCTTCTAATCCCTAAAATCCATCGATCTGATGGATCAGATTCACCCATATTTCAATCCATAGAATATCTCAATTTAACCAAGATCAAACATATTTAATACAAATTAAAAATATTCTAATTAATTTAAAATCCTCACATGAATTCCTTAGAACTTCTACCCTCTAATAAATTAAATAATTTAGAATAATATGTTTAATCAGAGTATAAAAGTAGACATCTTGAGTTATGAATGAATTATCTCCTAGTTATTCAAATAGACTTCCTCTTTATAGGAAAAACTTCAACATGAATATTTCTGAGAAGGTTTCAATAGATTCAGAACACTTTTAATTTGATAGGTTATAATGATCTGGATCTTGATATTAACAGAAAAGAATGAAATGTGTTTCTTTGGTATACATCATTTTTTTACAAGCATTATCATGATATTATGGATTTAGACTTATAGAAAAAATTATAAATACTTCTATTAGAAACATTGGATAGTCTTATGGACTTCACTATTGTTTTTCAATATGATAAAATTAATATAGGTTAATATAAAGGATTAGTACTATTTTAGGTTGTATGGTCATGGATATTTTCAATTTGATAGAAAAAACATTAGTCTAACCACTGGTCAGTATAGTAGTTGGTTCGATGTATTAGAATCAACTTTATTCTGATGGATAAGATTGAATAATAAAAGTTTATATATATTTTACATTAGAATAATTTCTAAATTCAATATAAAAGGTTTTCTTCTACAAAAACATACCAAAGAACTTGGGATATATAAAGTTAGTAAAATAACGTTTTAAGAATGTTTTTGTGGTTTAACAAACTATGTAAAGGAAAAGTATAAAGTAAAATATTCAACTCAATAATCTCCACCTTTTTGGATAGAAACAAATTCAATACTTAAGATGAAAAAATAATAAATTTTAAATACTTAGAACCATTTTAACTTTCATAAATATCAAAGATATACATCATATCTTAACTATTCCTCTTGTTAATGAATCTTTTATTATAAGGCCCCAGACTTAAACATTACATAATCTTGAGTTACTTCAAGAATACACGATGAGGATCTTTTCAGGTTTAGAGTTTTAGAGAATTGGATCATAAAACATGCATTACATTCTACATTTAAACAAAGTGGTTACATAAAAGAAAGTACTCAATTTTCCCATCAACGAAAACATATTTAAAATAAATCATGGATTCCTTCTTGACACTTCCTTGACACTATCATCACATCATGTGCCTTTCCCTTGACCTGTGAAAAACATTTCAAAAACATGGGATGAGCATAAAAATTTCAGTAAGGGATATAAAAATATGGAAAGGAAACATGAGTACATGTAAACGTAAGAATCAATGAAATCATACTTTACTTATAAAACATAAGCACTTTAACATACCTCGTCAAATCACGAATAAAACATAGAAATCATAATACATAAAGGTAACTTGAGGCATTCATAACATTCTTACGTAGGGAGTATCCCTCTTGGTTACATTTGGAATACCCATCACAGTATATCCCCAAAATCTCTTCGGAGAAACCTTAACATTTAACCACTTCGCGTTACCCAATGAATTGGAGAGATATATCAGGCTCACCCACCCTTATTTTATCACGGAACCACCCGTCTTCATAACAATTCCCAAGAACCATAACATAATCGTACCACATAAAACTTGCATAAAGGAAACATAATATTTCCACATTTCAATCACAAGATATCAATACAACACATTTATATAATAAAAACATTATGAAAACCATTTTAAATACCAAAATAAAAGAAAAGTAAAACATGGTATTTATTTTTCATTTAAAAAAGGTATGGCTTGTAGAGGAATCCGAAACTCAAATAATGGTCACGGTGGCGGAGAAGTCGTTGTCGCCGCATACGTACAACAAAAACATTCCATTTTTTCATTTAGTAAAATGCTTCGTATAAAAAAGATTCCTTTTGGATAAACATAAAAGTCAAATGGGTTTATACACCGTATAAAATAAGGTTGTGTATAAAACAAAATATGCCTCAATGAAAGGAGTTTGAGACGAAGTCCCATACCTCGGGTCCGACTTGACTCGATCGTTCTTTAACCTCCTGAATAATAAACTTGAGTTAATTTCTACTTGATTAAGAACCTTTTTCAAGTTCATTATTCCTTTTATATCACTTATTACCATATCATGAATACTATGTAATTATTTAAGTTAATAATGGTCATTTTAACGATCATTGGTACTTGAGTCAATAGTGAACTTCTTATATTTACAAGTTGTTCACGTAGTCAAATATCCATTATCTAAAGAATGATATTCATGATGTAGATGCCATATATATCATATATATCCAGTATATACATGCATTTATAATATTACATAATCATTTATAGGTAAGAAATGAAATTCACCGTTCATGGAGACGGTAAGCCGTACATACGCATGAACGCTACTTTCATTTCTATGTCATATTAATGGAATTAAAACTAAATGAGAGATATGTATATTTTAATTCCAGAATTATATTCATAATTTATATGTAACATACATCATATATATCCATTATATATATGTACTTATAATAGTACATTACATTTGGGGATAAGAAATGAAATGCACCGTTCATGGAGACGGTAAGTCATACGTACGCATGAACGCTACTTTCATTTCTATCTCATAATTTAATGGAAATAAATAATAATTATATAAAGATATATTATAATTATAGTATAATATCATATATAATATCATTAAATCTATCCTTTATATGTACCAAATATGGTATTAATGAATCAAATCACTTTGAGGGGGCAGTGGTCTGCACTTCCTAAAATGAAGATATCGTGTTTACCCATAATGGAAACCATAAATTTATGCCATAAATGAAAAATAGGTAAGCTTAGTCAAAACATAAACATATTATATATCATATATAAATATATTTACATCTTAATGGCCACCTTTGAAGGTGTTATATGAGTGTTGAACAATCATCGTTTCGTGAGGCAGAAATTCGCCATCCACAAAAACAGTATATTCATTAACCATTAGATCTAGGTGTGTGTAAGTTTAGATCGAATAATTCTTAGAAAAAAATCCTATTATATTGATGATACTGGTTTTCTTACAAAATAAATGAAAAAAAAGAGTTTAGGGGGGTTGGACAAGCAAAATAAAACATAAGAACACAAGAGAAAACTCTACCTTTAAAACGGGTAACTCTTTTTGATTTGAGCTCAAAGGCCTCCTTAGGAAGACTAATTCCCAAAGTGAGGCTTCTAGGAGTAATAGAGGGATTTTTAGAGACAAAATGGGATGGGTTTGGCCGAGCCAAAGGCTTGAGAGGTGTGGGTAAGGTGGTAGAGGTGGGAGCCTTTTATAAGTGGAGAGGAGGGGCACTCTTGGGAAGTAATAAAAGGGTACTTTATTATAAAATTATTTTCGGATTTAAAAGGTCCAAAAATTATATATTTAAAGGATAAGGTGATAAGAGTTCTAAATCCACCCATCCAATATGTTTTTGACATGTGTAGGTCTTATATTTTACATTATCTTTTCATTTTATTTAAATCGTTAAATAATGAGGTAATCGCTGCATCATCATGGTGTCATAAATAATTTAATTTATTTAATGTCTAAAATTTATAAAAAAAATATATCATGATGTGGGAAATATATTTATCTTTCTAATGAATATTTATATTCAAAAATATGACTTTTATAACCACATTTATAAATTGTTTTAGTAAAACAACTCATGTTTGTGACATTTTAATTTTAACTTTAAATAAAAAGATATTAATGTCATTTTCCTACCAAAGTGGATCTATGGGGTCCCCAAGTTGACCCATGGATTGTATTGGTCGTCCATGACACATCCAATAAGGTTAGGACATGTGTCAAGGTCATTTAATATTATTAAAACATTATTTTTACCTTAAACTACACTAATTACTTCTAATCGCGATAAAAAACTTAAAAGTTACTATTCACAAAAAAAAATTATTTTAATCCCATTGAACCAAATTTTACTTCCTAATGACAACCATGTATGTCAGATTTTTGAAATTCAAAACACAAAGGTGGTAAAATTTCATTTAAACGAAAAATTGGTTTTTTAAGTACCACTTAGTGGTTTCACTATTCATCAAAAATTGAAGTTTTCCAGAAAAATACCAAAACCTCACCCTAAGATATATTTGATATTCTGAATTCAAAAGTGATGTCTATTTTACAAAATTCAAAACATATAAGCTACATTAATTAATTAAATAATTAATTCCTGCTGTCATAGCAAATAGCGTGTTTTTATGAAACAATAAGTATCAAAAGATTGACACTAGTTTAAGTCCAATTTCAAAGTGAAATTAATTCCAATGACCACTATTGGATTAAATGGTAAAGATATATTCAAATTTAACTTTAAAACCAATTCAAAAGATAATCTAATCATATAAATAAATTATATTAAAAAGAGGTTTTGAATTAAAATACAACATTTTCACTATTCATTAAAAAAATGAACTTTATTGGAAAAATACCAAAAATTTACCCAAAGTAAATTCCAATGTCCAAATCATAAAGAATAAGTTTATTTCGACAAATATATCTTATAAAATTGTCAAAAGATATATTTAAAAATGGTTCTCCATCAAAAGGCGGTAAAACGCTCTTTTAAAAATATTAGAGTATTTCATGCTTTAGTTTGGATTTATTCTCATTTTAAGCCTCTAAAACACTATCTAATTAAAAAATAGACTTATAAAACTATATCTATTATTAATTACATACTTAGGATGTTATATCCTTCCCCCCTTTATAAAATTGTGTCCCCGCAATTTATTTACTTATCGAATAAGTGGGGGTATTTATCCCTCATAACATTTTCAGATTCCCACGTTGGCTCTTCAACCATATGGTTTTTCCACAAAATCTTTACCTGGTGAATTACCTTATTTCGCAACACTTTCTCCCTTCGGTCAAGAATCTGGATTGGTTGTTCCTTACAATATATATTCTCTTCCAACTGAACTACCTCTGGGCTCAAAACATGAGATGGATCTGGCATGTACTTCCTTAACATCGAAACATGAAAAACATTGTGTACCTGAGATAAACTCGGAGGTGAAGCCACTCGGTAAGAAACTGATCCAAATCTCTCCAGAATTTCTTATGGTCCAATGAACCTTGGACTCAACTTTCCTTTCTTACCAAATCGCATCACACTTTTCCATGGTGAGACTTTGAAAAAAAACATGATCACCTACCTCAAAAGAGAGATCCTTCCTCCTATTGTCTGCATAACTCTTCTGCCTGCTCTGAGATGTTCTCATGTGTTTCTGTATCAGCTGAACTTTTTCTGTCAACTCTTCTACCAATTCTGGTCCCATCAGCTTCCTTTCACCCACTTCATCCTAGAAATCTGGAGTTCGACACCGCTTCCCATATAACGCCTCAAACGGTTCCATCTGTATACTGGAATGAAAACTGTTATTATATGAAAATTCAACCAAAGAAAGATGTTAGTCTCAACTTCCCTGATAATCCATCGAACAAGCATGTAGCATATCCTCCAATGTCTAAATTGTTCGTTCTGACTGCCCATCTGATTGAGGATGAAAAGCTGTACTAAAATTTAATTCAGTACCCAATGATTTCTGAAGGCCTTTCCAAAAGATAGAAGTAAACCTGGGATCACGATCAGATACAATGGAGAGAGGAACTCCATGTAACCTAAATATCACTTTAAGATACAAACGGGAAAGTTGATCTAGGGAAAAATTATCTCATATAGCAAGGAAATGAGCAGATTTAGTCAAGCGATCAACAATAATGCAGATTGCATTATAACCTCGATGTATCTTTGGAAATCCCACAACGAAGTCCATGGATATATTTTCCCATTTCCACTCTGGCACTGGTAAAGGCTGAAGCATCCCTTTCGGTAACTTCCACTCTTCTTTAACCAGTTCACAACTCAAACACTTCACTGTAAAATCATAAATATCTCTTTTCATTCCATCCCACCAGTAATACTCTCGCAGATCTCTGTACATCTTAGTACTGCCAGGATGAACTGAAAATGGAGAACTATGAGATTCACATAACAACTCTCTCTTCAACTATGAATCACAAGGCACACACAATCTCTTTTCAAAATCTCAGAAAACAATCATTATCAATGTTGAATTTAGGCAACTTACCCTTCTGAACCAGCTCTACCTTTTTCTGCAACTCACTATCTTGATTCTGTGCTTGCTTGATTCTGTCTGATAGAGAAGATTTCACTGATACCTGAAACAAAATAGAAGAACATCCTACACCAAAAATTTCTATGCCAAATTTTATCAAATCCTTAACCAAAGTATCACGTTCCAGACACAACATTGTTAATAAAGCATTACTTTTTCAACTCAAAGCATCAGCCAATTTATTTGCTTTTCTCTGATGGTAATGAATTGTACAATCATAATCCTTGATTAATTTTATCCATCTCCTTTGTCTCATGTCCAATTATTTCTGAGTGAATATATACTTTAAACTTTTTTTATTGGTATATATTTCACACATTACTCCATAGAAATGATGCCTCCAAATTTTTAAAGTGAAAACTACAGCAGCTAATTTCAAATCATGTGTAGGGTAATTTACCTCATGAGTTTTCAACTGTCATGAAGCATAAGAAATTACCTGATCATTCTGCATTAGGACACAACCAATTCCTTTCAATGAAGCATCACTGTAGATAACAAACTAACCATTCCTGGAAGGAAGTGCAAAAACTGGAGCATTCACCAATCTTCTTTTCAAATCCTGAAAAAAATCATCACATTTTTTTGTCCAGATAAACTTAACACCCTTCTTAGTTAGCTTTGTCATTGGACTAGATAATCGTGAAAAATTTCTAACAAAGCTTAGGTAATATCCTACAAAACCAAGGAAACTACGAATCCTAGTTACATTTGTGGGTCTTGGCCATTCTTCAACAACCTTTGTTTTTGCAGGATCAACAGTTATCCCATCTTTAGAAACAACGTGACCAAGGAAAGAAATTTTTTGAAACCAAAACTCACATTTTATGAATTTCCCATACAATTTCTTTTCTTTTAAGGTTTTCAAAATAACCCTTAAATGTCTTTCATGCTCCTCTTTACTTTTAGAAAACACCAAAATATCATCAATGAAAACCACCACAAACTTATCCAAGAACTCATGGAAAATTATATTCATTAAGTAAATGAATACAGTAGGTGCATTTGTTATCCCAAAAGGCATTACTACAAATTTATAATGTCCATATCTTGTACGAAACACAGTCTTTGGAACAACTGCTTCTTTTACCTTCAGCTGATGGTACCCCGATCTCAGGTCAATCTTTGAAAAATACTAAGCTCCCTGGAGCTGATCAAACAAATCATCGATATGAGGCAAAGGATATTTGTTCCTAACTGTGATGTTATTCAAGGCTCTATAATCAATGCAAAGTCTCATTGAACCATCTTTCTTTTTCACAAATAAAACAGGATCACCCCATGGTGATGTGCTAGGTCGAATGGAACCTTTCACTAATAAATCTTGCAATTTCTCCTTCAACACTAAAAGTTCAATTTGATCCATTCGATAAGGGGGTTTTGAAATTGGCTTAGCATCCGAAACTAAGTCAACAGTAAATTCAACTTCCCGATCTGGTATTATTCCAGGCAACTCATCAGGAAAAACATCAGGATACTCATTTACCACTATAACATCATTAAACTGAACAGTTCCTTTGTTTTCAATGATGTGTGCAAGGTAACATTCATTTCTATCTTTTACAAGTTTCTCGGCCTCTTGATAAGTTATCAACAGTAAGGGTTCATTCTTGTACACAAACTGAAAGTCTTTATGAAAAGAAACTTCTTTATATCTACAGTAAATCTTAGCATGGTAAATAGAGAGCCAATCTATACCTAGTATAACATCAAACTCTACTAGAGGTAAAACAATAACGATTTCAAGTAGGGTATTTCCACGGATAAGGATAAGAAGATTCTTATAAAATCTTTTTGCCTCAACATTTCCCCCAGGTTTTTTTACCACAAGTTCAGGAGTCATTTCTTGAGATGGTATTCCCATTTTACTAGAAAAGTTTTCAGAGATGAAAGAATGTGTAGACCCCGAATCAAACAACACACTGGAATAATCTGAAAAAACAAACAAATTACCTGATACAACATCATTTGATGGCCCAACATCTTCCAAAGTAGTTTCAAAGGATTTCACCGCCCCTTTCTTCTTGTAGTCTAACTGCGCCATTACTACAACAAACTATTCAGTTCAAATTCTGACCATCTCAACATACTGATTCGGAAGGTTATTTCCTTTTGTATGCCTTCCTAGCACTACTTCCCTGTTTCCTCTGTGGAAAACCATTCTGAACAAACATGTCTTAGATGAAGCAACATGGTAATCTTCAAATGCTATATCATTTCAATGTGACCATAAAAAAATACTTTTGGATAATCATTTAATATAATTCTAACTCCTAATGTTATCTAAACCGACCTCTGATACCAATTATAAGGCCCTAGCCTTAAACATTACTAAATATTGAGTTACTTCAAGAATACACATTGAGGATCTTTTCAGGTTTAGAGTTTTAGAGAATTAGATCATAAAACATTCATTACATTCCACATTTAAACAAAGTGGTTACATAAAAGAAATTACTCAATTTTCCCATCAATGGAAACATATGTAAAATAAAAAATGTATTCCTTCTTGACACTTCCTTGACACTATCATCACATCATGTACCTTTCCCTTGACTTGTGAAAAACATTTCAAAAACTTGGGATGAGCATAAAAAGCTCAGTAAGGGATATAAAAATATGGAAAGGAAACATGAGTACATGTATATGTAAGAATCAATGAAATCATACTTTACTCATAAAACATAATCACTTTAACATACCTCATAAAATCACGAATAAAACATAGAAATCAGAATACATAAAGGTAACTTGAGGCATTCATAACATTCTTACGTAGGGAGTAACCCTCTTGGTTACGTATAGAATACCCATCACAGTATATTCCCTAAATCTCTTCGGAGAAACCTTAACATTTAACCCCTTCACGTTACCCAATGAATTGGAGAGCTATATCGGGCTCACACACCCTTAGTTTATCACGGAACCACCCATCTTCATAACAATTCCCAAGAACCATAACATAATCGTATCACATAAAACATGCATCAAGGAAACATAACATTTCCACATTGCAATCACAAGATATCAATACAACACATTGATATAATAAAAACATTATGAAAACCATTTTAAATACGAAAATAAAAGAAAAGTAAAACATGGTATTTATTTTTCATTTAAAAAAAAGGTATGGCTTGCAGAGGAAGCTGAAACTCAAATAATGGTCACGACGGTGGAGAAGCCGTTGTCACCGCATACGTACGACAAAAACATTCCCTTTTGTCATTTAGTAAAACCCTTCATATAAAAAAGATTCCTTTTGGATAAACATAAAAGTCAAAGGGTTTTATACACCGTATAAAATAAGGTTGTGTATAAAACAAAATATGCCTCAATGAAAGGAGATTGAGACGAAGTCTCATACCTCGGGTCCAACTTGACTCGATCGTTCTTTAACCTCTTGAATAATAAACTTGAGTTAATTTCTACTTACTTAAGAACCTTTTTCAAGTTCATTATTCATTTTATGTCACTTATTACCATGTCATGAACACTATGTAATTATTTAAGTTAATAACGGTCGTTTTAACGATCATTGGTACTTGAGTCAAAAGTGAACTTCTTATATTTACAAGTTGTTCACGTAGTCAAATATCCATTATCTCAAGAATGATATTAATGATGTAGATGCCATATATATCATATATATCGAGTATATACATGAATTTATAATATTACATAATCATTTAGAGGTAATAAATGAAATGCACCGTTCATGGAGACGGTAAGCCGTACGTACGCATTAACACTACTTTCATTTCTATGTCATATTAATGGAATTAAAACTAAATGAGAGATATGTATATTTTAATTCCAGAATCATATTCATCATTTAGATGTAACATACATCATATATATCCATTATATATATGTACTTATAATAGTACATTACATTTGGGGATAAGAAATGAAATGCACCGTTCATGGAGATGGTAAGCCGTACGTACGTATGAATGCTACTTTCATTTCTATCTCATACTTTAATGGAAAGAAATAATAATTATATAAAGTTATATTATAATTCCAGTATAATATAATATATAATATCATTAAATCTATCCTTTATACCTACCACATATGGTATTAACGAATCAAATCACTTTGAGGGGGCGGTAGTACGCACTTCCTAAAATGAAGATATCGTGTTTACCCATAATGGAAACCATAAAGGTATTCCATAAATGAAAAATGGAGAATATTAAGAAAAAAATAAACATATTATATATCATATATAAATATAGTGACATCTTAATGGCCACCTTTGAAGGTGTTATATGAGTGTTGAACAATCATCGTTTCGTGAGGCAGAAATTCGCCATCCACAAAAATAGTATATTCTTTAACCATTAAATGTAGGTGTGTGTAAGTTTAGATCGAATAGTTCTTATAAAAACATCCTAGTATATTGATGATACTTGTTTTGTTACAATAGAAATGAAAAAAGTGTTTAGGGGGGTTGGAGAAGCAAAATAAAACATAAGAACACAAGAGAAAACTCTACCTTTAAAACGGGTAACACTTTTTGATTTGAGCTCAAAGGCTTCCTTGGGAAGACTTCTTCCCAAAGTGAGGCTTCTAGGAGTAAGAGAGGTATGTGGAGAGACAAAATGGGCAGGGGTTGGCCGAACCAAAGGCTTGAGAGGTATGAGTAAGGTGGTAGAGGTGGGGGCCTTTTATAAGTGGAGAGGAGGGGCACTCTTGAAAAGTTATAAAAGGTTACTTTATTATAAAATGATTTTCGGATTTAAAAGGTCCAAAAATTGTATATTTCAAGGATAAGGTGATAATAGTTCTAAATCCACCCATCCAATATGTTTTTGACATGTGTAGGTCTTAGATTTTACATTATCTTTTCATTTTATTTAAATCGTTAAATAATGAGGTAATCGCTGCATCATCATGGTGTCATAAATAATTTAATTTATTTAATGTCTAAAAATTATAAAAAAATATAATGATGTATGAAATATTTTTATATTTCTAATTAATATTTATATTCAAAAATATTACTTGGATAACCCCATTTAAAAATTGTTTTAGTAAAACAACTCATGTTTGTGACATTTTAATTTTAACTTTAAATAAAAAGTTATTAATGTCATTTTTCTACCAAAGTAGCTCCATGGGGTCCCCAAGGTGACCCATAGATTTTATTGGTCGTCCATGACACATCCAATAATGGTAGTACATGTTTCAAGGTCATTTCATATTATTAAAATATTATTTTTAACTTAAATTACACTAATTACCTCTAATCTCGATTAAAAACTTAAAAGTTACTATTCACTAAAAAAATTATTTCAATCCCATTGAAACACATTTTAATTCCTAATGACAACCATGTATGTCGGATTTTTGAAATTCAAAACACAGAGGTGGTAAAATTTCATTTAAACGAAAAATCAGTTTTTTAAGTACCACTTAGTGGTTTCACTATTCATCAAAAATTGATGTTTTCCAGAAAAATACCAAAACATCACCCTAAGCTATATTTGATATTCATAATTCAAAAATGATGTCTATTTTAAAAAATTAAAAACATATAAGTTACATTAATTAATTTAATAATTAATTCCCGCTGTTAAAGAAAATAGCGTGTTTTTATGAAACAATAAGTATCAAAAGATTGACACTAGTTTAAGTCCAATTTCAAAGTGAAATTAATTCCAACGACCACTATTGGATTAAATAGTAAAAATATATTCTAATTGAACTTTAAAAACAATTCAAAAGATAATCTAATCATATAAATAAATTAGATTAAAAAGAGGATTTGAATTAAAATACAACATTTTTCACTATTCATTAAAAAAATGAACATTATTGGAAAAATACCCAAAATTTACCCAAAGTAAATTCCAATGTCCCAATCATAAAGAATAAGTTTATTTCGACAAATAGAGCTTACAAAATTGTCAAAAGATAGATTTAAAAATGGTTCGCCATCAAAAGGCGGTAAAGCAATCATTTAAAAATATTTGAGTATTTCATGCTTTAGGTTGGATTTATTCTCATTTTAAGCCTCTAAAACACTATCTAATTAAAAAATAGACATAGATAACTATATCTATTATTAATTACTTACTTGGTATGTTACATTTATGATCTTATAGAAAGTAATATAACTTTTAATTATCCCAATTTGTAAATAATTTTATTTAGATATATTCTCTCCTTTTAGACAATAACTCCTAATGGGACAATTCTTTTCTTTTTAAAAAACCCACCCTTAAATAAATACTCCAAAATAAAAATTCTCCCCAAAACATCTCCCTAATAATCATTCCCAAGAAATCTCCAAACTTTTTAAAATTTCTCCCCCTTTTTAATTTTAAAAAATACATAGGGAAAGTATATAAGCACTATAGGTTTAGAAGAAGATAACATAAAATACAATTGTTTGTGAATTAACTATTCATTCAAGTTATAAAATAAATAACATATATACAAAAACTATTTGAATAAATTCATATATAAGTTATTTGGATAAAAATCATTCACATTGAACATTCATTCATAATGTTTCAAATTGCATCAAGATTTCAGGAAAAAAATAAATCATTATTATAAAGTTTCTTGATGATCGTCTTTAGATTCATGACATCTATATGCTCCTTTATAGCTTTAGAAACTAATGACTCAATATTAACAGTTTATTCCTCCATTACTATCTTCTTCTAAAACTGTACCATAAACCTTTCAACATCCGCATTGATATTCTTATTCTCTTATTTTACATAGAACAATCCATCTTAACAATATAAGAGTCTCTTATTTTTTAATTCCAACTTATGAAAATTTTATTTCAGACATTTTACTTCCACATACTGATTATCTTTCATGTATTTGAACTCATAAACAAGCTTTACACTATTAGAAACATCTGTTGATATCTTATCAAATGAGCTGACAATGTCAAGAGACATATTCTTCAATTTTACAATATGTTCGTTAAGTTTCATTGGATCATTAAGAAAATGTCTTGACCATCTAACCATTTGGTTGAAACTTTTATTTTTATATTTATTATTTCCCTATAATGAGTTGATATCATACTCATGTTTAATCATATATTCATTCAAAAACATCATGTATTTAGACTTTTAATTCATACAACATTGAATATATTTGAATTGAGCTTAAATAATTAGTAAAAATGGAATCTGATCAGTTAATAGTTTTAGAGTTTGGGAAATGTAGTCAATGTTCTTTTATGCCTCTGTAGACATCGATTATTATTACTAAAATTTATCTTACTAAACACATGGTATTGAAGTTTTGATGTCTATATTTTCTTTATTCTCAATTGTATCTTCATATAATACATTTATGATATCTACTTCTTTATCAGTCTCTTCTTTTTCTGATACATTTTATTTAGAATTTTGACCTTTATTCTCTACTTTTGATGATGATTTAGCATTTTCATTTGATTATAAATGAACATCCATAGAAATATAAATCTTGATATTCTTCTCTAAATGAGATGATAACTGAGAAAACTTTGAGGATGACACTGATATTATTTCATTTTCCATTTATTCTTCCTCAGTCTCAATTTATTCTTCTTTTTATTCTTCTTCATCTTCTTTTTCATTTTCTAAATATTATTCCAATATATATTCAGTTATTAGAACACCAATTTCAACTTTCTTAACTGATTTTTTTTCTTTCACTATTATGTTCTAAAATTCTACTAGATCTCATTTTATTGTAGACACTTACACTAGAGAATATCTAGTAATCTATTTTCTTATTCCTCTTATCTGCATCCGATGGAATTGAAGAAAGAAACTACTAACATTTCTATAAACTCTAAACACATAAATAGATTTTTTTGGAGTGTTTAATGGTTCCGAATAATAGAACCTGCTATAGAATAGATGAGTTGGAAATAGATAAAAGTGTAATTTCTGAATATTTTTCTACTCCATTCATTAAAATTTCAACTATTTAGGTATCTCTTAGCCTTTTCTTTTGTTTCTTTTTTTACTGGACTATATTATCTTCTTATCCATTTGAATCTTCAATTATTTGGTCTCATCCTTATCAATACCTAAATAAGGATCACCTGGCTTCTTCTGAGCCTTATATCCTATAAGTTTTTTAAAATAATAATCTGACATTGTTTTGGTTTTCTTCTCAATATTAGGTGGTGGGAATTAAAATTTAACCTTTTATTTAACAACTTATTTCTATTTATAAGGATGAGAATTTGACTAGGTTTTATTTATTTTATCCACAAACTTCTTTAACTTTAAATAAAAACCAGATTCATTATCACCATTTTCTCTTCACCAATCAGATAAATCTTTTCCATCATAGGATAAGTTTGATTATTGATTTGAAAAAAAATTATGTAATTAACTAAATTTTTTTTAATGAAACATTGAAAAATAAAAATTTATTATTTTAATTAATTTTATTGATTGATTACGCTAATATAAATACAAAATGTAGTGGGTCGATCTACCTCTTGTTGACCAAAAATTCTAATAAAACATTTTAAGGGACTTTAAGGGTATCCCTATCACCCATTATTAGAATCAAATGACACTGCATCCAAAACATTATGACCCTTACATATATATTAATTTTTGAAACCATTTTTAGATTCCCAAAATGAGTAAATAAATTTTCCTTTTCCTTTAAATTTATGAAAATTCTACATTTTTCTGGTGATTTGTGAGATGAGAGATAAGATTTACCCTCTAAGGGTACTTCCATTACCTCTATGACTGGTTGATAATTAGATTTATAGTTTTCACAAAACAATGTCAAAGAAATTTCTTCCATTTCATCTTTATAGAGAAAATAAACTAGTGTGTAAAAATCTCTTATAATTTCAGGGTGATACAATTCAAAAACATCTTTCTAGATATAAATCATTTCCCAAAACTGATCTTTATATTTCATTTCAAAAATGAATCATAATTCTCATTCTATGATTTCACAATGATTCTTTCTCTAAAAACTTATATTTTCATAAATTCTTCTGTATTGGCCATCATACTGAGACTTTTTTTAGAGATTGGGTGAATTCTAAAAGATCATACTGACCACTAAAAGAGGTGGCGAGAGTCGGATAAAAAATCTCTATATATAGATGTGGGACAAGGGGTGAACCACCTTTATATAAGCACTGGAGGTGGAAATTTTCATCTTATAAAAGTTCAACAGCTTATATTGAAATCATTTTCTAATCTAAAGATTGATATTTAATTGAAGAAATATTTTAAAAATAATTCTGAACTCTTAAAATATTCAGGAAAACTATTTATCTGAGTATAGATTAATCTTATTAGAAAAACAATTCATGTTTGCAATAAAATAAAGTTTATAAAACTAAAATAATATTTACACAACAACATATATAAAATAAATTAATAAATATGTTTACAAACTAAAATTATAATACCTTTTGGAGTAGAAGTTTACAATTGGTATTAGTAACATATTGTTCTTGTTTTTTGTAAAATAAATATATTTTGGTATAGTTTATAACAAAATTACTATTTGAATTTTTTTTAAAAAAATTGAATCTATAAATCATTCATAAAATGTTTGAATCCAAAAAAAATTGTAAATATTTTTTACTTTAAAAATTTTATCTTAAAATTTTACTTCAAAAACTGAATTAATTTTTTGAAAGAAAAATTTTTCAGAAAAAGAAAAGTTTTATTAAACTAATGATGTTGGAAAAAAAGGTTTTTTGATAACTAAAACATGTGTACTCCCAATTTAAAAAGTAGTTCCTTAATGTAAGGATATTTTTAAATAAGAGGTATATTTGAAGAATCATTTGATATTGATCATTCTTACATTCTTCTAAATATATTCATGTCAATTGTAACTAAGGGGTTTAGTAATACTTTCTACGAGTTATTGTTTAATTCTAATGAATTATAAAATGAAATAACATTTTTGTGTGTGATATTGAAGTAAATGGTTTCTTGTGCCTTTTTTAATATCACTCAAGTAATGTGAAGGGTTTTTAAATAAATAAACGGAACTTGTGTTATTACACAATATTTTAGTTTTAGTTAAACTCTTTCTATAGTCTGTGACTGTGTGTTGCATCCATAACACTTGAGAACAACAGCTTCCAACTACCACATATTCAGCTTCAGTAGTGGAGAGTGTTACTGAGTGTTGTTTCTTTTAAGACCAAGAAACTAATGAATCTTCTATGAAATGACATTTTTCATATTTAGTTTTTATATCCATTCTATATCCACAAATTCCAGCATAGGAGAAACTTTTTAACTCAAAATAATTTCCATAAGAGTAAAACAAACCTAAATAAATAGTTCCCTGATGTAATGGGAATTTATTTAATGGATTTAATATGGGAATCTTTTAGATTTTATTTGTGTCTATAATAAAAGCATACTAAAAACATTAAATCTCAACGAATAGTTTTTATGTAATGAAATCTTCTAATCATAACTCTAAAATATTTAGATCAACACATTTCCTATAATCATCAATATCTACAATATTTGAGGTTATTATAGGAGTAATAATACTTTTAGTGTTTTCATAACCGAATTTAAGTAAATATTTTATATAATTAGTTTGTGATATAAAATTTCCTTCTAGTTATTGTGAAATTTTAAAACATAGAAATTATGTTAACTCAACCATGATAATAATTTCAAAATTAGATTTCATAGGATCTGCAAAAGAATCTATTAAATATTTTTGAGTTGGTCCAAATAGAATTTCATCAAAATAAATTTATACAATCATAATATTTTTATTAAATAATTTTATTAAAATATTTATATATATATCGCTTAAAAAATTGTTCTGTAACAAAAACCATTTAAACTATCATACCTGGAACTAGCGGATTTCTTAAGTCTATAAAGTTCCATGGTAAGTTTATAAACATGTTTTGGATGTTTATTATTTTCAAAACTAGGTCATTGTTCTACATAAACTTCCTTATAATTTACTAAGTAAATCAAACTTCTCACATATATTTAATCCTTTTATATTTAATAATGATGTATAAGGTATAAGTATACTAATAGACTTATTTATATATATCTGAGTATTTTTTCTTCAAAATATATAAATTCTTATTTATTATACACCTCATCAGAGATTATATCTTTATTTATAACTATAAAAAAAATTCATGAAATTTTTTCCAATAAAACCATTTTACTCTAATTATAGAAGTATCTTTAGGTTGTTCAACAAAATTGTAGACTTTATTCCTTTAAAACTCATTGAGTTCATCTTGAATTTCTTTCATAAAATACTAATCACCTAAATCCTCATTAGTATTTTTAGGTTAAAATTTTCAAAATAATATCAGAAGTTCAATTTCATTTATCAAATAACTTCTAGTCCAAACATGGTGATCTACACCAAAAACGATACTATCACTAGGATGATTCCTATGAAACAACTGATTTCATGGATTTTCATAAGTATATTCTTTAACAATAGGTTGAAAATATTCTTTACTAAAATTTTAATAAATATATTCTTCAGTTGTTTTCTCATGAGAAGATGTTTTCAATATAGGTTCAAAATAAATTTTGGAAATAACATCTGAAGATGTAGGTTGGGGTTGTTTAAAAATAAATGGAACACTTTCATCAAAATTAACATGTACTGTTTCCTCAATAGTACATGTCTTTTTATTGAAAACTATATAATCATTACTAGTTGTGGAATAATGTAAAAATATTTCATCATCATATTTCTTAGAAAATTTATGTCTGTTATATTTAGTATATATAATGAATACATTTTATCTAAAAAAATTAAAGTAAGAAAGTTTTAGTTTTTTCTTGCCATGAAATCAAATCGATTTTTATTAATAAAATATTTTATTAAAATTTGATTTATATTATAAAATCAATTACTAATTTTTTCAGCCCAAAAATGTTTAGTATCTGAGTATTCACTCGACATGGTTCTACAAACCTCTTGAAGAAGTCTATTCCTTCTTTTGACTACACCATTTTGTTGTGGAGTTCTAGGTTTCGAAAAGTTAGGTATAATAACTTTTTTATGAAAAAAAGTTTTAAAATTAGAATTTAAAAATTGTACACTGTGATAACTATGAATAATTATCAAGGATATTTTTTTATTATTTATAACACTAGCTATAAAAGTTTTAAAAAACTAAGGATTCATATTTTCTTGCACAAAACATTACCCAAGTATATCTAGTGTAATCAGAAACTAAAACATATTTGTAGTATTTTCCACCAATACTTCCAGTTTTAATAAAACCAAATAAGTGCATGTGTACTAAATATAAAGCATCATAAGTTGAAACTTCTCTAATAGACATAAATCTAGACTTATGTGGTATACCAAATTGATAAGGATCACATTATTTAGAATTACAAAACATAAGTTTTGGTAGATCTTTCACTGGTACTTTCTTAGACAACGTAGGCAATGTTCTATGATTATAGTATCCTAATATTATATTCATTAACCATGATTGGTCTTACACAAAACTAAGTCAAGGTAGATCTTTGCTCCTGATATCTTCTAAGTTAAAATTGAAAACATTCTCATACTAATTGGAAGAAAGACTAAACTCATATTTTTTATTATTAACATTACATTTATCATTATTTAAATTCATAATATAATAATCATCATTTAATTGAATTGTGGAAATAAGGTTATTTTTTAGTCCTAAAAAATTTAAAATTTAAAATTAATTCCTTTCCAATAAAAAATGTTACTTATATAGATAATCTATCCTTTGGAATTATCTCTAAAAGAGACTGTTCCACTATTCAACTTTATTATCTTCATAAAGAAATATTTTTTCCATTCATTTGTTTAAAAAAACCACAATACATGTACCAAATATTTTTTGTTGGAATATTTTTTATTTTAAAGAAAAAATAATATTAGCATTTCCAAACCCAAAACTCCATGGGTCTGCTATTTTTAGAAAGTAAAATTTTAGGAATCCACATTTGTCCAACATTATTATTTTAGAAAAATATAATTTATTTTGGAAAGTAGTATTTGTGAAACTCTAAAGACTGGACTTTATTTAAAGAACACTTGTTCTTCCTTTGTCAACCAGCTTGAAATTTATTGTAAAATGGTTCATTCTTTGTAACAAATTAATTATTAAAAAAAACATGTTTTTTCTTAGTAAAAATAATTCCAAAAATATCTCTTCGATGTACAATTTATTTAGAAATTTAAAAAAATCCATATAATTTGTATACTTAGAAAAAAGTTTATTCAAACTATATATTTCATATTTTATTTTTGAAACTTCGTTTTGATCTAAATCCGTTTATAAAAAAGATTTATAATAAACTATTTTCTCATGATCATTAGAAAGAATATATTTTTCAAGATTAGTTTTATTACATTCTTTGGAATGATATGATATTTTAGTAGTTAATGTGGTAATTATTGAATTTGTTTAAAAAAAATTACCTTAAGAAACATCATGTTTTTTAGAAGCTTTACAATTTTCATTTTCAATAAGTTTATAAAATTTAGATACTTCATCATAACTAAGTAATTTATTAACTGATTCAATTGAGGAAGTTTATTCATCAAAAGGTATAGAATTTTTATCATCATTTGTATCAGGATAATTATCATATAAAGTATGGTTCGTAAGAGATTCAGCAGTATATACCTCAGCCAAAAGTCATTTGTTCACCTTTGGAATTTATGGATATAAACTAGTATTCCAATATCTAAAACTCTCATTGTCTAAGAAATTATCCAAATCACTATCTCCTTGACATTAACTCCAAGTGTCTGAAGCTTACAAACTCTTGTAACTCTTATTCTTATAATATGTAATATCCCCCAATCTGGATCTCTATCACTTGGCCCAAATGGGTTGGTTACATAGCCTCAAGCATGCCCCATTATATGTTAGAGGCTTCCAGCTGGCAATGGGTGTTTAAAATGTATAATGACTAGACTATACCCCCTAGTATTAATTGTTATCATAGTAGAAATAATACAAATAAATGAAAGAAATAAATGTATAGAAAAATTAGAAACCAATAATAAAATCCAAATAAATAATAAATAAATAATAATAGAAATAATGAAATGACATGATTGAATATACCTAAATGTCATTACAGAATCAATACAAGTAAAATATGTGTAGACTCAACAAAGAGCCATTAGTCCCTGGTATAGAACCCTATCTCACTTCCACCTCTAGAATCCAGGCCATATAGAAAGTGACAATAAACAACAAGGAACTTTACTCCTTTCCAAACCAACATCTATATAATCTTCTTAGATACGAAACAGAGTCCCAAATAGGTTGTGAGTATAACTCAAAAGGTTAACACCACCATGTCAAAACTAACCATTCGGATAAGAACTGTATGAAATAATGTGATAAATACATGTAATAATTAATTAAATAATTAATGAATTACAAAAAATACAAGATTTGGATCCATGTGAGAATATCTATAAGCGTTTCTTACAACCATGAAAACCAAAACCATATAACCCGGGTAAAATAACATGCTTCGACATAATATTGGTGTATCTTGAAGAATTATTATTACCATACCAACCATAACCATATAAATATGGTATATTCAAAACAATATGGGTAAAATTAATATATTAATTAAATCATGGTATTATTTAGAGTCTTCTCACTATAATAATTATAGTATGGGACTGGGTCAAACCCGCTCAATATCATAATTCCAACATATAAGTGTTTATGTGTTAGGGATATACCTAATATATAATCTTTTCATCATGAAACATATGTCTTGTCATACATTATGGATATCACAATATCACATCATAAATATCCATGGTTAAAGATATTAATTTCAATATTTCTTTCCTATAACACTTTCATTTATATCACAATTTATTAATAGTCAAAAAAATAATTTTTAATCCAAAAATTATATATTATATATCAAGAAATAACCTAATGTCTTATATAATGTTAAACAAATTTTAATTAATTAGATAATTCAATTATATTTTAGGTTCAATCGCCCAAAGGGTAGCTATAATCTAGCTCAATAACCAATTGAAGCAAAAGAACTATGGGGAATAATCCCATTAATTTTTTATTTAATTTAGGAACATGATACATTGGAGAGATCACAATTTTTCATATACATCCAAAATTCAAAACCATAGGGTTGAAATTTAGACCACATACCTTTAAAAAATGATCCAACAGTTCTTCTATAACTCCTCAAGATTTTGTGAAATATTATTTTATAATTAATTTAATCTTTTTGAAATTTTTCATTTCACGTAACACTGAAAATGGTTATTTTATATATATTAAAGAAAAATATTTGGCTTGTATTATATGCAATGACCTATTAATCAGAAACTATATGAAATATAATGGTTAGCTTCCTCTATACAGAACACTAAGTTAAGCTTATGTTTCATGCAAGATGGATTTTCCATAATGGCTTGCATAACAGGCAAGACCGAGTGTTACCGAACGATAATATATTAATATAATTATAATAATAATTTATAACTTACCCATTGAAATTATATTTTATTAATATTATTAACTAAATTATGTAAATATATGGATTTCACAAAATCTAAAATAAATTAATGAGTTACAAAATTAATATAAGAACAAATTGAATATAAATGGAGTGTTTTTATAGAAAACTATTATTATGCTCACAAAGTTGTGTTAATACTAATAAATTAAATTAATTACAATTAATAAGTAATTTTAATGTACTATATATTTTAAGTATCCAAGTAAATATTTTTTATAACCATCTAATATATTTTATAATCATAAGAAAAGGATAAAACCAAATTAACACACAAAACCCAATATTTTTATTAAGGAAGGTTTACAATCTTTTAATGGAGAACCATTTTAAATAAAATAATTGGAAGCTTTATAAATTTAATATGTAAAACTAAAAATCACCTTTTTAAGTGAAACATAAAAATTAGTTTAGGATAAATTTTTGTTATTTTTCTCTAAGGTTTCATTTTTTTAATGAATGGTTAAAAATACTAGATTTTAATTCAAAACTACTTTTTCATTCAATTTATTTATATATTTAAATACCAATTTAAAGTTGTTTTATAGTTTCATTAGATAAAATTTTTACTAGTTTATAAAATTTAGTTCATTATAATAAATTTCACTTTGAAATTTAAAATATCAACATAATACCTTTGGACATTTTTACTTTAAAAACCCGCATTATCGACCAGACTACGGGATTATATTTAAATTAATGTATGCCACTTATATGTTTTAAATTTGGAAAAATGGATTAAATATTTGGAATCATTATAATTT
Source organism: Viscum album (assembly GCA_963277665.1). Taxonomy (NCBI): domain Eukaryota; kingdom Viridiplantae; phylum Streptophyta; class Magnoliopsida; order Santalales; family Viscaceae; genus Viscum; species Viscum album. The sequence goes on along the minus strand of OY728151.1, from coordinate 1,268,542,258 downwards.
ATTATTTATAATAAGTTTAACAATGTTTTTTACCAAAAATATTAGTGAAGTAATTATAATTAATTACAACAATTTAGGTTAAATTAAGCTTAATAAGTGACTAAACCATAACATTAAGGCCCAAAATGACTTATACACTTGTTGTAAATGAATTTTATGGCCATATTTATTCTCCATACTCCCTTTTCTATACTATGGACCATTATTTAATCACTTTCAAAAAACAAATGTGGGTGGGTTTCTTCTCTTTTAAAATATTCTAAGAGTGCCACCCCTCCACCGTTATAAAAGGATTCCTCTCATTCCACTAACTCACACCTCTCAAGACACTTTGTATTGATCAAAAATATACCCAAATAGCTCCCATAAATCCCTAAATAACTCCTTGAATCATCCCTTATGAATAAATCCTTCCAAGTAAACCCTTTGGTGCCAACCAAAATGAGTTATATGATTAGGAGGTAACACCCTCCTTCAAACTCCTTTCTTTTATTTTTTTCTCCAATCCCTCAAATATTATTATTCCATGATTGTATAAATAAAGTATCCTAAATATACTAGGATTTTTGTATTCTAATTATTTGGCCTAAAATTACACACACTTCAATCTCGTTGGTAATGAATATACTGTTTACGTGTATGGTGGACTACCGCCTCACTAAACGATTATTGTTCAAATTTCCTTTACCACCTCTCATGGTAGACATTATGATGAATAATATGTTAATATATGTTATATATTATATTTATTATTTATTTAATCTTATTTTATTCTTTTAAAAACACAAAACATTAAACATTCTATTTTGTGTTAATATGATAATTGTTTTTTGAGGAAGTGTAGACTGCCACCCCCTAAAAGTGATGTGATTCGTTTATACAATGTATGAACTGTATTAAGGATGGATTTAGTGAATATATATTATATATATTATATAATAAATCTAATTTAATAATTATATATATATATATAATCATATATTTTGTTTACTTTCTTTCAACACAATAATAAAACGGGAATTGCATGCATGTGTACGTACGGTTTGTCGTCTCCGTGAAAAATGCATTAAATTTCATAATTATATATTATATGGACTATTATAATATAAAAATACTATATATACATGATATTTATGTAATTTTATACATTCTATAATTGTGATATAATTATAAGGATCAACTATATAATAACTTAAGACACATCTGAAGAACGAAGTGAATATTATCCGATGTGAAACCTTAACATATAATGGTTAAAAAGTTGATAATATAAGGTAATAATAAAAACACATATGGTATAACATATAATAATATGGTTCCATAAAATATTTATAATAAATTAGTATTTATAATATAGTTGGTTTGAATGAGTATGAAGGGAGTCAAGACACAAGGTTAAGGGATTTCATCTCACTATTTTTATTTCTCTGAGATACCAGCTATGTTATCCACTCATTAAATTTTATTAATGTATGTAGTTTCTATGATTTTATTAAATAATTATTATACTTAAATTTATGTTTATTAACATATCCATTTTATTATCTTTCTTTCATGGGTTTTAAGTTTTAAAAGTCACCCAAGTCGGTAAAAATGTTTTGTCTCAATTTTCTTTCTTGAGACTCAAGTTTTGTTATGCACCTAAACTCTTTTTTGAGGTGAATATACTTTCATTTTATATGTTATATCTTGAAATTACTTAATTACATGATATTTTAAGCTTCATGTAATTTACATATCTTTCCTGAAGAGTGTGATTCAAATTTACCATGTGCTAAGAGTTTATTAAAATAATCTTATCGTTCATCGAGATTGTTTATGATCACATCTTCATTAGTGAGATATTATGATCCATCATTCACGAACACTCTTGAATTTTATTCACCTCTAGTTAGTATTTATGTCTTCAAGTATTAGTACTATTTTTTCACTCTTTAAGACTTAATACATTTAAGAAATTTTTTTAAGCACATATGACCTTACCTCTCTCTTCAGTCAGAAATTTATGATTCCTTAAAATCATGTTTTCTAAAAAGGTTTTAAATAATATTACAATACTCTCATACAAACATTAAAGGAAATTTTTAGCAGTGTTTTACCATTAAAAAACGTTTTTTAAAAAGTAATCTTCTGGTCATTTTCGGATCGAGGCACATTTCTAAACTTTTGACCAAATTAAAAGGAATATTATTTTTATCATGTATGTAATGTATGGATTTTACAACATTATTAATTATTTTAAGTTTCACTTGTATTTTTTAAATTTTAATTTTTAAGAAAATGTTTTAAAAATGATATTTTCAACGAAATGGTTTTCAAATCATTTTCAGGCATCTTTTATAAGTTTTAAGGAAAATGGTTTTTTAATGGTTTTCAATATCTTATATAAGTTTTCAAAGTAAAAATGATTTAAAAATATTTTAATTGTTTCTTCATAAGTTTTTATGTTTATTTTCATGAAAATGGATTTCAAAAGGTTTTATTTTTTGAAATTAATTTTCAATGTATAATGGATATTTTCCTTAAGAAATTATTTTAAAAGATCATTAAAAATTATGTCACATATAAGATAGAATCTGTTGGTATTACTCATACCTTTCTAGGTAAATGATTCAATGTTACCATTTATATTCATTCTCTAAATGGATTATGTTTCCATGGAATGATTTTTATGATACCTTTTTTCCTTCACGGGTAATGTTTTGATGAATTGATTATAAAACTTGTATATTTTCCCATATGTCATGATATTATCCCATATTAATGATACCCATTTAATTTCATGGTTTAGGATATGATTGTTTATAATTTTGTGGGACATTAATATATGATTTCATTTTAAGATGGGTGGGACCTATATATCCCTCTAATGCATTGGGTAAAAATTTATATCTCATGAGATTTACTAAGATGGTCTTGGGAGTGAACATTGACTACTAAGATGTCCATGGGAGTGAAACATGGCTACCCAGATGGTGTGAGGAGTGAACTCATTCTACTAATATGGTCATGGGAGTGACTTTGGACTACAAAGATTGTATAGGGGTGAACCCATACTACTAATATGTTCATGGAATCGATTCATTGGATACTATGTAAATCATATTATGTGCTTATGTTATTACCAGAATTCCATGTTTAATTCCTATGTTTTTCTATCATGGATTATGTTCTTTATTTACTTATGATTATTGTCTTATGAACTGCTAATTTTTATTCCATGATATACGTTTATAATCTTTGATATCTGGGGTATTATATTTTAATGTTATGATCATGTTCTCATACCCCTATTATCATGTTTATGATTTCATGTTTCTATTTTTTACCCTTATTGAGCATCTAAGATCACCCCTTTTTATGATTCCTTTCTTCTAGGTTGTGAAGATACTTTTTATGCTTGATGTACCAAAGAATGGAGATAGTCTAGAAGAATCATGTGGGAGATAATGTAGCTTTCTTATGTACCAGTCTTTATTTTTCTATGATTCCAATTGCACTAAACTAATAATGTCTTTGGGCATCTGTTTGTGCAATGTTTTAATTATTCCATAAAAGTTATTTAATGTCTATATATGTCAATATCGGGTCATTATAGTTGGTATCAGAGTGATGGTTTAGTTAACCATTGGAAAATAGGATGAGAAAACATTAGTGATATCCCTAGGTATATTTATATAAGGATTTGTCTAGGGATGTCTACAAGGATTAGTATAAGGATGGGTTAACATTTAATAAAATGTCCCAAAATTTTAGTAAAGAATATAGTGAGTGGTTTCCAAGAAATACATCCTTGTCTCGATAATACAAGTGGATGTGGATATATCATAGATGTTTTTAAGGGTAAGGACTCTGAAATGCTGTTTCGGTCATGACTTAGGGTAATCTAGTACACGACAACGGGCCTTGTTACACACCTAGTTTGACAGTCTTGGGGGATATGCTTTGGAAATTTAAAAACTATTCACAAGCCATTACGATGGATTTGAATATAATATAACTACAAATAACCTAGGATAAATCGAAGCTCTTTTTTATTAAAAGGTAGTTGTCATGATTTAGACATCTTATAAGTAATGTTTCATGATTTTTGGGTTTTATTTTGTGATATGTGTTTCTCAGCCCATTACTTTTGGTTTTCGTTAGAGGAAACGAAATGGAACTAGGTTAACATTGAGTCTGATAGAAAATTTGTTGATTATGAGAAACAAAATTTGATATTAAATTTAGAGAAGGATATTGTGATTATACCGAATCATCTATCACAATATATGATTAACAATGTGAAGTTTGGTAATATTATGAACACATCACATAAGACAAAGGTATAAATTTATAAATGTTCAAATTATAAAGAGCATAGAGGAAGAAATATTTGCCTTCCGAAATTTCAATAAGAATGGAAGAAGAACCATGAAGAATACCTCAAATAGAGGGTAAGATGTTATCTCTGTGGGAAAAATGGTAATATATTGACAATTTGTTAGGGAGTTCAATGTCTTATCTATGGGGAGCATAGGAATTACCCAATTCAATTCTCATACCTAAGAATCTACTTTTAAACCAAGAAAGAACATATTCCATATCGACCATTAAATAGGAAGGGTTAAAGTATTTATAAATTTAGATCCAAGAATTATGAATGGTGAATTATATAAGGATTATTCAGTTTATGTTTTTTCTAAGGATATTTAAGAATATGTTAAATAGTTATAATGGATAAGAAAAAGTGATTTAATGACAATTTTAAAATCATGGGAAGTACAATATTAAGGGAAAGATAAACCTTAATGTGTTCTCAATGTTAATATAATGTTTTTTGGTTAAGATACATGTTAGAAATTAATAAGTGAATTGGACGGTACTGATTACCCTATATCTGATTATTAATTAGTTGAAAAATTGTTCTATTTCATCATGGATTATGTTTTATACATCTTGTATTTAAGGAATATATCTAGAAACCTTTGGAATAAGGAATCACTCATGTCTTCCAAAGTAATTTATGGTAATTTAGTTTATTTAAATAATTAAAAAGAATATATGATGAGGGTATTAACATGTTTGGAATGTGACAACCAAGAGATACCCTGTGATTTATGGGGGATAAATGTTAAGATGATTTTGTGCCTTTATTTCTAACATTTGGGATTTTCAACTTTCAGATTGGTTATAAGGCTAAATGTTTATGGAAAGATTAAGTTAAAGTTTGGATAATGTTTTTGAGAATAAAGTATTATATTATCACATGGGGATTTATGAATATTGGATAAACTATTATTAAAGCATAGTGTTGATGATAACTTATGACATATGGGATACAATATCTGGGATCTCGTGATATATTAGGGATTTAAGAAGAAATAATTCACCTTTATTTTTAGAGAACAAGGTAAAGTGAATCAGGGACCCAAAAAGGGTGAGGTTTTCTTGAAATCATGAAAGTAAATATTTTCCTGAAAATTATTTAGCTTTAGGAAAACAATCTATAAATAAAATTTTTTCTGAGTACCTTTGTTTTTGATGAATCATATAGTCCTTTAGGTTATCACGTATTTTTGTCTTTATGATTGTTAACTTTCTCCTGGAATTATTCTCTATCACTATCCATCATAACATGATGGCTATATTTCTCTTACATTTCCATATTTTCACATACAACCTAAGTTCTCCTATGTGGGAATCTAGTTATGAATTTCTTTTGGTAATTGATACGGCTCCAGTATTCTTTTTGTAAAGGATGTTTCAGTGTTAATTTTTATGATGTGGGTTTCTATGAAATGAACTCTCAAGTATTAGAGCATTGATAACCTAGATTAATTTCAAGGGAGAAATTCATTTGAAAGGGATTAGAATGTAACACCTTGAGATTTTTTGAAATATATCTTTTTGAATTAATTTAATCTTTTTGATATTTTTCATTTCACGCAACACTGAAAATAGTTATTTTATATATATTAAAACACTATTTTAGCTTGAATTATATGAAATTATATTTTCATCATGAACTAAATTAAATATAGCGGTTATATTCCTCTATATGGAACACTAAAGTAAGATAATGTTTCATGAAGGACTGAGTTTCCTCGAAGGCTTGTGTAACACACATGACCGAGTGTTACCAAAAAATAATACATTATTAAATATATATTTATATAAAAAAATATATAACCTAGATATTAAAATTAGATTTTAAGAATATTATAAACTAAATTATCTAAATATTTGGTTTCAAAAAATATAAAATTAATTAATTAGTCGCAAAATGAGTATAAGAACAAATCGAATATAAAGAGAGTATTTTTATAGAAAACTATTATTATGCTCACAATGTTTTTTTAATGCAGATAAATTAAATTAATTATATTTATTAAGTAATTTTTATAAAATATATATTTTATATATCTATTTACATATTTTTTATATTCATAGAATATATTTTATTAGCATAAGATAAGAATAAAACCAACATAACACATAGAACCCGATATTTTTATTAAGGATGTTTTACCACCATTTAATGGTTAAACCATTTTAAATACATGTTTTGGAAATTTTATAAATATAATATGTCAAAATAAACTTCATATTTGTAATTGAAACATAATAATTAGGTTAGTATGAATTTTTGGTATTTTTCTATATGGTTTCATTTTTTAATGAATAGATAAAAATACTGGATTTTAATTCTGAAATGCTTTTTCATCCAATTTATTTATATGCTTAAATTATATTTTAAAGTGGTTCAAAAGTTTAATTAGATAATATTTTTACCAATTATTCCAATTTAGTTCATTATAATCAATTTCACTTTGAAATTTAATATAGAAACCTAGAAAACTTTTTAACTTTTTTACATTAAAAACCTACATTGTCGCCCTGACTACATGATTAAATTTAAATTAATTTTTTCCACTTATATGTTTTGGATTTTTAAAAATGGATTCAGTATTTAAAATAATCATAATTTATAATTTCAAATAAGGTTAACTTATTTGTTTACCAAAAATATTAGGGAAGTAATTAAAATTAATTACAACGATTAAGGTTTAATTAAGCTTAATAAGGGACTAAACCATAACATTAAGACTCAAAATGACTTATAAAATTTTCCTAAATACATTTTATGGACATATGTATACCATATACTTCATTTTATCAAATATGGACTATTATTTAACCAATTTAAATAAAAAATGTGGATGTGGTTCCTATCTTTTAAAATATTACATGACTATCACCCCTCCTCTGTTATAAAAAGTCTCCCCTCCTTCCACTTCCTCACACATCTCAAGAAACATTCGATCAACCAAAACCCTATCCAAATATCTCCCAACATCAATAAATTCCTTCTTGAAACCTACATTAGTAATAAATCCTTCCAAGGAAACCCTTTGGTGAAAACCAAAAGGAGTTACCCAATTAAGAGGTAACACAATCCCCCAAACTCCTTTATTTTATTTTCTTTCTCCACTCCCTCAAATATTATTATTCCAAATTGTATAAAAACACCAGTATAATCAATATACTAGTATTTTTTATGCTAATTATTAAACCTACACTTACAAAAACTTTCATTTAATGGGTAATGAACATATTGTTTACGTGTATAGCAGACTACCGCCTCATTAAACTATGAATGTTCAGATTTTCATTACTACCTCTCTTGGTGAAAATTATGATGGAAAATATAATAATTTATGTTATATAATTTATTTAATATTTATATAATATTATTTAATTATTTTACAAACAGAAATCTTTATACCTTCCATTTTTTGTTAATATAATAATTTTATTTTAGGAAGTGTGGACTATCACCCCCTCAATGTGACGTGATTCATTCATACACTACATGAAATGTATTAAGGAAGTATTTAGTAAATATATATGATATATATAATATAATAAATCTAATATAATAATGGTATATATATAAATATATATTAACATATATGGATTTTACTTTCTTTCTTTCAACACAACAATTAAACAGAAATGGTGATCATGTGTATGTACGGATTGTCATATCCATTAACGGTGTATTTTGTTTCATAATTCAATATTATAAGTATTATTATAATAAAAATATACTAGATATACAAGATATTAATGTCATGTTTTACATTCAAAATCATGATATAATTATAAGTACCAACGATATAACAAATTAAGACACATGTGAAGAACAAAGGGAATATTATCTGAAGTGAAACCTTAACATAGGATGGTTAACAAGAGGGTATTATAAGGTAATAATAAAACCATATATGGTATAATATATAAGAATTTGGTTTTTTAAAATATTTATAATATATTTATATTTATTATAGAGGTTATTTTAATAAGAATGATGGGAGTCAAGACACAATGTATGGGGATCTCATCTCACTTTTTTTATTTCTGTGAGATACAAGCTATGTCCACAAATCTTTACATTTGTGTAAGGTATGTACTTAACATGATTATATTCAATGATTATTTTAAATAAATTTATGTTTATTTACATATCCATTTTATTATCTTTCTTTCATGGGTTTTCTCTTTCAAAAGTCACCCAAATCGGTAAAAACAATTTGTCTCAATTTTTTTTTAGACTCATGTTTTGTTATGCACCTAAACTATTTTTCGAGGTGCATATACATCTATTTTACATGTTATATAATTAACCCACTTCTTTTCATGATATTTTAAGCTTCATGAAATTTACTTATCTTATATAAAGGGTATGATTCAAAGTTACCATGTGGTAAGAGTTTATTAAAACAATCTTACTATTTATCGAGATTCATTATGATCACGTCATAATTAGTGAGATATTATGATCCATAATTCAAGAACAATAATTAATTTTGTTAACCTTTGGTTAGTATTTATGTCTTAATATATTAGTATGAGTTTTCCAATCCTTGGTACTTAAGACAATTAAGAAATTTTTTTTAAGAAAATAAAACCGTAACTATCTCTTTGGTCAAAAATCTATAATTCATTCAAAACTATGTTTTCTAAAAATATTTACAAGAATATTATAATATTATCCTTTGACCTTTAAAATAAATTTTATCCTTTTTACCTTCTAAACAAAATGGGTTTTTAAAAAAGAAATATTTTTGTCGTTTTCTGGTCGAGGCACATTTCTCAACTTTTTATTCTACAAAAGTAATATTCTTTTTACCTCATACGTCATGTACGGATTTACCATAGTCATTTATTAGAAGCTTCATTTAAATTTGTAAAACAAAAATTTTCAGGAATTTTTTTTAAAAGTCTCTTTTCAAGTAAATGGTTTTCAAATAATATTCAATCTTGTTTTATAAGTTTCAAGGTAAAATGGATTTAAAATTTTTTTCTACCTCCTCTACAAATTTTCAAAGTAAAAGGCTTTAAAAAATTTTTAATTCATCCTTTATAAGTTTACAATTATTTTTCATGAAAATTATTTTCAAAAGGTTTTATTTTTTATAATTATTTTCAATACAGAAAGGATTTTTCCACAAGAAATTTTTTTCAAATATCTTTCAAAATTATTTCTAATCTAAGATAACATATCTTGGTGTTACTCATGCCTTTCTAGGTAAATGATTCAATGTCACCAATAATATTAATTATCTAAATAGATTGTGTTTTGATATAATGATGTTTTAGATGCCTATTTTTCTTTCACTAGTTATGTTTTTTATGAATTGATTATGAAACATGTATATTTTTCCAAAGGTTAAGATATGATCCCATGTTTATGATACCCGTTTAATTTTATGGTTTATGATACGATTGTTTATGATTTTGTGGAACATATATGTATAATTTCATTATGATATGGCTAGGACATATATCTCCCTATAATTCATTAGGTAATGATTTATATCTCACGAGATAGACTAAGACGGTTTTTGGAGTGAAAATTGCCTACTAAAATGGTCCTGGGAGTGAAACATGATAACCAAGACGGTATGAGGAGTTAACTCATGCTACTAAGATGGATCTTGGAGTACAAAATCACTACCAATATGATATGGGGAGTGAACCCATACTATTATGATCGTATTGGAATCAATTCCTTGGCTACTATGGAAATCATATTATATTCTTGTGCGTCTGCCACAATTCCATGTTTTATTCCTATGTTATGATTTCATGGATTATGTTATTTATTTAAAAATGATTCTAGTCTTATGAATTTTCATGATTCATGTTTATAATCTTTCATTTGTAGGGTATTATCTTTTAACATTATGGTCATGCTCTCATACCCTTATGCTCATGTTTATGTTTATTTGTTTCCATTTTTTACCCTTACTAATCATTTGAGCTCACACCTTTTATGTTTTCCTTCCCCCTATTTTTGAAGATATATATTATTTTTGATTTTCCTAAGAAGGGTTCTAGTCATGAAAAACCTAGTGTGAGCTAATGTTGAACACTAATGTACTTGTTTTTATGTTTCTATGTTTCCAAAGGAACTAAAATAATACGGTTTTTGGGTGCCTATTTATTCAATGTTTTAAGTATTCTGAAAAAGTGATGTAATGCTTATGTATGTCAAGATCACTACGTTATATCTTCCAATGGAAAACTCCCATGATAAAGATTGTTAGAATGATCGAAACGAGGTTCCCAAATCAAAACAGATCAAGACAAAAACAAAAAATGATCACAATCAAGGGATTTCACAGAAATGGTTAGAGAAACAAGGGAGAGAAAGGAGAAACTAGACCAAAACAGCTTACCATGGACTAAATACATTGTCAGAAATATTAGAAGGAAGGTTGGCACTCCAAAATCACATGGAAGGTGCCCTATAGTCTAGAGGATAATGTCGCAGTGAGTTAGAATGAAAACTCAACCACACAACATACATTAAAATGGTAGGTCTAGGAATTACACAATGTGTAACGTAGTTACATGTCATGTAAATATATTTAATGGAATATTATGAAAAACCCTTCACCTCAGATTATTTTATTAAAAACACATGAACATTACATGAACTATATTCTAATTACATGACATGTAAATGTTCTGTAGATGGTCTTTTAGCCCAATTTACTTATAAAAACCTAAATCCCATTTTAATATTCTCAACTAAGAAAAAACCTAGGAAACACTAACCCATTTACCCATAATTAATTAATTTACATAAACATGTATCTTTGGGATTTAAGTCATGTTCCACAAAAAATCTATCCACCTAGATCCCCTCCAGTTTTATCAAGTTTCCTCACAAAATAATATTATTTGTATACAATTGAAAGGTATCCATGATGGAACAAGACCACCAAGGTTTAAAGATAAGGAAAAATTTACTGGAAATAAAAGTTAATAAAAAACATAGAGAGAGTCGTACCTGAAAAAAGGATCTTACATAATACTTCTTAAAATTTCTATCAGAATTCCTATCTTTATTATCCATTCTGATATGTTTAGGACAATCAGGTCATACATTTCATGTTTTCTTACACTTGTAACATATGACCTCAGAATAATATTCTTTATCACCTTCATCTCTATGAATCTTCTTGTAATGGCCCATAATTTTATAAATGGAAATTCCCTTATTATAATTATGTCATATAATATAAATCACATAAAGTCATATATAGAAAAAAAATACAAAAATTATAAATTAATAATTAATGAAATAAGTGGTATTTATAGAAATTAAGGAACCTAAACCAATGGAATAGTAACTTGATTGATGGAAAATTAATGTGGTCATTAGGAATATTAAAATGGACAATAGAATATTAACCTCACCTATGAAACTATAAACAAAATTTTGGAATCTTATAAATGAAAATATGATATATTTATATCTTGAAATAAGTGAGTAAATATTTAAAAATTATAAATTAACCTTTAGTATTTTGTGAAATTTCAAAGTTTATTTACAATTTTATAATTAATATAATGATTTAAAAGAAAAATTAATTTAATAAAATAGATTAATAAGTTAATATTTTATATTTTTATTATTATAGGATTAATTTATGATACTTTTTTAATTTTTCAAAGTGTCATAAAATCAGTTATAATATTAAAATCAGTATTTTTGAATAAATAATGATTTTATTTAAAAATTAAATTTATTATATTTAGAAATTTATTTTCAGAAAATGGAATCAATTTTTTAATTCCACATGTTGAAAAATAGTTAGGTATATTTTTTTTATTTTTCTAAAATAGTGGAATTTTTTGTGAATAGTAAAGCACGTAATTTATGGTATAATCTAAATACATTAATTTTTTAGTCATGGATTATGTATGGATGATTTAAGCATCGTTGGATCGAAGTCTCATGCACTAGTTACTTTATTTTTTCACAAGAATAAACATTGTTCATAGTCTTGAGCCAAAATAATAAATAAATGATTAAAATAATCCAAAATACACCGCTCCTCCCGCTACAAATATCACCCCTCGCCAACTCTTCTCCTCAAACCTTAAAAAAATTGATGTTAACCTAAATTATACCCAATAATCTCCCAATCCTAACCCCCCACGTCTAGGAGACTTTATTCTCAACAAACGACCAACCCCATTTTACCTAGGGAGGTTCTCAAGGAGACAGAGTTCAAAAGGTAAAATCCTCTTTTTTATCATATAATTTCTTTTGAGTTTATTTTAAATTTATTTTATATTAATTTTAATTTATTATCTTATCCACACCTACCTATCCTTAATTGGCATGATAAACCCATAATATTTTATATACTAAATTTTATTATGGTAATGGTATATCAACCATCAATTCTCTTCTCTTCCCCTTTTGTTCTAAAAATAAAAACATCTTCTGTGGGGTATCGATCCACCACATTCATGATTGATGATTTTCTTTCTAAAACCACATTCAATGCTGGTCATAAAACCATTATAATGGTTAAAGCAGATTTTAAAATGTATATTATAACTTATTTACTGTTCTGGAGCCAGTATAAATAATATTAAATATTAAAACAAAACTTGTTCATGCTGATCAAAAATATGCCAAAATAATCTAAATGATTATCAATAACATTTTATCTAATTAATAATCCTCATATATGGAAAAATGATATATAAGACCATTTAATATTGTATAATTTCAATAATAATATATAATTTCAATTTTGGATAAATATTCTCATTTCACATGATCTTTCGTTAATTTATACAAATGAACCATTCTTGAAAACCAAGGAAATGAACACTCTGGAACAAAAAAATTGAATCTTATAACTCTTAAAAAATTCCATAAATGAACTTAATAAAATTATAATAAATCAAATAAATTTTAAATATGTTTTTAATTAAATTATTAATGAATCTAATTCTATTATCCAGTACATTAAGTGTAAGTGTGGAACACTTTTGGACATAAGGTATGAGATTCTTACTGAACCTCCATTTACCCTTTGTGTTACACACTCTCTCTCTCTTTACCCCTAAAGTAATTTTTAATTATTCTTATGTATAGCACATAAATTTTGTTTTTATTTTTGAAAAATATGTACCTAGCTCAATTATTCTTTCTTTTATGGGTAAATACATGTTTTATATAGTTCTCTTCTCAATTCCTCCTAATAAGCAAGCCCAATTAAAGTGAACGTCTCAATTTATTACTCATTTTCAAGTAAAATCCATAATATATTTTAGGCCAAAAATATTTTTTTTAAAAAAATTCATGAAAACTATATTATTCCATTTCATGTTTTATACAATCAATTATAACTTTTATCTATATAAAGACTCTTTATTTTTTTCCCCTTAAACTGCACTAATAAAGCTCATTTTTAATGTTTCTTAAACAATATTTTTACGTGTTTTCACATAACGTGTACATAATTTATTGTGAACCATGCCTAATATTCCTTACAAATTTTCATGTATGTTTTAAATTCATTATTTCATGTACACTATTATGATACACCCCTCAGTTATGCTTTATGACAAGATTACGATACCCATTTCATTCCATGGGTAACCCTAGTGTTTATTCATTATGAATAATTATTAATGTGGAAAACATATTAATGAATATGTTATGATGGTTTTTCCAAGATTTCACTACAATTAATTGGATAATGTTTAGTCTTGTGCGATTTCATGTTGGGATAAAAAGTAAACCCGATTCTTTTATGGGACATGGTACACCCTGTACAATGGTCTTGGAAGTTAGCCTTGACTCATTCTCCACTATGAGAAATGGTCTTGGAAGTTATAATTGACTCAGGATCATGGAATTATTATTATTTTTTACACATTTTGATGATGCCATGATTAAAAGATCCCATGTTCTGCATGTTATGCTTCCTTATGTTTATTCATGTTCCATGCCTTTTTAAATCATCATGTTATGCTTTCTAACTCATGTGGTATAATTTATTCATATTTTTAATCCCTTCCTAGGATTTTTAGCTCATACCTTTGTTCATGTATTCCCCAAGATATCCTATGAAGATGTAAGAGCTAAAAGGCAGTTATGATCTCTTTATAGATATTAAATTAAATATTTTTTTATTTTAGTTTCGTGCTTTCTAGTTATGTATCTAATATTTTAAAGACACTAGAATTTATGATCCTTGGATTGTAATTGATGGTTAAATATTCTTAAAATAATATAATAATATATATAATAGGATAGGGCTATTATAGGTTTTATCAGAGGAAGGTCTTGTTATTTTTGGATATCAGGTATAGAAAACTTTAGTAAGAAACCTAGGGATAATTATATCACCATGGATAACCAAGATTGAAACTTAAGGAATCACAAGTTAGGATAAACTTAAAATTTTCAAGTTTATACTTCTATGTTCAAAGTTTCTTTTAATTATTATCATTATATAGGTACTCAAACCCCATGATTTTATTTTTCTTTTCTAGTTAATGTTGGGGAATAGGATAAGTACCCTCACCTATTTTCACATTAGAATATAATAGGGTGAAATTTTATAAGGGGGGAAATGTAATGGCCCATAATTTTATCAATAGAAATTAACTTTTTATAATTATGTAATATATTATAAATCACATAAACTCAAATAGATAATAGATTAAAAACTGTATAAATTATTAATGAATGAAATAAGAGGTATTTTTTGAAATTAAGGAACCTATACCAATGGAATTGTAACTTGATCGTTGAAATAGTAATATCACCATTAGGAATATTAAATCATAAAATAGAATAGTAACCTCACCTATGAAATTATAAATAAAACTTTATATCTTATGAATGAAAATATGATATATTTATATCTTGGAATAAGTACGTACCTATTTCAAAAATAATAAATTAAATTTTGGTATTTTTGTGAAACGTAAAATTTTATTTACAGTTTTAAAATTAATATAACGATTTAAAATGAAATTTATTTTCATAAAATTGATTCCTGAATTAGTTTTTTGTTTAATTAAGATTATAATATAATTTTATGAGACTTTAGTTAACTTTTCAAAGTGTCAAAATATCGGTTATAATATTAAAATCAGTATCTTTCAAATAAATGATGATTTTAATTAAATTTAAAATTTAAAATATTGAGTAAATTATTTTAAAAAAATTGTTTCCATTTTTAAAATCTACATGTTATAAAATGGTTAGGATGAATTTTTGTGATTTTTCTAAAATAGTGTAATTTTTAGGGAATATTGAAATACGACAATTTATGGTAATAATATAAATACATGATTTATTGAGTCATGGATGATGTATGGATAATGTAAGAATTATTGGTTTTAACTCAAATGTACTAGTTACTATATTTTTTCACAAGAATCAACCTTATTCATATTCTTGATCCAAAATATTAAACAAATGTATAAAATAATCAAAAATATCACTTTGCTCCCAATATAAATACCACCCCTCCCCACCTCTTCTCCTCATACCATATAATCCTTAAATATTGCCAAAATTCTACCCAAAATTCTCCCAATCACCTCCCCATACGTCTAGGAGCCTTTAGTCTCAATATAAGACCAAACCCATTTTCCCTATGGAGGTTCTCGTGGAGAAGAAATTCAAGATGTAAAATCATAATTCATTTTTTTAATTTATTTTTAATTTATATTATTTTATTATCCTCTCCTCACCTACCTACGCCAATGAATAATTATAACTCTAGTATCATTTATATACTATAATTTTATTATTTTAATTGTTTATCCCCCATCAATTCTCTTCTCTTCCCCTTTTTTTCTAAAAATGAAAACATTGTATGTGAAGTGTCAATTCACCACCTTCGTGGAGAGTGATTTTTTTTCTAATACCTCCTTCAAGGATGGTCATAAAACCATTATAATTTTTAAACTATATTTTAAAAATATATATTACAATTTATTTATGGTTATGGAGCTATTATATATAATATTAAATAATAAAACAAAACTAGTTTGTGATGATTCAAAAAACTCCAAAATAATCTAAATGGTTATCATAATCTTTTTATCTATTGAATAATCCTCATATATACAGAAAATGATATATAATAACATTTAATATTCTATTATTTAATTAATAAAATATAATTTCAATTCTAGATAATTATTCCCATTTTACATGATCTTTCATAAATGTATACAAGTGAACCAATCGTGAGTACCATGGAAATGAACATTCTCGAATAATAAAATTGAATTTTTAAATAACTAAAAATGACATGAATGAACATACTAAAATTATAATAAATAAAACACACGTTTAAGAGGTTATTAATTAAATTATTAATTAATCAAATTTCATTATCTAGGACATTAAGTGCAAGTGTAGAATAGTTTTGGACATAAGGTAAGATATTCTCGCAAAACCTCCATTTTTCCTTCAGGTAATGTTTTATATCTCTTTAAACCCAATTTAATTATTATTATTCTTATATAATACACTGAAATTCTATTATTTTGTTCAAAAAATATGTACCTAGGCCAATTATTCTTTATTTTATGGGGAAATTTATGATTTATAAGGTTCCCTTTTCAATTCCTACTAATAAGCAAACCCGATTAAAGGGATAATCCCAATTTCTTACCCATTTTCAGGTAAACTTGGTAATATGTTTTAAGCCACCAATATTTTTCTAAAATCACCCTTTTTTCAAAAAAAAATTATAAGTTAATTTCTATTTTTATGAAAAAAAATTATACCTTTTCCTACTTTAAAGACCCTTTAATGGTTTCCCTTAAACTGCACTAAAGAGAATTATTTTTAAGGATTATAAAACACTATTTTTACAAATTATTACTTCTGTTAGACATAATTTATCTTAATCCTTGACAAATTTACCTTTTTAATGTCCATATATGTTTTAAATATATTATTTATTGTAAACCAATATGATACACCCCTTGGTTATGCTTTAGGACATGACTACGATACCCATTTCATTCCATGAGTAACCCTTTTGTTTATTACTTATGATTTATTCTTCATACGGCACACATATGTATAAAAATTTAATGATGGGTATGAATAAATATGAATCCAATGAATTGGGTATTGTTTATTCTCATGATACGTCTTGTTAGGACAAAGAGTAAACCTAATTCCTTTACGGGACATGGTCCACCATGTACAATGGTCTTGGAAGTTATCCCTAACTCATGCTCCACCATGTAAAATGGTCTCAACAATTAGCCTTGAATCATGATTATGACAGGATTTATGTTGGTTCAACAATCCTATTATGCCATGATTACATGATCACATGTTCTACATGTTATGTTTCTGTAAGTTAATTCATGTTTCATGCCTTGTTATGTCAACATGTTATGCCTTCTAACTCGTTTTATGTGATTTATTCCTATGTTTATTCCCTTACTAGGATTTTTAGCTCATCCATTTATTCATGAATTCCTTAGGTTATCCTATAGATATGTAAGAGATAAAATGTAATTAGGATCTCTTTTTGATTATTAAATAAAAGATGTTTCTATATTGGTTTCATGATTTCTAATTATGTATCTAATATTCTAAAGATACTAGACTCTACGATCCTTAACTTTTAATTTATGGTTAATTAATCATAAAATCATGTAATAATACGTTTAAAAGGATAGGGTTCCTATAATTGTTATATCTATGCTAAAAATATTTTATTACAAAAATATTATTCATCCTTTTAGCAAGATTATAAAACTCGTTTCTAGTTTGTTCTGATGAACTACAATCTGGTTCAATAATGAATTTATTCTTCCTGAAATACATAACAAATTTCTTAGAAAATTGAGATTCAGTAGTAACAACTGGTGTAGATGAAAAAGAAACTCCTCTATTCTTATTTTTCATATTCCCAGCATTTATTTTTAATATAAATTAATATTGCATAATGGTACCAATAAGAACATCTTAAGTAATAATTTTAATCCACCACATATCATCTAAATATTTTCTCTCAGATTACTATTCATTAGGCATAATATCAATAATATTTTCTACCAATATTACATCCATTATATCGTTCTCTCTAATAGAATGTAAACTGTTAAAAATAGTTATGAATCGTTTATGCATCTTAGATACTAATGCACTAGTTGATAAATCAAACCCTTGATAATCATCTTTCAACATAGCTATTCAAGTTGATATAACATTTAAAGATACAATGTGAGTAACTTTTATATTTATCCATATACTGTGTGTTGTTTCCTAAGAAATTTTTTTATTTTAGATTCTTATTATCATAGAAAAAACTAGATTAATCCTTACTCTGCAATTCAATTGATGTTCTTACCTCTCTTGATTTGTAAAATTAGTAACTTCTTTTTTTGGAATATTAGAATCTACTATTAACATGAAAAAGTTATGCACACCAATATTTTTAAAAAAAATCATTCTATCTCTCAATTATTTATAATCATTCCCATCAAAAATAGGTGGTCTATTGGGAATTAGATTTTATAAAGTAACAAGATTCAAACCTACCATCTTAAAAATTAGAAACTCTTTTATACAAAACATGTTAGTGTAAAATTAATTTATAATAAAGTATTTTAAAAAAAAATATTAACAAATTTTATAATATAAAAGAAGTAAAAACTCAGCTAGTATAGTAGAATAACCTACTCTAATACAAAATGATTGATCATAGGAGTATATGATGGATACATGAGGGGGTGAATTTTAGTTTAAAATTTTATAATAAAATTAAACACAAATCCTTTTGAGTCAAAAATATTGGGTTCAAATATTGTTTGATGGTTAGAGTATATAAAGAAGATCTAGTAAGAGTCCAATATATCAAAGTTTTTTATCAGTCACAATGAAAATATGATGAAACTATTAATAAAATATAAGTATAAACTGACTTTATAATGTATATGAATAACATATAATAAAATTTTAATAAAAAGTAAACCAAAAGATTATAATATTAAAAATTACTTAAATTATTTATAAAAAATATAATCTTTAAAATTAAGTGTTAAAGAAGTAAGAAATTCTGAATTAATATATCCAGAATTTCAATACCTATAATAATGGTCTATTTTTCCTTATTATGAAATCCCTCTATATGATGATCATTATATCTCTATCTTTTTATACCTATAAGCCCTTGATCTGATGGATTAGATTCATCTTTATATTTATTAAATAATAAATACCTTGATATAATGATAATCATCTCAAAATTCTTAGCCCTAAAAGACCTTGATCTAATGGATTGGATTCACCCAGCATCTTATGCTTAAAATCCATTGACTTAACCATGATCAGGCATAATGAATGGAAAATCAAAGTGTTCTACGTAACATAAAATCCTCATAAGGATTCCTTACAAATGCAACTCTCTAAGAAATCAAAATGCATTTACAATGATATGTTCAATGTGAGATAAAACGTGGATGACTTGAGTTTCAAATTCATTAGATCCAAACTCTTCAAATAACCATCTATTTATAGGAAAAACTTCAACAATCATATTTTTGAGTTGGTTTCAATGGCCATAAAAATATTTCACTTGGAAAACTCATTATGATCTAGATCTTGATCTTGATCACTAAATATTAACTCTAATTATTTCTCTAATTTTGTTTGTTTGGAACCATTTTAATGCTATTATGGATTCCATCTGATAAAAACAGGTCTAGATACTTTAATTATAAACTATGAATAGTCTAATGGACTACACTATTGTTTTCAATATGATAAAATGAATTGAGGCTAATCTAATGGATCGGTACTATTTTCAGTATGATATTCATGAAGATTTTCGGTTTGATAGAAATAACATTAGTCTAACCAATGGTCAATACAATAATTTCTCTGATGTATCGGACGCACATTCAATTCGATGGATCAGATAGAATAAAAAGATTATATTCATTTTACTTTAGAGTAATTTATATATTTGATATAAAAAGGTGTTTTATACAAAAAAACATAATAAAAAAATTGGGAGGTATAATGTTACTAAAATAAATTTTTAATATATTTTTTTTAAAATTTCCAAAACTAAGGAAGGGAAAATTATAGAGTAAAACATTCGACTCAATAGGAATGAGTAATGTCTTTATTTTTGAATAATATGATCTAATGAATTTAAGTAACATTTTATCTTTAAAAAATATTAATTTATCCTAAATGTCATATAATTTATTTAAAAAACATATATATATATATAATCCATGTGATGTGTTCGTGAAAGATGAATCGCATTGCTTCACAAAGGTGGTAATCCACACGTACGCACAAATGAGGTTATCATTTTTCAATTGATGGAAAAGTAAAATAAATGATGATACATTATATTTATTGAATAATAAATATGTTATAAATATAATATATATATATATATATATATAAATACATCATTATAACCAGTCATAGGATGTGGTTATGGAAAACAAATTAAATCAGTTTGTGAGGCGGTAGACCATCGTACACAGGAACGATGGTCTCATTTCCCATTTGATGAAAGAATGATATATATATATATATAGGTTATTCTATTAACATAAAAACATAATAGTATAATTAAGATTTTTTTTATTGTTTCATCACATTTGAATTATATTTTTAAGTATGTAGAAGAAGAAATAAAATGAAAACTCTCGGTTAATAACTATTCCTCTTCTTCAGACAACCTCTTTATGTCTACACCTAATGCCTTTCTAGTTTGGTTTTACGATCAAAATAGGGCCTCTTGGATAGGGTTATGGTTGTAAGGAATGGATTTTGGAAGGTATTTTTTAATCCAGAACTTTCTTGAAGTATATATATGATAGATAGGTGGTGTCCCTTTATATGTGGGGGAGAGGACACAATTGGATTTTTTAAAACATTTTGAAATATATTAATGTCTTACTCAATCAAAATGGATTTAAAATAGAAACTTTACAAATATTAGATGATATAGGGTATAAATATGTATTTACAATATAATTTAGACATGTTTTTAGGCCATTTTTACACTTATCTCTTTAATTTAACCCCTAGTAAATCTGTATAAATATTTGCTGTGATAATAGATTTTTACTATTTTTACAATTAATTATATCTAAAAATTATGTTTATATTATCAAATAATATTAATTATTCTAATTATAAATGGAATCCATTTTATAAAATTAAATTCATAGAATGGGTAGAATTCATTTTTAAATTTATCCCACAAAAAATGGTGAAAACAGTTTTCCAGAAAAAAATATCATTTTTAAATATTAAAATGTTTTTATACCAAATTAAAGAATAATGTTTATTAAAATAAAAAATTTTATATTTTTATTAATCCAAATGAACTAATTAAAAGTTAAAATTAATCCAAAAAATAACATTACTTTATAAATACTTAAAAAATAATAATTTTTAATAAAAATTAGTATTTTAAACTATTTATTAAAAAATAAATCATTTTATAAAATTCAAAAAAAATCATACTAAGATAAATTTTACATTCTGTATTAAAAAATGATTTTCATTTTTTCATATTAAAATTAAATAATTTTGAATTCAATATTTAATAAAAATATATAATTCAAGAAACCCTAATGTGGAAAGAAATAAATCTTTTTCTTTTTGACTGAAAAATTGCCTATTATTCTTATAATGAATATAACTATATAAAATATTATTAATAGATATTAATACTATAATATTATTATTCATCTTAACATTATATAGTTTGACACATTTAGGTCTTTAGTACATCTAATATATTTACTCTCTATTTACGAATTTGAAGATATGGATATTTGATTGCAGCATTTCCCTCTTAGTTTGTAGTATATTTATACTGCTATTGTTTTTTAATTCTATTCCATATAACATGTGAAATTTTTTTAAATCATATCTAGATATATATGTGTGTGTGAGAGAGAGTGAGTGTGTGTGTGTGTGTGTTTGTATGTAAGTATATTATTGAAGATGCTATTGGGTACGGAATTTTTTAACTTTAAATTTAAGCTCACACTCCTTATCTTCTTTATTTAGATGTTTTTTTACAAATTTTTATGGGATATTTTAGTCTATTCAAGGAATATACTAATATCTTATAATATATTGAAAATAAATTGTTTTCATTAAATATTTCCAATAAATTTAATTTATTTCATCCAAAAAATTAAAGTGTAGTTTTAGAGAACACACTCTTGGTATAAGAATGCATATCCTTAATAACATTTCACTAAAAAAAGTTTACGTTAGAAAATAAAAAAAAATAGAATATATTTTGATATCAAGTAATTTCCATATATATAGAATTAAATAGGTATTTTAATTGAATAATTAAAATATAATTTTGAAAAAGTATATGAATAAAAAATATAAAATTGTTCTTTTAAAATTTATTATTAAAATTTAAATATGAATTATTTGGAAAAATATTTGATGAAAAAATATGTTTTTAAAATACTATGTTCTAAAATATATAGTTAAGAAAATAAAAATATTTTTTTGGAAAAGTTATGTAAGGTATTAAAATTTAAGAGGTTATTAAAATAATAGTAAACAATTTTTAAACAAAAAATAAAATAAAGTAGTTGACATAATAATTTGTTAAATAATCGCAGGAGAAGAAAGAAACAATACCCTATAAAAACACTAAATAAAATATAGATATTAACATTAATATTATAGCAACATATTCTCTTTTAAACTAAATTGGTGGGTGGTATTCTATCCTTGAATCAGGTATGTTCAAAATAGATTACAATTAGTATTTAATAAAAAAAGGGTCATGTTTTCATAATAGGATTTATTCCATCATATTAATAAATAAAATAACCATTATAGGTTAATAAATATATATTATTTTTTCCATTTTCATGTATATATAAAATATATATGAAAATCCATAAAAATGAAGATAAATATAGATATAAAATCAAATATAGTTTACTTATTCTTAATTTATAAAATAAGAAAATATTTAAATAAAGTGTTTTTTAAATCTCATAAAATATCCTTTTGGATTTTTGACTGGTTATTTGGTTGATCTTTACTTAGTCTATTTTATAGCCTTAAAAATTATAATTTTAGAGCTTTAAGACTATTTTGTAATTAAAATCCAACTGAAAAAATTCAACACATAAATCTTCATTTGTTAACTATCAATATTGGTAGTTTTTAAATACTTGTTTTCTATTTTTTCCCATATCATTATAGATCAGAGAAACTAAAAGAAGTTAAAACCCTAGAGAAATTTGATAAAGGGTAGTTTAAATTTTTAAAATTTTTATTGAGGAATGGAAATTGTTGAGACATTTAGGATGTAAATTTGAAGGTTTTGAAGGTATAATGATAGGTAGAGAATACACAATGTTAACTATAAAGGATTTAATAATTAAAAAATGTAAAGGTGGCTAGGGAAGCTACCAGTTACCCAATTTGATGCCACTGAGTACGCATTAGAGAAATTGTTGGGGATATCTCACTTTTATGGCCACAAGGTAGTTGGTTTTCTTACACAAAAATCACAATGACACCTATATTATTTTTTAATGGGTGGTTTAGGGGTTTTTTCTTTTTATATAAATTTACTCACTGGTTCCTCAATTTGGAATCCCACATAAATAGGACGTTGGATAATCTCTCTTTATTTATCCCATTTTATATTTTCCCCAATCATGATGGTTTTAATTTTATTATCTAGGTTGTTATAATGTAATATCTTCAAATCTTCTCAGATTCCCTCTATTTCCTCATCTCCTCTAATTTTTATTTTATGGGATTATGGTTTTGGATTATGGTTTCGTTGAATATTGATTTAATCACATTGTAATTATGTGGATTCAATCATTGGCTCCTAGATCAGTCTCATGGAGGATGATTACATATCATTTCCATTCATTTAACTTGAGGTATGTCACCCTGTGAGTTTTCCTTTTATTTTATTTAGTTATTTACTTAAATTAGTGTCTAACTTGTGTTTATAAATGAGGTACTTTTCTTATAATCAACCTAGTTTTACATTGTGTGTTATACATACCCCATTACTCATGGTATCAACATAATATTTTCACATGGTGAGTATTTCACCACTTATATTGATTGATATATTTCATTATTAAATAAAAAACATCTGTAATTATGGGGATTTTAATGATATGGGGGATTTTTTTATAAATGATGGCTGATATGATATTTTATGAATAATTATAATGCATAATTGAGGTTGGTGGACATTAATTGTTGAGTATATTGATATTTATGTTTTATATAATATTACATTCTTCTTATTTTATCTTTATGTGACAATTATTATTTTAGTGAGAATAACCATATCACATGATACCATTCCATATATGGTAAAGAAAAACACTTTCCTTTTCATGAACCAACCTAATATGTGGCTCAACCCGCAACTACCCCAAGTCTGCCTCCATAGGCCAGGGGTGGAGACCTGCCATGAAGTCATAACTAACTCACAAAAACATTTTCTATTATACTTGTATGAACACACATATCCATATCAATGTAGAATTGTAGAGGGGGGAGTAAAAGGCACAACACACCTAGAAGGTAAACCAAGAATGCATAACCTCTAGGGTGTACAAGATTATGATAGCACAAACCAAAAAGTGAAGGAAACAATACATTCCAAACCAAAAATATGTTCCAAATTGACAAAACAAGAAAATTAAACTACTGATAGAGCCCTACTTGAGATCTCCAAACTATGACCACCATATGTGGTCCAATGTAAAAAGTATCCCTGAGATCCTCTAAATTCATATCCAACTAGTATATCATCTACATAAGACATAGCATGTGCGGGAAAACCTAATATAGGGGTGAGTATATACATACCCAATTGGACATCCCAAAAAATAAAGTGGGATAAGTAAGAGATACAATAAGAATAGAAAGACAGTAGATTCAAGATACAACCCAAGAGAACAGCTCAACCCAAACCAAGAGTGAAATTGACCTCATCTAAACACAAGGGGCTTAACACAGTGATTGGATGAACTACACATCAGATATTTACTAACTATAGTATGAGAGTAGACTCTTCCAACAACAAGAATCTAAACCCAGAAATCACATGGAATATCTATCACGTATTCACATATCATGGAAATAGAGTAACCAAATCCAAGGTGTGGATATAGAAGAATATATATATATATATATATGTGTGTGTGTGTGTTCTATAAAAATAATCTCAAATAATAGAGTAAGAGGATCTCCATCTCACAGATTAGCCCATGAAGAAGAGTATCCAATTGTTAAAAAAGTGCATCAATGTTTCCCATCATCCCATGCTTCTTCCAAGATGTAACCATACATGTCTAACCATACCTCTTCACTGGGTCTCAATGTTCAGTGGGCCCAAACTTGAAGTAGAGGACCTACACCCTAATATGTTAGGGGTCCCACTCTGTAAGTATCTATAGGGGAAACGCACCCATGGTGATGGGGGGTTATACTATAGTATCATGAGGACTTGTGTCCTATGATGATAATGGTTTATACTCAGTAGGTATAGGTCCAATTCCCACGATGATGGGGGGTTCCACTATATAGGTCAAGTACCCATGCCCTAGTTCTATAGGGTGGTTCTACTATAGTCCTTGAGGACTTGTTCCCTAGTACGTCATGGGGGTTGCACTCAAAAAGTGGTTGTAGAGGACATGTTCCCATGCTGGTGGGGGGTTCCCACTCAAATACATGAGGACCCATGACCTATTATGATATGGGGTTTCACTCTGATCATTGAGGCCCTTCATCTTATCTCTTAGGGTGTTTCCATTAAAAAAATTCTCTAGTGATCCTGCCTGATCACTTCAATCATCGGGTTCCACCTCAGTAAGATTCATTCTCATAACATTTCAAATCATATCTTAAAATCCACAAATGATGGAATCATAACATTATATGTTAAGAAAATACTCATTATAGGATACTCATGGCAGAAATCTGAGTTAAAATGAATGAGATATGAAGATGGAAGTTTCCTAAAAAGGAAATTGGGGGTACATTGCATTTTAGGGGACCTACACAACATGTGGTCCCTATCTACCACCTTATTGATTCCCTAAACGACACAGAGCTCCTGACCATGTAGAATTATTTGTCATGAAGGTGGAAAACTTGGTGTGTTTAAGCTAACCAGTTCTGGGTCGTGTCATGCTAGTCGTGTCCATTTATTGACCCCATTTCTATTTACTTTGGTACATGGGATACTACTTCACAGGGGGTGTCATCCGTGTGACCTAGACATGTCCATGTACTCGGGTACATGGATGTGAACTACCACACAGGATCCTACCTCTGTGGTCCATCACACAGGTTGTCCATTTGGGGAAGGGGTTCACAATGTGTTTTTGGACTACATGTAATTTGAAAGAGCACTGTCGTGGGCACCCTCAAATGATTAGTTTGATTTTGGGGTACTTAGGAGCAGCAGAGTGGCTGACCAAGGTCATCTCTCAATGGAGGAAGTGAATTAAAATAACTTTTTAGAGGTATTCTAAAAATAAAATAAAAGAGAATAAAAACACTACTTGAAAGTATAGGGGTTGGTTATAGTTTATAAATCTATAAGAAGTTTGTTTGAAGAAGATTGTATTTTTTTTTGTTTTTAGTTTTAAAATGAAGTTCGATTAAAATGACACAATAAAAAGATGTTTTTTTAGAAAATATTTAAAAGGAGTAATCTATATAACTCTACCTCTTCATTTACTTATTAATTATTATCATTTAAATCAATATCCACTTAATTATTATCCCCTAATTTTTTAACCCTCGAACCCTACAATATTTATCTTAACCACAAAGATGGAGTTACATAAACCCTAGGCTAGATTCGGAACACGCAATCGCAGCACCCTACTTTGATTGTAGTTTTAAGGTTAGCTTATGGTTAGTGGTTAATTATAGAACATATTCATTCTATAAATGAGGTTGAATTGTGTTTAGGGATTATATTTTAACTCTACAAATTTATCATGTGTGTTCTTTTTTTACCGATTAGAATCGTGATCTCACAATTTACACAAAATCCCGACCTCGTGTGTTTTTGTTTTAATTGTTCAATTTCTTTCTTATTTTATTATAATTTAAAAACACAATTCATGGATAATATTAAGTGAATTATTATAGCTCAATGATTCAATATAATTAAATGAAGAGGGTAGAAGATATATCGATCACTAAAAAACTACTCTTCTATGGGCAGTGTGGTCATCGTGGAGACGTTTTTCATGAGCAAAGGATTGAAAGGGTAGAAGTCAATATCATATCCACTCTTGTTTCCAACCCAATTAATAATATTAAGATAATAAGAAAAGGGAAGAACACATAATATTATTTGAAGAAAAATTCAAGATACAAACATGAAAGAAAATAAATACAAAGAGGAGGTGGGAGAGGAGAGCCTTTTTTCAAGATAGGTTTTCACAAATCCTTACTTCTTAAAAGAGTTGTGAGGGGGATCCCAAGAGACACAATTTCGGTCACACCTTCCAAAATCCTCAAGAATCCCTCCCAAAGAGTGAAACCCCCTTAAAATAGAGTTTGGGAGGGCTAGGGTTACATAACTTTTTAAGTGTGAAATGAAAACTCGGCCAAATATTTTATTCCAATTTACACCACATAGTTGACCTCAAAAAAGCGTGAATTGTCTGGGATTCTAGTATTATTATTTTTTCCAAATCCTATCTCCGAGATTTCCTCAAAATTTGGGCTCAATACAATCCCGTATGAATAATATACGTTCCAAATGGTGAAGTGATTTCCAATCTGGATAGTTCAATCCAGCTTTGTCTTCATGGACAATTTAATCTACTCATATGCATGATCTAGCTCCTAAGTCCTGAATATAATTTCTATCCCATTAATTCAAGAACATAGTTACAAAATTTAAGTTAAAATAGTTTACTGAAAAATATTTATGCCGGAAATACTATAGTGAATTTTAAAACGTTAAAACTGAATTTTTCATCAAATTTGCAAATGAATGATCTAATCCCAAATATTCTATAATTGATCATATCTAACATAATGTGAGGAAATTATATCATTTATTATCAATAAAATATTCAAAAAAAATATTGTTTTATCATCATTACATCCTTATCTTTTTTCAAGACCCTAGTTGTCACTATTGAGGGGCTACACGGTGTGTATTCGGGTTTTTCTCCACATTTTCAGATCCTCTTCTAGAACCTCTAGTAAATACTCTTCTCTTTAGATTTGGCCCTATATCAATCCATAAATAGTGGATCTATCCCAGAATCCATTATTCCAACAATCTTTCTTCAGAAATTGTACTCTGGTGGAGTGATGGGGGTTTCGTTGTTCAACCCATATTCACCACACCTTTTTTTGATGATGATTTATCTCTTGGGTATTGAAACGAAAAACCACAACCCTTAAATATCCCAAACCTATCTAGACTTCATCTATCCATTCCTCGGTCATGATTTTATTATGATTCCAAGGGTCTGATTAGGATTGGTGATACTCAAAAAAGTCAAACTGAGACCGCGGGGTCTAACCGATGATGATCCTAAAGCAATTAAGAAAAAAATCCCAAAACTAAATGATTAAGTATCAATTTCAATCATTCTTGTCCAATCGATCATGAATTGGGAAACCAAGGTAAGAAAATAATGAAATAACCAATCCAATCTAGTACGTAGGTGCATGCATAGGGAATAATTGGATCAGATCCAAGAATAGGGATTGATCAATTCAATAAATTTAATCAAAGGGAATAAATAACTAATTTAAAATTCCTACCTAAATATTGGATCATTTTTTATATAAGAATTTTTCTACCAATAATTTATATGATTCATTGCATTCTATGCATCCTGATTTTCTCTGATCTTTTGTTTTTTCATCGTCTAAGGTGATTAACCAATGAAGGAGGAAGGAGGAGATCTCAGTGGATCCCATGATTATGAGGATAAACCATGTTGAATTTCTTGGGTAGTATATTTATAAACCTTCTACTTATGTAAAAAATGAATTACTCAATCAATTAATTAATTAATTAATCCACTAAACATACCTCCAATGAGTGAGTAGACTTAACACCCTATGTTGAACCATTTAATTTCACTAATGGGGTAAACAGAATATTTCAGACTCAAACATTTTATCATATTTCTGATCTAATATTCCCTTTAAGATTTATATTATTTTATTTAAGTAGTTGCACGTGCGTAATATAAAATATTTTTAATATTTTTGTAAAATTAATTATCGGATCACTGGGTCTTAGAATTGCACATCGTCATAGTGCCTCGCTCTAAAAATATCTATAGATATATTCCAAAGTCTTATAATGAAAAAAAAACTGGGTATCTACATCATTCCCTAATTCAATATTTTCATCCCAAAAATTAATAACTAAAAAATAACTCTAGATACTGAACACGCACATGGTTCTCCTTCTCCCAATAACTATCCTCCACATTTTCATGTTACCATATCATAAAAACCAAGGGGATGGTCTGTCCATGTAGGGTCCTCTCCTATTGATCCTTGATCACCACTGGGTGCTCTACAATGGTGGTTCCATCCTTGATTTCTGGATCTCCCTAGTCGATAACGTTTGTGGGATCATGCACGTATCTCCTCATCTACAGCATGTGGAAGATGTCGTGCACCCACTCTAGTTGTGTTTATAGGGAATAGTGGTAAGAAACCTCACCAAACCTCTTCAAAATATTGAATGACCTAATGAACCTTGAGGATAGATTTCCTCCCTAGATGAACCTCCATAATCCTCATCATGGGGATAATCTCATAAAAATGTGGTCTCCCTGCTCAAATTTAGAGGGCCTATAACGAAAATCTTTGTAATATTTTTTTCTAATTTGGGCCATCCTCATCAATTAATGGATGGCCTTGACTTTCTCCATCATCACCTACAGCATCATTGGGCCCACAAGAGATGTCTCACTGACCTCTGTCAATAACAAGGGTGACCTAAAAGGTATCTCATAAATGCCCTCAAAAGGTTTCATGTCAATCTTAGAGTGGTAGCTATTATTTTATGAGAACTCTACTATGTAAAAAGGTTCCTCCCATATATGATAAAATCTAACATGAAATCCCTCAGCATATACCCCAACACTTGGATATTTTGGTTTGTCTTCCCATCATTCTAGGGGTGAAAGGATATACTCATACTCATTTGGGTCTCAAATTCCTCCTACGGGAATCTATGCTATTGTTATGTGAATGGAGTGTCACGATCAGATACAATCCTCTAGGGAACCCCATGAAGTCAAATACTCACCCATATGTACAGCTGCCTCAATCTCTCCACTGAACTCTGCTCCCAAATATCAAGGAAGTGTTTCGGCTTCATGAGTTAGTAAACTATCACCCAGACGGTGTCATGGATCTTCGATGTTCATGGAATACCTTTCACAAAGTCCTTGGATATTTCATCCCCTTCCACTCAAATATCTCACGGGGCTGTAACAAACCTGCTAGAAATTTCGCATCCTTCACCCTATGATAAGTGAGGGACTGAGAAACAAACTCAACTATGAATGGTCTCATGTAGAGCCCTGAAAAATTTCCCTAAATTTCTATGTACATCATCCACATACCGACATGTACAGATAGGGGGTAAGTATGTATCTCCTACATCACCTCCTCCTACATCACGACTGAAACCACTATCTTCCCCTGAAATAATAGGACACGATTCCATCCTTCATAATATCCATATGGTGAGTCGCCAGTGGATATATTGTTATATAAGACCTTTCATTATATGTCTCCTAGTTGAGACTCTCTCTCACACTCGATGAGTGAAGGAGTCAGCCCCATCGACTGCAGAAAATATGTACCCTCCTGCTCCACTAGGGTCATCTATAGGGAGGCCACCTGCTTTGAAGCCTCCTACACCAAATGATTTTGGTACTTCATTCTAATGGAATATTCTACAACATTTCCCTTCCCTAGATTATAGATTATATCAAAGCCATAGTCCTGTAGAAACTCCAACCTACATCATTGTCTTAGGTTCAAGTCTATTTGCGCTAAGATGTACCTAAGACTCTGGTGGTCTACGTAAACTACAAAGTCCTCTCCTAGAAGGTATTATCACCACATATTTAGGGATAAAACTACCACTTCCTACTCTATGTCATGAGTCTCATAGTTCTCCTCAAGGGGTCTCAACTTCCACAACCCAAATTTGATAAATACCTATAACTTCATCAATATGTATCCAAGACTATCTCCTAAAGCATTACAAAACACTATGAACTCTAGACCTTCCTCTGGTAATCTCAATATAGGAGAACTCATTTTCCTCATCCTCAACTCCTTAAATACCCTATTACACTTCTCAAACCAAGTAAAAAATTTTCCACTCCATGTCATGGTGGTCTCCAATTCTGGAGAAGTGTTCCAAAAACCTCCTATAGTGCCCCTCTAAACCAATAAACCTCCACGCTGATCACAAACTCTTGTGTATAACCCAAGAAAGGAAGACATCAATCCTTGATATGTCAATAGAAAATCCATGTTCAAAAATGGAATTCCCTATAAAGTGGAACTCATTATTCATGAACTATAAATTAAAAATTATTCTATATAGATACTTTTCTCGAAAAAAAATTTAGGACCATCCTCAAATGATTTGTATGCTCCTCCTATGAAGTAGATTAGATGAGTATATATTTGATGAAGACAACCAAAAATTATTTCAAGCATTGTTGGATGTCATGTTTCATCAAATCCATAAACGTGATAGGGGTATTTCTTCATACAAAAGGTAATCACTTTGAACTCATAGTGTTTGTAGTGACATCAGAATCTAGAATTTGGAATATCAACCACTCAAACCCTCAACTGGTGGTAGATGGACCTAAGGTCAATATTCAAGAACTATCTCGCTCCTTGAAATTGGTCAAAGAGGTTGTAAACCCTTGGAAAATGGGTACTTGTTCTTTAACATGGAATGATTTAGGGAACAATAATCTATGAAAATCCACAAGCTCTCATCCTCCTTTTTCTGAACAACATTGGATATGACTAGGAGACACACTAGGTCAGATGAATCCCATCTCCCAAAGGTCCTCAAACTAAAACTGTAGATCCCAGATCTCGGTTGGGTCCATCAGATATACTGCATAATATATTGAATCAGTGCATCGATGCAAGTTGATGAAAAAATACATCTCTTTCCTTAATGGTAGTCTCAGAATGTCCTCTGGGAAGACATTTATAAAATCCTCTATAATTAAAGCAAACTAGAATCTTGAAGATCATGATGCACCATGGGTTTCACTTTCCAACTGATTAGTGATGGGTTACACCCTCCTTCTTGTAGAAGCCACTTATCTCTCCACGATATCTTTCATGCTAGAAAAGGATAATATCATCCCATCTGTGTGTAGGCATCTGACTTTTCTAAGGTGATATTCGATTTGGACTCGGACCATGGAAAACCAATCCATACCCAAGATGACATCATAGGGTTCCATCAGGATGACTGAAAGGTCCCACATGAACCTATTTCCCCCAATAGATACCTCACACTACCATGAAATAAACGAGACATAAGAATTGTTCCTTGTTGGAAATTCAAGATGAATCTTTTGGGATAACGCCTCAAATGGGAGCTCCTGATCTGGCACTATGAGTATTCAGACAAAGTAATAACTATCACCTATTTCTACAAATACTGAAGCATGATTATAATAAAAAAATATTATATATTTGATCATCTAATTTTTTGTGGGTTCATAAACCTCCAAATCTTGCAGTTGTTCATGGCCCTGGCCACCAGCTCCCAGAGGCTAATGTGGGCCTCCTGGTGGTGGTTGTGGAAGGATCTCATAGCATCAACCACCACCCATAGCTCCTCCTGCTCCTCTACCTACACGGCCTCCCTAGGTACCACCCTACCATTACCTGGGAGATCCCTAATCAAAATGATGCTTCTTTCATGGTGATACATTAACTATCTGTATATGCTCTATAGTGTAGATGTTCTAGAAGCCTCGTGCCATTTCACCTCTTCTGTCCCAACAAAATATCTTCCCCTCTCCTAGTTACCTTGGCCCTATGTGTTTCCCTTGACCACATGCCTATGTCTGATCATAGGGAGGTCTCTTACATTGAGATCCTAGTGCCTGGAATCTACTAGATGATACATAAGAATCAGCTTTATGGTTCCCACTATTAGATCTAGATGTTTTGCGTCCCTCATATAGAAAGATCTATGTCACAAGTGCTCTCTCCAACACCCCGAAATAGGTGGGGATAAACAAGGGTACCACAATGTCATGGATGTCTTTGTGGATTCAATTATCATACTTTTTTTCTTGTAAGTATCCATCTTGAATCGTATTAAGGGGGTACTGTGTAAGGTCTATGAACCTCACTACATACTCATACATCATCATCCCTCCCTACTACATCTGTAGAATCTCTTGGATCTGAACTTATAATAATAAGGTCGGGTGGAAATTCTCATGGAAAAACTTCTAGAAGTTAAGTCATGAGAGTATCGACTCACCATCCATCTATGTAACAAGGATCCTAGAGTGCCCATCTACTTTTTTGGAAAAGGATACCTACTAGTGCAACCACTTTATCCATCAGGTTCTAAAAAAGCCTGTGGATATGGACCACCAACTCTATCAAATATTCTATTTCATGAGTATCTAGCTCACTGCAATACCATAGTGGCCTCTAGCACTAGAACTTTTGGATCTCACTAAGTCTATATGAATCCTCATACTTATCATCTTGGTTGATCTCCTACTTGATAGGTGGAGGTGTTGATGCATATCCACCATGATAAAGGAGTTCGCGGGGATGGACCCTGAACTGAGTCTTCATTGCTCATTGGATCATCGTTAAGATTTGGAGCTAGTATCCTAGTTGGCTATCATTATAGAGGCATCATGAGATTTATCAATATGTACCATGGTCAGATGAGAATATATATATAACAATAATGGGGATATAACTCAAGAAGGATATCCAATTTCTCAATCATATATGATATTGGTACCATTGATCCTTGTGACAAATGTCTCAAGATGTCAATTCAACAAAAATATAGTCAATGTCCTATTGAAGGGATATGTTGGCCACCCGTACCATCATTGGACTCCTTGTCCTTAAATCCACACCCAAGACACATTGACATTGTTGCCCAATATCCCATTCTAATCCTCTTAGGGTACTAGTCCAAACAATATCCCAAGGAAAGAACTTTCTCTGATACCAATCTATCATGACTCGACCCATCACGGTTCTCATGCCGCATCTACCCCAAGCCTACCTTCATAGGCTGAGGGGTTGATACCAGCACCAAATTAATAACTAACTCATAGATGACTTCTCATAAGTACATATACATACAGACACATTTATCTCAATGAATAAGTGTAGAGGGACAATGTAATTGATCCAACACAGCTAGAAAGTAAACTAAGAATGCATAACCTCTAGGGTGTAAGAAATTTTGATAGTAAAAAATGAAAAGTAATGGAAAAAAATACACACCCAACTATAAAATATGTCCCAACCTGAAAAAAACTGAAAAGGTAATCTACTGAGAGATCCCTAGTTGAGATCTCCAAGCTACAACCATCATATTTTGTCCAAAGTACCGAGTATCCCTAATATCATTTGAAGTCACCATTGACATGTTCTTCATCTTCATAATACACGAAACATATAGGAAAATCCCATGTAGGGGTCAGTATATTCATACCCAATAGGAAACCTTAAAAGCTGAAGGGGGAGTAGTAAGAGATACAATAGGAATAGAAAGATAGTGTATGTAAGATACAATCAAAGATACTTTCTCAACCGAAACAAAGAGTGAAAGTAACCTCGTCCAAAAACAAGTCTCTCAACACAGTGATTAGATAAACTACGCGTTCATTATTTGCCACAATATGAGGATAATAGACTCATCCAACCATGAGAAGATAAACACAGAAAGCATCTAGCTTACCTTGTGTGTCTTCGCCTCTCAGGGAAAGAGAGTAACTAAATCCAAGGGTTGGATACAGAAGAATATATATACATATAGACTCATTCAAAATAATCTTAAAAATAGAGAAAGTTGATCTATATATCATAGCTCAGCCCAAGTAAAATAGTATCCATTAGTTACAAAAGACCATCAGTGATGCCCAACATACCATGCATCATTCCAGAAGTAACCATCCAATTCTAACCAAACTTCACCACTGTACCTCATATTTGAGTCTTCAAAACTCAAATTAGATTACCTTCAACCTATAAAATCACAGGGTCCCACTCTATAAGTGTCATTAGAGGACATGTGCCCATGTAGATGGGGCTTCCACTCTTGTTTCATGATGACCCATGCCCTATGTTGATAAGGGGTTCCACTCAGTAGGTACAGGACCTGAACAAATGATAATTTGGGTTCCACTTTATAGGTCGAGAACCCATTCTCTAGTATGATAGGGGGTCCACTCTAGTCATCAATGACTAACAGCCTAGTATGTCAGGGGTTTCCACTCAAAAAGTGGTTGTAGAAGACCTACACCCTTGCTGATGGGGGGTTACACTCTAATGGTTGAGGTCCCGCAACCTGGTGTGATAGGGGGTTCCACTATGATCATCAAGGACTCACGCCATATCGCATAGGGTGTCCACTCAGTAAGAATCCTCTGGTGATCCTGCCTAATAACTTCTAGAATCAGGCATCAATGTATTAATAGTCATATCCAGAACATTTCACATTGTATCTCAAAAGGAAAAAATGATGTAACCATCATGTATAAGGAAAAAACTCAGGATAGACTACTCGACTGCCAAAATTTGAGTTCAAATAAAGGATATACAGAACCTTGAAGCTTTCTAAAAAAGAAAATAGGGGTACACTACATGTGAGAGGACCTATATGGTGTGTGGTCCCTCTCAACTCCTTGGTTGTGTCCCTGGGTAGTACATGGCTCTCTTCTGTGTAGGAGTACATGCCATGTAGGTGGACTACTTAGCATGTCCAAGCTAACTAGGTATGGCTCGTGCCCTACTGTCCATGTCCATGTATTCACCTCATGTTCAAGTACTTTGGTACATGGAGTGTTGACTCACATGGGGGGATATATGTGTGACCTAACCATGTCTATGTAATAAATTACATTTCCATGTACTTATTTATGTACTTGGCCACATACTACCACATGGGGTACTACTCGTGTGTCTTATTACCCAGGTTCTCCATCTGGGGAAGGGATACATACCTTGTATGTGGACTACGCATCGTTTCATCCTTATATATTTGCAAAACCCTAGTCGTAGCTATTGAGGGACCACACACTGCGTGTTCATCCCTGAACATAGTGTGCAATGGAGTTTTCCTCCAGATTTTTAGATCCACCTCTAACACCTCAAATCAAGCCTTGAAACTTCATATTTGGCAATATCTCCATCTGAAAATACTGTATCTAGCATAGAATCTTGTTTTTCGACCATCATTCTTTAGAAATTGGATTCTAGTGGAGCATTAGGGGTTTAGCCAATTGACCTATACACACTGCACCTTCCATCGATTATTATTCATTTTTTGGTTGTTGAAAGGATCAAAATAAACCTATAAACATCAGAAATCTATCCATACATATTTTATCTGTT
The DNA here is from genome assembly GCA_963277665.1 of Viscum album. Classification (NCBI taxonomy): domain Eukaryota; kingdom Viridiplantae; phylum Streptophyta; class Magnoliopsida; order Santalales; family Viscaceae; genus Viscum; species Viscum album. The sequence goes on along the minus strand of OY728151.1, from coordinate 1,268,505,237 downwards.
ACTTTTTAATGACTTCATTTTAATTTTGGGGGTCTAATAAGGCTCAGTACCACCCAGAAAATGCAATTTGTGACCACGAGGTCCAACTAGTGAAGAAGGAAATGTAGAAGAGGTAGAAAATAAAAAAACCAAAGTTTTATGGATCTATGTTAAGAATTTTTGTCCAATCGATCAAGAATGGTGAAACTGGTGTATTAAAATAATTAAATAACTAATTAAATCTTGTATGCAGGTGAAGGCTTATGCCACAATTGGCGTAGATCCAATAATGGTGATCAATATGATCAATCAATTTAATCCAAGGATTTAAATCCCCAATTGATGGGTCCTTCATGATGATTGGATCATTCATCATCAAAGAACACGTCTGCAAGCATTTTAAAGTATTTGTTGTTTTTTTTGCATCCTGGTATTCTCTGATCTGGCCATTCATCATCATCTACGGTGATTAGGAAATGAAAGAGGAATGAGGAGATCGTAATAGATTTCAAGATTATGAGGCTAACACTATGAGAATTTTCATGGAAGTATATTTATAAAAATTATGTTTTGGTCCAAAAAGTGAATTAATAAATTAATTAATTAATTAATTAATCCACTAAATGTTCCAGCAATGAATGAGGTGTCCAAAAACCCCACGCTAACCCATTATATTCCACTCCTAGGGTAAACAATGCATCCTGGACTCAACTTTGGTCTCAAATTTATGATTATAGATTTCATTTATGAGTTATTTAATTTTCTTTAAGAAGCTTCAATCAGAATATAAAATAAATTTAATATTTTTATAAAATTAATTATGGTCACACCGGGTCTCAAAATTTAACATCATCTCACCACATAGCTCTGGAAATATTTGTAGAATTATTTCAAAGTCTTACAAGAAAAAATAAATAGGTTTCTACAGTCCTAATAGTAAAAAAAGGACCACATATCTTCCTAAATAATTATTTTCTAGAACCATGTACAAATGAGTGTTAGTGTCCAATCTTATAGATCATATTCTGGTTTGAGTTTATTTTTGGATATCTTTCTCAAATTTAAATGGTTTCAATTAAAATATGATTTCTAAAAGATCATGGTTTGAAATATGATTCCTAAGTAAAATAGGGGGTTTAAAATTAAATTTTCATAATGTTATTTTAAAATAATGATAATGGTTTTAAAGAAAGGGTTTTCACTTATATTAGTTATATTTTTTTATAGGGGTAAAAGATAGAATGTAAATCCTTTTGATGATTTATAAAATTCATATTAAATAATTATTTTATATAATGTTAATATAACCTATTTTGAGAAAACAAATTATCAAGTTGACCACATTTTTTTATAGTGTCACATTTTAACAGTGTGTGTGGTTTTATTCACTCTATTGATTTATGTTTTCTGGTATGGTTTCCTATTAGTTAATGATTTGTTATAACCCATGAAAACACACAAACCCTACATTAGGATATGGGTTGGTTAGGCTAGGTTAATAAATCTATAAGTTTCAGGGTTAACATATGTATATAGAATCTTTTGGAACATGCTTTTGAGTTTGGATAGAGTCTAGGGCTCTAGGTTCCTAACCACTTGGATTTATGTTGTAAAATGATAGAGCAAATATTTTCTTCATTTTATATATGAATTTAATTTATTTAAATCCACTAAATCAATCAATTATATGGGTCAATTTTTGATTTATGGTGTGTTTTTGGATATAATGTGAAAATTTATCAATTTTGTAATTTTAGAAAATTTTATAAACAAGGGTATTTTGGGCATAAAGATTAAAATATGATTCCAATTTAAGTGATTATTTTTTGAATTATTTTATTTATTTTATACAACTTTTTTTATGGCCAAAATCCATTTCTACGAACTAGAGCCCTAAAAAAATAAATCATGTTCTAATGTTGTACAAGCAGATAGCGTGGACACCACCTCTGTAATGGAAGAAAAACTCCATCTACACTCCTAAAATGGAGGTGATTCAACCTTCAATGTAATGAGGACTCATTGGTGAATTTTTAAAATAAACTCCAAATAGTTATGAGATAATAAAGGTGTAATTTCAATGAAATATTTTGAAAGAATTAATTTGGAACCTTCATTTAGAAAAATTAACATTTAATAAAAAAATTCATAACCCCAACATCCTATGACCAATTAAGATAAAAAATTTATGGTGGATGTGAGACACGTTTTGGAACAATATTCATTAAATACGTACCATTTTATTATGTCACTAATTTGGGACACAATGTGTAAACTTTAGAAGGAAAAATCTGCATATAAAAGGAGGGGAGCTCCTCTCTTCTCATCCCATCTCATTCTATCTCATTCCTTCCGGGACACCAAGGAGGAGAACTTTTCATCTTTATCTCTTTTATTTATTTACTTTTCCATAGTTTTTTAATGCCTTATTCTTCCCAATTCATCCCAATTACCCTTACCATGGTGGAGTAGAATTTGAATGATTGGGGAAGGGTTTTTTTTCTATTTTGTAATGCTTGAGTTCATTCACTTTATTGAATAAATATTCCATCTCTCTTCTGCAATGTTGTTTTTAATTTCATATGGCAGTTTTTATTATCAAGTTCAATCGTATTTGATTTTTAATTTCATTATTGATTTTTCTTTGATCAATGATCATCCATTAGGTTTTGGTTTATATATGATGGAATATATCAAGGCTTAGTGGTGAAGTACTCAATGATCGTCAGTACATGTAAAAGGGTAGTAAATGTTTTTATTGTTTGGGATAAACAAGACCTGATCAATTATTGTAAAATTTAATTAAGGATATTTACTATAACTCTCATGCACATCGAAGGAGAGTAGACCAAACTGAGATCTTTGTAGGGTATTCTCAAACCATTACTATTCAACCAAAGGAGGGAGAGGAAATGATCATGGAATATCACATTAAATAACTTAGCAGAATAAGTTTGAATAAAATTGAAAAAAGATAGAATTTCAATTAAAAAACCAACCCTGACCTAATCACCCTTCTCATATCTTGGTTTTCAATATACTTTTTCAATTTTTTCAATCATTTTCATAAATAAATTCTTTTTCATCTCATTCCAAAATTATATCAATCAAAAAATAACCCCATTATTCCTCTAATTAAAATTCACAAACTATTTGGTGTACAATCCTATTTAGGATACTTGATACACTTAATCACTATAATAAACATAGGGAATATAAAAAAATGTTTTTCATTCCCCACGATAGGTATGAAACAAACTTGGAGCCATTGTTGGGGAGGTATTGAAACCTAAAAAAATATTTTTAGAATTGAATGACCTGCAATTTGAAAGAAATATTAATTAAATTTAAAATAGAAATTGGAAGAACATTAAACCAATTAAGAAAAATAATACTAAGGGGAATCTTTGAATAAATAGATATCTCAAATTCAAGTGAAACTATTTGTGTTCACTCTAAACTAGAAATCGTTGTTAGGAATCCCAACCCAACCCTGTGTGATATATGTGTACCTCAATTTTCCATTCAAAAAAAACAACTCATTACACCCACTATACTAAATGATTTTTAATTACACGTAAATATGATTCCCGAGCTTTTAAAGTTTCATGGTCTTGCATGAGAAGATCCAAATAGGCATATCCAAGAATTCAAATTCATCTTCTCAAGCTTTGTTCCAAGAGGAGTACTAGAAAATCAATTTAAGTGGAGGGAATTCCCCTTCTCACTCAAAGGAATAGCTAATGAATGGTCATAAAATCTACAAATAGGGGAGATCAGTGATTGGAAAGACATACAAATATGTTTCATACAAATATTATATCCCACATCCATGAGAACTACCATCAAAAAGATGATTTAAATCATACTATAATAAATTGGAAAAACGCTCTACAAGTACTGGGAGTGTTTCAAGATTCTATATTACAGTTCCCACATCAAGAAATGGAGGAACACCAATTCTGTGTGTTCTTATAAAAAGGAATTATGGACAATGATTGAAATCTTCTAGATGCCTCCTCTTGGGGATCCATGATTGACAATTCACCTGTAGATATCATAGTATTAATAAAAAATATTTCTCAAAATATTCAATAATTTAAATTAAGAGGATTGAGAACAAGGGTAATCCCTAAGGTAAGAACATCTGATTCCATGAAATTAATTAAAAGAGAAATGGGTGAGCTCACCATGTTAGTGTGACTAATGGCTATGAACCAAGTCAAAGAACAACAAGGAACGAATTAGGTATTTGGTTAATACTCTTATAATTATCATTACACTGACCAGTGTTCATAAGTATAGGGAACCGAATGTTGTTCTACTACCAATCAAAAATGGACATTCCATCCAAATCAACCACGTCAACCCCAAACCCAACCAGTATATAGATTCCAATAGACCCAAGATAGTCCTTCTTTTCAATAGCAATACCAAAACCCACCTCCATTCCAACAGTCATGTAAACATCCCTTTCAACAAAAACAACTTTTTCAGCCACTACCATTACAAAGAAAGATATATGAGAGACCGTCCACTAGTTCACAATAATAAATTGAGAACCAACAGCTATAGTCAAGTGTTGAGGGGCATAAAGAAAATTTTAAAGTCATATCCAACAAGTTAAAAATGGCTTTGGATATTCTAAACAAGCATCTTCAGAAGATTCCATCCCAAAGAGCTCCAAATCATAAATAGAATGTTAAATAAATCATAATAAGAAGTGGAAGGGAACTCCCACCTCCAACCAAGATTTAACCTAAACCACCTGTTCTAAGGGAGAATAAGGTTGAAAATTCTACAAATCCTATGAAAATCCACCAAGAAGATGAAAAGGAAGATGGGGATGAGAAGGATAGGTCAAGGAAGAAGAGACATGAAACTCCAATGAAAAGGAAACAAAGGTAGAGGAAAGACTTACCCCCACCATTTTCATCAAGTATGATTGAATCAAAGAAATTTCATGAAGAAATGCTCCAAAAATAAATTATAGAGACCTTTCATAAATTGGAAAATCAATATCCCCCTACATGAATTAGTCAAAAAAATTACAAGGTAAGAATTTTTTTTGAAATATCTTTTCACAAAAAGAGATAATACATCGTGGGAACTAAAGGATCAACTTGGGGAGAAGTGTCTCATCCCTTATCACACTACAACCCCCAACCAAATTTTAAGATCCATGGATATTTTCCATTCCCTTCCCCATTGGTTCTTTAAATTTATCTAATTATTTGTGTGATATAGGTGCTTCAATCAATGTATTGGTTCACTCAATATACACTTCTTTTTTTATGGGAAAATTAAATCCCATAAGCATGGTGTTCTAGATTGAAAATAGATCCACAGTTTTTCCAGCAGGAGTTCTGGAGGATGTCCTAGTGAAACTCAAAGATCGATTATTCTCGATTGACTTCTTTGTGTTAAATATGGGAGAATATAGGAGATTCTCACGCTCACCCATCACTTTTGGGATACTTTTCTTGAATATGGAAAAACCCATCATAAATGTACATGAAGGTACATACACCATCAAATTTGTATATAGCATTGTCCACATCAACATTTTTGAATCCATGAGGATCCCATTATATGATCACTCCCTATTTTCACTCTCCCATGAAGTTGGTACTGCACCCATTGAAGAATCAGGTATGTTCCATGAATTCTTAGACTTAGGAGAGAATTTTTCCAGTACTTTACATGTGAATGCCCAAAACATTGGATATTCTTATTTAATGTGAGAAAAAGATTTAAAATCTAATTTCATTGATGATTTTTTGAGTGATGAGAAAGATAATATGGTTTCTCATGTAGAGTAGGTACAACCATTGGTTGTAAGGAATATTAGTTTAATTTTATCCCATGATCATCACCCGGAACTTGAATTAAAACCGCTCCCCAATGATTTCAAAATATGTGTACCTTATGGAGGGAGAGAAATTATGAGTGATAATTAAAAATAATTTGTCTAAAACCCAAGAAAAAAATATTTTCTTGAGATTTTGAAAGAGAATTTCCATGAAATAGGGTGGATCCAAGGTGATATCCTATGAATAAACCTAAAAATATGATCACATAAAATTTTTCTTGAGAGAGATTCTAAACCTATTTAAAATCCCCAAAGAGAGATAAATACCACCTTGATAGAGGTTGTGAAGAAGAAAATTAAGAAGCACATGAAGTCTAGGATCATTTATCATGTTTCACATTCATGATGGTTTATCCCCATTCATGTAGTTCCTAAAAAATTGTCTTGACCACTATGAGGAATGAAATGAAGGAGTTGATCCCTATGAGAATTAAAAATAGCTAGAGAGTGTGCATTGATTTTATAAAGTTAAATCATGTCACTAAGAAATATCATTTCCTTATCCCCTTTGTTGATCATATATCAGAGGGGTTATGATTGAGAACTCATTATTGATTTTTGGATGTATTTTCATGTTACTTCTAGGTACCCATTTCTCCTGATGATCAAGAGAAGGTGACATTTACATGTCCCTTTGGTACATTTTCATATAAAAGGATACCATTTGGATTATTTAATGCTTTAGGTACATTTCAGAGGTGCATGGTAAGTATATTTTTTGATCACATTGAAAATTTCTTGGAATTTTTTTATATGATTTCACAATTTTTGGAGATTCTTTTGATCATTATTTGAAAAATATGGAAAAAATTTTAAAAACTTGCATTGAAAAGAATCTTTTTTTTATTTTGAAAACTGTAATTTCATTGTTGATAGGGGAATTTTTCATGTTCATGTCCTTTCCCAAAAAGGAATTGAAGTTGATAAATCAAAAATTTAATTGAAAAATTAATTTTCATACCCTAATTTTGTGAAACATGTTAGATCACTTTTAGGACACGCAGGATTATACATGAGGTTTATCAAAGATTTCAGTAAGATTTCCCTCCCTCTCTCAAGATTTCTTTTGAAAGATGCTGATTCTTATTTAAATGGTGTGTATAGGGAATCCTATGATGAGTTGAAGAATATATTTATTTCACCACCCATGATTCATCTTCCAAATTGGGAAGAACTATTTGAGCTACTTTGTAATGATTCCAACCAAGAAGTTAGAGCATTCCTTTCTTAGTTAATTGAGGGTATGCCACAAGTCATATCATATGCCTCGAGAACCTTAGATGTGGCCTAAATAAATTACACAACCAAGTAAAAAGAGTTCTTACTAGTTGTATTTTCTTTAGAAATATTTAGACCATATCTTCTTAGAACTAAAATCACTATATTTTCTGACCATGTAGCTCTTAAGTACCTGATGAAGAAAGATAATGATAAAATTAGGCTAGTGAGATGGATGATATTGGTGTAGGAGTTAAATATAGAAATCAATGAAAATAAGGGATCTAAGAACCAAGTAGTCAATCACTTAAGTAGACTACCAAATAGTACTCAAACTAAAATTCCAGAAAAATACCCACTGAATGATCCATTTCCTAGAGAGTAGTTGTATTTGATTGAAGCAGAAGTGAATTGGTATGCTCACATGGTAAATTATATGGTAACATATCATATCATTTTAATTCTCACAAAATTCATAAACTAAAACCAAAATCTAGATATTACATGTGGGATGATCCATTTCTTTGTAATATTTTCAATGATCAAGTAAGAATAATATGTTTTCCTGAAATTGAATTTAAATCTATATTTGAGTTTTTTCATACTTTAGCATTTGAAGGACACTTTTGGACCTCAAAGTACAGCAAGGAATGTTTTAGAATTTTGAATTTATTGGCCCACCCTTTTTAAATATTCTAATTATTTTTTTAAAATGTGGTAAAAATGTTAGTTTTCAGCAAATATTCAAAGAGACAAGAAATGCCTCAAAAACCACTAAATTTTTGAGAGATTTTTGAAGTCTATGGGATAGATTTTATTGGATCTTTCCCAATACTACTGTAAATATGGCCTTTATCCGCACTAGAAAAGTCTAATTACAGTGCTAAAAAGGTGATGTTAATCTTATAAAATATAAAGGGGGTCCCTTTTATCAGTGCTAAAAAAATTGCTCATAAAGATACCTTTTATCAGTGCTAAAAAAGTGCTAATAAAAGTTTAAAAAAATTTAAAAAATATTTTTTCAATTCAGGGAGGGGATTTAACAGTGCTTGGAGCCCCCTTTTAACACCCCCACCCCACCCCAGCCTACACGCCCCAGCCACCCCCAGCCTTTAACAGCACCACCACCCCCTTTAACAGTGCTAGCCTTATTCCCCACTTGTGCGTGTGACCTGCCTCCCCCTGGATTTGAACATGGGACTTATTGTCTGCACGCCTAAGCCTTTACCACTCCACCATATTTCTTTTCTCTTCATTTTTTATTATATCTATTTATTTATATATATATATATACAGTTATATTTACTAGTATGTTAATATATATATATATTAACATATATATATTTATATTAATATATATATAGAGTTATATCAATATATATTTAGTTATATTAATATATACATATTTATATTCATATATTCATATATATATATATAAATATCCATATATTAATATTTATATATAAATAGTTATATTTATATAATAATATATTTATTCATATATTAATATATATTTATAAGATCAGTTTACAATATATTTATAAAATATGCTTTTTTGGGTGTGTTTATAAATAAATAAATACATATATACAACACACACACACACACACACAGATATATATATATATATATATATATGTGTGTGTGTGTGTGTGTGTGTGATTATATGTAAGTATAATTATACATATTTATATATATTTACAAATATTATATATTAATATATATATACATATGTTTAGAATATATAAATAATATATATCATTTTTTCAATATAGACGCACACAAATATTTATATATATACAAGTACACATTATATAGGTATATAAATATTCATATATTTGTATTTTAAATAAAATGGATATTAGTTTTTTATTTAGATAAGGCTTATATGTTGAGAAATACATTTTATATGTAAATATGTTTAATTATTTATTTATAAAATTAAATTTTTATGTGTGAATATATAAAAAATATGTATATATTGTTATATATTTGATTATAAAGAATAGTACATTATTAAAAATTATAAAAATCCCTGAAAACCTGAAAAATAGGTAAAAATGTAAAAGCCTCAAAACCTTTAAATACAGTCAGAAAGTCAAATAAACCCTAAACTCGAGGTAACGATGAAAAATTCTGATCCGGGAGTATGTTCAAGTTCTGTGACCTGTCAAATAGAAGATAATAAAATGGGCTTTGATATGATAGGTGGGAGAGTCCTAACAGATAGGAAGATCATAAGTTATAGTTGTTTGAAAAAATAGCAGATGGGACAAAAGTGCTGGAAATGGGGGATTGAAAAACCTAACCCACAGAGTCACTGAAACGGGTAAAACTTCAAATATGAGTGTCTATTTTAGATCTATGACTAGTAAAACTGAATATCATGGAACTAAATATTATATACTAGGTGGAATATTCCAAACAGACACATGGATTGAGGGTTATTTTCATTTTGAGAAAAATTTGACAGGACACCAAACATGGAAACAGAGTTTTGTGGGGATTCTGGTGGTTTTTTGGGGTTTTAGGGTCCAAGAAATGATTGTAACTTTGTTAAAGTCATCATGATGTGTATATCTATTCTCTTCCTTTAATTTGATATGTGGTAGATCCAAAACGGACACCCGGAGAGAAATTATGGTCGTTTGAAGTTGGTGTTTTTTGAAGTGGTATAACTGATATATCTTCCACTTCTTTTATCTTATCAAAGTTTTGATTGGAAGTGGTCCTCAATAATCTCACGAGATTTTTCTTGACTGGTCTCAGTTCTCAAATAGACACCCATAGTAGAGGTTATTCCCGTTTTAGTGTGTTGCGGGTTTCTTAGGTTTTTAGGTGCTAGGAGGGTTCCTCAATTTCCAACGATAATAACTTCTGCTACGGGTGTACATTTTGGCTCTACCACATATCAAATCAAAACCTGATAAAATATACACACTATGGTGAACACTAGAACCCCTTATCACATTTTTCAATGCCCAAAAATCCCCAAAATCCCTCTGAACAATCATAATTCTGGCTCCGGGTGTTTGTTTTGTCATAACTTCTACTTCGGGTGTCCGTTTTGCCTCTACCACATATCAAATCAAAGATTGTGACTAGACCTACACTCTGGTGACCACTGTAACACCTTCTAATATTCTTAAAGGAACTAAAATGTCCTTAATCCCTCCAAATTGCCATAATTTGTTCTCCATGTGTCTGTTTTGCGTCTAGCACATATCAAATCTATCTAAAGCTTATTTAAAACATACATATATTATTTTTATATCAATATGAATATAATTTTATATAAATATATTATTTTTTATGAAATATAATTTTTTTGAAATATATGATTTATCAGCATTGGGAAAAAAAGCGTTGATAAAGCCCCCTTATCAGCCCAACTAAAAAAATCCCTGATAAAGGGGCCCCGTTAACAGTACTAAAAAAGTGCTAATAAATGGGGTTCCATTATCCACGCTAAAAAAAGTGTTGATAAAGGGTCACTTTTAACTTCACTTTTTTAGCACTATCAAAAGTGCCCTTTATCAGTGCTTTTTTAGCGCTGATAAAGGTACCCCCTTTATCAGAACTTTTTTAGTGTTGTTAAAGGGTGGCGTTGTGGAATCCCAGTTTTGTGGTAGTGTAATCTCATCTGAAAATTCTTATATCTTGGTTATAGTTGATTATGTTTCCCAATTGGTTGAAGCAAAAGTCACTAGGACTGCTGATGGTAATGTTGTTTGTGATTTTGTTCAGGCTAACATATTTTGTAGGTTTGGAGTGCCTAGATCCATTAAAAGTGATTAGGAGACTCACTTTTGAAGTTTGATAATGGAGGTTTTTCTGATGAAGTATGGGGTGCATCATAAAACATAAAGTCCCTATCATCCACAGACTAATAGAAAAGATGAAGTGTCCATTAGGAAAATCAAAGGAATTTTGGAAAAGACTATTAATCCAAATATGATGGATTGGAGATAAGTTTAGGAAGATACATTATGGGCGTATAGGATGTCCTACAAAACATCGATTGTAGTGATTCCATATAGGGTGATTTATGGGAAAAGATTCCACCTACCTATGGAATTAGAGCATAAGTTGTATTGGGTTGTGAGGAAGATGAATTTGGATCTTGAAAGTGCTGGGAAAGAAAGAAGATTGACGTTGTAAGAGATAGAAGAAATAATAAGGGAATCATTTAAAATATCTAGGATTTATAAACTAAGAACAACTGTGACCCATGATAAGTCTATCCAACCAAAATACTTCTATCCTAGAGACTAAGTGTGTCACAAACCAGTCTGAGTCAACCCTGAACCGGTCACCCAGGCCGCTCCGTGGAAAGTCCCAAGATGTGTTCCCGATCCTCCAAGGATGGTGAAAATCACCAAGGGCATTAATAGAGTACACAAGGGAACATTTTTTCATAATATAACCAATTAAACAAACAATAGAAACAATGTACCGCCCAATATACATTTATATAAAAATTGATCTGAACATTATTTGTATAAAAAAGTGAAAATATAACTAAACCAACAACTCAGCCAACCAAATCTAACAACCATCTAACCCAATGTGACCCTGATGGTCACTCTCCAATACAATGATCACATGTCTCCAAAGGCGATCTAACTCAAGTTGAAACCTACAAAAGGGCTTAAAACAAAAGAAAACTATAAGCGTGAGTACTAAAAATCTATAGGCTAGCTTGATAATCTATTCCCAATGCACTTACTTTAAAATAAAAGAATCATCAATTCCATATTTCAAATACAATATATAAAATTATTTTTTCCAAACATGGTTCAACACGATAAAATTTACCAGACAAAAACATGCCAGTTTTATTAACAAGAATGATATTAACAATTTTTCAAAGAGGTGAAACTTCAAAATGAAAATAGTTTTCAAGAGGGATTATTTAATGAATGTAAACTTTTAAATAAATAAAAACATTTTGTTGTGTTTACCAACCAAACACACTATATTCCAACAATGAGTACAAAATATCCAATGATCACAAGTTGCGGGAACACCCCTAGGCACTATTTCATTGTGGGCCCCAGTTTCCTCGTATCATGGTGAAAAGTAACCATAAAAAATATCTTTTCTCATACGCACAACACACTATTAGGAGAATAATCCATAACCTAATGGTCCCCAACATCATTATCATCATAGTTTAGTTAGTTTTTTCACCATCAAACTTGCTACGTGAAACAGGAACAAAACCCCCATTGGATAACTGGAATACTAGTACATGTCCTACCACCTAGATACCCGGGTTTTCCCTTTTTGTGATCAAACAAGTTATGAATCTTTAAAATACCATTTTATCATGAAGATTTCATTTTAAAATCATACACACATCAAACAGACCACACATGTGTCTCACATTTCATTCACGGATCAATAAACCACCTAAATTTATATAAAACAATTTCATGAAGTATAACGAGGCCTTGCACATAAAATTCATTCCAAAATTCTCTTTTAAGGACAAACAACCACAAATACCATATCAAACCATATTTGGAAGAACCAAAACCATTTAATAAATCAATTTAATGGACCATAAAATGGCCCCAAATGATAAAACATGAAATACACATGGAAACCATTTTTACAAGAAAAATGCCAAACATGCCTTTAATAATTTCTCAAACCTAACATTTTACAAAGGTAAAAATTTCAATTTTAAATAAAATGGTTATTATATTTTTATTTAAATAAGGTTTATATATTGAGAAATACATTTTATATTTAAATATGTTTAATTATTTATTTATAAAATTAAATTCTTGTGTGTGAATATATAAAAAATATGTATATATTGTTATATATTTGATTATAAATAACATTAAATTATGAAAAATGATAACAATCCCTAAAAACCTGAAAAACAGATAAAAATGGAAAAGCCTCAAACCCTGTAAATACTGTCAGAAAGGCATGTAAATGCTAAACTCAGGTTAACGATGAAAACTTCTGATCCAGGAGTCTGTTCTAGTTCTGTGACCTATAAAATCAAAGATCATAAAATGGGATTTGATATGATAGGTGGTGTAGGCTGAACGGATTGGCAGATCATAAGTTATAGCTGTTTGAAAAAATAGCAGACAGGAAAAAGTGCTAGAAATGGGGGCTTGAAAAACCTAACAACCCACTGAGTCACTGAAACGGGCATACCTTGTGATCTGAGTGTCTATTTCAGCTCTGTGACCAGTCGAACTAAAGCTCATGGAACAAAATATGATATAACAGGTGGAATAGTCCAAACAGACATATGGATTGGAAGTTATTGTTGTTTTAAGCAAATTTGACAGGACACCAGACACCGAAACAGAGTTTTGGGGGCCTTTTGATAGTTTTTTGGGGTTTTAGGGTCCAATAAATGATTTTTACTATGTTAAAGTCATCATGATATGTATATATCTTCTCTTACTTCAATTTGAAATGTGTTAGAGCCCAAACGGACACCTGAAATGAAATTATGGTTGTTTGAAGTTGGAGTTTTTTTGGAGTGGTGTAACTATTATATCTTCCACTTCATTGATCTTATCACAGTTTTTATTGGAATGGGTCCTCACTCATATCACGGGATTTTATTTGACTGGTCTTGATGCTCAAACCGACACCCAAATTAGAGTTTATTCCCATTTTAGTGATTTGTGGGTTTCTTAGTTTTTTAGGATCTAGGAGGGTAGCTCAATTTCAAAAGATAATAACTTCTACTCTAGGTGTTCGTTTTGGCTCCACCACATATCAAATAAAAACTTGTGAAAATATACACACTGTGGTGACCAATATAACCCCTTATCATGTTCTTCAATGCCCAAAAAGGCCCAAAATCTCTTCGAACAGTCAGAATTCTAGCTCCGGGTGTCTGTTTTGTCATAACTTCTACTCTGGGTGTCTGTTTTGCCTCTACCACATATCAAATCAAAGATTACGACTAGACATACACTCCGGTGACCAATGTAACACCTTCTAATATTATTAAAGTCAATAAAAGGTAATTAATCCCTCCAAATGGCCATAATTTTTGCTTTGGTTGTCTGTTTTTCATCTACCACATATCAAATCTATCTAAATCATATTTAAAATATATATATATATATTATTTTTATATCAATATAAATATACTTTTATATCAATATATTATTTTTTTATGAAATATGTTTTTTTAATATACACTTTATCAGCGTTGGGGAAAAAGCACTGTTAAATCCCCCCTATCAGCCCAACTAAAAAAAGCGCTGATAAAGGGTCCCCATTAACAATGCTAAAAAGGATCTAAAAAATAGGGTTCCTTTATCAGTGCTAAAAAAAGTGCTGATAAAGGGTCACTTTTAATATCACTTTTTAGCACTATTAAAAGTGCCCTTTATCAGGATTTTTTTAGTGCTGATAAAGGCACCCCCTTTATCAGCACTTTTTTCAGCGTTGTTAAAGGGTGGTGCTGTGAAATCCCAGTTTTGTGGTATTGTAATGTCATTTGGAAATTCTTATATCTCGATTTTAGTTGATTATGTTTCCCAATTGGTTGAAGAAAAATTCACCAAGAATGACGATGGTAAAGTTGTTTGTGATTTTGTTCGGGCTAACATATTTTATAGGTTTGGAGTGCCAAGATCCATAAAAAGTGATTAGGATAATCACTTCTGCAATAGGAGAATTTAGTCTTTGTTGATGAAGTATGGGGTGCATCATAAAACATAAAGTCCATATCATCCACAGACTTATAGATAAGATGAAGTGTCTAATAGGAAAATCAAAGGAATTTTAGAAAATATTGTTAATCCAAATATGAAGGATTGGAGCCAATGGTTGGAAGATACATTATGGGCTTATAGGATGTCCTACAAAACATTTATTGTAATGAATCCATAGAGTTTGTTTTATGGGAAAAGTTTCCACCTACCTGTGGAATTAGTGCATAAGTTGTATTGAGCTATGAGGAAGATAAATTTGGATCTTGAAAGTGCTAGGAAAGAAAGAATATTAACGTTGTGAGAGCTAGAAGAAATAACAAGGAAATAATTTGAAAAATCTAGGATTTATAATCTATGAACAAGTGTGACCCATGATAATCTGATCCAACCGAAAGACTTCTATCCTGGAGACTAAGTGTGTCACGAACCAGTTCGGGTCAACCCTGAACTGGTCACCCAGGCCACTTTGTGGAAAGTCCCAAGATGTGTTCTTGATCCTCCTGGGATGGTGAAAAGAACCAAGTGAATCAATAGAGTACACAAGGGGATAAGTTTTCCATATATAACCAATAAAACAAACAATAGAAAGAATGTACATCCCAGTATAAATTTAAATAAAAAATTATCTGAACATTATTTGTACAATAAAGTGAAATTTCTACTGAACCAACAACTCAACCAACCAAACCTAACAACTAGATAACTCAATGTGACCCTGATGGTGACTCTCTAACATAGTGATCACATGTCTCCAAAGGCGATCTAACTCAAGCTGAAACCTATACAAGGGCTTAAAACAGAAGAAAACAACAAGCGTGAGTTTTAAAACTCTGTAGGCTATCCTGATAATCTATTCCCAATTCCCTTCCTTTAAAATAAAATAAACATCAATTCCATGTTTTAAATATAATATATAAAAGTATTTTTTTCCAAACATGGTTCAACACTATAAAATTTACCAGACAAAAACATGCCAGTTTTATAAACAAGAATGATAGTAAAAAAATTTCAAAGAGGTGAAAGTTAAAAAAGAAAATGGTTTTCAAGAGGGATGCTTTAATGAGTGTACACTTTTAAATAAAACAAATATATTGTTGAGTTTACCAACCAAACACACCGTATTCCAACAATGGGTACAAAATAGCCAATGATAACAACTCACGGGAACACCCCTAGTCACTGTTTTATTGTGGGCCCAAGGTACCTCATATCTCGGTGAAAAGTAACCATAAAAAATATCATTTCTCATACACACAAGACACTATTAAACAATTATCCATAACCTAGTGGTACCCAACATCAAAATCATCATAGTTTAGTTAGTTTTTTCATCATCAAACTTGCTATGTGAAACAAGAACAAAACCCCTCTAGGTCACTTGCATACTAGTAAATGTCCTACCACCTAGATACCCAGGTTTTCTCTTTTTGTGCTCAAACAAGTTACACATATATAAAATGACATTTTATCATAAATATGTCATTTTTAAATCATACACACATCAAATATCCCACACATGTGTCTCACATTTCATTCACAGATCAATAAACCACATAAATTTATATAAAACAATTTCAAGAAGTTTAATGAGGCCTTGCACATAAAATCCATTCAAAAATGATCTTTTAAGGAAAAAACCAACCAATTCCATATCAACCCATATTTGGAAGAACCAACACCATTTAATAAATCAATTTCATCGACCATAAAATGACTCCAAATGATACAACATGAAATGCACATGGTAACCATTTTTACAATAAAAATATCAAACATGCCTTTAAGCATTTCTGAAAACTAACATTTTACAAAGGTAAACAATTTCACTTTTAATAAAGATTCATATACACACCATTTATATTAGAAAACCACTTTCATTAATCCCTTAAAATATTCAGGCTACACATCCAAAGCATGACCATTTTTATAAAGATTCCAAACGGGCCATTTCTGGAAACTCCAGCCAAAACATGTTTACCACCAAAAACCCATTTGTTTGTAAAACCAAAACTACTTTTTAAAGACAGTAAAGGACCCAAAATAAAAATTTTCATGTTCCCAATGTATTTATAAATCCAAAAATATCATTTTAAATCACACTAAGCACATAAAGAAAACCAACCAATTTTATGAACTCATGACATGCACTTTTAAACAAAAAAACATATTCTAAGAACTGAAAAGGGGGTAAAATACCAATTTCATGCCATAAATTTATTCAAGATAATAAACCATGTTCAAAATACCATAAAACAGGTGCATAATCTAACAAATTATTTTAGTAAGAAAGCGGTGTACACGTTTATAACAAAACAGTACTACTTTTCACAAAAAAAAACTTAAACAACTGTTTTTCACACCAAGAAGATTATAAAAAGGCTGAAAACAGTAATGAACATACATATCAGGTGATAAAATAAATAAAATGATGAAACATAAATGATAAAAGAAAGTGCATATAACGACCCATACTTTACATACATTGTCATTACTTTAGAATTTAAGCACACTTATTACAACATATAACAAAACCAGGAAAGGACTGTATAGGTATAGAATCCTTAGAAACTAGGAAACATAAACAACTGGTTCATAAAGCATCTACTTTGCCTCCCATTTATTTCATCATATCTAGAGTCCCTTTTTGGAATATCCTACTTAATAACCTTCTTCCTGGCCTGGGGAAATAAAACATACAAAAGGGTGAGCTCAAATACTCAGTAAGGTTAAAAAAAATATCAATCACATCATATACATAAGAACATAAATTTTGGAAATCTTATCCTGAAAAAGAAATCATAATTTCATAACATGGGATAAATCATAGTAGTGAAATGTAATACCAATAATCATAACATAAAACATGAATCTTTTTGGAATACACACATAATCCTAGAGAATCATTTCTTGTTAGTCAAGACTCATTTTCAAGACTATCTTAGTGGACAAAGTCCATTTCTGAACCGATTTCACTCCTCGTTTCAGTCCTGTTTCACTGAACCGGTTTAACCTGCTGTTCCAGCCATGTTTATCTCATGAGATATAAAATCTTTACCCAATGCATTGGAGGGAGATATAGGTCCCGCCCATCTCATAATGATACCATTCTTATGTGTGCCACAAAATCATAAACCATACATCATAGCATAACCCATGTAATAAAAATGGGAATCTTAAACATCATGACTTCATAAAACAATTCATATAAGATAAAGGAATTCATAAAAATATTTCCATCACAACATAATCAAATAATTTTAATAATAGGTATAGAAACAGAACCCTATATTATCTTAGATGGAAAATAATTTTGATAAAACACTTGAACTCCATTCTTGAGGAAAATATCCTTTCTACTTCAAAAACATTTTTCCTTTCTTAACATGTCATAAAATTTTAAACTAAAAGAAGTTGATTAAAAATAAACTTGAAAACTTGTAAAGGAAGATTCTTGGAAATAATGTTTTAAAAATCCATTCATGCCGTATAAGTTAAAAAAACATTTGTCTCGTACTTTTGTCGGAAAAGTCAAAAAGTACCTTGTATGAAAAATGACAAAATATTCATTTCATATCTTTTACTAAAAACTCACCAAAGGGTAAAATTCGATTTAAACAATTGTAGGTGGATGGAAATAATATTACATATTGAGGAAACATGGATTTTGATGACAAACTACACCCCATTAAATTTCAAAGTATAAACAATCTCGGATAAAAATGAGATTGTGATATTTCCCTTACTTTAGGTCCGATTTGCCTCGTAATTGTCCTAACCTCCTGTATAATGATTTAAATAATGTTATTGACTTATTCCAGAATCATAATTATTGTTATGATATCATATATGGTCATATTCTTAGCTTCTTAGTAGTAATATTTCATTGCTACTTGTTATTCGGGTGTTTATAACTTTTTGTTCTTATGCGTGTTTTGTCGAATAAATTCTTATTCTTCTCTTTAGGTTATAGATACATAATTTTCAGAATGTATTAATGTACTATATATCATATTTATTCATTCAATTCATTTATATAATCATTATGCAATGAAGATCATGTAGAACGAATCGCATCACATCGTGGAGACGGTATTCCGTACGTACGCACGAGCGATGATATCGTTCTCATGATCGTGGAATTTATTGGAGTGTATGTATACTATTTCATAATCAATATCACTTTACAATAATCATATATAGTAATTATTTACATCATTATACCCATCCAAGTAAGGTGGTGGGGGAAAATAGATTACACCACGGCGTGGAGACGGTATTCCGTACGTACGCACGCGCGGTGATTTCGTTTTCCATAGGATGGATAGATGTTGAAATAGGGTTGTTTCATACTTATAATAACATATTAGTATATGAGTGATACTTATGTTATTACTTCATAATTAAACAACTAAAGAAGAAGATGTTTAAGAATAAAGAATTTGGAAAGGATCGGTAATGGATATTACCTCTTTTTGAGGCGCCTCTTCTTAACCTCCTCTTAGGGCACTAGGGTTGGTCTTTGAAGAAGACTAGAACCTCTAGGATGATTCTAGGGAAGTGGGGAAGTGAAATGGGCAGGTTTTGGCCGAGCATGAAGGCTCAAATTGGTTTTAGGAGGATAGGGAGGAGGTGCCCTTTTATAAGGGAGGAGAGGGGCACCTTTGGAAATATAAGAAATATTAGTTTATATTAAATCCCAAACCCACATAAAAACTTCCAAAATGACTCATATCAGAATATTAGATGAGATAGGTTTGTAATCTCATCAACCAATAAAATTTAGACATTTTATGAATTTATTTTAAACATTACCAACTTGATTTATCCTTATTTATCAATTTAATTTTATTTGTGGTAATAATATTCTAAATTTTAAATTATTCTTAATAATTACTTATGTGTTGTGAATTTTCCATAATTTGACACTTTATGACATTTTAGACCATATAAATTTTAATTTATAATTTTTAAATATTTTTGTGATTTTTAAACAATTTTATAATGTGTTATTTTTATAAAATAACAATAGTGTCAATATTGACACTATTCATTTATTTGAATTTAAATAAACTATATACAGAGGATATGTTCGAAATAAAAGCTTTAATAGATTAATAAAATGTCATATGTGTCTAGAAAATTAGTGGAGAACATTAAATAGTGCATATAATAATTAATTTAATATTTTAAAACCATTTATTTCATATTTTAATTAATAAAATAATATCAACATCAATATTGTGTCATAATTAATGATAATTATTTAATCCCTAAAAATTATAAATAAATTATTATGATGTATATAATTGTATTAGAGTTCTGGAGACTATTAATTTTTGAAGTTTCATTAAGTTTATCACCAAATTAAAATTATTATACTTATAAGATTTTAGAAAGTGACATGTTGTCATATTCTTTGGTTTTAATAATAATTAAATTATTTTCATGTAAAAAAGTCTATTAAATGAATCTAATCCGACCCTTAGGTGATATGGGTCGACTTTTAGTCATCCAATAGGATTTTTGCAGGTGTTAGGGCAATTTTATAATCTTATATTTTCCCTTAATTACCCGATTTACCTTTAACTATGGTAAATAAAATTTACCGTAGTTACTATTCATAATGCCCAAAAATAAAAAGTTGCCTATTAACATAATTTAGACCCACTGATTCTTAATATGGAATCCATTTTTCAAAATCTAAAACATATAAGTTGCAGTAATTAATTTAAAATAAATCCCGTTGTTAAGAAAACGGGTTTTAGAAGTTAAAACATTGCCAAAGATTGAAATTTTTTTCCTATGAATTCAATGTGAAATTAATGATAATGACATACATTATATTAAATGGTAAAAATATATTCTATCTATACTTTAAAACCATTCAATATTATAATTTAACCATATAAATTATCTCAATAAAAAAAGTTGTTTTTAATTAAAAATTAGCGTATTTTTACTATTCATCAAAATATGAAAGTTATCAGAAAAATATCAAAAATTTATCCAAAGTAAATTTTTATATCCTGATTCAAAAGAAGAATTTTATTTTGTCAAATTGAACTTATAAATGTGTCAAAAACTAGATTTAATGTGGATGCACCATCAAAAGGCGGCAAAACTGCATTTTTTGATAAATACTTATTTTACACAAAAAAAAATTATTTTGTTCTCTTACCATGTTCTAGAAAATGTGTAAGATGAATAATAATGTTATAAAATTTAAAATTCAGTTAATACTATTTATAACGGCTAGTTTATAATATTATAATAATATATCGTTGTTTAGTGGAACTCGGTATTTCGTACTACACACGCTATCGAGGAAGGTCGCGATTACGTGCAACGAATGATTCCTTTGATGATTTATATGACATAAAAACAAAATATTTCTCATAAAAGTCTCGGGTGTTACATTCTACCCCCCTTAAAATGAATTTTTCCCCCAAAATTCGTCACTTTGTAACAAATAGATGAGGATACCTCTCCCTCATCATATCCTCAAGCTCCCATGTAGCTTCTTCTAATTGGTGGTTCCTCCATAAAACTTTCACCAAGTGAGTGGTCTTGTTTCGTAGGACTTTTCCACTATGATCCAGAATCTCTATCAGTTGTTCTTCATAAGAAAGATCTTGCTCCAGCAGTACAACTTCTAATCTGAGTACATGTGAAGGATCAGGTATGTACTTTCTCAGGAGAGATACATGGAAAACATCGTGAACTTGAGAGAGATTCGGTGGAAGCGACAATCGGTAAGCTACCTTCCCAACATGATCCAGTATTTCGAAAGGACCGATATATCTAGGGCTCAACTTCCCCTTCTTTCCAAATCTCATGACCCTCTTCCAGGGAGATATTCTTAAGAACACTTTATCACCCACTTCAAACTCTAGGTCTTTTCTTAGGTTGTTGGCATAACTTTTCTATCGAATCTGAGCTGCTCTTATGTGTTGTTGAATAGATCGGACCTTTTCTACCATCTCATCAACAATATTAGGTCCTAATAGCTTTCTTTCCCCAACTTCATCCCTTCAAGTTGTAGTCCTGCATTTCTTTCCATAGAGAGCTTCATAAGGAGCCATCTGAATACTGGAGTGAAATATATTATTATAAGAAAATTCCACCAAAGGTAGGTTTTGATCCCAAACACCTTTTAAATCCATAGAGCAAGCTCTCAACATATATTCTAGAGTTTGAATTATTCTCTCAGACTGACCGTCTGTCTGAGGATGATAAGCAGTGCTGAAACTCAACTCTGTATCCAGAGTATGCTAAAGACTTCGCCCGAACATTGAGGTAAACCTCGGATCCCGATCAGATATAATAGAAAGTGGTACTCCATAAAATCTTACCACTTCCTTCACATATATCCTGGCATGCTGATCTAGAGAGAAATCCTCTCTAATAGCGATGAAGTGTGAAGACTTTGTAAGACGATCAACTATGACCCAGATTGCATTATTGCCTTTGGATGTTTTAGGAAGTCCTGTGACAATGTCCATAGTGATGTTTTCCCATTTCTATTCGGGTATCGGTAATGGTTGTAACATCCCCTTAGACTTCTGTCTCTTAGCTTTAACTTTCTGAAAAACCAAGCATCGAGAGACAAATTCAGCAGTATCTCTTTTCATTCCATCCCACTAGAAGTACTCTTTCATGTCCCTATACATCTTCATGCTTCCAGGATTAATAGAGAATGAAGAACTATGAGCCTCATCCAGTAGCTCCTTCTTTAATTCGGGGATGGGAGGAACACAAACCCAATTCCTAAACATTATTATCCCATCACAATCATGGTTGAATTCAGGAACATTTCTCACCTTCTTTTGTAACTCAACATCTTCTTTTTGTTCCTCTTTAATCTTCACATGTATAGATGGTTGAACATTCATTTGAGAAAGATATGATTTTTCCCCTTTCATTATAATTCCAAGATCCATCCTTTGTAAATCCATAAATATTGGATCTTTTTTGATCCTCATCATGGATAAACTGGGATGGTCTTATCGACTTAATGCATGTGCCACCTTGTTTGCTTTCCCAGGGTGGTAATGAATCGAGCAGTCGTAATCCTTAATCAGCTCCAACCATCTTCTTTGGCGCATATTCAGCTCCATTTGTGTGAAAATATACTTTAAACTTTTATGATCAGTATAAATATCACACCTTTCACCATAAAGGCAATGCCTCCAAATATTTAATTCAAATATTACCACAGCTAACTCCAAATCATGAGTTGGGTAATTTTCCTCGTGTATTTTCAATTGTCGTGAGGCATAAGCTATCAACGTATCATTTTTCATAAGAACACACCCCAAACCCTTCTTGGATGCATCACTGTAGATCACAAATCTTTCTCCACTACAAGGTAGTGTGATCACAGGTGCACTGGATAACCTTCTTTTCAACTCCTTGAAATTCTCTTCACATTCCTCCGTCCAAACAAACTTAACTACTTTCCGAGTCAACTAGGTGAGTGGATTAGATAATCATGAAAAATCTTTCACAAAACGTCGATAATATCCAGCCAAACCAAGAAAACTTCGGATCTCAGTCACTTTTGTTGGTCTCGACCATCTTTTGATAACCTCTGTTTTTGCTGGATCCACAGATATCCTCTCTTTTGAGATTATGTGACCCAAAAATGAAACTCTTTGAATCCAAAATTCACACTTGGTAAATTTGGCATAAAGATTCTCCTTTCTCAGGGTCTTCAATATAATTCTCAAGTGATCTTCATGTTCTTCCTTGCTCTTTGAATATACAAGAATATCGTCTATAAAGACTACCACAAACTGATCAAGATAGTCTCTAAAGACTCTATTCATCAGATCCATGAAGATATATCAGGGTCATTAATAAGACCAAATGTCATCACTATAAATTCATAGTGTCCATACCTTGTACAGAAAGCCGTCTTTGGTATATCCTCCCTTTTGACCCTTAATTGGTGATACCCTAAACGAAGATCAATCTTGGAAAAGTATTGAGCTCCTCATAGTTGGTCAAATAAGTCATCAATGTGTGTGAGAGGATATTTTTTCTTGATAGTGATCTTGTTAAGTTCTCGATAATCAATGCAGAGTCTCATTGATCCATCTTTCTTCTTAACAAACAGAACAGGTGCTCCCCAAGGTGACGCACTTGGGAGTATGAACCCCTTATCAAGATTCTCTTGGAGTTGCTTCTTCAATTCCTGCAACTCAATTGGGTCCATTCTATAAGGTGTCTTTGAAATAGGCAAAGCACCTGGTATGAGTTCTATTGAAAACTCAACATCACGATTTGGTGGGAGACCTGGTAATTCCTCTGGAAAGACATCATCAAACTCATGTACAATGGGAATATTCTTAATTGTGAGTTTCTCACCAACCATTTGAGATAAATAACCTTCATTTAGTGGAATCAATACCCATAAAATGGAAGAAATTTCCACTAGAAGGTTATGTTCATACTTGCATCGATTGACGATCATAGATTGATCTGGAATATGAAATGTGACTTCCATTCTTTGGAAATTGATATGAGCTCCATGTAGAGAAAGACAATCCATGCCAAGAATCACATCAAATTCCACTATAGGAATGATTACAAGATTTTCAGGAAGCACTTTCCCACAAACTTCAATCGGAGAAGAATTATAAACTTTTGATGCGACTGTTGTGCCATTAGGGGTTGTCACAGCTGACTCAACATCTAACTGTTGAGGTAATACGGTGATATCCTTAGAAAATTCTTCAGAAATAAAGGAGTGGGTGGATCTAGAATCAAATAAAACATTTGCTACTTGAGAGTGGATGGTAAGTGTACCTTTCACCACATCGTTATAGTACTCCACATCGCTGATAGAAATTGCATGTGACTTTCCTTTGTCTTTAGCCTTAAGAGTTTGTTGACGTCGGACATCATCATCAACCCTTGGATTTGGGCATTGATTGGCATAATGCCCCATCTCCTTGCACTTGAAACATTGAAGTGTAGTAGGTTCATTCTGTGTGTCCCTTACTTTGTTTACATCATTAGACATATTCTTCCCATCATTTAGGCATTCAAATGCCCGATGAACTTCCTTTACACATTTGAAACATTTACTTATCCCTTTAAGACAACTCCCCTCATCTTTCTTTCCACACTTTGAGCATAAGGGAAAGCTCATCTTCTTTTCAGTGTTCTCTTTATATTTTCCTTTGAATTCCATTTTCCTCTTCTTATCAAACCCATATGACTGATGGGTTACTCCAATCTCCATCTCGACTTTGAGAGCACATCGAACGATTTCCTCATAGCTATTGAAGTCCATTATTTCTAATGCCCTTAGAAGACTTGGTTTTAAGCCACTAAATAATCGATCGATCTTACTCTTAGGTTGGATAATAATACCAGAAGCGTACCTTGAAAGTCTTGTAAAATTTGCTTCATAAGTACCAACAGATTCATCATCCTTTTACTTCAGTTCAAGAAACTCATTCTCCATCTTTGTTTGGAGAATACGAGGGAATTACTTATTGAAAAATATGTTCTTGAACTCGTCCCATTCCATGGACTCAATTTCATCCCTTTTCCTCGTATTCTTAACAAGATTCCACCATTGATCAGCATCTCCTGCCAAACGATACACTGCTAGGATGAATTTATCATGTTCAGAACATTGAAGAACTGAAAATATCTTTTCAGTAGTGCTAATCCATTGTTCAGCAACTAATGGATCAGTAGACCCACTAAAAGAAGGTGGACGCTGCCTCATGAAGGATTCAACAGAATGTTTCTCCTTCCTTTGCTCGTTTGGAAGTCCTGCATGATTCATAGCTTGAGAAAGTTGTGTGAGCATTGCTACAAGATTTTTCATTCCAGCTCCCATAACGTTTGGTTGTTCAGGGGGACAATCATTGCATTGCCCGTCGCATTCCTATTTAACACGGTTCCTTCGGGTTCCAGCCATTGACTAAAACCAAGAAGAATAGTGTGAGCAACACTAATTATAATAGGAAAACCACATAATCAAGAATAAAATTTCACACTTAAGGTCTTATCATAGGTTGTTCATGGACATTTATAAAACACTAAGATTGTGTTCTATGCTTAGACTTATCCTTAGGATTCTTACTAAGGCTTTCACATCCTAGTTTCTAAAAGTTTACTATACCATTCCTCTGTTACCAACTATAATGACCCATACTTTACATACATTGTCATTACTTTAGAATTTAAGCACACTTATTACAACATATAACAAAACCAGGAAAGGACCATATATGTATAGATTCTTTAGAAACTGGGAAACATAAACAACTGGTTCATAAAGCATCTACATTTCCTCCCATTTATTTCATCATATCTAGAGTCCCTTTTTGGAATATCCTAATTAATAACCTTCTTTATGACCTGGGGAAATAAAACATACAAAAGGGTGAGTTCAAATGCTCAGTAAGGGTAAACAAAAGAAATATCAATCACATCATATACATAAGAACATAACTTTTGGAAATCTTAACCTGCAAAAAAATCATAATTTATAACATGGGATAAATCATAGTAGTGAAATGTAATCCCAATAATCATAACTTAAGACCTGAAACTTTGTGGCATACACACATAATCATAGAGAATTATTTTTTGTTAGTCAAGACTCATTGCCAAGACTATCTTAGTGGACAACGTCCATTTCTGAACTGAGTTCACTCCTCATTTCAGTCCTGTTTCACTGAACCGGTTTAACCTGCCGTTTCAGCCATGTCTATCTCATGAGATATAAAATCTTTACCCAATTCATTGGAGGGATATATAGGTCCCACCCATCTCATAATGATACCATTATTATGTGTGCCACAAAATCATAAACCATACATCATAGAATAACCCATGTAATAAAAATGGGAATCTTAAACATCATCACTTCATAAAACAATTCATATAAGATAAGGGAATTCATAAAAATATTTCCATCACAAAATAATCAAATCAATGTAATAATAGTTATAGAAACAGAACCCTAAATTATCTTATATGGAAAATAATTTTGATAAAACACTTGAACTCCGATCTTGAGGAAAATATCCTTTCTACTTCAAAAATATTTTTCCTTTCTTAACATGTCATACAATTTTAAACTAAAAGAATTTGATTAAAAATAAACTTAAAAACTTGTAAAGTAATATTCTTGGAAATAATTTTTTAAAAATACATTCATTCCATATAAGTTGAAAAAACATTCTTCTCGTACTTTTGTCGGAAAAGTTAAAAAGTACCTCATACGAAAAATGACAAAAGATTCCTTTCATATCTTTTATTAAAAACTCACCGAAGGGTAAAATTGGATTTAAACAATTGTAGGTGGATGGAAATAATATTACATATTGAGGAAACATGGATGTGGATGATAAAATACACCCCAGTAAATTTCAAAGTATAAACAATCTCTAATAAAAATGAGATTGTGATATTTCCCTTACATTAGGTCTGATTTGCCTCGTAAGTGTCCGAACCTCCTGTATAATGATTTAAATAATGATATTTACTTATTCCATAATCATAATTATTGTTATGATATCATATATGGTCATATTCTTAGCTTCTTAGTAGTAATATTTCATTGCTACTTGTTATTCGGGTGTTTATAACTTTTTGTTCTTATGCGTGTTTTGTCGAATAAATTCTTATTCTTCTCTTTAGGTTATAGATACATCATTTCCAGAATGGTATTAATGTAATATATATCATATTTATTCATTCAATTCATTTATATAATCATTATTCAATAAATATCATGTAGAACGAATCACATCACATCGTGGAGACGGTATTCCGTACGTACGCACGAGCGATGATATCATTCCAATGATCATGGAATTGTATTGGAGTGTATGTATACTATTTCAGAATCAATATCACTTTACAATAATCATATATAGTAATTATTTACATCATTATACTCATCCAAGTAAGGTGGTGGGGGAAAATAGATTACACCACGGTGTGGAGACGGTATTCCGTACGTACGCACGCGTGGTGATTTCGTTTTCCATAGGATGGATAGATGTTGAAATAGGGTTGTTTCATACTTATAATAACATATCAATATATGAGTGATACTGATGTTATTACTTCATAATTAAACAACTAAAGAAGAAGATGTTGAAGAAGAAAGAATTTGGAAATGATCGGTAATGGATATTACCTCTTTTTGACGCGCCTCTTCTTAACCTCCTCTTAGGGCACTAGGGTTGGTCTTTGAAGAAGACCAAAACCTCTAGGATGATTCTAGGGAAGTGGGGAAGTGAAATGGGCAGGGTTTGGCCGAGCTTGAAGGCTCAAATTGGTTTGAGGAGGGGAGGGAGGAGGTGCCCTTTTATAAGGGAGGAGAGGGGCACCTTTGGAAATATAAGAAATATTAGTTTATATTCAATCCCAAACCCACTTAAAAACTTCCAAAATGACTCATATCCGAATATTAGATGAGATAGGGTTGTAATATCATCAACCAATAAAATTTAGACATGTTAGGAATTTATTTTAAACATTACCAACCTGATTTATCCTTATTTATCAATTTAATTTTATTTGTGGTAATAATATTCTAAATTTTAAATTATTATTAATAATTACATATGTGTTGTGAATTTTCCATAATTTGACACTTTATGACATTTTAGACCATATAAATTTTAATTTATAATTTTTACATATTTTTGTGATTTTTAAACAATTTTATAATATGTTATTTTTATAAAATAACAATAGTGTCAATTTTGACACTATTCATTTATTTGAATTTAAATAAAATATATACAGAGGATTTGTTCTAAATAAAAGCATTAATAGATTTATAAAATGTCATATGTATCTAGAAAATTAGTTGAGAACATTAAATAGTGCATATAATAATTATTTTAATATTTTAAAACCATTTATTTGATATTTTAATTAATAAAATATTTTCAACATCACTATTGTGTCATAATTAATGATAATTATTTAATCCCTAAAAATTATAAATAAATTCATATGATGTAGATAATTGTATTAGATTTCTGTAGACAATTCATGTTCAAAGTTTCATTAAGTTTATCACCAATTTAAAATTATTATACTTATATGATTTAAGAAAGTGACATGTTGTCACATTCTTTGGTTTTAATAATAATTAAATTATTTTCATGAAAATAAAGTCTATTAAATCAATCTAATCCAACCCTTAGGTGATATGGGTCGACCTTTAGTCATCCAATAGGATTTTGGCAGGTGTTAGGGTAATTTTATAATCTTATATTTACCCTTAATTACCCGATTTACCTTTAACTATGGTAAATAAAATTTACCGTAGTTACTATTCATAATGCCCAAAAATAAAAAGTAGCCTATTAACATAATTTGGACCCACTGATTCTGAATATGGAATCCATTTTTAAAAATTCAAAACATATAAGTTGTAGTAATTAATTTAAAATAAATCTCGTTGTTAAGAAAACGGGTTTTAGAAGTTAAAACATTGCCAAAGATTGAAATGTTTTTACCTATGAATTCCATGTGAAATTAATGCTAATGACATACATTATATTAAATTGTAAAAATATATTCTATATATACTTTAAAACCATTCAATATTATAATTTAACCATATAAATTATCTCAATGAAAAAAGTTGTTTTTAATTAAAAATTAGCGTATTTTTACTATTCATAAAAATATGAAAGTTATTAGAAAAATATCAAAAATTTATCCAAAGTAAATTTTTATATCCTGATTAAAAAGAAGAATTTTATTTTGTCAAATTGAACTTATAAATGTGTCAAAAACTATATTTAATTTGGGTGTGCAATCAAAAGGCCGCAAAACTGCATTTTTTGATAAATACTTATTTTAGCCAAAAAAATTATTTTGTTCTCTTACAATGTTCTAGAAAATGTGTAAGATGAATAATAATGTTATAAAATTTAAAATTCAGTTAATACTATTCATAACGGCTAGTTTATAATATTATAATATTATATCGTTGTTTAGTGGAACTTGGTATTGCGTACTATACACGCTATCGAGGAAGGTCGTGATTGCGTGCAGTGAAAGATTCCTTTGATGATTTATATAACATAAAAACAAAATATTTCTCATAAAATTATCGGGTGTTACAGTGCAAGAGATATCCTACCTCAAAACCATGGAGGAAAGGAATTGCACACCTGATATCACCTTTCATGGTTCCCAACACTATAGATCTAAGAATACCATCACTAAAAGAACCAAAACCCCATAAAAATCATGGGATAACATAACCCTAGGTTTTTAATGACTAGGGGTGAAGAGGAAACCAAAATAAAGTGGAAGGAGAAGGAAGAGGGAGGAGAAAAGAGAACAAATCTCACCTTGGAAACTAGATAACTCTTCATATTCCCTTATATATACACCCTTAGAGGAAAGGTAATGGATTTGAACTTCTTAGAGAGTATCCTTAGGTATTAAATAAATAGGGAAAAATATTTTGGGGAAAATTGAAAAAATGAATGATTCAAGAAAGAAACAAATCACCTTACCAAGTCTAAAATAATTGAGAATAAATGAAAAATTTATCCCTAATCTGTAACTAATATGAGCTGCAAAGAGGAAAAATGGAACATGGTGGTGTCTCTAAGGTTCTTTGAATATAGTGAGAGGTGGAATAACCAAAAAATATTATAAAATTAATAATATGTAAGGAAAGAAAATAATTTTTTTAACTGTAAATGGGCTCACGGGTTGGTCCAATACCTGATAAAATAACCCAAATCGACCATGATTATGAATTAATATGGTTGTCCAAAAGGATATGGTAGTTTTAATAGGTTAGGGAGGACAATTTTGAAGTGGAATGAGTGAAAAATTTTGAAAAAAATCAGTTATCAAAGAAAATGTTTTTTTATCTGGAATGGGTTCACGGATGGCCCACATCTTAAAGTAACCACCCATTTCTCCAAAAACTCTCAAAAAATGGGGAAACCATGGTATGGTGATTAGACATAGATTTCAGTTCAAACCCCAACATTAATTTCACCCAAAACCGAAGGAAATTATTAATATTTTCCAATGAACTTGATCAAAACTAAGACATGAAAAAATTGGTGTGACAATTCTCCCCACCATTAAAGTTTTCTGCCCTAGGAAAGCCATAACACTTTCCAGCTGAAATATCAACACCTAAGGATTCCTTATCAACATAGTCATGACTCTCAAGCCAATGTCACCTCATCCAGCATTAATATAACTTAATCCTCTTACCTATAACAGAACACCAACTCCCAACCACTTCCCGAGAATCAACTGAAAGATCGAGTTACTACCTCCACATCCAAACCAAGAACTAGATTGTTGGGTCTCCTCCCAATAAACCCAAAGATCACCCAAAACAAAGAGAAATCATCAAAACTAGAGATTCTAGGGGAGTCTATAATGGACTCTCTGCCATTAAGAAACAACTATCACTTAGCAAATTCTTTGGAGGAAACTCTACGAGACCTGTGGGGGTTCTCCACACCATTAATAACCAACAATAAATGACCAAATTAGAATTAAACATAAACTAGGAATAGGTATCTCCCACACATGCCAACATAAACTCTCCCACAACAACATACCAACCAATGTTAAGAGGAACACAACATGAACATTTAAACCCCCCACTCTTGAATAGAGGGGGAAAGAACTGGGCCAACACTCTTTGCATGGATCCAAACCCCCACCGCTTGGGGAATAGTGGGATGTGGACCTAATCATTCGGCCAATAAAACTACAAAATAAATAAATGAACTACCTCACTAAAATTAAAGATACACGAGCTTAAAATACTACACACAGTCCAGGCACTCTTGATTAAACGCAATCTTCACTCTGAGACCTATGGATAGAGCTCTAATAGATGAAGATCTCCTACCTTGTAGTCAAGATTTGATAATCCCTAACTTGAACTCTTCCCATTAGTTCCACATGGTTACACATAACACTCTCATCCAGAAACAATAGATCAAGGGACACCATGAAACTCTCTTCCTCAAACAAAACACTTTTACCCAAACAAGAACTTAGAGATACACAAAATTATTTTCTATCACTCTGAATTAGGAGGATAATGAGAAAGGTACATGGAGAAACACATAAAAATCACTGAGAACAACTACCCCAATCGATAGGGACACAATAATGGAAAGGCACTTAAATTCGATCTTGAAAAGCTCTCTATTCCATCAAACGGGCTAAGTCATCATTCAAAGAGGTGGATTTAACATTTGTAATGAATCCTTAGGTTGATAACCTAGAAATATTAACAATGGAGAACCATCCGTAGACATATCACAACATCCAACACATCTTTAGAATCCCACTAAACATTTCCCCAAAACCGATCCACCAATGAGATCCCATATCAACACACAATAAGATTATGATTTCCATATCACAAGTAAGAATACTGAGTAAACAACACTTAATGATATAGGAATAAAATCCACAGAATAATATATTTATAACATACACCACAATATTTCAGCTTAAAACACTTTTTAAAAACAAACCAACTTGGTATATTTTTGCATTCACCAATGGTTTTTCAACAATTCTCACTCATATGCATGTTTTCGTGCCACCATGGGCACCCAACCACCATTCCATACAATCCATTCATCCATATATCCATAAAACCAAGAATTTGAGCACCCATGAAAACACCAAAGGCTAAAATAAAACAATCATCACTCCAAATATAATCATGTACCTTCCAATGGCACATTAACAACCAAATGAAAAACCATTTTTAGATTTTACAAAACAAACCAAACATCATAAGGAACTATTTAATTAAAACCCAATATATTTTATTTAATAGAAATTCCAAAAACAACCATTCTATTCCAAATATCCCTTTACCATTTTCAAAAATTCAACAAGGTCTCTTTTCATAATCCGACAACCACAAAGGCCAAAACCCCTTTCCATAAAAACTCCAGCCGCTCAAAACCAAATTTCCCAAACCAATTCATCAGATTCAAACACTTTTCAACACCCCAAAACACCCCATTTAATACAATGTTTAGAATCACATTAAAATAATCCAATCTTTCTAAACAACTCATTTCATGAAACCATAAGATTATATTAAGGATATTAAATCATGTTAAATCATTTCTTCTTTATTCCCATGATTTGTTTCACAAAAACCAACATTCCAAAACCTTTCTCATATTAAATTTTGAAAACCCATTTTCAATTTTTTAACAACCAACCATTCCTTTAAAACCCATTTTCACAATTATCACACAATGATTTTCAAAACAAAATTCTGAATTCAAGAAAAGTCCAAGAGACCCACAATAGGTACCTACTATTCGTGGGTGGCTTGACCATATGGTTGGTTCCCATATGTCAAACACACCACCAACACATAGAGACTTATTAGGACCATTCCCTTTCCCTACATGGATTTCCAACCCTTTATATCTCATAGATACCATTTTTCCAACTCCCCTTATCATATCCCAATAACAAAAAATCAGTAAGAACCAAAGACACTAATAAAACTGGACTTCCCATGGACACTTGAGGGATTGAACGAGCAAGAGTTTGCACACCTCTTCTAAAACCTACCCCTAAAGTCCCAAAAATACTTCTATATATTCCTTGATATCCCCAAATAAAAAATGTTTCTCTAAAAAGAAAGTTCCTCTAGGATACAAGCTCTTCTGATACCATTTTGTCACGAACCAGACGGGGTTGACCCTGAACCGATCACCCAAGCTGCTCTGTGAAATGTCCCTAGAGGTGTTCTTGATCCTCCTGGGATGGAGACAAGCACTCTGGTCATCAATATTGTACACAAGGGAATTATTTTTCCCAAATATAACCAATAAAACAAAAAATGGAAAGAATGTACAACCCAATATACATTCATATAAAAATTGAACTAAATATTATTTGTACAAGAAAGTGAAAATTCAACTGAACCAAAAACTCAACCGACCAAACCTAATAACCATATAACTTCATATGACCCCACTAGTCACTCTCTAACACTATGATCATACATCACCCAAGGCGATCGAACTCAAGATGAAACTTGCACAAGGGCTAAAAATAAAAGAAAACTATAGGCATGAGTATTAGAACTCATTAGGCAAGCCCGATAATCTATTCTAAATGAAATTCCTTTAAAATAAAAGAAACATAAATTCCAAGTTTGAAATAAAATATATAAAATTATTTTTTACAAACATGGTTCAATACTATAAAAATTACTAAACAAAAACTTTCATGTTTTATAAATAAGAATGCTACTAATAATTTTTCAAAGAGGTGAAACTTCAAAATGAAAATAGTTTTCAAGAGGGATGCTTTAAAGAATGTAAACTTTTAAATAGAAAAACACACTTCTGAGTTCACCAACCAAACGCACCATATGGTGATAGTGAGTAAAAAATATCCAATGAGCACAAGTCATGAGAAGACCCCTAGGCACTAGTTCATTATGGGCCTTAGGTACCTCGTATCCCAGTGAAAATTAACCACAATAAATATCAGTTCTCATGAACATGAGCTACTAGTAGTAGAATCAACTATAACCTATTGGTACCCAAAATAATCTCTATCATAGTTTAGTTATTATTTTCATTGTTAAACTTGCTACTTGAAATAGCGACAAAACCCCTCTGGATAACTAGAATACTAGTACATGATCACCAACCTAGATACCCGAGTTTTTCCTTTTTGTGCTGAAAAAAGATATACATCTATAAAATACCATTTTCTCATGAATATTCCATGTAAAAAACATACACACATCAAACATCACACACAAGTGTCCCACATTTCTTTCACAGATTAATAAACCACCAAATATTTTCATAAAACAATTTCAAGAAGTATAATGAGGCCTTGCACATAAAATTCATTCAAAAATGATATTTTATGGGAAAAAAACACCAATACCATATCAAACCAGATTTTTCAGCCCCAACACAATTTAATAAATCTATTTCATGGACTATAAAATGGACCCAAATGATACAACATGAAATACAAATGGAAACCATTTTTACAAGAAATATGCCAAATAGACCTTTAAGTGTTTGTCAAAACTAACATTTTCCACAGGTAAAAATTTATATTTTAATAAATATTTGAATAAATACCATTTAAATTATAAAACAACATTCATAAATCCCCTAAAAATTGAGGTTACACATCAATGTATGGAAATTTTTATAAAGATGCCAAACAAGCAATTTTATGGAAACTTGGGCCAAAACATGTTTACCAAAAAAACCATTTGTTTGTAAAACCAAAAACTACTTTGAACATCCAAAAAAGGATTCCAAAATACCATTTTTCATGGTTCTAATGTATTTATAAATCCACACAAATCATTTTAAATCTCACTAAGCACATAAAATGCAATCGGTAAATTTATCATGCACATGGCATGCAATTTTAAACAAAAAACATATTTTAAGAACTTGAAAAGGGATAAAATACAATTTTCATACCATAAATTTATTAAATCTACTAAAAATTGTTCAAAATTCCATAAACCATGTGTGTAAACTAATGGAACATTTATG
The DNA here is from genome assembly GCA_963277665.1 of Viscum album. Classification (NCBI taxonomy): domain Eukaryota; kingdom Viridiplantae; phylum Streptophyta; class Magnoliopsida; order Santalales; family Viscaceae; genus Viscum; species Viscum album. The sequence continues at coordinate 1,268,469,886 of OY728151.1, read as the reverse complement.
TAAGCAAGTGGTGTACATGTTGATAACAAAACAACACTACTTTTCACAAAACAAGGCTTAAACAACCATTTTTCACACCAAGAAAATTATCCAAAGGATAAAAAACAATAATAAACATATATATTAGGTTATAAAAGCAGAAAAAATGGTGAAAATTAAATTATAAAGTCATGTTTAAGGCATATTCTACCTCAAACCCATGGAGGAAAGGAACTGCACACCCTATATCACCCATCATGGTTCCCAACACTCTATATCTATGTATACTAGCCCTAAAAAACCAAAAATATATAAAAATCATGGTATAACATAACCCTAGGACTTTCATGGCCATTGGAGAATAGGAAACCAAAATAATGTGTAAATAGAATGAAGATGGAGGGGAAAGGAGAAGGAACCTCACCTTTAAAACTAGAGAACTATTCATCTTCTCTTAGATCTACACCCTTATAGGAAGGTTAATGGCTTGGAAATTATTGGAGAGTATCCTTAGGTCTGTGAAAACTAGGAAAAAATTATTTATGGGAGAATATAAAAAAAATGATTCATGAAAGAAACAAATTACCTTACCAAATCTGGAATATTTGAGAAGACCTTATAAATTTAGCCCTACTCGACGACTAATATGAGCTCCCAAGAGGTAAAATGTTACATGGGGGGTGAGACTAGGGTTATTGGGCTTGATTTAGAGTTAGAATCATCAAAAAATATTAAAAAATGAAAATATATAATAGAGAAAATTTATTTTTTTAAATTGGAAATGGGCTCACAGGCTAGCCAAATACTTGAATAAATAACCCAAATTCACCATTATTATTAATAATTAAGGGGGTGAAAATGATATTTAGGTTCAAATAGGTAAGGGGAGGAAAAGTGGGAAGTGGAATAGGTGAAAAAGTTTGAGAAATTAATGGGTTATAAAAGAGACAGTTTTTGTTTTTAAATCTGGAAATGGGCTCACAGTTGGCCCAAATCTTGAAGTAACCACCCTTTTCTCCATAAACTCCCAAACAAGATATGTGGAACCCATGGTAGGATTATTATACATATATGGAAGTTCAAACAACAACATTAAACATTCCCAAAAACCAATGAAAGGATTGTTATTTCTAAGAAACCGGATCAAAACCAAGACATGAAAACTGAGTGTGACAGAGTGTTGTTATTCAACTCAAGACTTAGGCTAATGCCGAGTAAACTTTATTCCAGTTGGGAAGGTCCATTTATATATAATCATTTATATACATTTGGAATTGTTCAATATTAAATAGTAAGTATAGTAGGATTCATTCAATATTAATTTTTAGAGGTTGAATAAATTCTTGGGGACCCTACCATCAGATTCAGTGGAGGAGATAACACACCTTCAACCTATTTATCATAAAAAGACATCAGGTCTTACCTATCCTTTACATTTAATTAATTTCTTTGATTCATATTGAAATATTATTACATTTTAAATCCATTTGAATGAACCTAGTACACTACATCATTTAATTGTGGGGGTGGTAACCTTTATAGTTTAAGATTTTCATTTTTTTTGTTTTACTATATTTCTAAAAAAATAAAAAATAATAATTTCTATTTTCTTTTCATATATTTGTGTGTTTAATTTTAAAATTTAATTTTTTTAAAAAAAAATTGAGCTAAAATTATTATAATTTCCATTTTTGAAACCCATGTCAATGAGTGAACAAATATATTTCATGAAACTGAGCTTAAATGAATACCAAAAATTAATTTGTTTTAAGTTCAAATATTTAGAATTTTCACGAAAAGTAATCTGATATTTGAATCTCAGGCCACATCTCATTGTCTTTATTTTTGAAATCATTTACCTATGAGGATTTTTAAACATTTTTTTGTATTATTTACATTCACCTCATATATTGAGAGAACCAAACCATGATTTCTTTAAGTAGAGTTTGATTTATTCAGGTCAAAACATTAGGGTTTGAGGTAATTATGTTTTAAATTATTGAGGAAATTATTTGGTTTTAAAGCACCATTTATAAGTAAATCACTTTTATTTTGGAATAACTTGTACATTTAATCCTTGTATTGCTTAGAATCCCTGAATAGCCTGTTAGGATAGCCACCTTACAAGCCAATTTTCCGTATCCAACATGATCTTAAAATAAAGTTTTGTGATCTAGTTGAACATAACTATGGGGTAAGATGTCTTCTGGTGTACTACCTCATTTGATGATACTTTTGGTGGAAATAAAATTATGAATATCTGATGTTGCTACTGAATAATTCATTTTTTAAAAGTTATGCCTTTATGGAGCATTTGAGAAAAATGATGTTTTTCTATTTTGGAGATTCCAATAGAAAAAGAAATTTTTGCATATCAATATATTTCAATAAAAAAAATATGAAGATCAAAATTTTTTGAGGTGAAATGCTAAATGGAATAAAATTCTTTTGATTTTTCCTGATGATGGACCTTGTCACGACCCTCTCCCCAAAAAGTGTAACCCACCTGGACCAGAAATGTGGGAAGGGAGATAATGACCCCCAGAGTCCTACCTCTAGTAGGCCCTGGGTTGGTGACTAGCACCTAGGGTATAGTAAACACATATATGGGAGGGATTACCCTCTAAGAGAACACATGCAAAATAGAGAGATAAGATAGACACTGACCAACTCCAACTTAGACTAAAATATAAATGAAAACCCAAGTGCATATATATAATGTCATGAAAAAATACTACAACTGGAAGGAAAAAACATCATGTACCCAAAAGAAAGTAAAAATTGCAGAAACCACAAGCTCAAACAGCTCCTATAACTCCAAGCTAGTAGAAACCATCTTGATCTCCAACCTGCTCCAAGTGACCTGAAAAATAGTGTATATATACATAGGGTGAGTATAATAGTATACTTAGTAGGATCCTCCCCAGATCCTCTCATTCAAAAATAAAGAAAGCATGCTAAAGCATAGTGAACAAAAAGTTAAACTAACTTGTCACCTAAATAGGTATACTAAGTTCCCATCCTCACCATGGCTACCCTCGCCAAGTAATACATACAAGTGTTTATATTATAATAAATAATATCAAAGGTACCCCACAACTACTTCCCCACTAGTTTTCTGCTTTTCCCCAACGTCGCACGTCCTAAGAATCTCTCTCTAAAAAGGCTTTCCCACAGACACCTGGGTAAAGCACCACAACATGAACCTTGTGCAAAAAACCACCAATTCCATGTAAGCAAGTAACTATGTAGTTTCCAAGATCCACCATAGCTCATATAACATGTATTATAGGTCAGGTATTATTCCTCAATCCATTACATCCCATACACTGAGTAAGTATCCTCAAGCCATCACAACCTATACACATTACACCTATAGTATTATATAGGAAACTATATCCAAAATATATGTGTGTGAATATCCACAAGCCATTACATCCCTCTACACACATATATGGGGAATACTAATTGTTGTTCCTATCATCACAAGTAAGTACCAAGAGAAGAGAGTGAGGACAAAGGGGTTAGTCATCCATCCATCCTCCCACCATAATGTTGGGGAAAACACCCCCCCCCCCCGGTCTCAGAATCCTTGGGGTGTCAGTTTCCCTTACAGACAGGGTGGAGTAGCATATAGAAACAAAAAAATTACCGAATATAGTATAGTTTTCAAACACACTATGTTTATAACCTAGTCTTAGAGACAAATACATCTAATGTCTCTTGGGCTCCCGAATGCCACTTCTAAGACTAGTTATCCAATAAGCACACAACCATTTAAAGATATTTATTATTTTACTTCATTCCCTTCCTATAAATTTCCCTTTATATTAATTAATTCTTTAAACATTAATTAACCATTAACAATTCCACATTACATTTCATTAGCAACACACCCAATGTCCATTGTCCCTTTAAAAAATTGTAACCTCAACATTTCATTCCAGCAAGCTCTAACCCCATGGGTTAACATAATTTATTCAATTATTAATTTACATCATTAATTTCGCATATTCCCATGCTTTCTATAAAAACATTCTATGATACTAAACACAAGGGGGCTCAAAAACGGTGAGTAGATGAACTTCCCATCAAGTCTTTGTCACCTATAGAAATAGCGTATACCCATCCTCCCTAGAGAAGCTAAACACAGAAATCACATGGAATACCTCGCGCGTCTTTTCCCCTCTCGGAATAAGTGTAACCAAGACCAGTTGCCTTGAGCAGTGGGGAAATTAAGAAGATAACCAAAAAATGAATCAGCAAGCATATAAACATTCACAACCAACCCATTCCATCGTCCTTAGTGTCCTACATAACACCCACATGCATAAACCATTGCATATCACCACTCTATGCATCAACTGCTGCCACAACCAATAGGCCTCCCTGCCCCCACATATCACAATAGCCTTCCAGGCTCACATCACAACACAAGCAACAGGAAAAAAACCATCATATCAACTGGGCTCTTAGACTTTAAGAAATCAATAGGGTAACTCAGTACCCTTAAAGTAATTATCAAACAATAAGTTCTTTAATCTATATTTAATTAACTGATTTATTGTTTGTCGGTTTCATCTTCGAGAAACCTAAATAGTAAGCTATCACAAATAAATTAAACAGGATTACTGGACAAATTTGACTAACATAAAATTAAAACAAGAAGTCGCAGGTTCATTTACATTCCACTTTAACTTTATCCAAACAATTATCAATTAATTCTGGTTTACGTTCTTCCCCAATTTCCATCAAGAACGAACATCTAAACAAATCAAGCATAGATATCACACTATCTAGAAAAAAGAGAGGAAATAACATACGATCAATATCATTTTATTTATCTAGTTTAAATATTTATTATGTCAATTCCATTGTTATCTAGTGGTATAAAACATGCTAACTATACAGTTTCTTGTAATGAAAAATAGAATCAACAAATCCCCTACCTCAAACAGTTCTTGACGATCTTTATATGAGAACGAGCCACACAACGGGTTATAATCTCCTCCCTTGTGAAAACTGTATCCACCTGAGGATGCAGAGACACTGCCACATCGACCAACACCCAAGAAAAATCCATTAGGAACATGGGGGTAAAAATCCATAAAAAGGTATAGGAGAAAGAAAGAGATGAACCTGAAATAAAGAAGATGGATCATACCTTATATCGAAGATTGATCGATATTGCTTGGTTGCATCAAAATAGAGCGGAACTAATCCTAGGAGTATTGTTTGATTTTGAAACTCCTATGGGATGTAATGAAAGGTTATAACACCTTACAACCGATAACAAGGAGGAAGAACTAAGGAGGAAGATATCTTGTCCCCTTCAGAAGATTTAACGAAGCTGTGGTTTAAGATATACTAGATTTTCCATTAAAATTGGATCGCATTAAACCATGCGGTTTGACCGAGTAAATCCATCCCAAGCCTTAGGAATAATTAATATAGAAATTATGGCGTTTGTATCAGCCATAGAGTCCTTAAAATATGGATTTAAATGCATTTTACGTCAAAGGAAATGTCAAAGGGGAGAAATGTTGGAAGCTGGAAAAACAGTTCATGAACTCAAAATTTAGTAAAGGAAAAAACATTGTTCATGAACCTCAGCATTCTAAAAACACTTTTCATGAACTAAAAATTTGGAAAAGGAAATAGGGCACCTTTGGAACCTCACCGTTCTGGAAACACTGTTCATGAACTCAAAATTTGGAAAAGGAAAGAGGTCATCGTTGGAACCTCACCATTTTGGAAACACTATTCATGAACTCAAAATTTGGAAAAGGAAAGAGGTCACTGTTGGAACCTCACCTAAGCCTACCGATGACATTGTTCACCTAAGGTTACTGATGACACTATTCACATAAGGATACCATTGCACTATCCACCTAAGGCTACCGATAACACTGTTCACATAAGGCTATCATTTCACTGTTCACCAAAGGCTACCGATGACATTGTTCACCTAAGTTTACTGATGCACTGTTCACAGAACTGGAAGTTTGGAAAAATGTTGGTTATAAGTCACCTTGACCTACCGAAACACCTCAAATGCCATATTTTCACAAAGTAATGGACCAGAGAGGTCCAAGACATTACATCAGATACCTCTCAAAAAATTCTCATCCTCAAGAATTCAAAACCAACCTAAAAAGGGAACAGAAAAGAATTCTAAACAACCACCCATTGAGATACCTCTCAAAAGGGAGCAAGACACAAGAAGAAACCAAAGAAAACCATCTCATAGACACAAATGGTTTATAACCACAAAGGGGGAATTGTTACATGAAAAGAGTTAAACATCAAACAACTCTGGGTACTGAGCACTTATCTGCAACTTACATTCCCAAGTACTCTCCTCAATACCACCATGTCACCCAAAGACATGAATCAAGGGAATAGAACGTCCGCGCAACACCTTCTCTTTGTAGTCTTGGATCTCCAAAGTTTTCTCCTCAATGGTCGCATCATCATCAACAAAGATTTATCCCTAATCTATTAAATGAGAGTCATCATGTAGATAACAATGGAGTTGTGATACATGGAAAACATCATGTATCCGGCTCATCTTCTGGGAAAGTGATACTCGATACGCCACAACTCCAATATGATCTAACACCTCAAAAGGCCCAACAAACTGGGGAGAGAGCTTACTCCCACGACCAAACCTTTGCTTCCCACGACAGGGATTCACCTTCAAAAACACATAATCCCCAACATCAAACTCTAACGGTATCCTCCTTTGATCTCTATATGATTTCTAACGATTCTGCACTGTCTTAATCCTCTCACGAATCACCTGAACCATCTTTGTTGTATTCTACCCTAGTTCCGGTCCGAGAATTGCTAACTCTCCAACCCCAGTCCAGCACAACTGAGAATGGAAAGGCTATCCATAAAAGGCTTCAAACGGTGCCATACCGATGGTGGAGTGAAAACTATTGTTGTAAGTGAACTCCACCAAGGGTAAGTGCCTCATCCACAAACCTCCAAAATCTAGGACACAAGAGTGTAACATGTCTTCAAGAGTCTGGATGGTCCGCTTTGTCCGACCATCCGTCTGAGGATAAAAAGAAGTGTTTAGGCATAGCTGAGAACCGAAATCATGATGGAGACCTCTACATACCCTAGAAGTAAAACATGTATCTCGATCATAAATAATCATCCTTTGGACTCCATGAAGTCTCACCACCTCCTCCATATACTGCCTCGAAAAAACATCCACTAATCTTGACTCCTTGATTACTATGAAGTGGGTAGATTTTGTTAAACGATCCACTACCACCAAAATAAGAATCATGTCCTCCCTGAGCTCGAGGTAAACCAGCAAAAAATTCTATTGATATGTCCTCCCACTTACACTGAGTAATATCTAACAGCTGGAGAAGACCACTAGGAACACGGTGTTCAGCCTTCACCTTCTGGCATACCAAAAATCAAGACACAAACATCACAACTGCATGCTTCAACCCAGGCCACCATAACTGGATCCTCAAGGCTTGGTACATCTTTGTCATGACAGGATGCACCGCTAAATGAGAACTATGGAATTATTTGATAACCATCTCTTTCATTTTCAAAGGAGAAGATATCCTTCCATGATACAACACTCGGTGTTGTTCATCCTCAAACCAACCATCAGGGTCCTCGCCACAAACAACTCGGTCTCTCTAGACCTCCACCTCTAGATCCCCCAACTGGGACTCTTCCACCTTCGGCACTAGATATGAATTCAATTTCATTTGAAAAAGACTACCTCTGCCCCCAAATTCCCCCATATCAATATGTTATGCTGACAGTTCTTCCATTACTCTCCAGGAGTCACCAGATTCATGCACTGCATCACTATGTGACATCCGACTCAGTACATCAGCTACAACATTCCTCTTACCAGGTGTATATGATATTTTGAAGTCATATTCCTGTAAGAACTCCATCCACTGATGTTGTCGTAAGTTCAAGTCACGCTGGGAGAAAACATACCTCAGGCTCTTATGATCGGTGAAAACCACAAAGCGCTCACCAATGAGGTAATGTCTCCACGACATCAGAGAAAACACCATGACTGCCAACTCAAGATCATGGGTGGAATAGTTACATTAATGAGGATGAGATTGCTGAGACCCATAAGAAACAATTGATCTTTGCTACATCAGAACACAGCCTAACCCTAGATGCGAAGCATCACAGAAAACATCAAACTGGACTCCCTCAACTGGAAGAAAAACAACTAGATCGTTTACTAACTTTTCCATTAGATACTCAAAAGCTTTCTGACACTGATTAGTCCATATGATCGTCTGATCCTTCCTAGTCAAAACTGTTAGAGGAGTCGCAAATCAAGAGAAATTGGATACAAACCTCCTGTAGTAGCCTATGAGACCAAGGAAACTTCGCACCTTTGACACTGTCTTGGGGATACCAAAGAAAAAACTACTTCTATCTTCAATGGATCCACAGCTACACCCTACTGGTACTTAACATGCCCCATGAAACAGACTTCTCGAGCCCAAAACTCACACTTCGACAACTTCCCAAATAGCTGATGTTGAAGAAGAACTCCCAAAATGACGTGTAGATGCTCTGAATGCTCTTCATAAGATGTGGAGTACAGAAGGATGTCGTCAATGAAAACTACCATGAACATGTCCAGGAACTCATGGAATATAGAGTTCATCAATCCCATGAACATATCTGGATCATTTTTCACACCGAACAACATTACAACGCACACATAATTCCCATGATGACAACAGAAAGCAGTCTTTGGTATATCCTCATCCTTCACACGCATCTGATGATATCCTGACCACAAGTAGATCTTTGAGAACCAACATTCACCCTTTAGTTGATAGAATAAATCATCAATACATGGAAGAGGATTCTAATTCTTCACTGTCTCTTTGTTTAAGCGATGATAATCGACACACAACCACAAAATACTATCAGCCTTCTTCACGAACAAAATTGGTGCACCCCACAGTGACACACTCAGCTGAACAAAACCACAATGTAATAGACCATCAATCTATATATGTAGCTCTCATAACTCAAAAGGGCTATCCTATATAGAGACATAGAGATAGGATATTCTCCTGGTTTAATTTTGATCCCAAACACGATCTATCATCAAGGGGGTAATGTTACAACCTCTTCTAGAAAGACATCCGGGTACTCTTATATGACCCTAGGAAACACCAACTGATGAACCTTTGAAGAACTCAACATCATCTCAGCAATCATGGATGATAAGGATGGAACATGCCTCTGACCCATCTGAGGGTCTCACTCGCCAAAAAACACTATCAGATCTCCATCTTCACCGAATAACACAACCTTCCTCCTGAAGAAATCCACGATAGGCTACAATGAATAAAAAAATCCATGCTACGGATGAAATCATATGTTTGTATCTGTAATCATATGAAATCTCCCCAAGAGTGGTGTTTCCCCAGCACAAGATCACAGTCTCTACATACATAAAACAAGTCAAATCAACCTCTAACTAGCATAGTCAACGCCAAGAGAAATAGAAGCCTCTCTACCTCAAGTCCCAAAGCATGGACAAGGGAAGGTGATGTGAAGGAGTGTGTTTATCTTGAATCAAACAAGGCATACACCAAAGTAGAAAACAAGAAAAGGGTACCTCAAACGACACCTGGCTCTCCTGTAGATGACAATGCTAAAGCATAAAGCTGACCACGACCTCCTCCACGACCTCTCTAAGACTAATGAAGACCACCACCACATCGGGGCCCTGATCTCGGAGGATAGGGAGCATCATGGGGCTTTCCTCTGCCTTCCACATCTACCCTATACTTATCTAAAGCTGGTGAAACTTGTTGCAGATGTATCGACTAGAACTTTCTCAACGGAGGAACCTGGATTGGAACACCTGGTGCACGATGACTGCTCTGAAAGGCGGGCACTCTTGCTGTTGATGACCTTGACCACCATAATAAAAAATGTGTATGATCCCTTGGCATAGGACAAGGTGCTTCGGAACCTAGAGAAACGAGATGCTGAGTCCTGGGACCTACCCCCGGCCGAATAGAAACTCTTCTACCCTAAAAACTAAGAACCCCATACAACAGCTCTGCTTCATGAGGAGTCATGATGACTCCCCTCTCGTGATGATATGGTTGTGTCCAATTTCCTCTCGATGAAATCTTTTCTCACCATCACCTCAAGATATGTCTTCAGCATAAATGGGGTGACCTAGAACAGGATCTATGGACACAAACCCTCCTAGAAATGCCTCGCCCTAGCCTCCTCATCTGGAAACTAGTCCTAAGAATATCGTAAAAGGTTCCTTAAATGTATTACAAACTCTCACAAACTGGAGCTCCCCTATCGAAGGGTAAGAATATCCTGGTGACTAGATGCCTTCGCAGTCGAAGAAAAAAACTCAACGCTAAACTCGTCTCGGAACTCCTCCCATGAGATCGCTGACTCCTCACGATACCTAAGGAACAATAACCACCACTACCTCATTGATCCTTGTAGCATCATCACAACCAATGACGCCTAATGCTCTTTCTGAGCATGGATTTAATTGAATCCCATCTCGACCTCCTCCAACCAGTCTTCTATGACTGCATCTGAAATGGATCCCACATACTTCTTCAGACTTTGGAACTGAAACTCTCGAAGTTTCCTCCTTCAAGTCTTGTTGTCGTGATCCTCTACACTATAGTGATTTGCTGGCACAGCCTGCTGGACATCTTCTATGTGATCCTAACGATGATGTCAACCTAGAGTTGTACCTGTAAAATAAAAAATAGTTAGAGCTCCTAAACCCGGAATATGGAAGACTCGGTATTAATTAATTAATTGTTTTCTTTCTTTCATTTTCAGTTACCCTAACTCATGGTCTACCCAATAAAACATAGGAACAAGGAAGAATTATGCATGATCCTTTCTTATGTCTCTACCCTGCAACAAGTATCACCTAGTTTAGTATCCATTTTAAACTTAAAGGTTTGTACATCAGATCATAGGGGGAACTAAATTCCTATGTCTCAACTAGTCCCCAATGTTTACATCACTTGCTAAACTTTACTAACACTATTTCCCTACCAACCCATGAAACCTCACCTATGCCTAACACAAAACTCTATCCTATCTCTCAACCAGACCTCTAATAAAACTCTGTCACGACCCCCTCCCCACAAATTGTACCCCTCCTGGGATGGAAATGTGAGATAGGAGATAATGACCCCAGAGTCCCGCCTCCAATAGGCCTCGGGTTGGCGACTAGCACCGAGGGTATAGTAAACACACAGATGGGAGGTAGTTCCCTCTAAGAGAACACATGAAAAAGAGAGAGATAAGATAGACACCGACTAACTCCAACTCAGAATTAAATATAAATGAAAAAACAAGTCCACATATGTAATGTCATGCAAAACTACTACAAATTCAAGGGGAAAACTGCAAGTACCCAAAAGAAAGTAAAAACAGCAGCATCCACAAGCCTGAACAGCTCCTGTAACCCCAATCCAGTAAAAACTATCTTGATCTCAAACATTCTCCAAGTGACTTGAAAAATAGTTTATATATACATAGGGTGAGTATAAAAGTATACACAGTAGGATCCTCCCCCGAGCCTCTCGTTCAAAAGTAAAGAAAGCATGCTAAATCATAGTGAACAACAAGTGAAACTAACTCTTCACCTAAACAGGTATACTAATTTCCCAGTCTCACCATGGATACTCTCACCAAGTAACACATACAAGAGTGTATAATATAATAAAAATTATCAAGCGTACCTCACTACTACTTCCCCACTGGTTTGTTGCTTTTCCCCAATATCGCATGTCAGAAGCATCTCTCTCTAAAAAGGATTTCCCACAGACACCTGGGAAAAGCACCACAACATGAAACTCATGCAACAAAACCACCACTTCCATGTAATCAAGTAACCAGGTAGTTTTTGGGAGCCAATATAGCTCATATGACGTGTATTATACATCAGGTATTATTCCTCAAGCTGTTACATCCCATACACCAAGTAAGGATCCACAAGTCATCACAACCTATACACATTACACCTGTAGTATTCCATAGGAAACTATATCCATAATATGTGTGTGTGAATAAGCACAAGCCATTACATCCCTCTACACGCATATATGGGAAAAACTAACCATTGTGCCTACCCACACAAGTAACTACCAAGAGAAGATAGAGGGGCCAAAGGGGGTAGTCATCCATCCATCCTCCTACGGGAATGTTGGGGAAAACACCCCCTAGGACTCAGAATCCCCAGGGTGTTAGTTTCCATTACTGAAAGGGTGGATTAGCATATAGAAACACAAAAAGTATATAATATACTATAGCTCACAACCAAACTATGGGCATAACCTAGTCTTAGACTCAAATATAGCTAACATATCTCGGACTCCCGACTGCCACTTTTAAGAATTGGTATCCTATAAGCACACAAACATTTAATGATATTTATTATATTACTTCATTCCCTTCCTATTAGTTTGTCTTTATGTACATTAATTCTTTAACCATTTATTAACCATTAACAATTCCACATTACATTTCGTTAGCAACACTCCCAAAGTCCACTGTCCCTTTAAAAAATTGTAACCTCAACATTGCATCCCAGCAAGATCCAACCCCATGGGTTAACATCATTTATTCAATTATTTATTTACAGCATTAATTTCCCATTTTCCCAGGCATTCTAGAAAAACATTCTATGATACTAAACACATGGGGGCTCAACACGATGAGTAGATGAACTACCCGTTGATTCTTTGCCGCCTATAGCAAGAGCATAGACTCATACTCCCTTGAGAAGATATACATAAAAAGCACATGGCATACCATGTGCGTCTTCGCCCATTTAGGAAGAAGGGTAAGAAAGACCAGCTTCCTTGAGAAGTGGGGAAAGTAAGAAGATAACCAACCAATGAATCATCAAGCATCCAAACATTAACAACCAACCCATTCCATCATCCCGGGTGTCCTCCCCAACATCTGCATGCATAAACCAATGCATCTCGCCACTCTGGGTGTAAACTACTACCACAACCAATAGGCCTCCCTGCCCCCACAAATAACAATAGCCTTCCAGGCTCACATCACAACACAAGTAGTAGGAAAACAACCATCATATCAACTGGGATCGTATCCCTTAAGAAAGAAAGATGGTAACTCATAATCCTTAAAGGAATTATCAAACAATCAGTTCTTTAATCCATATTGAATTAACTGATTTATTATTGGTATGTTCAATCTTCGTGAAACCTAAACAGTAAGCTATCACAAATAAATTAAACATGATTACTACACCAATTTGACTAACAGAAAATTACAATAAGAAGAAACAGATTCATTTATATGCCTCTTTATCATTATACAAACAATTATCAATTAATTATGATTTACGTTCTTTACCAATTTCCATCAAGAACGGATAGCTAAACAAAGAAAGCAAAGATATCACACTATTTAGCACTAAAAGAGTCAATAACATACGATCAATATCAATTTATTTATCTGGATCAAATATTTATTATGTCAATTCCATTGTCATCCAGTGGGATAAAACATTCTAATTATACAGTTTCACATAAAACAAAAGAGAATCAATGAATCCTCAACCTCAAATAGTTCTTGACGTTCTTTATATGAGAACGATCCACACAACGGGTTACAATATCCTCCCTTGTGACAACTGTATCTTCCCAAGGATGTAGAGAAACTGCCACATCGGCCAACACCTAAGAAAAACCCATTAGGAACATGGGGGTAAAATTCTATAAAAACGGAAAGGAGAAAGATGGATATGAACCTGAAATAAAGAAGATGGATCATACCTTATATCAAAGACTGATTGATATTGCTTGGTTGTATCAAAACAGAGCAGAACCAATCCAAGAAGGAAATTTTGATTATGGAACACCTATGGGATGGAATTAAATATTCAAGCATCTCACAGCCGAGAACAGAGATGAAGAACTAGGAAGGAATATATATCATCCCCTTTAGAATATTTAACGGAGTAGTAGTTTAAGATATGATGGATTTTCCATTAAAAGTGGATTGTATTAAACCATGCATTTTGACCGAGTAAAAGCATCTCGAGCCTTAGTAATAATTAATATAGGAGTTATGGCCTTTGAATCAGCCTTAGAGTCCTTAAAGTAAAGCATTAAATGCATTTTACATCAAAGGAAATGTCAAAGGGGAGAAACTGTAGGAAGCTGGAAACACTATTCACGAACTCCAAATTTGGAAAAGCAAAAACACTATTCATGAACCTCGCCGTTGGAACCTCACCGTTCTGGAAACACTATTCATGAACCACACCATTGAAACCTCATCATTCGGGAAACACAATTCATGAACCTCACCGTTGGAACCTCACTATTGGAACCTCACTATTCTGGGAACACTATTCATGAACCTCAACATTGGAACCTCACCGTTGGAACCTCACAGTTCTGGAATCACTGTTCATCAAATCAAAATTTGGCAAAGAGGTCACTGTTGGAACCTCACCATTCTGGAAACACTGTTCATTAACTAAAAATTTGGCAAAGGAAAGAGGTCGTCGTTGCAACCTCACCGTTTTGGAAACACTTTTCATGAACTCAAAATTTGGCAAAGGAAAGAGGTCGCCAATGGAACCTCACTGTTCTAGAAAGACTATTCATGAACTCAAAATTTGGCAAAGGAAAGAGGTCACTGTTGGCACTTCACCATTCTAGAAACATTGTTCATGAACTCAAAATCTAGAAAAGGAAAGAGGTCACCATTGGAACCTCACCTAAGGCTGCCGATGACACTGTTCACCTAAGGTTACTAATGACATTGTTCACATAAGGATACCATTGCATTGTCCACCTAAGGCTACCAATAACACTATTCACATAAGGCTGCTATTGAATTGTTCTCCTAAGGCTACTGATGATACTGTTCACCTAAGGTTATCGATGCACTATTCACAAAACTTGAAGTTTGGAAAAGTTTTTGGGATAAGTCACCTTGACCTCTCAGAACACCTCAAATAGAAGATTATCACAAAGTTATGGACCAGAGAGGTCCAGGCCATTATTGATCTGATTTTATACTAAGTGGGGTGAGGAGTATACCATTATTTAGTGAAAATTATAATCTTGCAATTTCTCTTCAAAAAGAGTCAAGCCCTCCTTATTTGGCCTCAGAATTTTTAACATCTAAATCCTAAAAATCAGAAGAAACTGAAAAACTCTGATAAGTACTCATGAGTAAAAAATTTCCTTGAATCATATTGTGTGGAGAAGTAGGAATTTATCAGGCCTATGGTGACTCTTTAAAGAGTTTGGATGAGAAAATCCTTGTTGAAAATTTACATTTATGAGATAAGAAAAAAAATCATGTGAGGTTGGTTTCTTGTGCATATGGGGTGATAAAATAATAGGATATATATTAAATTATCTAAATGGAGAACATTAAATAATGGTTTTTTATGAGTAATGAGATCATTTTGTTTCTTGGTGTTGATTTTGTAGATCTCATGGGTATGTGTTTTGAATTTTCTTCGATTTAGTTTTGATGTTTTATTGTCCATGAGTCCAAGTGAAAAGTATGGGGTAATAGATATAGCTAATATTTTTCTCATTTTATACATTCATTTCATTTATTTATACCCTCTCAATATATCAATCTTAGCTTATATGGATCAATTTTGGATTTATGGAGTGTTTTGGGATAAAATGTGAAAAATTCTTAATTCTGGAAGTTTAGTAGATTTTTTACAAAAGGGTATTTTAGGTATAAAAATTAAACTATGATTCTAATTTGAGTGATTCTTTTTTTTGGATTTTCTGATTTATTTTCTTCAACTTTTTGTTTAGGACCAAAAGTTTTCTCCTCCATATTTATCCCCAAAAAAATCATTCAAGTTGAAAAGTTATTCGGGAAAACAGTGTGAACCCCACCTCTGAAACAGAAGCACAACTCCTTCTACAAAGCTAAAATTGAGTTGATTTCTCTTAGAATGGAACGAGGACTCATTATGTCATTTGTAAAATAAATTACATGGTGTTATCAGATCCTAAAAGTGGCATTTGAATGAAATATGTTTAAGCAATCTTCCTAGAACCTTTATCCATAAAATGTAATAGTCAATAAAAAATTCATAACTCCAACATTTGATGGAAAATTAAGAGGATATTTTGAGGGTGGACATAAAACATGTTTTGGAACAACTTTTATGAAGGATAAACCACATTATTCTGTCATTAATTTTTGGATATAATTCGTAAAATTTAGAAGTAAAATTATGCCTATAAAATGAGTGGAGCTCCTCTCATCTCATATCATCTCATTCTATCTCATTCCTTCTAGGAAACAAATGAGGAGAACTTATCATATTTATCTCTTTTATTTCTTTTCATTTCAATTGTTTTTTAATTTATTCTTCTTCCCCTTTCATCTCGATTACCCTTATCATGGTGGGGTAAAAATTTGAGGGATTGGGGAAGGGATGGTTTTCTATATTTTAATGCTTGAGTACATTCACTTTATTGGATAAAAATTTTATCTCTCTTATTCAACATTGTTTTCAATTTCATATAGCGGTTTTTTTATCAATTGAAATCATATTTTATTTTTGATTTCATTATTGATTTTTTGTTTGGTCAATGATCATTATCTCCCTCCACTCAATTTTGGTTTATATACGATGAAATAGACCAAGGCTTAGTTGTGAAGTACTCAACGATCGTCAGTATGTGTAAAAGGAGTTGTGAATGTTTTTTATTGTTTGGGATAAAAAAGACTCGATTAGGTATTTCCCAAGTCAATTAAGGATATTTACTACCACTCTCTTTCACATGGAAGGAGAGTAGACCAAACCAAGATCTTAGTAAGGTATTCTCTCACCATCACCATTCGACCAAAGGAATGAGAGGAAACAGTCATAGAATCTCACTTTAAACCACTCAGTAAGAGAAGATTGAATAAAATAGAGCAAGGATATCATTGTAATTAGAAAACTGGACCCAACCTAATCACCCTTCTCATATCATATTTTTAAACCTCTTGTTTTTTCAATTTATTTTCAATAATTTTCTTAAATAGTTTCCTTTTCGTCTATTTCCAAAATCAAATGAATTAAAAAACCACCTCATTTGTTCCTCTAATTAAAAGTGACAAACTATTTTGTGTGCATTCCTCTTCATGAGACTTCCTAAGTTTAATCACTAGACTACACTTATGGAATATAAAATTTTGTTTTTCCACGCCCCATGATAGGTTTGTGTCAAACTTGGTGTTGTTGCCGAGGAGGCAGTGCAACATAAAAAAATATATTTTCCAAATTGAATTACTCGCAACTCAAATGAAATATTAATTGAATTTAATCTATAACTTCAAATAACATTAACCTAAATAATAAAAAATAAACCTACATGTAATCTTTGAGAAAATAGATCTCTCATATTCAAGTGAAACTCTTAGTGTTCACTCTGAACCTAAAATTATGACTGGACATCCCAACCTAACCCTATATGATCTATGTGCACCTTAATTTTTCATTAAAAATAACCAACTCATTTAACCAAATATAAAAAATGATTTTGAATTATATTTCAAAATTGATTATCATGCTTCCAAAGTATCATGGTATTGCAATAGAATATCCAAATCGGTATATCCAATAATTCAACTTCATCTCCTCAAACTTCTGGCATAGAGAAGCACCAGATAATCAATTTAAGTGGAGTTAATTCCCCTTATACCTCAAAAGAGTGGTTAAATAATGGTTTTGAAGTCTACAACCTAGGGAGATAAGTGATTGGGAAGACCTAAAAATATTTTTCATACAAAGATTATTTCCCAAATCCAGAAGCACTACCATCAAAAAGTGGATTTACATCATACGACAATCAATTGAAGAAACCCTCTATAAGTACTGGGAGAATTTCAATAATCTATATTCTAGCGCCCACATCAAGAAATTGGGTAACACCAATTACATGAGTTATTCTACCAAGGAATTTTTTAAAATGATTTAAATCTTATAGATGCCTCCTCTGGGGGATACATGTCTAACAAGTCACCTGCACATATCAGAGTACTAATTGAGAACATTTCTTAAACATGAAATAATTTAGAACAAGAAGGTTGGGAACAAGGGGAATCCATGAGGTGAGAATATATTATTAAAAATAATTAATTATAATTGAAATGGGAGAACTCACCAAGTTAGTGCAACAAATGGTTGTGAACCAAGTAAAGGAACAATAAGGACTCAATCAAGTATATGGTTTATGATCTTATAATTATCATTACACTGACCAGTGTCCGTATATACAGGGAACTAAATTTTGTGCTACTACCTATCAAGGAAGGAAATTTCAACCAAATTAGCCATGTATACCCCATACCCAACTAGGATATGGATTCTAATAGACATATGACATATATTCATTTCAACAGGAATACCAGAACCCCATCCATTAAAGCAGTCATATAAACATCCCTTTCAGCAACAATAACCCTTTTAACTACCACCATTACAAAGAAATACATATGTGGAACTGTCCACTAGTACACAACCATCAATTGGGAACCAACAGCTACATTTATATGTCAAGGGGCTTAAAGAAAATGTGAAAGGCTTATCCAACCAATTAAAAACTATTTTGGATATTCTAACCCTGAATCTAGGGAAACTTCCATCCCAGACAGTGCCAAATCCTAAACATAATGTCAATGCAATCACAACAAGAAGTGGAAGAGAATTACCACCTCCATCCAACCTTGAACCTAAACCACATGTTATATGGGAGAATGATTATTAAAAATCTGAAAATCCTATGAAAATACACCAAGAATAATAAAGGGAAGAGGAGAAGAAGAAGGATAGGAAGAAGAGACAAGAAAATCCTATGGAAAGGCAAAAAATGGAGAAGAAAGACTTACCCCCACCATTTCCATCAAGGATGATTGAATAAAATAAATTGAATGAAGAAATGATTCAAAAATAAATTCTTGAGACCTTTTAGAAAGTATAAATAATATCCCCAACTTGAAGCAGTCAAAAAAATTCCAAGGTATGAAAAATATTTGAAATATTGTTTCACAAAAAGAGAAGAATTCATGGGAATGAAAGGATCAACTTGGGGAGAAGTTTCTCATCCCCTATCACACCACAGTTTCAAACCAATTTTCAAGATCCAAGGATGTTTTCCATTCCTTAAACTATTGGTTATTTGAATTTCTATATTACTTTGTCTAATCTAGATGATTCAATTATTGTATTGCCTCACTCAGTATAAACTTTTTTGCAAATGGGAGACTTAAATCCCACAATAGTGGTGATCCATCTAGAAAATAGATCCATAGTTTTCCCAGAAAGATTTCATGAGGATATCTTGGTGAGATTAAAATATCTCTTATTCCCATTTGACTTCATTGTGTGGAATATAGAGGAAGGTAGGAGCTGGTCACCCACACCCA
The DNA here is from genome assembly GCA_963277665.1 of Viscum album. NCBI lineage: Eukaryota > Viridiplantae > Streptophyta > Magnoliopsida > Santalales > Viscaceae > Viscum > Viscum album. The sequence goes on along the minus strand of OY728151.1, from coordinate 1,268,450,434 downwards.
TCATTTTGGGGAGACCATTCGTAAAGATGGACAAAACCATCATCAATGACCTTGAAGGTACAAACCCCATGTAATTTGGAGATAACCATATCCACTTCAACATTATTGAATCCATGAGGTACCCATCATATTATCACTCCCTCTTTTCACTCTCCCATGATGTTGGTATTAAACCCATTGAAGAATCAGGTATCTTCCATGAATTCTTAGACTTATGAGAGAATTTGTTTTCATTAATGAACATGTGAATTCCTAAAACACTAGATATTTTGATTTTATGTGAAAAGAAGAGATAATATATAATTTCATTAATGATTTTTTTTAGTGATGAGAAAGATGATATGGTTTCTTGTCTGCAGTAGGAATAACCTTTGAATATGGGGAATATAATTTTAATTTCTTCCCTTGAGAATACCCCTGAACTGGAATTAAAAACACTCCCTAATGATATGAAATATGTGTACCTTATAGAGGGAGAAAAATTACTAGTGATAATAGAAAATAATCAGACTAAAACCCAAGAAAAATATTTTATGGAGATTTTGAGATAGAATTTCTTAGAAAAAGGATGGGGCATAGGTGGTATCCCAAGAATAAACCTAAAAATATTCTCACAAATAATTTTTCTTGAGGGAGATTCTAAACTAATTAGACAACCCCAAATGAGACTATATCCCACCATGATGGAGTTTATGAAGGAGGAGATTGAGAAGATCTTAGATGCTGGGATCATCTATCCCATTTCAGATTCATTATGGTTTAGCCCTATTCATGTAGTTCTTAAAAAACTGGTCTGACCACTATGAGGAATAAAAAGAATGAGTTGATCCCTATGAGAATTAAAATTATCTAGAGAGTGTGCATTGATTTTATGAAGTTAAATCAGGTCACTCGGAAATTCCATTTTCAAATCCCGTTCATTGAACATATATTAGAGAGATTGGCATAGAGAATTTATTATTGTTTTTTTTTATCGATTTTCATGTTACTTCCAGGTACCCATTTCTCCTGAGGATCAAGACAAGATGACATTTACATATCCCTTTCGTAATTTTTCATATAGAAGGATGGAATTTGGATTCTGTAATGGTCTAGGTACTTTTTATATGTGCATGGTAAGTATAGTTTTTGATCACATTGAAATTTATTTGGAATTTTTCTTAGATTAATTCACGGTTTTTTGAGATTCTTTTGATCAATGTTTGAAAATTTTGGAAAAGTTTTTAAAAACCTGCATTGAAAATAATCTTGTTTTGAATTTTGAAAAGCTTCATTTCATGGTTGAGAGAGGAATTGTAATTGGGCATGCCATTTCCCAAAAATTAATTGAAGTGGATAAATCAAAAATTGTAGTGAAAATTTCATTGCCTTACCCTACTTGTGTGAAACATGTTAGATCATTTTTAGGACATATGGGATTCTATAGGAGGCATATCAAAGATTTCAATAATATTTCTCTCCTTATCATTAAATTAATTTTAAAACATGATGATTTTTATTTCAATAGTGCATGTATGGAATCCTTTCTTGAGTTAGAGAAGATAATGATTTCACCACCCATGATGTAGATGCAAAATTAGGAAGAACCATTTGAGCTACTTTTTGGTTCTTATAACTAAGAAGTTGGAGTAGTCCTTTATCAGTGAATTTAGGATAGGCCACAAGTTATTTCATATACCTCTAAAACCTTATATGTTGTCCAATTAAATTACACAACCATGGAAAAATAGTTCTTTGATGTTTTATTCTTCATAAAGATTTAGATCATATCTGCTAGAAACTAAAGTCACAGTTTTTTCTGATCATGCACCTCTAAGGTACTTGATGAAGAAAGATGATGCTAAAACGATGCTAGTGAGATGGATGATACTAATTTAGTAGTTCAATATATAAATCAAGGATATGAAGGGTTATAAGAACCAATTGGTTGATCACTTAAGTAAACTACCAAACACTGTTGAAAATGAAATTACAAGAAAAGACCCACTAAATAATAAAATACCAAAAGATCGGTAGTACTAGATTGAAGGATAAGTTCCTTAGTTTGCTAACATAGTAAATTATATGGTAAAATATATGGTCCCATCTCATTTCAATTATCACAAATTTCAAAAATTTAAAGCTGAATCTATATATTACATTTGGGAAGATCTATTTCATTGGAAGATTTTCAATGATCATATAATAAGAATATATTTTCCTGAAAGTGAAGTTAAATCCTCATTTGAGTTTTGTAATACTTTAGCTTGAGGAGGCCACATTGGATATCAAAGGACATCAAGGAAGCTTTTTGAATCAAGAATTTATTGGCCCACCCTTTTTAAATATGCTCATGAATTTTTTAAAATGTGTTAAAAATATCAGTTTTTAGTAAATATTTAAAAGAAATAAGAAATTCCCCAAAAGACACTAAATTTTTGTGATATTTTTGAATTGTATGGTATAGATTTTATGGGGCCTTTCCCAATGTCATTTTGAAATACTTATATCTTTCTTGTAGTTGATTATGTTTCTAAAGGGTGGAAGAAAAATTCATTGGGACTAATGATGGTTAATTTTTTTGTGATTTTGTTATGGCTGACATATTTTGTAAGTTTAGAGTTCCTAGAGCCATAAAACATCAAGTCCATATCATCCAGAGACTAATGGGAAAGCATATATATCTAATAGGAAAATAAAATAAATTTTGGAAAAGACTGTTAATACAAATAGGAAATATTGGAACCAAAGGTTGGAAGATACATTATGGGATTACAGGATGTCCTACAAACCCCTGATTGAAATGTGTCCATATAGGTTGATTTATGGAAAATGTTTCCACCTACCTCTAGAAATAGAGCATAAAGAGTATTAGAAAATTAGAAGAGAAGAATTTGAAAAATTCTAGGATTCACCAAGAATGAACAAGAGCGTCCCATGAAAAGATTATCTAACAGAAAGACTTCTATCCTGGAGACAAAGTGTTGTTAGACAACTCAATACTCAAGATGCAGCAAGGTAAACTTCGTTCCAGATGGGAATGTCCATTTATAGTTACTCATGTAGATCCTTTTGGTGTTCTGTAGATTAAATATGATGGAGAGCAAGATTCATTCACTGTTAATGGTCATAGGCTGAAGAAATTCCTTAGGACCCTACCATCATATCCAGTGGATGATATCACACTCCTCCAACCTATTTATCAATAAAAGTCATCAGTTCATACCTATCCTTTACATTTTTTACTCATTGTGAATCATTTTCAAGTCATATTATATGTTAAATACATTTTTAATACACTAAGGACACTATATCATTTAATTTTGTGTAAGGGAACCTTTTTAGTTTAGAATTTCCATTTGATGTTTATTTTACTGTCTTTCTAAAAATAATAATTGCTATTTTTTTTAAATATTGGAGTGTTTCCTTTTAAAATTTTGTGTATTTTAAAAAACTTTAACCTAAAATGATTACCATTACCATTTTTTAAACCCATGTCAATGAGTGAACCAATATATTCCATTAAACTTAGTTTAAATGAATATTGAAAATGACTTTGTTTCATGTTAAAATCTGCTGTAATTTCATGAAAAGTACTCTGATATTTGAATCTCATGCCACATCTCATTGTCTTAATTTTTTAAATCCCTTACCTATGAGGCTTCTAAAATATTTTTTTCATATTATTTACATTCACATAATATTCTAAGAGAACCAGACTATGCTTTATTTAACTATAATTTTATTTATTTCTATCAAAACCTAAGGGTTTAAGGTACTTTTGTTTTAAATTATTAAGGAATTTATTTCATTTTAAATCCCCATTTTCAAGAAAAATATCTTTTATTATATCCTACCTTGTACATTTGATCTTTTTATTCCTTATAATCCATGAAAATCCAATTAGGTTAGCCATATTACAAGCCAGTTTTCCTTATCTAACCAGTTCCTGAAGCGAAATTGCATGATCTAGTTGAATTTAAGTGTGGGGGAAGATGTCTTGTGGTGTACTACCTCATTTAATGATAATTTTGGTGGAAATAAAATGTTTAAGAGATGATTTTTATACTGAATAATTCATTATTTTAAAATATTTGACTTTCTATAACTGTTAATAAAAATGAATTTGTGCCTTTATGGAGCTTCTAATAGAGAAAGGAATTTGTATCTATTTAGATATTTCAAGAAAAATTATGAAGATTGAAATTTTTTGTGGTTAAATGCTTAATGGAATAAACTTTTCTTGAGTTTTCCTGATGATGGAGCCCATTTTATACTAAGGGGGTGAGTAAGATACCATTCTTGGGTGAAAATTAAAATCTTAAAATTTAGCATCAAAAAGAGCCAAGCCCTCATAATTCAGCCTCATAATTTCGAACATCTAAATCCTACCAACTGGATTCTACATAATAACCATGAAAAATACTCATTAGAAACACATTTCCTTGACTCACTTCAGGTGTAAAAGTATTAATTTATCAAATATATGGTGACTCATGCATGAGTTTGGATGAGAAAATCCATGTTGAACAATTACATTTGTGAGATGAGAAAAAACATCACATGAGGTAGCTGTATTGTGTGTATTGGATGATAAATGAAGAGGAAATGTATTAAATGATCTAAATGTAGAACTTTAATTAATGTTTTTTGATGATTTATTATATCTTTTTGTTTCTTGGTGTGGATTTGGTTGATCTAATCGGTATATGTTTTGAATTTTCATTGATTTAGTTTTGATGTTTACATATCTAGGAGTCCAAGTATTATGTGTGGGAGAATTTATAGAGATAATATTTTTCTCATTTTATATATGAATTTAATTTATTTAAACCCTCTCATGTTATAAATTTTAGCTTATATGGATCAATTTTGGTTTTATGGTGTGTTTTGGGATAAAATGTGAATATTGCTTAATTCTGGAATTTTTGAATATTTTTTACAAAATTTTATTTTGGGAATAAATTTTAAAATATGATTCCAATTTGAGTGATTATTTTTTTGGATTATTTGATTTATTTAATTCAGATCTTTTTAGGACCAAAAGATTTTTTGACCATCTTGATAACTGAAAAAATCATTCAAGTTGAAAAGTTGTTCGGGAGGACAGTGTGGACCCAACCTCCGTAATGGAAGAACAACTCTGTCTACACATCTAATATTGAAGTGATTACACTTTGAATGGAACAAGAACTCATTTTCCAATTTTTAATATAAATTCCATGGAGTTATGACATCATTAATGTGTCATTTGAATTAATTATTTTTTAGGAAGCTGTTGGAAACCTTCATCAAGGAAATGTAACTATCAATAAAAAATTAATAACTCCTACATCTGGTGTCCAATTATGCTGATATTTTGAGGGTTGATGTGAAAAACGTTTTGAAACAACTTTTATGAAGTATTCAACACGTGATTATATCATTAATTTGGGATACAATTCATAAAAATTAGAATGAATATTATGCCTATAAAAGTAGGGGAGATCCTCTCAACTCATCTCATTTCATCTCATCCCATTTCATCTCATTCCTTCTGGGGAACCAAGGAGGATAAATTTTCATCTTTCTATCTTTTCTATCTTTTTTTCCATATTTTCTTAATATATTCTTCTTCCCCATTCATTTGGATTACCCTTAAAATGATGGGGTAAACATTTGAGTGATTGGGGAAGTGTTGGTTTTCTATTTTGTAATGCTTGAGTTCATTCACTTTATTGAATAAAAATTATATCTCTATTTTGTAACATTGATTTTGATTTCATAGATGTTTTTTATCAAGTGTAATCATATTTGATTTTTTATTTTGTTATTGATTTTTTTTCTTTGGTTAATGATCATTATCTCCCTCGACTAGGTTTTGGTCTATATATTATAGAATAGACCATAGCTTAATGGTGAAGTACTAGATGATCATCAATATGTGTAAAATGGGTAGTGACTATTTTTTATTGTTTGGGATAAACAAGACTTGATCAGATATTTCACAAGTCAATTATGGATATTTACTACAACTCTCTATCACATGGAAGGAGAGTAGACCAAACTTATATCTTGGTAGGGTATTCTCTCACCATCACTATTCAACCAAAGGAGTGAGAGGAAATGATTATGTAATCTCACTTTAAAAAATATTGAAGAATAATTTTGAATAAAATATTAAAAGGATGGAATTGAAATTAGAAAACTGACCCTGACTTAATCACCCTTCTCATATCATAGTTTTCAATCTCTAGTTTTTGTCTATTTTTTTCAATCATTTTCCTAAATAATTTCTTTTTTGTCTCATTTGAAAATCCAATCAATTCAAAAACCACCCCATTTTTTCATCTAATTAAAAGTGAAAAACTCTTTTGTTTTTACTCCTCTTTAGGATACCTCCTAGGGTTAATCACTATACTATACTTAAAGAATATAAAAAATTGTTTTCCATGCCCCATGATAGGTGTGCATCATGAAACCATGGTGATATAATATTAGGTGATCACACATGGGTTATGATATGGGCGTTAGTTGGACCTTTGGATAGTGGGTGACACCTTATATTGATTGAGTTCCAAGTAATATTTTTCAACATTTAACTTTGGATAGTGATTTATATTATTGACTAGTGGTTGAACTCCTTAGTTCCATGTTAGAGTACCTTATATTTGACCAAAGTGATTGTGATGAGAGATAGTCTAATTTTTGTTTTGATAAATAATTAAGTCTATTTATATGAATATAATACTAGAATTTTTAGGATCCATGGTTTGGGACTATGATCATGGGAGGTTTTTTTGGTGTTGTGATAAATTAATAGTTGGGACTAAGTTTTTTGGATAAGAGGAAAGTGGGTTCATTTTAGGTGTATTTAGATTTTTATGGTTTGAGAATGAATTACTAGACATGTATCCTATTAGATAATTATACTTATATTTCAAACTTATTTCATAGGGATGTGACCCCAAGTGATAGGAGACTTCTTGGATAACCTAAGGGTATGAGTCGAGCTCAAGAAACATGAATATATTTTTTCTTATTAGTCCATGTGCACTAATTAATTTACCTAGTGATTTTATACTCATGTTAACAATTTTATTCCCCGTGGATGTTCAAAGAATGTATGGAGGCTATAAAGTATCTTTGAGAGATGTTGGTGGGAACTTATGATAATTCTCCATATTTTTATGATAATTTAATCTAAAATTTTTATTTGATCTACCTATACTAATGTCATATATATGACACACATGATAAATTATTTTAATAATGGAACTAATATATGGTTGAGTTATTAGTGTGTATTTATAGTTCCATGTGATCATGAAACGGGAGACAACCCCTATGAAAACTTTTTATAGATAGATAGATTAGATCTAGTGGTTCTCTATTGGAAATTAAAAGGATAACACTCGTCAGAACTTGTGAGGTGATATGGGGAAGGGTGAGTGAAATGTGATATATTATTTGATGTGGTTGGGATCCATCCTTTATTTATCCCATTTGGTTTATCATGGGATCGATGTTCACTTTGGTCCCTTTTTGACTACCCTTCATGGTTTTATATTCATTTAATGATTATTGCTATTAGTTTTGGCCTATTTGATAGCTCATTTTTTTATTAAGGATATAATCATTATTTCCCATGATATTTTGGTTTGGTATTTATGGGAAGTGAGTGAATAATAGTTTTGGTGAGACTCTATAGATAATATTATATAGATGAGAAATCATACCTTTTGAAGATGGTAATGGATAATACGAGAGTGAATATGTCATATACCTCATAATGATATAAGGGTATGTTTGTATTTGGTTTCATGAAATTTGGTCATAGATTGGGTTAGGTTTTACCATATGTGTATTTAGGCTTCGTGTTTCTTCTACACCATGATGGAATGTACGCATGGTATTATTTCATGAGCATGTATAGGGTATATGTTCCGGTCATCTTGAGTGATAGTCACCATAGAATTCCACATTCATCTAATTAGTTGCTCAAAACTAGTGAATCAAAAAGGGTAAAGGAATAAAACTAGGTTATTGGACTCACTCCTACCTATATTAATAGTATTAGTTTTTATGCACATGGGTAGATTGTCATGTTTCATTTCAGGTTTTGGTATTATCATTAAGTTATATGAATGTCTCAAGATGAATAGTTTTATAGAGGATTACTGATGCACACTTATCATGGGGCATGGAAAAATAAAATTTCTAATATTTTTCCTAGTGAAATGCAGTGGGTGACTAGGGTCATCTCACTTGAGTAGATTCTTAGTTGTCAACTTATAAATTACAATTTACTAAATATGACTTGTTTTGGTTATTTTTATTTTTTTCTTTGAAATAAATGATAAATTTGGGGTTTTATTATTTAAAAACATCAATTAAGAGAAAAAAACTATACTAACATAAAATGATAAATATAATGAAATTTTAAAGAAATAACTTTTTCCTAGATTTTTTTTTAATTCTATAATTATTATCCTTTATTTGTTTAAATTAATTTTAATAATTCATTTATGAAATCTAATGCATCATTAACTATACTTTTATTTAGTTATTTGAAATATTTAATGCCTAAGAGATATAAATTCCACTTCCTCCAATAATAATGGCTGATGTCACACCTTAATTGAGAGTGTGACATTTTCCCGAACCTTGCTCCATCGTATGTCATTTCATCCTCTAATCGACTCAACTTCACTATGTGAAGATATTATGATCAACGAAAGGGTGGGAAAAAATAAAAAACATATAAATATAATTGAGTTGAATTTCATGGAGGAAAACCACCAAACAATGCATACAACTCACATCTAACACAAACACAAAATTAATTGTAAGAAATAATTCAAGAAAACATATCCTCCCCTAGGCTAAGCCTTAGGTTAGCCTCCCATTATCGAGAGTTTGAATTCATAATGGTGATAATTAAAGGAATAATAGAAAATATAAAAAATGATTATGATATAGACTAGAAGAGATATATATAAGGAGAATAAAATAAAATAAATTGAGGAAATAAAATAAAATTAAATAGATAGAATGAAGAAATTAGAAGAATAAAATAAAAGAATAAAAAAATAAAAGGAATGATAATAGAAAGAATGGTGGAAAATACACTCAAATTTAATAAAATATGAAGAATGAATTAATTTGATAAAATAAAATTAAATTAAAATTACATAAATAATTAAATTAAAATTAATGAAAAAAATAATGAATATAAAGACAGCATCATTGCCTAACTTCTCTAGTGGATCCTCCCTCGTGGTGGTTTCCAACCTTAGTAATGGAGAGAAACATCTATTTTTAGAGGGGGAAATCTACTTCATTATAATATCATCCCATATATAAGTTAATTTTATTTCTATTTTTTAATTAATCAACCTTGAGACTTGGGGTGTATATTTACAAATATACGCCCAAGAAACTTGGGTGTCGCATATTTTTCATCATGGACAACAAGCTTAGATGGGACCTCCTCCAGCGTTCATGGTTTGCATGGTTTTGGCTGACTTGGTTGATGTGGTAGTGGCCTAGTGGTTCTTTTAAGTGGAATTTCCTCAACCCCTTCATCCTTCACATTTTCCAAAGGGAGATCTACTTATCATTCAAGGTGTCCCCTATTTGAAATGGGCATTATGAAGGTCGAATAGAGTCATATAGATAATAAAAGGTGGTGTGGAGGTGTTGTAGTGGTATATGAGCTCATGTTGGAGTTTATAGAGTAGCTTAATAGAGTCTCTAATGTGTTATAGTGACATTTTCAGAATTAGGCAGTGGAATAGGATGGTGTAGGCATGTGATTGAGTGGGGTCATGCACCCACAATGGGAAACTATAGAATTTTTATTAAGTGTGACCAATAACCAAAATAGTTGTGTCCCATATCAAAAGGCATAAGCGAGTGCATGCTCATTTATCATACAATACGTGTGAGTAGTAGTTCAGATTCCTACACTGTAGTGGGATCCTATATACACACTCACACACAATAATAGGTTGATTTTTCACACTCATCCCTTATAGGATTCGGCCCACCCCTTGTCACTGGCTTCTCCCTCGGGCTCACTCAAACACATTCCACTTCAGGAAGGCTCTCCTGATTACCTTCTTGGTCAGCCATCCTCTTTGAGATGCTGACTATGTGGGTAGTGGATTTATTGGTTGAGGTCAACCCCATGGACGACCCAATTTTTAGTAAAAACCTAATAAATGTAAAGATAGTTATAAAAAATTCCAATTCACTTAATAAATAACATCATTAATTTTATAACATAAAATAAATATTTTTTTCATTTAAATAAAATTTAAATATTCATTAGTAAATTCTCATTTTGAATAAAAAAGTTAATTTTATGGGAATAAACAATAAAATACAATAAAAATCTTTGAAAGTTTCTAAAAAATATGCATGAAAAGTGAGTCTGTCAAATACACCCACACTTAAACTATTATTTCCCTCAAGTATTAAATCTCAACATTGAATTTAATAGGTTTCCAATTCTACCGATATTCTAATTTCAAAGAAATAAAAATAAATAATTATTAATGACTAATAAATTTTTCAAATTAAACTAAAAATATTAATCCAACTAAAAAAATTAAAGAGATAAATCTATCAAAAAAATTAATTTTTTCCAGACAAAAATAATGGAACTTATCCTTTCATTAATTCAAGATCATAAATTTTTTGTTATTAAAAATTTTAAATCATTATTTACCTAACCATTGAATCTCTTATCTCACTACTCATGATAAAATTCAAGTAAAGTTATTTTCATATCATGAGAACATTCTCCTTATCCATAAACATGTAAAGGAACCACTTTCTCCACTTTGTAAAGAAAAATGGCATATGAAATCTTGAGGTCTTTGTAATTATGGTTTTAATGACACTAAGGCTTAAGGTTAGTAGGAATTAATGTTCAAAAAATTAAGGTTCAAAGAGGAGTATTATATCTTATGGTATAAAGAATGGTATCAAAAAGTTAAAGATCAATGTTATTATCCCCTTAAAATTATAACAACTCCCACTTCCCAAGATCAAATTAAGGTTATGATATATTAATGAATAATGATCTATGTGCAACTTCTTGAATTTTTTTCTAATTTTATGCCTTTTTAAAAGAACATTTTTTAAAGTTATTCATAGAATCAATATCACACCTACCACCTAACCACATATGATAAAAATCATTGTTCTAGTAATAATTATTTTTTATTATTTTGAGTCACAACTGATTCCTATATTTTTTATTTAAATTTTTTTATTTTTAATTTTTTTTAAAAGAGAAAACAATAAAAGTTCGATGTATGAATAAAAAAAATTTCTAAATACCCACAATAAGCACCCTCACACATTTTTCTCACAAAGTATCCCATCCCTTTTACCAGGAATCCCTTCACCCCAACACTTGTACTTTAAAATATCATGAAAAATACTTAGATTAAGGTAGAAATGGATAAAAATGGATTGAAACATGGATCATCCCTATCAAGATCATTCATATTCTCTATAGAATAAATAGGGATAGATATAAAGGTGGTATCAAGGATAAGGGATTATCAAAATATGCCACAGTCATTATAAATGTTTTTTTTCATATTCAATACATTTAAAAAGATTCAATGTAATTTCTAGAAGGTGTAATTTACAAATATTACATACGAAATATGATTAAGATAAAATATGAAGTATTTGGTTTATAAATCCTATCAGGAATGGGACATTTGATTTGGTAAAATAACTCAAGGCATGAATAATAATAAAAAATTAGTTTACATGAATTTTATGAATTTAAAGATTGAATTTTTTTATGAAATTTCATTTACTTGAATTAACTAATTCATTCAAATATTTAGTCCTTATTTTAATATTCATGTTTCATTTTATCATTCAATTATCCATTTTACTCTTTCAAAGTCATTATCATTAGAATCTAAAACATGGAATCATAAGGTTCTAAAGAGACTCATGCCACCTAGATAATTAAATTTAAGCATGATTTCATTCTTGGGTACATAATTTTTAGTTTAAAGATCAAAATAGGTTTTTAGACAAAAATATGTGGATTTTGAACATAAATAACATAAGAATAAACTCTCTTTTCTCATGTAGTTTTACTCTAATTATTCTAATTTTTTAGGGCTTCCTTACTCCATCATGGATCTAAAAAATATAATTAGTCATATAAGTATAAGGACCAATTCATTAAAGATCAAAAAATGATAGCAGGAGGGGGAAATATTTTAGATTAATCCTAATAATTAAATTCAAATCTAGAGTTCAAGTATAAACACTAGTAAAAAATAGATTTATCATGATGAATTTTTTACATTGGTTATAAAATAAATGATGTCAAATTCACACTGAGTTTATTATCTATGTCAGTTTTTAGAAAGATGTTGTTTAAAATTTGTTTTATCACATCAGTTTTTAAATAAATGACATTGAAATTATTTTTATAATGTTAGTTATGTTTAATTGATGTAAATAATTCTTTTTCACATCAGTTATTAAATAACCGATCTTATGTGTGTTTTAAAATTTAATCAAAATTTGTATAGAATCATTTTGGTTTATTTGTTTCTCACAAAAACTATCCTATTTATCTCAATCATAATCCCTAACCCTTTGTTTCTTCGATTTAGTGGACTCTAATCATGTATTACCATCTTCATCCACCCTTAGATTTTTTTAAACTCATCATGTGATTCTTTTCTTCTTCCTACCCACCCCCTCAGAGCTTTTATCCTCTCACATTAAAAGATAGATCTACTCTTCTCTCAATTAAGCCTCACACATTATCAATCCTCTCTTAGCCAGTCAACCAATGGATTATTCCTTGAAAAATTTATTCTCTGTAATGATTTTTACATTTTTACATTTTTCAGATTGATTATATTCCTTTTTCATGTTATTTAACCAAATATTTTTGGTACACAAATTTATTATGCATTAAATTTTTAAATATGATATGATTCTAATTTTTTTTTGGGATTCTATTTAGTTTTACTTTATTTTTTATGAATTTGAAATGATTATTTATTTATTTAATGTGTATTTTAATCTATTTTATATATATTATAACATTATTTTATCTATAATTTTTTATCTATAATCATATATTTGTTTAAAAAACTGGGAAAATGGGATTTGTTTCATGTTTAGGTATCACACACTTTGGGTAAGAAATATGGTCTTTCAATTATTTCCGATGTAGATTTAAAAAACATGAGTTATTCTATATAAGCAACTAAAAACTTGTCTTGAAAGATCCAAGAATAGGTATATCAATTTATAGAATCTTAAATGTGGTGAGGTATGAATCTAGTCTTGTAGATATAATTTTTACATTAATTTTAATTCCATGTAACTCCAAATTCATGGTCTTCAGCTATCCTAATTTTAATAATTACTTTACAACTTTAACAAATCACATAATTATGAATTTTCGGTGGGTGGATATATCAACTCTTTAACTTGGATCTTAGTAGAATATCTATCCATTACAAAATAATCAAACATTATTATATTCTTCATTATTGAGATTCTTTTTAATAATATTATACATACACAATGAAATATAAATAAAAATTATAATAATTTTCATATGATGCACTCCTCAGTAAAACATGAATATGAAATTTTCTTTATTCTATACAAATTCACTTGGGGTAACCAATAATTTCACATGAAAACATATTTTAGGGTACTTAACAACCTAATTTCATTGATGTGGTTAGATTGAAAATTTTACCTTCTATTGCATTACAAAATTGATCCCTTTGTTCAATGAAATATTTCATTTCATTGGATAAAGAATATAATAATAAAATATCACAGTAATTTTTTGGCATATTAAATCATTAAATGTTAATATTTTCATCTAATATTTTTTATTATTCACCAGGATTTTTGTTTGAAATTTTATTAGAGTTGTTTTTAATGTAATAAATTTCTCCTCCATGAGTGTATTAACTTCATCCTCCATCATATTTTTTGAAATTACTACTTCCAAAAATACTTCAATACATAATGTATTATCTTAAACAACTTAAATCTAGTCATTAATGATCTTATATTATTGTTAAATTTATTCTACTTTCAATTTAATTAAATATTCACATGATATTTCTAGATATTTAGTCCATTTTCTTAGGATTTAATTTATTCTTTATTTTCCACTAAAACTCTCTTATACACTCAAGTGAAATAAATTTTTTTTCATTATTTAATATTTTATTTTATAATCATTTTAATTAACATTAAATTTCATCTCCAATGTTATTAACTTGTTTAAAATTATATTCACTATCATTGAAAATCATAGTATAATTTTACTCATGAATAAAACCACAAGTGTGTATTCTTTATTATCATTTAAATAATATACTATTACCCAATCTAACTCACTTTTATCACCACTATCTTCTTTTCAGAAGATGTTTTTATATATTTTATATCTAATAATTATTTAAATTTGGATTAATGCACACTGAATAAGTGATTAATATGAGTAATATGTCTATTATTTTTTTGAATTTGATAAACAAACTACTCCAAAAAATGACATGTTTTTCTTTACATGCCTAAAATTTTTAAATAAGAAGATTTTGAAAAGCAGAGATATCAAATATCATTTATTTTTTATGTTTTTAAAATAAGTTACATTCCTTGGATTTATCATGGTACAACTGGGCATAATTTTAGATATATTAATTATTATTCATTTCAATATGACAAGTCTCGTTAGATTGAAGTAATGATACATGATATTAAAGTAGAGGAAATTGAGAAAGAATCAAAAATTGGGCATCTATATGCTGATTTTAAAAAACCATTGTATATGGGTTACATAGAATATATGGTTTTATTGATCATGTTAAGATTAACTAACTTTAAAGGAAAATGTGGATGGAGTGAAAATATTTTTTCAGAGTTGCTACAATTATTGAAATACATTCTTTCTAAAGATAATGATCTCCTAGATTCACCTTATAAAGTGATGAAAATATTATGCTAAATGGTATTACAGTGTTAGAAAATATATTCCATACTAAATGACTTGGTTCTATATAATAAGGAATACAAATTTCTATGAGGGAGTCCTAAATGTGGGATTTCATTGTATAAGTTAAAAGAAAAATCATAGGATCATTTATCAATTATAGATACCCCTACCAAGGAATTTCGGTATCTTTATATAATTCCACATTTGAAACATTTATTTGAAAATTCCAATGAAGAAAAAAGGTTAAAATGGCATAAAAATGAGAGGATATTTGATGTAAAACTATCGAATCCAGCTGATTTCCCATAAAGTACAAAAATTGATTAAAAGTTTCCTACATTGATAAATAATGTTAGAAATCTCTGACTTTGACTGTGTATGGATGAAATGAATACATATATAAGCTTTAGTAGAACACATAATTTAGGGAATGTTTTATTAGTAATTTAAAACTTATCACTTGAATTTTTGTATGAAGAAAAAATATGTCATATTGATTTTAATTATCTCTATACTAGAATAGTCCAGAAATGATATTGGTCTTTTCTTATCCACATTTATTGATGATTTGAAACTTTTATGGGATAAATATATTAGTGTTTATTCTTATCATAAAATGGAATATTTTAAATTCCATGTAAATATCATGTTCACTATAAATGACTTCCCAATATATGAATTTTATTTGATATATTGTTAATGGGAATAAAGCTTGTCCAATTTGTGAACAATAAACTTCATTTTATCCTTTGAAACATGGGATAAAAACTGTATACATAGGTCATAGATTGTTTTTTCAATGGATCACCCTTATCGATGATTAAAAAATTCATTCAACAACTCACAATAATTTTATATTTCTCCAAATCCATTTTTTAGTGATGAGTATTTTTAGACGGTAAAAAACATTAATGTAACATTTGGAAAGACATATAAATCTGGTAATTATATAAATATTTGGAAGAAATGGTCAATATTTTTTAGCTAAAATATTTAAGATACCATGAGGTTAAATATAACATAGATTTCATACACATGGAGAAAAATAAACGTTACATATTAATTAGAAAATTTTATATTTTAAAGGAAAGGCTAAAGATGGGTTGATTGAAATATGGGACTTACTATCATTGGGAATACATTTAGAGTTAGTTCCCACTCCTGATTGAAGGAGAATATTTCTACTACCATCTTCTCATAAATTATCCAAGAGGGATAAAATTTTATTTTTAAATGTATTTATGATATCAAAGTGTCTTAGAGAATTTATTTAAATATAAAAAATTTGATTTCTTTAAAAGATTTGAAGTTAATAGTTATGAAATCTCATGATTGTTACACCATGATGGAACAACTTCTACCAGTGGAATCGCATGAAATATTTCCCATCAATTTCAGAATGATTATCATGAAGGTTTGTTATTTTTTGAATTTAATGTTTAATAAGGTTATTTATCTAAATGCTTTTAAAAATTTGGTGAATAAAGAAATTTCTATAATTTTTCAATTGAAAATGTATGTACCTCCATATGTTTTTGATATCATAGTGCATTTAATGTTTTATTTTTTGTGAAAAATAAAGCTTTAAATACCTCTATATCTATATTGGATTTATCCTTTTTAAAGTTATATAAATATATTTAAGGAGTGTGTTAAGTATATATATCGACATGAATCCACTATTATTTAGAAATATATTTCTATGGAGGATGTGGAGTTTTTTACAAGATAATTGTATATAGTGGATCCCACCAGTTTTCCAACATCTTTCTATAAATAAGTAAATTATGGGGGAAAGGGGGTCCATGTCTTGAAAGTAAAATCATTGACAGGTGAATAGATAAAGAAGGTATATTTATACATCATGAGTAACATGGATGCTACTCGACCATATATAACATTGCATATTAATGTGTTAGATCAATTTTATCCAAATAATAAAGATGTGTGTTTTTTTAATGACCATAAAATCTTATTTTCCATGGTTTAAAGAGACCATTCTTGGTAGATCAGATGCATCAAAAACATTGAGACGGTTAGTAGTAGTCCAAGTATAAATTTGAGAACATGGTCTAGTTAGGATATTAATTACTATACATTTCATACGAAAGATAAAGACAACAAAAGTGTTGTTCAGAATAGTATTGTATTGGTGTTTTCAAAAGCAATTCATTTTTTTAGTGCCAAAGAAAAAAACCCAATATCTACATCATGTTTATATTATATATTTATTGAATAAATATGGGAGTTTTATTATATTAAATTTCAAATTTCAGTGTTTAAATGAATATGGTTTATCAGTAACAATAGTGGGATGAATGATTAATTTTTAATGACACTAGATAATCTAAATAGATTGGAATACATAGTTGATCCATTTATCATGGAAACACATGAAAAAAAATTATTTTCTTGATGAATATTATATGCAGTGGTCTATTGTTTTACAAGGAAAAAAATAGTATGTTGGTGATGATAAACTTGATGAAGATTCTGATTTATGTGAGATCCATACTTCTATGGAAAGATTAAAAGATTATATTTATGAACACATCATAGATATGGTTTGTGTTATATGGAATAATCAAGATAAATAAATTTCAAAAAATAATCCATTAGTACATTCCCAATATTACATGTAGTATATGTTTATTTCTGGTTTAATTTTTTAAATCTCACAAAATGTTAGATATATTAGTTTTATTTTCTTTGATAAAATATATATTATAACTAATAAGTTAAATTGTTTTTTATATTAGTTTAGTTAGGTTTATTTTTCGATGTTTAGCCTTACGTAACTTATCTATTTTTTGATTTTTTTTAAATAATTTTAAATATAATATGTTAAATAAAAATAAAAATACAGTATAAGATATTATATTCAAAAAATATTCTTTTTGGTGTGAAAATTTTAATTATTAGTTAATAGAATTTTTACTATTCACGTGACATTTTTCGTTTTATTTTCATTATTTTTTGTATTTTCATCTTCTGTTAATTTTTTTATCATTTTAGTTAACTACATTAAATAATATGAATAAAAATGTGGTAATATTAGTTTTATTTTTTTGGGTTTTTTTATATATTGAAATAATATAATTTTCGTTGTAAAAACTGGTTTTATACATTGGATGATTTTTACTATTCACACATCATTTTTTGATTTGATTTCATTCATTTATGTCATTTAATATCTCATTAATGCTGTTAGAATTTTAGATAACTATAGAAATTATGAGTAAAAAATTGGTTAGTTTTTTTCACTTTTTATTTGATAGTTTTTTATTTTTTTATTTACATTTTTATATAATTGTTGGATTTGTTTATGTATGTACTAATTGTCTATTAATTTGATTTTTAGGATAATGACAGATCAAACATATGATCCATCATATACTTCTAAAGAGGATCTTATACATACCTTTTGGGAGGAATGTGAAAGTTCTCTTATTAATGAGCCTTTTCATCCTTATGTATAAGACACATATACTTCAACAGGGGGAAAATTGTTTGAGGGTTGGAAAATGTGACAACTCTTTTTTATGAAAAAATTTAATTATCCATATCCAGGACCAAAGGATACTAGTATACATTCATGATAATGATATTCCAAGAGGAACAACTTCAAAATAATTAAAGACTTTGATTGTAGTCCAGTATAAAAGAAAATTTAGTATTTTGTCTGATGATTAGAAAAGTTTTGAAAAAAAAAAGAAAATATCTCAATTATGGGACACCATTTTGGTAAATTATTTTGTTATTATTTTACTAATAATGTATTTTTTATAGTAATATATGTTTTCAAACTTCTTATCATAGGATTTATGACATACCTGATACTGTAGGATTCAAGAATAAAATTTTATCATTAGATTCTAACAGATGGTTGGATTTTAAATCAACCCTCACATCAGATTTCATTTTTGTACATATAATACATCATAATTATTATGATATATATTCATTTATACATAAATATACATGGACTAAATTTATTGAAAATAGATGAAAAGAAGCATTTTTAGTAAGTTTAATGTTACCTTTTATATTTTTTTATATATTAATGATTATATTAATGATTTTATTATTATTAATTTAAAAAAATGAGGAGATATTATTGGGAGATCCGGTCTAGAAATATATACCCTCATAATTTATCTCGATGAGGGTTTACATAATTAGAAGAAAAAAATAGATGATGAATTTAAAAAACATAGAGATGAGACTTCAGGATCTACAGAGGATGACCCCCGCCCACTCTAGACATGAAAAATAGAAGAGGTCTTGGATGGGAAAAGAAGCACAATATATTATATAATAGTAAAGGGTTTTAGTTGAGTGGATTGTAATATGTTTACTTTATTTATTTATTTATGTTAAATCAATTATTTATATATTGTGATTCAGAAAGGATTTTTTTAAATATTATATAAATGAATCTCTTACGATGTAGAGAATATCAGGGGTCTTTATAGATATGGGTAGGAAGGATATTTTAGCTATAGTATTGGGAAGGCCTAAACACACAGGTCATGTATGAGGATACCCCATAGGTGTATAGGTAAAAATATTCCATGTTTTGAAGTTTCTATAAGGGAAGATGTTTATAAAAAATAGAAAATTTGGAAGATGCGGTTCAAGATATTCATAAGATAATGGAGGATAGGATCATAGCTTTGGTATAATAGATTTTTTCCGACATTCCAAGACAGTTTTTGGCTACTGATCCCACTCATCCACCTCTGCCTGTACAACCCACTCCTACTACTTATTCTACTCCACCTCCACCTACAGACCCAAATCCTTTTACTTATCATACTCCTACACCCCCACCTCCACATTCTCCCATTTATTATGATTTATATATTGATTATCCCCAACATTATATTTTTTCAGATTGGATGAAATATTATATTTGAGATACCATTCGTCATTAATTGATAAAGATAGGGAGTTATAGGGTCATTGTATATTTTATTATAGATATATCTATAATAATACAATTTCCTACATATAAGTTTTTTACAATTATAAAAAGTATAGGCCATTTTTTATTTAGTTCATCTAGACTTTTTTGACAAATTACTATAGAGGTATGTTTATATAATATCATTTATTTCATTTTTCTGTTAAATTTATCTGAAAATTTAAAAGTTTATATATTTATATATTTTTTATAAGAATATATCGAAAGGTAGATAAATAATGTATAGATAAAACTTATAATAGTCATGATAGTTTGTCAACATATTCAAAAAAAATTGTTGGAATTTTTTGATATTCCAATAGAAGATTACATTTGTGGGCGTGCAGTGACTGTGATGTTTTTTAAAAAATGTATCCTGGAAATTGTAAATAGAGATTATTTGGACATCAACATGATGAAATTTTTTTACACGTAATTCGATTAACATAAATCATTATATTATTTTTATTTATTTAAATTTTATACATATGTTGGTTTTTTATTAGATATATTTATACAATTTGTATAAAGCATGACACAACACAAATATATGGATTTATGGACCCAAAATTTATTTAACCTATAGTAAAGACAATGAGTGATGTAGAAAGAACAATGTATATTGCTAAAAGACTTCCAAAGAATAAAATTATTCAGTGTTCGATGATTCCTTATCTTCAAGAAGATAAAATATATACATCATAAAGTATTATATATATCTTAATAAAATTACCACATAAATTAAATGTTCTTATATATCAGTTTTCATTGGATAATGGGTGTTTTTTATCCAAGGGAGAAGACGATTTACTGACTATTCTCAATCAATGGTGAAGTGTGATAAAATTTTAATATTGTATTGAACACATCAGTTTGAATATTTTAATTAGTGTTTATATTATAATGACAATTAAACATAATTTATTCATATTTTTTCAAATAGGTTATGGTATATATTTAGAGAATAAAAAATAAATAAGTTTTCTAATATCAAATATGTAAAATCAAATGTGACTTTTAATTTGTAATTATTAAATTCTTGATGTAGTACTTAAAATTATTATTTTTAATTGAAAAAATAATTTAAATATAAATTACATAAACAATTAGTAAATGAATGTGGATGCTATATTTTATGATTTATGTATGAAATAATTTTAACTGGGAAAACTACAAAGTTACATAATGTCATATTTTTTTATAAATTTTTCCTTTAATTTTTTATTCATTTTATTCAAAATAATTGTTAAATGATTTCTTTTAAATTTGTATAATTTTTAATCCCATCAGCCTTATACTAGAAAAGATCTGAGACACTTACAAATTGAATGGAAAAATCGTTTCACGGGTTTAATTGGAATTTAGTTTATTTTTAATATACATTATAAAATTGAAAATTCAAATTGTAAATTTTTGTGTTATTATTGTTATTTTACTAATTCTTTTCTATAATTCTACTATTTTTTCTATAATATTGAGAGGGGAAGAAATATTAATATTTATTTTAAAAAAAATTATTTTTCATGTTGGTTATTTTATAATCGATGTGAAAAATTAAAAACAACATTTAAAACACCAGTTATTCTAAAAAACTTACATGGTAATTGATTTTTCACATCAGTTATAAAATATGTGATATGAAAAAAATCAAAAAAAATGAATTTATAATATCCATTTTTTCTAAATGATGTTGAAAAAATATTTACAATGTCGCTTGCAATAACTTCGTGTACTAACCAGTGTTAAAACCAAAATAAATGATGTGAAAATGGATATTCTTCACCAATGAAAGATAAATCATGTTATAATCCACCATGTGGGTCCTTCCTTTTTTACTTCCTCCAAAAGGGAGGTACCAACTATTATCTATAATCATTTGGTGGGTGGAGATTCTTGGATTTGAACCACCCCATGTAGATTCTCCCAGCTTCTACATCTTCTTTGTTTGTGAGGACTAATCCATGGATAGAGTACACAAAATCCTTCCCCTTCACAATTAGGTATAGATTTCATGGAGGGGATAGGATGAATTACGGATCATCCTCCTTCTTGGTTGTGACTTGTAAAACCTCATTCTTCTTTCCTAGTACTCTCTCAATATTTGATGCAAGAATTGAATTTCCAAAGGTGATTTTGTAATGTATTTCAAATTGGACAGAATTTAAACATTCAGAATCAAAATCATAATTATCCCTTTCTGAAGTTCCAAAGGATCAAATTACAAATGAGAAGGGGGCTAAATTAGTTGTTCTCTTTTATATGGTTCAATAAATTTTGAAAACCTAGACCCTATAACCCATTAATATATACTTCTTTATCATATTTTTATAAATACTCAAGCATGAAAATGTAGGAAAGTAAGTAAAGCACCAAATATTTACAAGGTTATGCCTTAGTGTGAGAACATATATCCATTCAATTTCCACTCACATGGGTCTATGGTAATTAACTATTAATAAGAAGTGAATAAAACTTGTTCCAACTCCCATTAGACACCTTATATCTCCTTATAGGAAAGATTATACTGACTCCCATAAGTTTAAAATGTTTTCTTATAAAAAAATGAGCCAAACAAAATAATAAATACTTTTTTAAAACTAATCCACAATTTCTCAATTAAAATCCTCAATAATATTTGGATGGATTTGATTTTCTCAATCCGATGAAGTTAATGTGATTCTTTATTACTCAATATGCACTTCTCAAACTCTTCTCATAAACTCTGTCTAATCTTCCTCAATTTGATTGACTCAATACGATAGACTCAATACGATAAACCCATTCCCAATCAATAAAAATAAATCTTTTCTCATATGATAAATACAATATTCCTCAATAAAATTCTCATGTATGGTAAATAAAACATTCTAGTCTCTAATATTATTCTGATATATCAGTTTAGATAGAAATTTCACATGAATTATTTATCACTCTTCCTTTTATACTTATGTAAAAGTTACAATGAAGAAAATATCTAAAAAATTATTTATAGGAAATGCAAAAAAATAAAGATTGGGAAACTTTAAAACATTTCATGATTCCTTATATTTCAAAACTCTGAAAAAATATCACATTTAAAAATCAACTGTGTCTTCTTCAATCCTCTTGAGATTTGTTCAATATTTATGAAAAATTGAATTTCAAGTTTGACCACTTCAACTCTCACATAACTACTTCTCTGTAATTATATTTCTTAAACTTCTAGTATTTTTTTAGTATGATTAAACCTCCTCAACTCATTATAATGAAACTTCATTGACTTTAACTTTCTCTGATTATTATGATATGCCTTTCTTTCTAAGCTCATTATGATATTCCTTTCTTATCTCATTCTGATCTTCCTTTATTTCTCAAAATATTATGAGCTACTTTTATTTCTCAGCTCATTATGATGTGACTTTATTTCTCATCTCATTATGATTAAATTACTTAGCTTCATCGCAATAAAATATTTATAATGATGGAATACTCATTATGGTGGAATTCCCATTATGATGGATTTTCTCATTATGATGGGAATCCCATTATGATTATTTTTTCACAATGATGGAAGTTATTCAATGATTAACACACTTAGAAACTTTTAACTTCTTCAAACTTCATCAGATTCACACATTCTAACTTCTAGATTTGATCATCTGTGTCTGGATTTCTTAAATATGTTAAAGACTTTGTCTTCATCACTGGAACCGATTCAATCATTATCCTTCCTCCAATTCATCAAAATATTTTATCATGAGTTTGTTTCTTGATTTATAAGAACATCATGATCATCAAAACATTATCTAATATATTTTTAAAATGTATGAAAATTTTCTAACTATTGACTTTAAAATCTTCTTTCAAAACTCTTTAGTAATAATACAACTTCTTCACTCAACAACTTCATCTTTCTAAATACTTCTATATCTCGTGTTATTCAGTCTAAAAATATGAGTCTAGAAACCTATGTTCAAAAAAATATTCTTAATGACAAAAAAATTTCTCCCGAATTAAGTTTGGATTTGAAAATTCATCATCTTTCAAATTTCTTATAGATCTCATTATGATGGACTCGTTCTGATTCATAAAAAATGCAATCATTCTTAGAAAAAAAGGATAGTTTTTAATAAATACAATAACTTTGTTAAAACAATTCATCACAAAGGCTCTTCAATCTCCCCCTTTTTATTTATTAACAACCCTTATTAACAAATTTTTCAACTCTCATAAAATTTTCACAACTTAACATTTTTAAACAACCCATGTTTTTTTGACATTTATCAAAACATATAATTTCAAAAAATAGATTTTTCTGGTTCCACACTTCTAGATAATGTAATTTTTTTATATAATTTCACCCCATGGTGGAAAGAAACGTTTTCTACCATGTAAAGATAAACTCTCCCTCACTTTAAATTTTTTATAAATTTTCTCTCAGATTTGATTTTCCCACCACCATTTTAGGATAACTATAACATCATATTCATTTAATAAAAATAAGTAATAACTTATTACAAGGTATAAATTGTTAATTTCTCTACCCCTTTTTCAATATAATCCAAAGCATGGTGGGGGTACTTCTTTATGAGTTTTAGGAAGTTATGGGAGGAGGTTGAGCATAAAGTTGTAGCCTAACCTCAAAAAACCATTATTTCATCATTTCATTTGTGAATATATCATCAATTTGATACTTTGTTGAGATGTATTCTAGTAAAACATCTCTTGTAGGAACTTTATCTTCTATAAAGTAAAAAATTATATCAATGTGTTTTCATCTTGAATGTTGGAAATGATTTTTAGAAAGATAAATGACACTCAAATTATCACAAACTATCTTCAATGGTTTAGAAACTTTCACTTTCAAGTCTTAAAAATGAACTTTTATCCACAAAGTTTTAGTAAAAGCCTAATTAGTTGTAAAAGATTCAGATTCAGTCATGATCTAAGTTACATAACTTTATTTCTTACAATTACAACTCCCACAACATTCACATCAGAAAAATTTTCCACATGAATTTGATTTTATATCATTACAATATCTACCCCAATTAATATCATTATACCCATGAAACTTCATCTAAAAATTTATTTTATATAGAAACCCATATAAATTTGTTCCTTTGACATATCTCATAATCCTATTTTCTTCCAACATATGTGATTATTTTAGGTTACTTTGATACTTAGCACACAAAGTCATAGAATAAAAAATATTAGTCTTTGAGACTTTAAGGTAAATAATACTTCATATTATCTTATGAATGTCTTTATGATTCACATGTTTTCTTAATTCATATTCATTCAACTCTATGCTTATAGATATAGGAGTAGAAAATTCTTTTTATTCTTCCATCCCAAACTTCATTAATAATTCCATGGAATAATTTTCTTGAGATAATAAAATGAATTTTTATTTCTGTTTAAATTCTAAGACAAGGAGGAAGTTTAGTTCTCTTAATATTGACATTTGAAAATTATTCTTTATATCCTTAGAAAATTCATTAAAAAAACTTCTTCATCCCCAAAAAAAATTATATCATCCATATAAAAAATTTCGATTAGAGTTCTGAAGTCAACATATTTCACATACAATATGCTATAAACGTTTCCCCTAGAAAAACTAAAATTTATCAAACAATTGTCATGTTTTTAAAACCAATAACATGGAGATTTTTTCAACCCATACGAATCTTTATTTAGTTTACAAAAAATATCTTCATCCTCATCCTGTAGAACCACACAAGGTTGTTTAATATAAACTTTTTCCTCAATCTCACCATTTAAGAAGGATAAATTTTTATCTTTCTAAAAAACATTATAATTATAATTTGTATCCATATAAAGAAACATTCTAATAGTTTATAATATTGAAATTGGGGGGAAAGTTTCTTCAAAATCTGCACCTTCCACCTATCCATAGCCTTTAAAAACAATCCCAGATTTTTTTCTTGAAACTTCACCATGTTCATTTAACTTATTTTTGTAAACCAAATTAGTTATGATAACATTTATATTTTCTAGCTGTGAAAAAAGATCTAATGTTTCATTCTTCTTAATATAATTCAACTCTTCATTTATAGAATCCACTCATTATTTATGATCAATAGCTTTTGAAACTGATTTTAGTTCAACATTGGAGATAATTCAAGTCTGATTTTCTAATATCATATTTCTTCTTGTATGAAATGGAGCATTCTGATTTTCAATATTTTTTCGGACTCAATAATTTTTTGTAAGGTAGGAAATTTTGAAGTTTCTATATCATCTTTACTTTCCTCATCACATGATTCATCTAAATATTGATATGGATGTTTCGACTTACTTTCATTATTTTTGTAAATCCCTGGTTTGTCCTTCTCAACATTCTCAATAACTTTTATTGAGGAATTTGGATTTAAAATTACTTTCACATCATTAGATTCCAAAAACTTTTGTAAACGTTTGTTCGGACATTAGTAAATTCTTCCATTGGGTGAATAACCCATAAAATTTACTTCCTTGTCTTTTTCGTCAAACTTTCCCAAATCAAAATTTTTTATTTTAAGTAAACATGGACTTAAAATATTTTAAGTACTTAAATTAAGTTTTTTCCTTATGCCACATTTCATAAGAGGTCATGTTGGATTCAAGTCTCAGTAAAAATCTGTTCAGAACTTTTAAAGTAGTACTAACAGCTTCTTTTCAGTAAAACATGTAAGGTTTATATTCTCATAACATACTGCTTCCAATTTATACCAAACTTCTATTATTTATTTTTTGTAATCCATTTTTTTAGGGAGTATAGAGAGCACTATATGGATTTTTGATCCCATTTTTTCTCATATAAGCTTCAAAATCATTACTAGTAAATTCAGTACCATTATATGTTCTTAACTTCTTTATATAAACACTCAATTATTTCTCAACTTCTTTTTTAAAAAACACAAAACATTTCAATAGCCTATGACTTGGGCTTCATAAAAATTATGTTTATATTCAAAGTTAAATCATCAATAAAAGTGTTAAATTATAAATCTCAATTTATTGATTGATGTATCATTGGCCAATATAAATCGGAATTAATAATTTCAAGAGGTTTGGTAGACTGAATCTCAACTCTATTATGTCTTTTATTAGTCATTGTTCCTTTATGACAAGTAATAAAAACATCTTATTTTCTTCTTTTTAATTCTATAATGTTTTTGAAAACATTAAAATTAGAAAAGAAATTCATTTTTTTCTTCTAATGTGGTAAAGTATCCAATACCACATTTTATTTTCATCTTCAACATTTAAATAATAGGAGTTGTTAAATTCTCCTATTTGGAAAATATTCTCACTGGTAATTTCTCCATTTTTAATTACTTTTCAATATTTCACACTTTTGATAATTCAATAATATTTCGTGAATATTACTTGTTTTTTATCATCACAATGATGACATACACTAAGTAAGTTTTGTTTTAGCTCATCAAAAAATAAAACATCCTTCGATTTCAAATTTTTTGATTCAATTTTAGGCATTATGATTCCTATGATTTTTATGGATCTCTCATTAACTAAGGTAATTAGTCCTCCATAATAAATTTCAACGTGTTTTAATATTTTCATATCACCTTTAATTTGTGATGAAAAAACACTATCAAGTTTCCATGTTTTTTTCCTTTTACTTTTTTTAAGGCTCTTTCAACAAAAAAATATCATTCCACAAATTTCTTCTTTCCATCTTCATTTTCTTTTTCATTTTAT
The DNA here is from genome assembly GCA_963277665.1 of Viscum album. Lineage (NCBI taxonomy): Eukaryota > Viridiplantae > Streptophyta > Magnoliopsida > Santalales > Viscaceae > Viscum > Viscum album. Next base: position 1,268,422,772 of record OY728151.1, on the reverse strand, counting down.
GAAACTTGTTTCAAAATGAGTGTCATACATTTTTTTGTATTATTACCAGCCATATCACATCTTCCAAAAACTTTATCTATACTTTCGATTTTATTTCTTGTTGGAAAGATTCTAACATCTCAAGAATTGACTTTTTCAAATTTATATAAGTTAAGAAAGTTTCTATTTCTACTTTCACTATTTATTACACTTTTCTAAATATTCTTTTTAGGTAAAGATAAGTTGTTCCAGAAATTATATAACATATTACCATAGATTCCACAGAACAAAAATAACCATAAAATCATTATTTTATATTGAAATAACATCTTTACCTATAGAAACTTTATTGAGGTTAATATATTCTTTCTTATATATTATACTCAGGATGTGGGCCATATTACATTCTGAGTGGGTTTTTATCTTTTATATTTGTTATAGGTTTCTCAAATCCTTTTTCTACCCAATATTTCTTAAAACTTTTTTTAGAACCTGGAATGTCATAAAAATCATATGAAACATTATTTTTCGCGTGTAAGGATTTCACTTCATTCTTGATTCGAACTTTCTCTACAATGTTAGAAGATTGAACTTTTACTTTTTAATATTTATAATAGTTTTCATTCATCTTTATCATGTTATTTTTAGACTTGAGAATTTTTTATTGAGGCTTGTTAACATGCTCTTCATTAGCTTCAAACTTCTTTTTGAGATCTTTAATCATTCTTCTGTATTCATTAATTATTATTTTTTAGATTAAGATCTCCTGAATTTATTCATCCTCATATTTGATGACATATTTTCTCCCTTATAAAACTTCTTCACTATCTTTATTTATAATTTTTATTTCATTATTGAGTTATTTGTATTGTTCAAGACATGAATGAAATTATTTTCTAAGATGATACTCTCTGTAAGATTATGCACCTCATTCTTCTTCACTATTTGAGGAGTCTTCAACTTTATCTACTTTTTCAATTAATATTCTAAACATTTATAAACTTTCATCTTCTGAATAATTGTTTGAAATTGATTAAAATTCATCTTTCTTACTCAACATACTTCTCTTGTTTCTGGTAAACTTATTCTTTTATTTTTTTTATGAATTTTCTTATTTATAATTTTTGTTCTACTTCTTCTACTAATGTTTTTCATTGGAATCATCTCGATATTCACCAACTTTCTTATTCGGGAATTTCATTGCAATGTTCTTAATTCAAATACACTTAAAACATTTGAGAGTAATTTTACCTTTATACTTTCCTCTTCCTATTTGATAGTTCTTGGATATAAGATACATGATTTTATCATTCAACTCATTATCCTCTTTACCTTCAGAGTCACAAATATCAACATCTTCAACATCTTGAATTTTTAACTTTATCATAACTTCATAATAAATTTCATATTTCATATTTTTTTTGAACATTATATATTTTCTCATTTCCTAAGAAATAATAATTCTATGCAATTAATCAAGAGATAAATCATCCATATCTTTTAAAGAATAACTTTTAGAGTCAAAAATGACTTGAAATTTTCACATAAGTTTCCTCAAAATTGAAGAAACATCCAGGAAACCTTTGAATCCTATTATTTTGCAAAAAAAATAATTTAATCTAGTGAAGTATTAATCAATACTTTCTTAATCTCTTATTCTGATTCTTTCATACTTACAATTCTAGATTTTTAGCTTTTCTTCCTTTACTTTATTATTTCTTTAAAAAATAATTTCTAGCTTTTCCCACATACTTTTTGTAATATCGAGACCCATAACCTTATGATAAACATTATTTTATAGGGAAATTAGGATTTAATTTCAAAAACTTACATTAACTTATATATTTATCTTATCAATGAACGATATAGGATCATCTTTATCAATATGTGGAAAACCAATAATAGAACCATCAACAACTTCTAGGACAAGATATATGTGATAAGGAATCATCCCATTTCTCTGTCCATAATAATTGTTTCCATTAGATATAGTAATTCTTATAGTTTTGATAGAATTTATATTATTCATGATAATGATTCAATAAGGGAACCGTCCCTCTAACACCAATTGAAGTTCCAAAGTATTGAATGACAATTGAGAAGGGGGGTTGAATCAGTTTTTCAGTTTTATAAGTTTCAATAATTTTTAAAAACATAACCCCTATAACCTGTTAAGATATATTTCCTTGTAATATTTTTATAAATAATCATGCATGGAAAAGTAGGAAAAAAAGTAAATCACACAATGTTTATAAGGTTTGGCTTCCGTGTGAGAACCTACATACTTCTCATAGCCACACCCGTGGGTCTATGGAAATTCACTATTAAGAAGAAGTGAATACAACTTGTGAAAACACCCATTAGGAACCTTCTACATCCCAATAGAAATTATTATACTTACTCCTTTTAGTTTACAATTTTTTCCTATGAAACTAATGATCTAAACAAAATAATAAATACTTTGTTGAAACTACTCCACAATTGATGAATCTGAATAATCAGTCTAATTTTACTGGATCTGATTTTCTCAATATGATGAAGTCAATATTATTCTCCCTTACTCAATATAAACTTATCAAACTCTATTGATAAACTAATTCTGATCTTCCTCAGTCTGATTGACTCAATACAATGGACTCAATACAATGAACTCATTCTCAATTTGAAAAACTCAAACTCTTCTCAAATTATCAATATGATCATCCACAATATTATTCTCCTATACAATAAATAAAACATTCAGGTGTCTGATTTTATTCTAAGATCTCAGTCTATAAAGAAGTTTAACTTTAATTATTTAGTTCACTGCCTTTTTTTCATATGTGAAAGTTATAATGAATGAAATATATGATCAATTATTAATAAAAGACACATAAAATCAAGATTGGGAAACCTGAAAACATTCCCTGGTTCCTTAGATTTAAAAACTTTGAAAAACTCTCACATTCCAATGTAAACATTGACTTCTTCAATCCTTATTATATTTCTATGAGATTAACGAAAAATTGAATTTCAAGTTTTAGCACTTCAATTCTTCACATAACTTCTTCCCTGTAATCAGATTTCTTTAACTTCGTATCTTCTCTTCAATATCAAGAAACCTCCTTAGTTAATTATGATGAAACTTCCTTATCTTTATCTTTCTCCACATATTACAATATTCCTTTTTTTTTCTCATCTCATTATAATATGTCTTTCTTTCTCATCTCTTTACGATATTCATTTATTTCTCTATGCATTATGATATGCCTTTCTTTATCAAATAATTACATTCTATCTTTCTTTCTCAACTCATTATGGTGAACTTCCTTAGCTTCAACTCAATGGAATCCATTTAATGTTGAAATTATCATTATAATGGAATTACCATTATGATGGATTTTCCAATTATGATGTAAATACCATTACGATGATTTTTCTATACCAATGAAAAGTATTTAATAATAAACTCAATTAGAAACTTTTAACTTCTTCAAAATTTCTCAGCTTCACACATTTTGACTTCTGGATCTGATCTTATGTTTCTATATTTCTTTAGTATGATTAAGACTTTTTATTTATCACTGTAATTGATTCAATCATTATACTTATTCTATTTATTCAAAATATTTCCTCATTAGTATGTTTCATAATTTATAAGAACTTCATGGTCAGCAAGGAATCATCTAACTTAAGTTTAGAAAGTATGAAAACTTTCTAACACATGAATTCACAATCTTCTTTCAATACACTTTAGAAATAATGAAAATTATTTACTTAGAAACTTATATCTTTATATATCATCAACTTATTTCTTTATCTGATTACATCAAAGGAAAACTAGTAGAAATCCACAATTTATTCCTCTAATTATTTTGGATCTGATGATCTGAATCTGTTTCTAATGGATCTGATCAATAACTTCATATTTTGAATAGCTTCTACATCTCATGATGTTCTGTCACAAAACATGATTTTTGAAACCTATTTCTATAAAACAAATTTCTCAAAGGCAAAAAATTGCCATCCCCGTTATGTTTTGATTTAAACATTTAATAGCTATTAACTTTCTTATAGAGCTCATTATGATGAACTCGGTCCCATTCCTGAATAAAAAAACATTCTTACACAAAAAAGATTTGTGCTCAACAAATACAAAAAAATTGTTTAAAAAATTTATCACAAAGGTTTTTCACTTTCAATATGATAATCCTTTGTATTTATTTACTCATGCTCAGCCACTTGGGCATATTTATGGGCTTTCTCAAATTCATGTTCATCAAAAATAAGGTATCTTTATGTGTTCCTCAATAGGCGCATCTTCTTCTTTATCATATTACTCTAATTCATAACAAGGATTGGAAAAATATGAAAATTTAAATTTTTTAGGATTGATACTCGAGTAAAATTCAATAGAATCAAAAAATAAATATTTCAAATTAAGATCAACTTTCTATCTTTATTCTAGCTCAATCTCTTTAACAGTGGTAAGGGACTCTTGAAAGTGAGTCTCACTGGATAGAGTTAAGTAGTTGGGATCCTCCATCCTTTCTTACAATTCCAACACTTGAGTGGATTCCCCCTATTCCATGGCTATAAATATACGTAATGGTTATAGATCTTATACTTTGTAAGGAATGGGAATGTCATGGTGTACCTCATACTCCTTATTGAATTTTACAAGATCTTGTTGATCTTCCACATATAACTCAGTAAGAAAGTATTCTTCATCAAGAATCTACTATAACTAATCATGGTCATCTAGGATCTAATCCTTGGAATGGTTGGGCTATAAATACCCATCAAGTATGGCCTAAACATCTTGGATTTCCTTAAAAAATCATGTAAGAATAATGGTTCATCTTTTGGTTTATGTTTAGGTTTCTCGAGGGATGCCTCATTTATCCAGACCATTTTTTCATATATATCATACACCATCTCTTCAAGATGTTGAATCTCATATTTGAGATTTTTGTTATCCACATATTCCTGAAATTTCACATAGGAAATTTTATTATAAATATTAGGAGGAAACAATAAAATCTATTATTGTGTCTAGTATCTTTCTTAATAAAACTCCTTGAAGTACTCCTAGAGTTCAGTTAATTCTCTAGACAATCTATAAACTAAAGGTTGTTCAAGGGTATTCTTCAGTTCCTAGATAAGGTCCTTGAATTCCCCCATTTTTCTAATTTGTCTCCAATCACTCCTAATTTTTCAAGAAATTAAAAAATCACTTTATCTTATAGAGGAAGGGGGTTAAATATATTTTTTAAAATTTAATGATAACAATTAAAAACTATATAGAATTTAATAATAGAAAAGGTAAGAAAACTAATGATGGGATCCCCAGAAATGGTTCTGCTTTTGAAGCATTCCCATCATAGGGTGCTGAAAAAGAAAATTTCTATTATTTTTCCTAGTATATCGTAGTGGCTAACCAGGGTCATCTAACTTGAATAGCTTCAAATTTGTCTACATACCAATTATAATTCACATATGACTACTTTATTTTTGTTTTTATTATTTTTTTGAAAGAAATGATAAATTTGGGTTTTTATTATTGTAAAACATAAATCAAGTGAAAAAATTAAACTATATTAATCTAAAATTCTAAATATAATGAAATTAGATAGAAAGAACTTGTTCCTAGGTTTAGTTTTGAGTTTCATCATTATTATCATTTATTTTTTAAAATTAAGTATGATAATTCAATTATGAAATCTCATGCTTGAATTACTATAATTTTATTTATTAATGTGAAATCTAAAATTCCAATGTAATCTAAATTTTACCCCCTCATGTAATCAATGTTGATGGAACACCTCAATCAATAGTGTGACACCTTATAGGACCTGGCACCATCGTATGTTATTTTATCCATTGATCAGATCAAATCCACCATGTAAAGAGCTTATAATCGATAAAATGAAGGTAAAATAATATAATAATATATTATAAATAGAATTTTGTTATAGGTAAGGGTGGAAAACTAATAAACTCATTCATTTCACTCACATATTCCACAAAAAAAATAACATTATAAAATAATTCAAGAATACCTAAACACCCTAGTGCCAAGCCTTAGTTCAACCTCCCATTATCAAGAGTAATATTTCATAATGGTGAGAATGAGGAGAAGAAGTTACAATAAAATAAATTAATGAATATATATAATAGAAGAGAGTGAGATACATAAAATTAAATAAAATAAAATGATAAAATAAAATAAAATAAAATAGACATAATAAAGAAAACAGAATAACAAAATAAAATAATAAAATAAGAAGATGACGATGATGATGAAGAAGAATAATTGAAATAATAGTGTAAGAACACACTCAAATTAAATAAAAATAGAGTACATCAATTAATATCTTGAAATATAATTAAATTAAAATTACATGAATAATTAAACTAAAAAGAATAAAAATAAAAAAATACAAAAATGTAGTAACATTGTTGAATATCTTCAGCAGCTCCTCCCTCACGATGGTGTCCAACCTTGGAAGTTGAAATACCCAACTATTTATAGTGTAGAAAATTTCCTCCACTCATATATTATCCCATATCCATAGTTATTTCCTTTATTTTTTTTAAATTAATTAGCTATGAAACTCAGAGTGTATATTTTAAAAGATACACCTCAAAAAATTGGGTTTTTTATATTTTTCATCATGGATAGAAGGCTTTGATCGGTCCTCCTATAATGTGAATGGTGTGCATGGGTTTGGGTGATATGGTAGTGGTGGAAGTGGTCTTATAGAGCTTGGTAGTGGAATTTCCTCAACCTATTAGGCCTTCACAGTGGCTGGAGGGATCTCTCCTGGTCATGAAAGATTTACCCTCTTCAAATTGGGCTTTATGGAGGTCGGATAGATCCCATGAGGTGATAAAAGGTGGTGTGTAGGTGTTGTGGTGGGAGATGAGCTCGAGTTAGAGCTTCTAGGGTAGCTTCCATGGTGTATTTGGTGTGTTGTAATGGAAATGGTGGTGGTTTTTGACAGTGGTAGTGGTTGAGGATATTAGAGGAAAATGTCCGAGTAGGGTCAAGTAGGGAGGTTTGGTTATAGTAATTTTTTATTAAATGTGAACATTGATATAAATAGATCTTTACCACATTGGAAGAGACAAGTGGGTGCATACCCATATATCATATAATCCATGTGAGAAGCAGTTTAGATCCCTAAACCATGGTGGTATCTTAGATATACACACATAATAAATACTAGGCTAAGTTATACCGCTCATTCCTCATGGACTTCGACCAACCCCTACTCACTCAATACTTATACAGGCTTAGTCACACACCGGTCACTTCAAGAAATATCTATTAGTTTCCAGCTTGGTTATTCAGCCTCTCCAAGAGGCTAGCTATGTGGCTAGTGGGTTTCTTTGTTAAGTTCTAGCCCATATCTAGGCCATTATTTGGTAAAAACCGAAAAAAATTTAATGTTTCTTAGAAAAAATTAAAATTCACTTATAAAATAACATCCATAATTTCATAACACAAAAAAAATGTCTAAAATTCAATCAATATTTATTCATTTAAATAAATTTTAATTATTCATTAATAAAATCCCATTTTTAATAACACATTTAATTTTATGGGAATACGCATTAAAATACTTCAAAAATAATTGCAAGTTACTAAAAAATATGATTGAAAAATGAGTGTGTCACTGATGAGTTGGAAATATCATATAAAATGAGTTGGATCAAAGTACATTGTATTTTATTTCATTTATGTGTTATATATGTATTGTATAAGTGGAAATCGTATTTATTTATTAATAATTGATTCCATTTGTGATTAATGTTTATTAATTTTTTCATTGTATGTTCATTGACTCATATAAATTTTTGTTTTCCTTTATATACTAAACTTTCATATTTTACTTATAGATCCTTATTTTATTTCCAAAGTTATTGGGTATGTCTACTGAATAATTTATTCATTCAAAAAAATTAGAATATTTTATAATGATCCTTATGGGATTATTTTTATGGAACAGTATCCCCAAGATGTAATTTAATCCCTCACTATTATTCAAAATCCTCTAGTGAATGGGGAGGTGTGAAAAAAAATTCAAATAATTCTTCATATACAGCACCATTTAGGGGGAAAAGTCTAGAAATGATTCATTAAATTTATTTTCTTTGATTAAAATCATAATTAAAGAAATAATTCAACATTGAACCCATAAAATTCTTAAATTAGAATATATTAATTGAACTTTAATAATTGATCCTTCTATTGGAGTAAACATTAAACTTATTTCATAAAATATTTAATAATGAGGTTCAAACAATCTAAAGGATGATGTTGAAAGGGTAGTTTCTAGAACTATAATAATTATACTTCAATCTATGTGTGTGTTTTTACTAGTAGGTAAAAAAGATCAAATTTGAATTCATCATTTTCATGTGTAAGTATTTCTGATATATATGCATCCTACGTTTCAAAGGTGAAAGATCTGGTTTAATCATGATATATTTTATTTAATTCTTTTAAAATAAAAATAGCTTGGTTCATATTAAATTTTATAGGTTCAAGATTTAATAATTTTAATAAAAAATATCCCAAAACCATGTTAATAAATTATGTGTATGTATTATCAGTATCCAAATAAAGTGAACTAATTAAATTTATGCATAAAATGTCTCAAAAATAAATGGTACAATTTCCTAATTAAATATTTACTAAATGAAAGATATATTAAATTTAGATATGGGTACTTTTTAATGGTGTCTCATATCAAGTATAATGTATGATCTTATTAATGTAACTGGGGAGCTAACCAAAAGTTTTCAAATAATTCTTCTATTACACACTACACTTTTTTAGATATTTATTTTTTTTATTTGGTTTATATTTCAAATATAGAAATGGGGGATAATTTTTAATCATAAGTAAAATAAAACTTGAAAGGAATGAAAATAAAAATTAAAGTTTTAGGGAAGAATTCTGGATGAGACTTATAATATTTCACATGTGTGTGTTCCTTCACTAATTTATTATATATTATTCATTAATTTAATTCTAATTCAATGACCTCACTCAATATCATTCACTCTATTTTCTATCACTATTTTTTATGCAATTTATTAGTGTAGTGTGATATTTTATCTTATTGGAAAATATTTTCTTTTATGTAAATTTCTCAAAATCATTTTTCAAAAGAGTTAAAAAACACTTGATATACCTCCTCAAATTAGATAATAGTAACTGTCATAACCCACAATACAGGGCCAACAATATTAATATACTCCCCTTTGTATTATTAAAATCCATCACATGAAGGATAAGACAATAAAATGAATATTTTATCAAACCATGGTGAAATATTAAAAGCGGTAGTGAAATAATAAAATAAGAATGAAAATTTACAATTAAACCCCACAAACAACTCACTGCCTTATCCTAACATGTAAATAATAATAATGAAAGAAATATATTCAATCATATAAATAATACACTAGTCCACTCCCCTAAAAATCACCCATATATTTTTAACTCTATATTAAAATTAATTTTGTATAATTATAGGTTAATAATCACAACACATAATGAAAAAAATAAAAAACAATGTATTAAAGTCTAGAGATCTATAATGCGCATTCTTGGAGGGATCTATTATATTAATAAGAATCTCAAAAATTACATTGGGAATAATAACCACTACACATATTTTAGTCTTATTCCTCACTATTTCGTCTTATAGACATATGAATATTCATGGATTACTTTCTTTCTAGATAAGCATCGGCATGGGATTCAGTTCCCATGGTCATCACCTTCTATTTTCAGTAAAGCTCTACGTGTATTGTAATTATATCCTTGCATGATTTAGTAATATAGGTTGTAAGGGGGGTCACTTTTTTCCTTAGGTTCATGCACTCATGTCATAGATATTTTAATTTCTTTTCATAATATTTTATTTATATAGTCTTCAACATCCTTTATCTTTGAAAATATTTATGAATATATCTATAGGGGAACATTGATCTCATTTTGAATTGATCTTGTGACTATATTATTTATTAAAGATGAGTTATTTTTGTTGTATAATATAAAATTATTTTAATAGTGATATGTCTATTTTAATTTCACTAAGATAATCACTATTAATAATCCAGATTGACTTTAGGCCATGAATCATAATACCAACTTATCTTTATCATCGATAATGATGTATCATTAGTGCTAATATGGTGGTTATATATATTTTTAGAAACTATGTATACAATGTTGTATTGACTACAATATGTTGTAACCTCCATTTTCCTTCCACATTTAATCTCAACACATGATATTTTCCTTTCATATTAATGAATACTCTACATGGACACAATATATATACCACTGAAAAAATATATTTTCATAAGATAGAAATGATATGGGGATATTATATAGGATGCTTTTATTCCAAATCATCTGATTATCTCTTTTTGTATAGAAATTTTTTTTTTCATTCTATACAATCCTTCTTCTTATGAAATTTGGCATTCATCTAGCTTATAACACACATGTTCTTATAAAAGTGAATTGAAGTATACAAGGATAGTAAACCAAAACCCTATATTTGACTAATTGAAAGATGGAGACTCATACCTCCATAAAAAATAATATTTGGAATCCATTTTTTTAATCAATGGGGTTATGAAACTTTAACTATTATAGGGCTTCATGAAAAACATACTAATTGGGATGATGATTTGAATAATTGGATCGAGTGATTAAATATTTCGATTTTTGGATGGTTTCTCTAATGGATATGTGTTGGTATCATATATAATAATATTTATGGGTAGATTATTATATATTATATTTCAATGGGTCAACAAATCTATAAGGGACAACATATACATATCATAGTAAATGATAGAAACTCTCTCTTAATATTCATGGTAACTTTCATCAATTACTATGGGTGATAGGGGATAATATTAATTGTATGATAAATTTACATGTAATAAAACATTTTGATAATAACACAGAAAGTAACATGCAATTATCTATATGTCATAACACCAAATTTATTCAATTTCTAATTTTCTCATCAAGTATAATTTCATCCAATAACCTAATGCGATATTCCTCAATATGAAATGTCACTCTTGATATTAAATTTAAAGTGTATTTTATAGAATCCCTTTTAACCTAAAATCATAAAAACAACAAAATTAAGGTTAATCATAAAAAGTTATTTTTCAAAATAATTCCAAATATTTTAAAATTTTATTATTAGTAAATTTTTCAAAAATTTCCCAAAATATACAATGGATATGAAAATGGTGAAACTACTCAAATATTTTTAAAATATGGGGGGTTATGTGTCATCATTTTTAAAGAAAACCTAAAAATATTTTTACTTCATCACTCTCCCACACTTATTCATTATATCCTATTAAATAGTCTAATATCCTAATAAATATTAATAACAAATTAAAAAGTGAGCGAATTTCCAATTATTACAATTTATCATGATTTTAATATAAAATCATTTATCCCAATCTTGATCTATCAATATCCACACTTTTCTCAACCTATCATATTTATCAATGCATCACTTCATGACTTACCTTCCATAGAATTTACTTTTCACTCTTCTCTTAAGAGAAATTGATTTGAAAAAGTTATAATTCACCTTAATTCATGTGTGTTTTTCATATGATTTTAAAATTTTAAAATTCTCCACATAAAAATTGATAAAATGTGTTAATCATGATAAATTTCATAAGGTCCATTTTTAGGCCTATGTATTTTTGGTTCATTATATTAAAATAAAAACTTCAATAAGATTTTTTTCTCTTAAGTGAAATGAATGATATTGATCAAGATCACACACTAAAATATGTTTCTTACTCAATTTTTTATAAGTTATATCATCCATAAAAATTCCATTACCAATTTTATTTGAATCATAATACAATATAATATATACAAATATGAATATATTCTCCTTATTCTCTATATTGTTTTCCAAAAAAACTTTTCTTTATACATGTTTTTACATGCATTTTTTCATTTATTAGATACGTGGGAAACAAAATAAAATTGATATATCATTTGTGAATTTATTCAATCCATAACTAAATGAACACTACTCATAAATTTTCTCCATAAATTTGTTATACATCACTAAGAACCTTCATAAAAAAACTTTCTCCCAACACTTATCTTGAAGTATAACCATTCAAGATATGGTGTGTATGGTTGGAAAGGTAAAATAGGCTTAACATATGAGGCCATTTAGGGAATTAAAGGTATTAAATAAGGAATAAATGAAAATCTAGATCTTTATGGATGAAAATGGACATCGAAAATATTCCTTGATCATATTAACATAAATTTAGAAATCTCAAAATCTTTGAATAATAGTGTAACAAGTTATAACTCATTATATAGTGTCTCTCAAGAAAATATGGGTGTGATAAAGAATATATCAAAGTAAATTAAAATTCCACCCAAGGAAAAAAATTAATTTTCTTCAATCACAAATATGCATAGACTTCTATAATTAGAGAAAAAAATTAAAATTTTTAAAAACAATGACAAAAGAATATGAGAAATATATAGTAGTAATTTAAAATTTGAGTACAATAAAAGATAAATAAAAAATAACCAGTCAAAAAATTATTTGGGGTATTTTATTTTATACTAATAAAAACAAAAAACATTTAAAAATCACTCTAAAAAATAAAATAAAAAAGAAATAAAATAAAATAATCATATACAAACTCATGAATTATACCCCCCCCCCACCCATACACTTAGATTCTTATAATAATCAATATATCTTATAAATTTACCATGCATATATTAACAACAAAAATTATTAGAAATATACATATATATATATATGAGAGATATAGGACCTGATGACATTTTGGAAAACTTGTTAAAAAATAGGCTACACTTATAGTTTTTTATTATTAATCTATTGAGCACTTTCTTGGAATAGTTAATTCCAATCTTTTTTAGAGTTTATAGTTTATAATTTCTATTCCTTAAAACAAAAACTGAAAAGGTTTAAAATATCACAATTTTTTGGTTATACCCAGAGAGAGATGGATCCCTAGAATAAATCCATTATTCAATAATCAAGATGAATGAATTGGAAAAATAAAAAATATATATATATAATTACATTGAAATAAATATGGATTAAAAGTGATCTAATATTTTATAAATTTAGAATTTTGAGATATTGAACCATAAAAAGATGTGATGGATATTGAATCGATTTTAGGAATTGGATAAAATTGATCCCGTGTTCAATCATTCACTCTACAATTTATAAATGTCTTTCTCTTATAGTTATTTAGTTTAGTTTACTTAAATATAAGGTGACCCAAATCCATGTTTAAACATAATCACCACAACTCATAAAATTCTCAATTGTGAATAAAATAAATTAGTTATTGTATTAAAGATCATTACCCCAATAAATAAAAAGTGTTCATTATTAATGAGAGAAGAAAACATATATAAAATAATTTAATAAAAAAACTCAATTAAACTATCATTAAAATTAATATAAACTTCAATACTCAACCCCCTTCATTAAAAACTATGAAACTAAAAATTTACCCCATCATGATAACCATGAAAGAGAACATAAAACTTATCTAAAATGAATAGATCCTTGAACCTTATAACCTTTATAATATTACTCAAAAATTGATCCCCTGTGTTAATTGAATTAATCCAATTGTGTTTAATCTACCTTTATTTATAGGAAAAAATGCCTTCTTATATCTACTTGTATCTTCTAGATATATTCTTCCTAATTTATCTCCATCTTAAAATCCTTAAAGATAATTTTTAAAAATATAAATGGATAAATACCATATATCACTTGAAAATATATATCACACAAAAATTAAGAAAATATGGATATTATTGTATCCCTTATATCGGATAGAATGGTGAAAATGTATGGTTCACAGTACCAAAAGATATCTCCCATACATTTATCTTTTAATATCATATGCTCATTGAACAAAATTATATCCACATAATAGTTTTAAAAACCCATGTAATGCTAATATAAATCAATTTCATGTCTTATTAATATTTATTAATTATATTCCAAATATTTATATTCGTTATAAGAATATAAGGTAATTTTTCATTCAAAATGAAAAAGATTTATTTATAACAAAATTTAATTTTCATACATTATATAGATTAAAATTAAAACTTGAATCCAAGATTATATAAATTTAATTTTAAATAATTAACTTCCTTTTTTATTCATCATGTAAAAATTATCTTGGGATTAATTTTTGATAATATTATGAAAAGTTTTGATTTTTTCAATGAATAATGAAAAATACGTATTTTTATTAAAATTTTTCTTTTCTTCTAAAGTATTTTCAATTTAAAATTATATTTTTAATTAATTAAAATTTTAATTATCTTATATTGATTAAATATAAAAAAATAAATGTTATTATAATCAACATTATAGTTTAATTTTGTACAAAAACATTTTTATACATAAAAAGGTATATTTTAACTATTCTCATCATGTTTTGGGATATAATGTTAATATAAAAAATTTTAATTTATTATTAATATTAATTAATTATATTTTATATATTTATATTAATTATAAGAATATTAGGTAATTTTCCAGTCAAAATTAAAAGGCTTTATTTATAACAAAATTGAATTTTCATACATTATATGGTTTCATTTCAAATATTTAATTCCAAATTATATAATTTTGATTTGAAAAAATTAACTTATTTTTTGAATTCATCATGTAAAAATTATCTTAGGATTAATTTTTGATAATATTATAAAAAAATTTATTATGTTAATGAATAGTGAAAATGCATATTTTTAATGAAAATTGTATTTTCATTTTAAGTATTTACAAAGTCACATTCTATTTTTGATTAATTTTAAAATTTAATTATCTGATATTTATTAAAAATAATAAAATAAATATTATTTTAATCAACATTATACTTTAATTTCATATAATAACATTTTTATACTTAAAAATGTATTTTTTTAAACTATTTTCAGCGTGCTTTGCAGGTTAAATTTTAAATTAAATTCTACCACTTCTGTGAATTCAGTTTGATAAAATAAATGAAAAATTTGGATTAATAATCTTACCATTTTTAAAATATGTTCCTTTTAATTTTGTTCATTATTAAAAGTAACTTTAGTAAATATTTGTCACCTCGTTAAGGGTAAATCAGGTAATTAAAGTTAAAAATAATATGATAAGGACTACAAATGACCCTCAAACAAGACTTTAATATATTTTATGAGTGTGTTTCGACCATAAACATCTGATATTTAAATGTATTGTAATATTTTTCCATTTTTCTTTGTAAATGACTTATATAATATTTTAAGTGGAGAAAAATAAAAAATGGACCTTTCTTACTTTTAAATTTCTATTATATGTTCGTATAGATATAAAATTAATATGTGAACAAATAATAAATTTTATTTTGAGCATAATTAATTTTTTTTTAATTTTTATTGATGAAATGATTACCTTAAATGCTTTCTCAATGCCAATATAGTGCTTGTGCAAGCAGTAAAAAATTAAAGTAAATGATTTTAAAAAAAAATCAAAAGGAAAAAAATTCACAAAACATGGTGTAACATTAATTTTATTATTATTATTAATTTATTTTTGATTTTAAAATGGATTATATTTTAATTCCATTGTTTCCATGTAGTTTTAAATACCAAATTATATTAATAGTTCTTAAAATGAAATTAATAGTATTTTATGTTATGTATATTTTATTAAATTATTTAAAAATCATAAAAAACATACAAGAGAAAAATTATGATAATAAATTGCCTTAAATTTAATTCCTTTTCCATTTATGATCCAATTGTTAACTTATAATTAAATTTATAACCATTTTATTTGGAAAATGTTTTTATCACGGTTAAGGCTAAAAACGATTAATGGAATGGTTAATCAAAAATATAAGGAATAAAATGATATATAAACCTATAAAAATTATTTTTTATTATATTTATAAAATATCCTTATTATATTGAAATAAATTTCGTTTTGGATACATTTTACATGATTTAGACATGTATTATATTATAATATTTTATGTATTTCCCAAAGTTCCCCTCCCCTCGATTATAAAAGGACACCCCATTTCGACTCTTCCTCACAAATTATGAGAACTTTAGGTAATACAATACCTAACCAAAAACCTTTACATAATTCTAAAAAATTCCTATTGTTATTATTTTTTGGTATGATAGAAACCTTATAGAGCATAAGGTGAAAAGAATATGAGGTTGTATGAAGAATAGGTATATCTTTTAACTAAATGTTTTATTTTATTTATTCTTCAAACCTCTTCAAATATTATTAAAGCATGATGAAACAATAACATCAATATATTAAATATAATAATATTTTATTATGTTAATGTCTTAACCAGTATTTATCTCTTCTACCATTGAATGGGAAATTATACCATCATTCGTGCGTACAGAGGACTAACGTCTCACAAACCAATGTAAATAGTTGTCCATAAATGATTATTATTTCTTGTTAAAATTATGGATTTAATTAATATATATTATATTAATTACATAATAATCATTTTATAAAGATAATATAACATATATTTTCTTACCTTTCCATCCATTTAAGAATGATAACATCATTCATGTGTACATGTGGTTATGCCACTACAAAGCAATGTGATTTGTTTTTCATTACTACATCACATGGATGGTATATATAAACTATTTAAAGACATAATATGTTATTTATTATATAATAATATTTTTTTAAGATAAAATAATAATTAATTTACCTCATTCATATTCATTGAAAAATTGAAACATTACTCATATATATGTATGACCTAATATCTCAATGGTTGTATAATAATTCATTTTCCAAAAAAATCTTTCACGATTGGTATTAAAAGTATAAATAATGTATAAAATTTATAATTATATTATTATTATTATTCTTAATGTGATGGAACAATTAGCACCTTGACCACAGTCAACATACCAAAGTCATGTGGAAATTATGAACCGAACATCCTCAAAACATCGAAAGTGGACTTAACTAATTATTTATTTATTTATTTATATAAAATAAATGAAATAAATTGGATAATTATAAGGTATTAAACCTGGAAAATATTATTAAGAAATCAAATAATTTATATAAGTTTATTATGAAGTATTTAAAAGACATGCATGGCAAGTCTGGACTCGGTATAAGGGGTTTCGTCTCAATTTCTCTACATTGAAGCATATTTTAATGTTATACGCATAAATTATTTTATATAATGTATATAATAACTATTTTACATGTTATATAATTAATCCTTAATACTTGATAATATTTTATGTTTTAATTAAAATTATTTCATCCAATGTTAGTTGACATGAAAGTTATAATGTTGTAAGGGGATTACTAACTCTATATCTTTTTATTGGGATATAAATCTTCTTTATTAACTTGGTTATTCTATGATTATGATTGAATTTATCAATACTTTTTTTAAACTTTATTTTTTGGATTTACATATTCTTACAAAAATCACTTCGTGGAATAATTATCACTTCAAA
The DNA here is from genome assembly GCA_963277665.1 of Viscum album. Classification (NCBI taxonomy): domain Eukaryota; kingdom Viridiplantae; phylum Streptophyta; class Magnoliopsida; order Santalales; family Viscaceae; genus Viscum; species Viscum album. Next base: position 1,268,405,209 of record OY728151.1, on the reverse strand, counting down.
AGTTATGATCATTCTAAGGGTTTCCTTTGTCTCAAACTCATTTTTTGAGACGTGTTTGATGTCATGAACCATGATTTATTTTAATGGTTTATTTAAATAATAATGAATTTATTTTTACATATTAATTCATTAAAATCATGGTATTTACATATCTGTTTTGTACTATTTCTTTCAATGAATTTTTATTTGAAAGTTACTGAAGTGGTATAGGCTTTATGTTAGAATCTCATTTCCTTTCATGATTGTTTAAATTAAAGGTTATTTTAGGGATATAATATGATATTATTTTATTTAACAACATGTATTCTATTTTCATCTAGTAATTATTTTTTTTAAATTTTTATTTTCTATTTACTTCCTTATTGATTAAATAAACCTAAAGAAAGTTTTTTGTAAGTGTTACAAATCAAGTGTCTTCTTTTTTATCAGGAATATTTCTTTTTAATATCTGAGTTTTCCAAAAAAATCAACAATGGTCTTTTCTAAACATAAATTATTTATTAAATTTATTTTTAATTTTATTAAACCTTATTTTAAAATGTTTGAGAAGAAAATTTCTTAATGTCATTTTCATGGGTCACTTTTTAATCTCTTTACAAAAGTTTGAAAGGAAAGTTTTTTAATGTTAGTGACATTAATGGATTTTAATTACTTTATGACTATTATTTAATTTCAATATTAATTTAAAATATTTTAAGGTAATTTCCAAATAAAAGGACTTTCAAAATATTTTTTAAATTTTTAGTTTTTTTAAAAGTGATTTTCAAAGTTGAAATGGTATTTTCCTCAAGAATGTTTTTAATGTTATTTTAATAGTATTTATATACATCAACAACATCGACCCTTGATTTTAATTATGACCCAATGGGTATATGTTGTAATAATAAAATCCTTATTCTTTCTCTATATGTATTATGCTTTTTCATGGATATTTTCATGGAACCTATTTTTTTCACATGTAAATCAAGACATGAAAGAATAATGGATATTATTGTGTTTAAAAACATAAGTTTTTAGGTGCAATTATTTTTTTGTTGCTATTAAAAATTATTTATGATTATAGTATATCCTAATATAAATCATGATGGAAGGTGATTCTGATATATCTCATGATGATGGGTGAGAGCGATATAGAGATACATTACATTAGGTAAATGGGTGGACAAAATCAGTTATAAGTTTCTCCTAAGAGATTTTTGAAATTTACCTCGTAGGTTATTACATTTTTAAGAGTGATTTTAGGAGTGATATGAAATTATTTTTCTAAGTTACCAACAATTTTTCTTTATACTTTTATCAAGTTATAATGGATTCTTTACTTAAGGATTGTTTTCACATGGATCGTGATTGTTGGATTATATTACTCTTGTCTTATGTAAAATAATTATTCCATGTTTCATGATTTATGATCTATATTTGGATGGTTATGAATTATACTATGTTATTATTATAAAATTTGATTTTTGACATCATACCCTTATTCTCATATTATGCTCACTAATGACATTGAATTATTAATTTTATATTTACCCTTACTGAGCATTTGATCTCACACTTCTTATGTTTTTTTCCCAAGTTATGAAGAATAATGTTAAATGAATTATGATTAGAAAGGGTTTCATGTGTGAATAATTTTATGGTAGATATTGAAGACTTAACATGGAATAGAATAATATTGGTATATTGGAAAAAATACACATTTTAAAACATTATATTGTTATGTAAGTGTTTTTCCTAATTCTATAAAACTCTAAACCAAAAGGGTCATAGAGTATATAATTGACCAAATATTTTATTTTTATTTTTTGAGTTTTTTATGGTTGAAATTTGGTCTCATTTATTGGTATCAAATCCATAAATGTAAAGATTTTTCATAAAGAGTTGGGTTTCAGGAGTATGTGTTTGGGGTTGTTATAGTTGGTATTCATGGAAACATTTATATAGTTTGGGTATTATTATGTTTTCATGAGAGGTTAACTTAACAGTTATGTATAAAATAATGGATTTATAAATTTAAATATGATCATTAGTTTAAAGTGACATATGATCTTTTTGAGGTCTTATGTAGTGATATTTTAAATAAATTAAGGATATTTTTAGATACTTTTTATTGGGTTGAGGTATATTTACCCCATAGGTATAATATGAATGATTATTTAGGAATAATTTTATTATGTTTTTTATAAATGTAAGCTAAATGGTATGAGATGACCTTTGATTCTAAAACTTCCATTAATGTTAAGGTTATTTAGGTTATTTATGATATAGGGTTATTAATGATATAGGGTTATTTATTTAGGGAATAACATATGTTGAACCTTTTGTGTTATTATGGAATTTTGGAGATTGATGTATTATTTCATCATATGATGGTTTATAGATTTTGGATATTTTCAAAAATTATGTTAAAAATTTCAATTTTGGATAATATAAAAACATAATAAGAATATATGTTTATTATTTTTTGTATTATGTGATCTATTAGATGTTGATTTTAGTTTTTTAGGAATGAAAAATCCATCTTTAATACTCATTATTTGGAAAACAAATTATATATTTTGTTGGAAATTAATTAAAGGGTGAAATTATACATTAAAATTAAGTATAGTTCCTCATATTATTAGTTTAGATGATAAATAATTCATCAAACATAGGAAAAGGTTCTTGAAAAAAATGTTATCATATTACCTTCATTTCTGATGAATTTATGGTTTTTTCACCAAATTTATTTATGGTGTTATTGACATTAAAATTTTCATGACCATTCACTTTATTGTGATCACTTTTCTCTATTACTCTCTATAATTATATGAATATTACATTTTTCCTCCATGCTAATATTTTCACTTACCACGAATATTCTTCTATTTAGAATATTAGATATTTTTTATTCTATATAACCTATGTGTTTCCATTTCCCACTTTAGAAAACAAAGTTTTATTATACCTTTTTATGATGTGGGTTTTCAAAAAACTTACTTTTAAATATTAATTTTTTCTCGTTCATACCTATATATTTTATCTTCCACTCCTTGGAATTTATTTTGAGAATATTCCAAACTTTTTCTATGGGGTATGAGATAAAATTATAAGGATAAAATTTCTAAAAGGGGAAATAATAAAAAAAACCTATGTAATATTAATTTAAATAATTTTCATGTCTAGTTATTATTCAATATTCAAATTTTATGGATTTTTATTCAATATAACAATATTAGGTAATTTTTAGTCAAAAGTAAAAGGCTTTATTTCTAACCAAATTGTGATTTCATGTATCATATGGTTTATTTAAAATATTTATTTCGAAATTATAGAAATTTAATTTGAAAAAATGAAATTAATTTTTTAATTCCTTATATAAAAATATTGTTAGGATAAACATTTGAGAATTTTATAAAAAGTTTTGTTTTTCCATTAATAGTGAAAAATAATAAATTTTATTGAAAATTGTTTTTTATTTTCAATTATTTACAAGTTCGCATTCTCTTTTAGATTGGTTTAAAAAATTTATTAAAACATTTTTATTATAATAATATAATAAATATTATTGTAATCAAAATTATACTTGAATTTTGTATAAAAACATATTTATATTTAAAAAGGCGTTTTCTAAAAATCCATTTTCATCTCATTTTGTGGGATTAAATTATAGTTAAATTCTTGACCTTATGTGAATTAAATTTGATAAAATTAATTCCATAATTAGAATCAATTTTTTTATATTTATTAAATAGGTCCCTTTTATTTTTTATCATTGTGAATAGTAACTGTAGTAAATATGTGTCACCTTGATAAGGGTAAATTAGGTAATTATGGTTAAAAATAAAATTATAAGGACTTTAAATGACTATAAAACTTGAATATAACCAATATTACATGTTTTTTTACTATAATCACAAAGTATTTTAATTAAAGGAAATTTTGAGACATTTATATTTAAAAATGACACATATATTATTTTAAGTAGAAAAATACAAAATATGACACTCTTTCTTTTAAATTTCTATTATAAGATGATGTAGAGATAAAATTATTTTTTTAAAAAAAGTAATAAATATTTTTTTAAGAATAAGGAAATTATTATTATTATGGGAATTTATTTTAAATTTTTAGCAATGAAATAATTACTTTAAATTCTTATGCAATGTTGGCATAGGCCTTGTGAAAATAATAGAAAATTAGAGTAAATTGTATTAAAAAATATCTAGAGTATTATTTTTTGTATTATTTATGGATTCTAATGAATTTTATAGTTAATAATAATTTATAATTTATTTTTAAATGTATTATATTTAAATTTTATTATTTTCATGTTTTTTTCAATGTCATATTATTTGAATAGTACTTAAAATGACATTAAGAGAATTTGGTGCTAAATATATTTTCTTAAATTATTTAAAAATAATCAAAATCCTTTAAAGGTAAAATTATGATGAGAAATATTCTTAAATTTCATTAAATTTCCATTTATGAGCCAATTTTTTAATTATATATAAATTTATAACCCTTTTATATTGAAAATGTTGTTACCACGGTTAATGTTAAAAATGGTTAATATAAGGGTTAATCCAAAATATAAGTATTAAAATAATATATAAACCTATAATAATATTTTTATTATTATTATATTAATACAATGTCCTAATTACATTTTAATAAATTTATTTTGACACTATTTTACCTTAGTTAGACAGATATTAATTATAAAATTCCATATTTTTTCATAAGTGCCCCTCCCCTCACTTATAAAAGGACAACCCCACTCTACACTTCCTTGCACTTTTTTAGAACTCTAAATTGGAAAATTTATACCCAAATAAATTATTCTAATCACAACCTATGTCCTAGAGCTCTTTGTTTTGGCATAATATAAACCTTATATGGATTATGGTGTAAATAAATATAGGTTATCCGAAGAAGAGTTATAGCTTTTAACCGAATGTTTTAGTTTTTTTATTCTACTAACTTATTCAAATAATATTCAACCATGATGAAACAAAAACATCAATATATTCCATAAAAAATATTTTATTATGTAAAATTAATAATCTATATTCATCCTATCTTCCATAAAATGGGAAATAAAACCATCATTTGTGTGTATGTAAGACTACCACCTCATGAATTGATGTAATTTTTATTCATTAACACCTAGTATGGTGGGATATATTTATGAATTTTATTTATATATGTGATATTAATTGAAAAAATATAATTTTGTGAAATATATGATATCATATATTTTCTTACATTTCCATCCATTGAAAAATTATAACATCATTCATGTATACGTGTGGACTACCACCTCTACTAAGTGATTTGATTTATTTTCATCACCTAATATTTATAAAGTATTTAACTATTTAATTTTATATTTATGATGTACTAATAATTTTTAAAATTTAAAATAATAATTTTCTTCTTTATTTTATGTTCGTTGAAAAATAGAAACCTTAATTATGCATATGTATAGTCTACCATCTCCATGATAGTAAAATAATTTATTTTTCATAACCATCCTTCATGTTTTTTTAAAAATTATAATTAATGTATAAAATTGATAATAATTTCATGATTATAATTTTTGAGATGATAGAAAAATTACCACTTTGACCATAGTTGACATACCAAAGTCATTTTGAAATTATGAACTAACGATCATCAAAACACATAAAGTGGACTTAACTGGTTATCTAATTAAATATTTCATTAAAAATGAAATAAATAGATTAATTATATGTTATTAAACCTTTAAATGGTTCTTAAGAAATAAAATAATTGATACGAGTTTATTATAAATGTGTTAAAGGACATAGATGGATAGTCAAGACTCGATGTGAGGGATTTCATCTCAATTCCCCTACATTGAGGCATATTATAAGGTGTATATACTACCAATTTTATATATTACATAATTAATCATTCATAATTCATGTTATTTTAAGATTTAATTCAAATTATTTCATCATAGTGGATTTTTCTTGAATGTTACTATGTGGTAAGGGGTTTCTTAACTCGATTTCCTTTCATTGGGTTAGAACTCCCCTTCTTTGACTTTTTTATTCCATGATTATGTGTAAATTGGTATAAAAATAGTTTTTATTTTATTTTCACTTTATTTAAGTGGATTTAAATTTGTTCCCATAATCACTTCATGGATTAATTATCACTTCAAAAGATATGATATTTCTAGGGGTTTTCTTTGTATCATCTCATTTTCTTGAGACATGTTTCGTATCAGGAACTATGATTTATTTGAATGTTTTAATTAATTCCTCATAAATGAATTTTAAAATATTAATTCACCAAATGAATTTTATTTATATATCCATTTAATACTCTTTCTTTCAATGACTTTGCATTAAAAAGTTACCAAATTAGTAAAGTATTTATGTTATCTTCTATTTTCTTTTAAATAATGTTTATATTCAACGTTCCATTAGGGAAATAAAAATCTATTATTTAACTGAATCACATATATTTTATAATTATATAGTTTTGAATATGTTTTATATATTTATTTTACATTTCCTTTCTTATTGGTTTAAGAAACATCATGAATTTTTTTATAAGTAATACATATCTTATATCTTCATTTAGATTGAGAATATTTCACTTCTAAACCCATGTTTTAAAAAAATCAAGAATATAATTTTAGAAAAATAAGTTATTTATTAAAGTTATTTTACATTTTCTTTAACCTTGTTTTAAAAGTAAGAAAATTTCTTATTTTTTCTGAACGGGTCACTTTTAACTCTCTTTAAAAAAGTTTGAAAGTAATGTTTATTTTTAATGTTTACAGTATGAATTAATTATCATTTCATAATGTATTTTATTTTCATGGAATCATAGTTTATATTTTTTTTTGAGGTTATTTTAAATGAAAACATTTCTCACAATATTCTGGATATTTTTATATTTTTGAAATTTATTTTCCTCGATAATGTTTTTAATGATATTTTAGTAATATTTATATTCATCAATGACATATAACCTTGATTTTATTTATGATTAATAGTGGATATATTATAATTTTATCATATTTATTCATTATATGTATGGATTATGATTTTCTTAAATATTTTTTCATGGAATCCATTTCTTTTCCATAGGTAAATCGAACCATGAAATAATAATTATTCTTGTTATGGTAAAAATATAATCATTCATGTGTTATGATTATTTTATACATATTGGATATTTTTTATGATGAATGGTGATCCGGATGTATCCCATGATGATAGGTTCTCTAGATAAAGCTCATGATGATGGGTGAGCCTGATTTTTCTCACCAATGCATTGAGAAAAGGGATATAGTTAATCGGATAAAGGTTTCTACTTATAAAATTTTGGATTTTACTGGGTATGTTATTAAATTTATAAGATTAATTATAATAGCGATATAAAATTAACATTACAATTTTCCAAAATGTTTTCTTTATGATTGCAACAAGTTCTAATGGATCTTTTTCTTAAGGATGTTTTTTGACATGGCTCATGATTGTTGACTTATATAACCCTTGTCTTATATTAAATCTTTTTTAAAAAATTCAATATCTATGATACATGTTTTTATGGGTATTATATAATTTCATGTACATGAAATTTGATTATTTCATCATACCATTATGTGCATCTTATTCTCACTGATGAAATTGAATTATTAAGGCATAGGTTTTCCCTTACTGGTCGTTTGAGCTCACTATTGTTATGTTTTTATTTTATCCATGTTTTGGAGGATAATTTTAAATAAATTATATCTAGAAAGGATTCATGTGTAAATAAATTTATTGAAGATATTTAATACTTAATGTGAAATATGAAAAGTTGGGTATGGTGGGAAAAATACTCACTTGAAGACACGGGTGTTTTTATGTAATAGTTTTTCATAATTTTCTAAAACTCTAAACCTAAAAGTTCTTTAGTATATTAGTGATCCAATATTTATTTTTGATGTTGTATGTTTTTTATGGTTGAAATTAGATCACATTTATTGGTATCATATCTAGAAAAGTAAATATTATTCTTTAAGTACCAAATTTTGGGAGTACAAGTTTGGGGCCTTTATAATAGCCATCATATAATGAACAGTAATATCATATCTTCTCTTTCACTAAACATGGAGTGAAGCTTCACCATCATGATGAAAAAAACCCATATTTCAGATTAATAAATTCACATATGATTAATAATATTTTAAATATCCATCCATTCTTTCACTACTTTTAATTATAGCTATCATGCTTCCTGACACAAGCCTCTCATGGTATTTTGATCCAATAAAAACATCCTAAAACAGTGGTATGGGTTGTGGTCCGACAAGGTTCATCTTTAAGTTAATATTATTTAGTTGGATCAATCGGTTTAATCTGAAATAGTATAGGGACTTTTTCTTTTATATTATGTAGGTTTTTGATAATATTATATAGATATCAGTGGGTTTAAGTTAATATAACGTGAACACATCATTTTAATATTATATAATAATATCAAAGTTTTGTTTATGAAAAGTTATTCTTATGCAGCTATCGATCATTCCATAATGAGTCACTCGTACATTAGCTTTTAAAATCACTCCTTTATTATAACATGAGTAATCTTCCTTTATGGATTTTTATTCTTATACAAGTTGACCAGACTACACAACTTTTCTACCATGTGAATATAATCCTATATAGAAATCACTCTTTTCGAACGACTTAATCAGAGATATATAGGATTATTTGTTAATTAATCATACGTGACAACTATTTTATATGCATTCAATTTTATTTTTCTTCCAATATTCACCAAATTATGAGAAAAAAAGTAATTATTCTGTAAATAATTAAAAATTATAAAAATTATTTAAAAATAACTATTAAATAGTAAAATTATTACAAAAAATTATACATGAAATTAAAATAAAAATTCCCCCACACTTAAACACTTAATTTTACTCAAGAAAAATATATACATCATTACAAAGGAAACACATCATAACAATGGTGTAAATAACATGATCAAAAAATCATATAATTACCATTGGGGATTATATTTTCTATAATTAGATAATAAATATCTTTCTAACTCTTTAATTTTCAATAAACCCAATCAACAATTTTATTTTACTTCTCCTCTGGAATTAATGATATTCTAATTAAAATCCATTAAAATATTTCAACCCATTATTATTATTCATTTCCCCTTGTGATATACCTTACTAAAACAATTATCTAATCACTTAATGAATATTTTATAAGAGTTTTGCACAATATTTGAGTACATGAATCCTAATCATATGATCAAAAAGCATCTAAATCTTCACCCCATAAACAAAAATAAACATTAATCGTGAGGAATTCAAAAAGGGTTCAAATAACATTTAGGCTAAGAGTTAGTGGGTATATGATGTAAAAAATATTAAGGAATAATATAATATTAAAAACTAAAGCACAATATGAAATATAAAATATAACTATCAATAAAATCATCCCCTTAAAAATTAAACTCTAAAAATTATATCACCCCAAAACTCATTTATCTATATCTTATAATCTTAAAAAACATAGAAATAATAATATTTAAATATTCACCATACTTATTTAATATTAATATACTTTTTTCTTATACTTTTTTCTTGTCCCCATTCCTTTTTTATAGGGTATCCATGAAAGTAATGTGAAAAGAAATTTATAATATTTTCGCCAAACAACCAATTATAACTTCTCGCATCTTCAATTTTCCAATACAAATAATCCACTTAAATATCATGAATCAATATCTTCCCCTACACTTATTCCATTTTAAATCATGGAAAATAATAGGATTAGGGTTGGTTGGATAAATAGGATTTTAATTTGGATTTATATCAAGATCATTCATGGTATATATGGGATCAAAAGAGAGATAAAATGTAAATTTGGTCTGAGTGGCATAAAAGAAACAAACAAAAAGTGCCTTAATAATTTAAATGTGTCTTTTGTCTTTCATAGATTTTAAAAAATATTAATTAAAGTTACACTACTCTACATGCCCAAAGTATCTTTAAATAAATTTTTTATTAGAAATAATATATAAAAAATCATTTTACTATCTCAAGAATGGAAAATATAATATTACACAGTCACTCATGGAATTAATAATAATAATAATAAATTAATTAATATAATCCTAAAAACATAAAATGATAAAAGTTTTTATGTAACTACATCTATGTAAATCAACCAATCATCCCAAATCATGATTCATCAAATGAATATCCCTATTATTATCTTTACTCATTTACCCTCAATCTTACTCATTTAATTTTAATAGAAACAACATTTAAAACATGGTATGATGGTATTCTTAAGAACCACTTTTTTATCCAAGAGAGAAAATATATCTTGAAATCTATCTATGGAATGAAATTTTACAAATTAAAACAAATATAAAAAATATATAAGGGATGTTAAATTATAAGTAATTTAAATAAATACTCCCCTATAAATTTAATCTCTTCCTTTACATATTTATTTTTTTTATTTTCATCTTGTTTCTTCCTCCATCATAGACCTACAAAACAAATATACACATATGAAAATATAAGATATATTCCAATAAATATCACAAATTTGGGGTTATTGAATTCATGCATCCAAAAAAATCTTAATCTAATTATTAAAATAATACCAACGAAAGAAAAAAAATTGGTTTCACTTCCATTATAACTTTATTTAATGACTTTTGGGTAGATATTACCTCAATGTTTTATTCAACAGAAGATTAGAAAAATGTTACCCATATGAATCAATGAATGGTCTATTTTTAGATTCCTATGAAAATATGGGTCTTATTATATTCTATAAAATAATCTTTAGTATTCTTTAACATATAATCTTTTCTACTTCCATAGGAACAATCGGCCAATTTTTAGTTTGTCTCAAAAAATAGTTAAACAGTTGACTAACTAATTGTTTTGGTCCTATTTGGAGTCGTATTTCTCAATATATTTTCCAACATCCTCAATACTATAAAGTATTCCAAATTCCTCATTTTCATCAATTTTTCCTTTTTATTTATTACTCATGGTACCTCCTTCATTCATATTGTCAATTTAAATAACATCATCTAATTATATCTTGTTTTCCTCAATAGAATTATCATATTTTTTCAAGAAATTATTAATATACTAATAAATATTAAACACAAATTTATCTATTCCAAAAATTAATGATAACTCCCTACGATGAACATAAATAAAGGCCTTTATTATTTCAAAAAATATCTTCCTAAGAATAAGGGGTGTTTTCTCTTCATCCATATTAAGAATAAGAAAGTCCACTATAAAATAAAACTTATCCACTTTAACTAAAATATACTCAATAAAAATATCATGAACTAAATTGGTTCTTAAATTTTTTAAAAACCAAAGTAAGCCCATAGAATAGCCTCAGGGAATTTCCAAATCCATTTAGGCTAGTGAAAAGTTTCAGGGCCACAGAAACAAATCAATCAGAATGATTTCATACAAAAAAATTAAAATATTAATGAAACATTTATTTAAATTATAGCATGAAACATCCATACATTGGATTCCTCGGAAGAAAAAAATGAACATTTACACATAGAGAATAAATAAAAATCAATAACTAACCCTCACTTATAACTCCCTTACAATAAACAGCCCCTATTATTTAACATCAAAAATTCCACAATCATAAACAACATTGATAAAATAAAGTAATAAAAACAAGGGTGGACAATTTTTTTGAACTACTAAAGAATGGAAAATTAGACTAATATACTTGAAAAATCATACCCATGTGACCTATGGTCACACTTTATCCACTAAATCAAGACCTACTCTAATAAGGGTTTGGGAGGAGTCTATGAAGTGGAAATCCTTTAAATTAAATTTTAAACCTATAAATTCCACTATGTCTATAAACATCTAGCGATGTTAGTAAGTGTGATCTAACAGTCTGAGTCAGATTTCACCAGTGGTCCTACGAATTGTCTATCAAAAAATACTCTAGATATTCTAATTTGAAATAAATTATTTTAAATATAAGTTTTATTTGTCTGTAAAAAGACATGTAAATATGTTTTAAATACTTTTTAAAAGTAAAATGAAATCATAAAGAGTTTTGAAACTTTAATTAAAAATTATATTAGAAATACACTTTAGAAGTACCCATTCTAAAACCATTTCTTTATAAACATAAAAATAAGATTAATTAATATACCAAGGAACTTAAATTTAATCACTAAAATAGAATATAGAATTTATAATAAACTAGGGGGAATGTAAAAATTTAATCATGTATGTAATTAATAGAGTTACTAAATAAATGAATAAACTATTATATAAACTAGTAATTAAAATTAAAGTATGTATAAAATCATGATAGTATAAATAAAAATAAGTGTAAGGGAAAACCCATATAAAAAATAATTTAAAATAAGTAACATGGTATATTCACCCCAAGGTCACTAATAATAAAAAATAACATTCAGACCATGTTGGAATTACATTTGAAACTAATTATATCCTTTTTAAAACCCCTTTTAAACTTTTTTTGGTAACTGAATTCAATAATAATATTTAAATTTATAAAATTTCCTTTATCATTATATATATATGTGTGTGCATATATTAATTTACATATTCAAATATTATTTTGTGAATACTTATTTATATATATATATATACGTATATATGTCTATAAAAACACTAGTCCTAACATTAAGAACTCAGACATAAGTCATAAGTGAATAATATGAAGACATAACATGTAAAATCAATATAATTTCTGAAATAATGAAATCCCAAACAATTTAGTCTATTATACCAATAAAAAAACATATATAACTATACAAAAAATCCTAAAATGATAATAAAATACTCAACTTATATAAAAAAATACCATAAATATTTTACAAGTCCAAACCATAGTAATTCTTTAGATCCATACAGATGATAAAGGAAAATCCATAAGAACCCATTTGTAAATATACTATATTTTATTAAAAATATTGGTTACAATATATTTATAAATATAGTTATACCTAATATAATTCCAAATTTGAATGGGAACTAGATTAAAATACCCAAGAATTCATGACATGTCAAGGAAAAGTGAAGGTGTAAAAGAACCTGCCTAGTCCAAGCATAAATGATGTAAAAACTTCAAGAAAGGGGTTAAGAAGTCCCAAAGAAGAAATTGTACCACCTAAAAATCAAAATGAAAAGCTTATTTAAACATCAAACCCACCTAAAGTTTGGACATGGCACAATGCAGTGATAGGCAAGAGAGAAAAACTAAAGGGAGTATAGGAGGAAGCGTAAGGATAAAAGTAAACCAAACACGGAGGAATCTACTTTGAAATCACAAGTAGAGGAAAAAATAATAGGAGTGGGAAGAAAGGGGGTCATTGAAAGGGGCCATCTTCAGTCTGTGTATTGCAATAGGGGTGAGAGTATAGGGTATATTAACTAGAGTAAAATTGGAGAGGGATTAAATTATAAATTTCAAATTTTTAGTGCACTAAGTGTGTAGAAATGTTTGGTCAAATGGTTTACTAAACCATGTTCCAACCATTAATCCCTTAATATGTACCCCTAGGAACTCACACTTTTTGTTCAAATGGTTATACATACCAAGAACTAACTATGAAAAAATATTCTATTAAAATTACAAATGCATATGCATCGTCATCTCATGGTTTAACTAATTGTGTGAGATAACCATGTTCCAAGATAAATCCTTATAATTTTATAAATTTTCATAAAACCTATGTCAAAAACTCAATAATAATGTCAAAGGATAATAAATAAATAAAATAATTATGAAATCTACGGTCAAGGTGTGACACAAGCCCTATGGATGTCTCCATATTGTGTATTCTAATTGAATAGAAACTTTAGTGTGACTCAAATCCTCTAATATTAAGATTTTGAATGTTGATTATGAAATATTGTTTCAACTCACACCTAAATGACACAAAAAAATTACAAACTCATAAGGTATAATATTTATATGAGTTGAAAAACTACCTAGGTTATGTTTATTCTTTGTTAAAATTCTTGACACTATGGTTGAACACTCTCCCATGAGTGTTATTTCACCCATATCCTTAAGCTTCATCCTCTTTAAAACTAAATATTTCATGAACTTTGAATTTGGGAGAATATTAGCTAAATCATATATAAAGGAAATTTTAATATTACATTTCATAAAAAAAAATTAGAAACCTACCACATTTTCAATCAATTTTCCATATCTTGGTTCTTCCTGATAATGAGGGTGGTGATTTTTAAGGTAGTGAGAATGATTTTATAAATTCTTTTCTAGATTTCCTTTCCTTCTCATTACTCTTTTACTCCTATTTCCTTTCTTATTAAACTTATTTATCATGTTTTTTTCTCAATGTTCTATCACTTTCCTTCATACGATTTCACTTCTAAGCATTATGGACATTAATTCTATACATTTTTTGACCTCCATGTCACCCATAAATACTCCTATAGGCCTCTTCTTGTGTAGGTTCATAATTTTCCAAAAAATTAAATTCCATATTCCCTATAGAATCTACTTGATACTTCCAATACACTTTCTATTTATTGATAGCATCCCTAATAGTTATTTTCAATGTAGATAAGGATTCCTCAAATTAATGGATTTAAATTTAAAATGATGAGCCATATTGTTGTTATTATAACACTGGTGCTCTTTGTTGAAATCCATATTTTCCTTGGGGCTTTATTCCTTGAATATAATTTGATTGATTAAAAATAGCGTAATTCACATATTTGATACACATACCTTATCTTTTTTTAATGATTTACATAACCATAGTAATGAAAATTAAAATATCATTACTCCATACACTAATATTCACCATGTGAGATACTTGTGGTTTTTTAACTTCAATAGCTTTCCATTAACAAATATTTCAAGATATTTCATCCAATAAGTTGAAACTCTCTTCTAATAAATTCTTCATTAGAGAAATGCTTATAGTAGAATCCACAATAGACCTATCACCTTTAGAGAATCTAGTATAATATTTTTCATAATCAACCACGTCTCTTGAATATGATTGATACACATTCCAAATAACTTTTTGAATCTAAACCATTATTCATAGAGTGATTCTGAATTATTTTGTTTAAAATTTGGAATTTTTAATTGAAAATTAAGTCTTTTTATGGGGGAAATCCTGTTAATAAATGTTTGTATATCTCATCCAATATAATAATGGAATAGAGTTCCATGATTTTGATACATTATTTGTCCTTTTTGTCTAACTGAAAAATTAAAAAACCATAGACTTACCACTTTATTAGAAACACTATTAAATTTTAAAGTGTTATAATGTTTAAGGAAACTTCCCAAGTAATATTTTGGATCTCCATATGGTAGCCTAGTAAGTTAACATGAATCCATGATCATTTGTATGATTTTTGACTTTATCTCAAAGTGGTTTTTAGTAACAATAGGTATGATAATTCTTCATTTTAACCCACACATAAATCTTGGGATTACTCCATTAGTGTCCTTTGTCTCAGTTATCATTGATTATTGGCTTAATCCTTCTCTCATTTCAATTATACTCTGGCCATTTTCTCTTTCTTTTTGGTGTTTCTTCAAACTCTTATCCAATTTCAGATCTAAATTAAAGAGTTTATTTCTATATTCCTAATTCAATAACTCATTAATCAATTAGATAAATCATGAAAAGTACATTATGATCATACAAATTAATTTACAAAATAATAAAAGATAAAAAGAAAGAGGGGTAGGATATAATTATCCTGATATATAATATAAAGGTTTATAATAAATCCCTTGTATCAGAAAATACTATTAAAAACTTTGACCACCCATTGTGCATCATTAATTACAATGGGTTACCAAGAGTATAATTGATAATTTATCTTCCTAAAAACAAATAATAAAAATGTTTATTATAGCCTATTTTTTAAGTTGAAACCATAGAGATAAAGAACCCTATAATAGAAACTCAATTCAATGTTCATGATGAAAAACATAAAAAATCAGAAATAAATCAAAACTTTATTTGAATGAAAAATGAATTTCATGTGCACTAAGTTTCTTAAAATACAAGGTCATGAGATATTAAATCATAAATAGATATGATATATAGTCAAGTAGTTTTCAGAATTGGATCTAAGAAAACTCATGATCAATCATTCACTCTTTAATTACTAAACATGCCTTTTCTTATGGTCAAGTACATTAGTTTATTTTGATATTAGGTGACATAAAACCTTGTGTAATCATAATCACACCAACTCACATTATGGTTAATAATGAATCAAATAAATTATTAAATGTATTAAATAAAAGTTCCTCAATCAATTATAAATGGTCCTTCTTAAAGAGATGATAAAATATGTTTAAAAAATTAGTTTAGAAAAACTAAAATCCATCATTAAAAATTAAATAATATTAAATATGCATTCCTTGTTCATTATAAAACCAATAATAATAATTTTACCCCCTCATTATAACCATGATATTTCAGATAAAATCTATCTGAAAAACTATATCCATGAGTCTTTTTGTTCTCTAGATAAGTATTCCAATATTAGTCCTCCAAATTGATTGAAAGAAACAAATTTTATAGCATTAGGATTTATTTATAGGCAAAAAAATCCCTTCTTATATCTCATTGTATCTTCTATATATATTATTAATTATTTATTTCCAAATTTAAATCCTTATAAATAATCTATAAAAATTTAGTGGAGAACCACCATTTATATCTTTAAAATATATCTAACAAAATAAAAAAAATAATTTATATAAGTAGTTACTTTATATTTATAGGAATATATACTCCTCATGGTACAATGGTATTATTCATGGTGTAGGATGATATCTCCCATTAATTTAATTTTGAATAATATATACTCAAGACACAACATCTTCACCACACCATAACAACCTTCCCATGAACATAACTATTATAATTTATCCTTCAATGGACTTGGTGTGAAGATTCACCATCATAGAAAAAAACCCTACAATGATACAAGCATTATCCCCGTGATTCTTAATTTTTTTAAACATCAATCCAAGCTTCCTCAACAGTTATTCATATCCTCCTTGAATCATGGAATAATGTTATCATCGAAACTTAGTAAATTCAGACCATCATGATATAGTGGCATAGTTTATAGCATGGACGAGTTTATCTTCATATTAATCTTCCACATCTAGCTCACTTGGGTAAATATCACATTGCATGGGGAATTGTAATTTTATCTTAAGTTCTTTTTTGTTAATATTATTTAGATTTTCATGAGTTAAATTTTATTAGACAAGAACAATTAATTTTAATCTCACATAGAGATTTCTCATTTTGGTTCACATAGATTTATTCTTAAAAAGTTATCACTCTTATTATGTTTTTTTACTCTAATATTATCTTCTAATATAATATTCCAAACTCTAGAAACATAGATCCAGTAGTTATATTATATTATTGGTATAGAATATAAGATTTCCAGAATGATACAGTAATTTATTTGTCTTGGAAGACTCTAATATACATACATAAAATTTCAAAACATAAGATAAAACATGGACACATTGTGAGAATATTATTATCACTTTCATCGTATCACTAAAAATTACACCTAGACCTTTAGGTTTCCTCGAGAAAGGAAAACAGATAAGGGTGAGATCATATTCTTAGTAAGAAGTATCTTATAGTCAAATATTTTATAAAATAAACATGGTATAAGTTATATGGATAGAATAAATGAACAATACGAATCCATTATGAATAGAAATTAATGGAATTCTATATCCATGACAATAAATGAAAATATGGATAACAATAATCATTGATCTCATATCGATTGAATGCATAATTTCAGATATCAAAAACATTTTCTAGGCCTTGTTCTAAGACACTATCTTATTATGGGAAGTGTTATAAACTAAACCCATCATATTTTGTCTCATTATACCTATTAATTAATCAAGGGGATATATAATTTTAATCCCCACCTATCACCTAATTAATTCCAATGCATTCGCCAAAAGAGTCATTAAGACCCTTCATTTCATTAGCTAAGGAAATTTGATCTTAATAAAAAAGCCTATCTATATAATGAGAAATAAAAAATAATGATTCCTTGTTTAATAGTTAATCTGTATGTTTATGACAAGATCCCTTAATATACTTATAAAATGTGGGGTATTGTTAAAGTAATAGGAATTACCCTTATCAAATAAATATAGGGGAAAGAGTATATTCAATGTTCTGGGTTATCTTTTCAAGATAAAAATTGGGTTCAATTTTTTTCATTGGTAGGAGACTAAGAAAATAGTGTGAAAAATCTATCATCATGGTTTATAAATAGATTGTGAATATTATAAATAATTTCCCCCAGTAGTGTCTTACTAGGTGTGCAGTCTTAGGTGAATTCATCATCCATCAGGGTGATGACTGAGTCAATGCTAAACCAACCATTTTTAGGGTAATTACCCTTATATACATTTTTTTCAAAGCCACATCAAATTTCTGATATATATATATATAGGGATGTGTTTTCTTGGAAACTAAACACACTATTACTTTACCAAAACATGGGATGGTTATTGAAACATGGAAAAGATTCAGTTTTACAATAGTTTTTGTAAATATTGAATAAAGATAATATGATGGAGGGATAATAATACATACTTGTATATATCTTAAATTTAATGTGTAATATGCTAAAAAATCCATAATAATTTATGTGCCACGCAAAAGGAAATAGGTTTTCAGTATAATAAGTGATCTAAGGGAGGAAAATTAAGGCACAAAATCCCCACTTATGGCTTGGGTAGAAATTCAATAAAAAACTATTGAAATAGTAATATTAAAATTAATTATAAAATATGATGAATAAAATTTATATACACCACCTAAAGAAAATTTGTTGCATAATATCAAACATGTCTCAAATAAAGGAATTTGAGATGGAAACCCTTACCTATTTTCCTCATTTTTTAGAAATTAATTTACCTATTTTATTATGGATATGGCTATATTAATCACTTAATTAAGAACCTTAATCATATCCATTTTCCATTATATTCTTCAAAAATAGTCATTCTCTATATGAATTCTTATGATTTTCCACGTCAAGTATTTATAGTTTTGATTGTTTGTACTAGTTATATAATAGCATTGTCTGTATTACTTCTTCTAAATTTTTTCATTAATAGTTCCATAGATTTATTATTCGTAATAATTTATAGTTATTTATAATGTTTAAAATTCCTTTCATTAGTTTTTTATTCTTTATCCTTGAATATGAAATCTATAGAAAGCATGTTTCGGTGATTATTGAAGTTCAAAGGGCGTTTTCTTAATTAATGAATTAAATATTGATATAACATATTTAGAATAAAAAATAAATATTTAAACATTTATATTTTATTATAACAGTAATTATTTCCCCATTTTCATTCATGATATAGATTCATAGTACTGTTCAGATAGGTGGTTAAACTGACCCAAAAATGAACATACCCTGATTTAAAAATTGATTATGGTTTTTTTGTAATATAATTATTCAGAAAAATAATTAAATTGTTATTTTTTTATTATTTTTTTATACCAATATTAAAAATTTATTACAATAAAAGGAAATGAAAATGAAAATATTACTTAATTTGAATAAAATATTTTACTCATAGAATGCTTATTTTAAAGGATTGAATTAATGATGATCATTTATTAATCATGTCATTAATAAGTTCTAGAATTTTTCATAACTTAACCTTAATTATATAATTAGGATAATATTCCATCATTAAATCCATTCTATAATCCATAAATGATGGGTGGTAGTGAAAAAGGAATTTTGTTACTCGTGGTGCTGGTAATCTGCACGTACGCATGGACAAAGATTTCATTTCTCTTATGGGATGGGATATATGGATATATATAACAATAACACACATAATATATTAACACTATATTCTATGAATTATACTAATATATTTATAAGATATTTTATAGAATAAATTTGAATGAAGATAATTAAGAATAAATATTAAGTAGTTGACAATACTCTTGTTGGAGATTTATATTTTCCTTAGAATTATAATTGTAAATGATGGCCTTATGATAACTAATGGTGAACATAATATTTTTTACATGGAATAGTGTTA
Source organism: Viscum album (assembly GCA_963277665.1). Classification (NCBI taxonomy): domain Eukaryota; kingdom Viridiplantae; phylum Streptophyta; class Magnoliopsida; order Santalales; family Viscaceae; genus Viscum; species Viscum album. Next base: position 1,268,385,044 of record OY728151.1, on the reverse strand, counting down.
TAGGGGGATAATAGTGTAAGAATATCAAGAGTAAATTCTTATAATATGTGGGTCTTGAAATGGTAGAGATGTTACTCTTTTATAAATGAAGAGAAAGGTAGTTTTGTGAGTAACCCATAGATTTTCAATAATATAAGGTTATTATTCATGGTTCAATGGAAAAAAATAGAATCAATAGGATATGATTGTGATTTTGGGTCTATAATCACCTTAAACATCCTTTTTGAGACAATGTTGAGTGTTTTAGAGCTGTTTCTTTTAGATTTTTAACTTTTTCACAAATTTAGTTTTACCTTGGTAATTAATTTCTAAGAATAGTAATTAAATTTATTTAAAAATATTAAGATTTATCCTTTTAACTAATTAAATTTTTATAATTTAATATTTTAAAATTGTTTAATCAAATAAAAATTTTAAAGGTGTGAAAATTTAATTTTAAAATTAATGCACATAATTGCGTAAAAATGGTTTTTAGAAAAGTAATATATTTAAGATTTTATTTTATATATAAGATAAAATTATCTTGGATAATAATTTTAATGAAATAAATTGATTTATAATTTAAAATAAATCCAAAACCAAATATCCCTTGAAAATACACGATTCAAATAAAAGACCAAAAACAATTTTTTATTAAAGAAACGTTTTTAATTAGTTCTAAAAATATTAGAAATGTGATTTATAAGTTCAAATAATATTATAAAATAAGTATTTTTGTTCTGTAAATTAATATTTAACTTCGTTTTTTAAAATTTATATGTTATTATTATATAATGATAAACTCATACAAATTAAAGGTTCTATGAAAATTGTGTTTTTAAACTAAAGACTCACCATTTCAAAAAAAACATCAAAAATTCATATGAAGCTAATTATGATATGATGAATTCAAAAATAAATTTAATTTATTAAATTTAAAATTATAGAATTAAAATTTTAAATAAATTCATAACTAAAGGTTTTTTAAAGGGTGCATTGTGAAATAGTTTTGGGATGTAGCTTTTACCTGCTATAATAGTGTCTACATTATTATATTCTCCAAACCCTTAAATAATTTATTCCTTGAAATTTGTTTATATGTCATATATTTAAAAAAATGTAGATTTTTTATCATCATAGATTTTTCATGCTCCCAATTTTCCTCTTCTAGTTTGTGATGTATTCAAAGGACATTCACCAATCAAGTTTTTAGATTCTCCTGCACTTGCTCTCTGGTTTCAATAATATAGGTAGGTTCTTATTTATAAGACAAGTTAGAGTCCAAATTTATTCCCTAATATGTGATTACATTCATTACATCCATCTTGTAATTTCCTAGTAATGAAACATGAAAGATTGTGTGTACTTTATAAAGTTTGAACAGAATATCCAGTCGATAAGCTATAGATCCAATTCATTATTGTGTTTCAAAAGGCCCGATGTACCTAGGTATTAACGTCCCATTTTTTTCAAAAACATAAAACTCCCTTCCAGGGTGAAACCTTCAAGAATACATGATCCCCAACTTAAAATTAAAATTCTTTCCTTATATTATTATCATAACACTTTTTTCTACTCTAGGATACTTTAATATGAGTCTGTATAGTACATGATTTAACAGTCATCTCTTTCACAGACATTGGGTCAACTATATTTATATCTTAAATAGTGTATGACACCTCTTACTATACAATTATTTATATGGTTCCATATATATTCTTGAATGTAATAAATTAGGGTTCAAAAATTCTACAAAAGGTATATATTGATCCTACATACATTTGAAGTTAATAAAAGATTATCTCAGTATGTATTCCATAGTATGGATAGTCTTGTTAGACTGACCATCAGTCTAGGTATGATTGGAGGTGCTTAAATGTATATTAATGTCAAGATACCTTTTAAGAATCATTCATAATTTCAATGTGAATCAAGGGTTACGATCATATATAATTGATAGAGGTGCCACAAGAATCCTTAAAGTTTCATTCATATATCGTCGAGAACGGTTATCAAGGGGTAAATCGTCACTTATCTCTAAGAAATGATCAGTCTTAGTAAGATGATCAACAATTACCCATAGATAATCATTCTTCCTTAGAGTCTTTGGGAGTCTAGTGAAAATGTATACTGTAATATTGTACCAATTTTATAAATGTATAGATAGAGTTTTCATGGATCCCTTAAGATGTTATCTTTTAGCCTTTACCCACTACCACAGAGATCTTTTGGACACAAAGTCCTAAATTTCATAATACATACCAACCCACTAGAAATTTTATCCTAAATGATAATACAACATTATGCTACCTAAGTATATAGATAAATTTGAGCAATATTCTTCGTCTACTTGTTCCCTTTTCAACTATGGATTAGATGGAATACATCACCTCTTACAAAATTTCAAAACATCATCTATATAGAGAAATTATATCAATTTCCCATTAGTTTCTACTTAAAAATTCCTTTTTATATTCTCAACATCCTACTAGGACTTATATTTTCTAGTAAGTATATATTTTCTAGTAAGTATGGTGTATCAATTTATTAGAAAATGAAATATGGCTCCCCGTTCCTAAAAATAACCATATCCATCTTTAATAAATCTCTTTTTATCTAATCCTTATCTCCAAATATCTTTATTCAATTTTCTAAAATCCACTTTATGTTTTAATGGTAAACTCACATTCTGAACATCAAATACAACAACATTCCACACTTTAAAAACTAAAACTTCAATATTCATAAAGCACAATCACCTTATTTAGAAAACAATTGAAAAAACACTTCAACGTCACCTCATCATCAATATCCCCAACCAAAAACCATAAATTGAGAACAAATTTGAAAATACAATTTTTAAAATTAAAAAGGAAAACATCCACCATCATTATGCCTCAGTCAATGAATCACCTCGCAATATAAACCCTAACCATTTTACACATTTCCCAAACCATCTCCACCGAGAGACTGTCACTGACACCTTCACCTCATCTCCATTAGCCACATTATTTCCACTTCCATAGATATTCCATAACTTTACTTTACAAGACATTTAAAACATGAACATCACCGGTTAAATAAACTTTACATAAAACATGAAGAAAAACCTTAGAAGGGACCCATTAACCAAGCCGAGGACAACTCAAGAATCACCTCCTACAAATTCGTCAACCGTTCAAACAGAACAACCCAAAACACCTTGTAAATCACCATGTGAGTCTTATTAGGAGAAGAGTGGTGGAATCCTAGAGCAATAGTGGATAAAGTAGTGGGATAAGGCCTTGACAATGAGCTTTGAACATCTCAATGAACACTGAACCCTACATTTGAATCCACCACCAAATGAACTACAACAATAGAGGAATAACATAATGTGGGCCCTGTGTTCTATGAAAAAAAAAATAGATAGACCATGTCCAAGAAAGGAGGAAACAACCAAGAGATGGAAATCACAAGGCGTAAGATAAAAAAGGAACAATGAAGAAACCCTGAAGTAAATGCCATCATCCCTACCACCATCACCATCCCAAACCACCCTAAACCCCATTGATCTTGAAAAAATATTGTCTTGCATGATGGGTGAGGAAATAAGAGAATAGAAGGTGTGATAATGTGAAGGAACAGTTCCAAGAAACTTAGCAACCATCATAAAAGGATCCAAAAAAAATGAAAAACCAGGAAATGAGATGAAGAATTTTGCGGAAATACACCCCCAACAAAATCCAAAATCATTAGTGTTACATCAAGTCAAACTGATATGGGGTCTGTTCACGATGGTACTAATAATAAGAGATAAGGTCTGAATGAATTAGGGATGTGATGAGATAAAGGGGACAAGGATGAGATATGTGGAGGAATGTTGAAGGACTTTTCTCTATGAGGGGGAAATGAGAGGGGTGAGGGAGACACTGGGAAAACCCTATCGTGAGGGGAGATCGGGGACCTGGAGAGTAGGGATCATCCATTTATATAATCCTTGGTAATCCTCATTATGTTAAAAAATTCATAGTCCCTCCTCCTAAATGTATTAACCACCTTGTTTTCCTTCACAAGGTGACTCTGTATCAGAAATTGTAGTCCTTAAGTAGTTCCAACCATCTTAATATCTTTATATTTAAAACCTTTTAAGAGAAAATATACTTCAAACCCTTGTAGTTATTTCCAACAACTTTTAAAATAAAATATTGCAGATTATAGCTCAAGGTCATGTGTTGTATATCTCTATTAATATATTTTCAATTTCCTTGATGCAAAGAAAATAATCCTATCATTCTACATTAGGACACCAAGTAGTTTCTTCAATGAATTTCTATATATTAAAAATCCTTCCATACATTATGGTAGAGTTAAAATTGATACATTAATCACTATCTTATTAAGATTTTAAAAAAATTCCCCACGTTTCCTTACTATGTTAATTTAACCACTTTATGTGTAAATGTGGTTAATGGGTTTTATAACCATGTAAAATCTTGAAAAAATCATTAATAGTAACATTTTAAACCCAAGAAACTCCATATCATAGTTATGTTTTTTAGCATAGTTCATTATTTGACTACCTTTGTCTTTAAAGGGTTGACAGATATCCTATCCTTTGAGACAATATAGCCAAGAAAAGAAACTTCATTGATGCAAAATTCAAACTAACTATAATTTTAATATAAATCTTTTTTTCAGGCTCTCCATAATTATTTTTAAATTCCTATCATACTCTTCATAACTCTTACAATATATGAATATATCATTAATGAACACCACCAAAGAGTTATCAAGGTAATCCTTAAATATTCTATTCATAATATCTATAAAATCAGTTTAATATCTCAAATCAGGTGCCACATACTAGTTCCCCGAGCGGATCAGTTACGTGACCTCAGGTGCACCTCTCCATATGCCAGAGGCTCCCAACCAATAGTGAGGGTATACTATATATAACATGGGGAGACTATACCCTCTTAATCAGATCATCAAAATAGAAAAAATAAAAAATCAATAACCAAAGAAAATAACCAACAAGCATAATAGTACAATAAACAGAGAAAACTAGAGTCACATGATGAACCTAAACTAAAAAATATATCCATAAATAAATAGTAGATATGTTATTCCAAATAAGTGTCAAGTGTCTAAATAAAATCCTAAAATAAATACACTAAAAAATCCCATAAGCAGTTCCTAATACCATATTTGGTTCCCTCATCCATGCTCTATATGAACTCAGACATATAATATAAGTTTCTTGCCCTTATCATATCCTAAAAACATGAATTCTATTTGGGTACCGATCAGGAAGCATGATTAGGGTGTGATTATAACTCATAAGGCCATAACTAATGGCATCTAAAACAACATATTGTCATTAATAGTGTATGTAGTTGTATAAATAATAAATTGAAATGTATAAATTAAACTGTTATCACATTTCATTATTCAATAATTGACCAAAAAATTTTCAGGGTTCCTAAAGACACCCAACCCATCAATATCTGCTTTAGCCTATGTGGGAGTCTAAACTATCCCGAAGGGATGCCACATGTCACATATATAATCACAATTATTTATCATATGGTCTTTCATTATCCATTAAATTTCAATTTATATCATGGTTAATTGGAACGATCAACCAATTCCAAAAATTGCACAAGTGGGTTTTTGAAGGATCAGTCTGTGTCCCACACTCATTATCAATCAATCACATAAGTGGGATTTTGAATCACTATTACATATCCCACACTCACTATCGGTTTCATGAATTTAGGCCTAAAATATCATCGATAGGACCCCATGGGTATTTCAAGAATTTGTCTATGACCCATAATATTTTATCAAACAATCACCCAATATATCACAAATTAGACATTTAACAATGTTAATCAAAATTAAAATTCTTATCAAAATTTCACAACATGGTATACCATTTTGATTTTTAATTTAATAATAACTCTTTTCTTTAATCACATGTAATAATATGAGAAATTCATAATTATAATAGTTCTTAACATTTATTCACATAACCCAATAACCCTTTAAATTTAAGCCAACCATCCCTTCATTCTCATTATAAATAAATTCCATATATAAAAATTAACCAATTAAAAAATTCCATTTAATTGAAAAATTTCATAATTCCAATATCCCATCATTTCCATAATCACATCATTCCATTAGTTAATTAACCAATTGATTAATCTAATTCAAACAATTTATAATTGCCCCAAATTTACCCCATTCAATTGTCACATAGAAATTAAATTTTATCAAATTAAATTCTATATGAAATTTCCCAAACATGGAAAGTGAAATTACATAATTACATACACATAATTAAATCTAGACTATGGGAATTTCAATTTATACTACCTACCTCAAGATCATTGATGAGCATTTGCAAATGGAATCCCCAATTAAAAAAGATTGATCAGGAACATTATGAAGAAGAGACATGGAACCAAATCCTAGAAACAAGATTGAACAGATCAACATCTAAGAAAAGATTGGTTTAATCCATCACTATTCAAGTAAAACATCCCTTTAAAATATGAGATAGAGATAGAAGAGGAGGAAACCAATCGGGATTAGAATATCTTACCGAGAGAGGTGCATATTTTTTATTCCAGTCTTTGATTCATTAGGAAATGAGTTTCAAATCCCCTGGAATCTGTATGGAAGCCTAAAAATGATAGAAATGAGTTAGGGTCAATATGGGGTGTTCTGGGATATAGACAAGAGTTCAAAAAAAATTAATAAATTTTTATGGGTTTATTTTTTCATGTGTACGGTTTCTTATATAGGGCACACAGTTTTCTCTAAACATTTACCTAATAGTGTACCTCCTCTTAGGGGTCACACAGTTACTACTAAGAGGTTTCATGGTTTTTCAAAGTGCACCAACTATAAAATCCCCCTCCTCCTAGGATTGTGTGGTTTTCAGGTCAGGTAATATGGTTTGGTAAAATCATGTTCCAACCATGTTGTTTCCAAAACCCCTTTTAAAATCTCTAGTTTCACCCAAAAACTCCCAAAGTAATACCCAAACAAGATATACTCAAAATAAGATAAAAGAGTTCCTAAAAATAAGCATTATTCAGGTCCATAAAAGTTTGGGATCTTATAATCTCCCCCACCTAACAACTCATCCTCGAGTTGTACTCCTAAGCACCTATAAGATTCTAAGGTAAAAAATATCGGGCCACTGATCCCGCATATATGCTTCTCTCTCCCATGTTTCCTCATGAACATTCTCGTGGTTCCAAAATACATGAACTACTAGCATTGTATTTCCCTGCAACACTTTCTCACTGTGATCCAACACATGTATCAGATGCTCCTTAAATAATGCATCAATCTCAAGCTCAACTTCATCCACATCGATCACATGAGAAGAGTCAGGGTGATACCTTTAAAAATGTGACACATAGAAAACATCATTCGTATCATTAAAGCTCTATAGAAGATCCAAATGGTATGTCCCTGGCCTGATTCTCCCCACAACCTCAAACAGACTGAAAATTTTGGACGCCAACTTTCCCTACATCTGAATCCTATGGTGACCCAATCAAGGAAACACCTGAAGTAACACATGATCACCCACTATAAACTCAAGGGTTCATCGACATCTATCAGCATAATACTTCTCTCTACTCTAAGAAATAGAAATACATTTTTGAAATAGCTAAACCCACTCCAACATCTCTTATACAAGACTCGGTCCCAACAACTCTGACTCACCTACCTTTATCTAACATAGAGGTGATGTGCATGGCCTACCATAATGATCCTCATATGGTTCTATATGAATATTTTTCTAATAGATGTTGTTATAGGTGAACTAAAAAAATCTTGGTGCTTCTCCCAAGACTTTCCAAAGTCTAGAACACATTCCCAAATAATATCCTCATGCACCTTTACAGTACATTCCAACTACCCGTATGTCTATGGGTGGAATTTTATACTCAGTAAAACCTTTATATCAAGAACCTTATGCAATCCCTCTGAGAATAATGAAGTAAAACATGTTTCATAGTCCAAAACAATACTCTATGGCACCCCATGTAGACGGAATATACCCCCAAATGTATATATCTCCCAACTGATCCATAGATAAAGTATATCGTATATGCAATAAATGTGTTACTTTAAGGAGTCATCCCAAAACTACACAAATAGCATCATTCTTTTTAGGTGTCCTCAGGGGGCCTACCACAAATTTCATGGTAATGTTATCCCACTTCTATTCCAGATTAGGTAATGACTATAGCAAACCACCATGTTTTTAATACTCATCCTTCACCAATTGATAGGTGTATAATCGTATCACGAACCCTACAATCTCATTTTACATTCTCGACAACCAATATTGGTGACATAGGTCATGATGCGTTTTGGTCAAACCTGGATATACCACCCACTTTGAGGCTTGAAATTCATGCATTAGCTCCTTCTGCATACTCATACGTATAATAACCTAATCCCTGACACAGATGATCTCTTTATTATATATGGTCTAATATGAAGGTAAATCCCCACCTTCAAGGAATTACCTCAAGTAAAAGCATTCCAAATCCTCATACTTCCTCTCCATAATCTAGCTCAACAGTTTGTACTCCATAGTAATTGATATGAGATTCATGTTTTTCTGATCCTCCTGAACCACAACATGCATTTAATCTAGTAAGTTCATAATATTTCACTCATATCTATATTCCTAAACTACATGACTCTCTATTTTCTTGCTCAAAACATCAACAACACTGTTTACATTCTTGGTTGTATATGCTATCTCAAAATAGAACAACTATATATACTCAACCCATCTCTACTGTTAGAGATTCAAATCTTGTCATGAAAATATATACTTTAATCTATTATGATCGGTATATACAATAAACCTTTCACCCAATAGATAACTTCCCCAACACTTCAAGTCATAAAACACTATAGATAACTCGAGTTCTTTTGTAGGGTAGTTTTATTCATGTGGCCTCAACTACCATGACACATATTCCATAACTCGATCTCCATGCATCAAAACTACTCCATGATCGATCCTAGAAGAATCATAATACACCATATACTCCTCACCTTTCTTGGGTAGAATCAATATTTGTGTCATTTTAAAGAGATTATTCAACTCCTGTAACTCATTATCACATGATTCAGATCATTCAAACTTAAATACCTTCTTGGTCAATCCCAAAATGGTGCTACCAAGTGGGAAAATCCTATATAAACCTTAAATAATATATTATTAAACCCATAAATATATGGATATCAAAAAAATACTTAGTATTCTCCCAAGAAACATCTACTTGAACTTTCTATGGTTCCACTGACACACCTTCCTCGTAAATGATGTGACCCGATAAATGTAACTGTTTAATCCATAATTTTCACTTTGAAATATTGGAGTATGTCTGATACTATCTCAGTGTACTCAAGATGATGTCAAGATGTTTGGAATGATCTTCAAGAGTCCTAGAGTACACCAAGATTTCATCCACAAAAACTACCACGAACTAATCTAGGTATGGGTAGAATATTTGGTTCATCAAGGCCCTAAACAATAATAGAGCATTCGTCAGCCCAAATGACATCACAACAAACTCATAAAGGCCCTATCTTTATATAAAATAATTTTGAGGTATATAAGAAGGTTGAACTCTCAAATGATGATACTATAATCTCAATTCAATCTTTGAGAAGAAATAATATTCCCTCAACTATTAAAAAATATCATCGACACATGGAAGATGATACTAGTTATTCAGAGTTATCTAGTTCAATTTCTTGTAGTCAAAATAAAAGCACAACTTCCCCTCATCATTCTTTGCAAAAAAAACTGGAGAACCCCAAGGTGACTTAACAAGATGGTTAAACCCCTTATCCATAAACTCTTCCAATTTATTTTTAATCTCTTGAAGTTCTATAGGTGTCATTTGGTATAGTGGAATAGAAACTGGATCAGTCCTCGACATGTGCTCAATTGTAAATTCCATATCTCTCTCAGGTGGAAACCCTGATAAGTCCTTAGGAGACATGTCCTAAAACCTATCCATTATGGAAATAAATATAGAATTCATTACACCCCCATAATCTATGAATATACTAGAAACCTAGGTGGTGATATCCCTCAGTTTTTTATGAACTGGCCCTGCACAGACCACCTGGATATCCCACTCTCCATAATGAATTTAATTTTCACATTTAGGAGACATAAAAGTCACTCTCCTTTGATAAAAATATATGTGGGATTGGTATGCCACTAACTTTTCCATACCCATAATTTGGTAAAATCATGACATATCCATAATGTAAAGATCCCAAAAGAAATGATACTTCCCAACCTCGAGAGAACACTTTTTTCACAAACAGATGTCTCTCAACTGTACTCTCTGAGGTGTATCAATCATCATAAACCCTTCAAAAAATATACTTACATGATCAAACCGTTCATAATTTTTGAATATATAAATAAATTAGTGTAAAAAATATCAAATAAGTCACTAGAAAGTGTAGAAGCTACAAGAATAGTACCTCTAACTATCGATGATCCATCCTCACCATCCACAAGTATAGATTGAACTGCACAAAATTATATTTCCACTCTTCTCTGCGATGCAGTCTAGATCCCCTAAACTGCACCACTCTACTAATATGGGAACGCATTCCTATAAATAACATATCCACTGCCTCAAAAACCACGGCTAGTAGAACTATAATTTCCATACTGGTATGGTGTAGAAGACCGCCTTCCTGTACTCTGGTTCTATCTAATCGCTCCATCACAACCCACCTATCATGGGTTCCTACAAAACCATTATTCATGTGTCATCCTTCCTCATGTTTTACACTCTATCGGTGGTTGGGGAAAACAAATATAGAATTAGCCCAACCCACCACACTGGTGTTAGGTCACCCAGGTAAGGTCTTGTGTGACTAAAACTTTCCCCTAGAAACTCTTTTTCTTATCTCCCTGAATGGGATTTTTAAAGTGATGCTCCATAATATTTGAAGATCTACCTCCTGATCATCTATAAGTAACCACCCATCCTTCACAAGAATCCTCCTTTTGGTTCCCCTTAGAAATGAGATCCGCATTCACTACTTTAGAAAACTTATTTAGCCTAAATATGTTCATGTGAGACTTAATTTTACTTTTAATTCCATTGTAAAACCATTTTTCTAAGGTAGCCTCATCCCTTTAAAACAATACAAGAAAGCACTAAAAATCCATTAAGAGTTCAACATAGTACATCATAGACATTCTCCCCTAAGTCAGACTCATAAAATCTACTTCCCTCTCATATCTCAGTGTCTCTATATAAAATTTCTCTAGGAACTTCTCTTGGAAGTCCTTAAATACCATACTATCTAGCTATCCATCTCGAGTATGGATGTCCCACCACCATTTTAATTTAACACATAACATATAATTATCCATTTTGATTATTTTATCAGTAGGATTCTCCAAGTGGTCAATAATCATCTGGATATACTCAATCCAGAACTCAACTACCTCGGGTCCACCATATCTAATGAAAGTTAGAGGCTTCTATAGTTGAAAATCCCATGTTAAGTGAGACATTCTCTTCAAAACATGCCCTGAGTCTCTTTCTATAAATTATATAAAACGAGAAAAGTTATCATGTAACTACTCTCTAACTTCCTCACCTGGAACCTTTAAAGCCTCAGGTTTCACTATTGGAGGATCATCTCTAGACATGTTCTCTTTTCATCCTCTCAACAAGAATTTTCATGGAAATATATCTCTATAATTATAAACACATGTCATAGGACACATAACACAACTTGAACACATTTAAAAATATAGATTCACATAAATACATAACAATTCATTCCCAAAACCCAACCACATGGTCAAAAAAGAAGTATTGTCACTACCCTTAACCATCCTACATCTTCGTCATGGTTAATAAAGGGTAGGCATGTTATCATATTTTAGTTTCTCATTAGACACCCATTTTACACATTTTTCATCATTGTACAATTTTCAACTCATTTAGGAACCTTTTTCAGTTCAATTATACAAGCAAAGAAAAATATTTCAAATCCAAAAACTTACCCAAAAACATGTTTTTCTCGTGCATGACTAAAATGATGCATATCACAATAAATCCTGAGGTCCTAGAATGATTCATGCATAATAAACTCTCATTCCATACCAATCTAGGAGTTAAATATCATAAAATATCAGAAACCAATAACATCACAAAACAAGTTCATCACCCAAGGTGAAATAACATCCAACTGTAATAGAAAACATCAATAACAACAACACCACATTGGGTACTAGGTTTTTTATACTTACTTGAGTTAGATACTCCCATGCATGAGCTCATTTATAAGTCCAAACTCTTCTTATTCTTTTGTATACATTTCTAGTAATACAAAGGAAATAAAATAAAACACATTTTGATACCACTTTGTAACGTCATGTCCTGGGTTCCACATATCGATGCCCCGAGCTATTCAGTTACATGACCTCATGCATGCCTACACATACACTTGATTCTGGTGATTATTAGAGAGGTATAATATATATAACATGGGGATACAATACCATGTTTATCGAAGTAGTAAAATAGTGGAAATAACCAACAAATAACTGAAGACAATAATCAACAACCAAAATAGTAGAATAACCAAAACAAACAATTGTCACATGATGAAAAAAACAAAACACAGTATCCATAACTAAATAGTAGATATGTCATTCCAAATTAGTGACAAGTGTCAAAATGAAAACCCATAATAAAGACACTGAAAACTCCCCCAATCAGGTACTGACACCAATTATAGTTCCCTCATCCATAATTTATCCCAAATGAGTCATCTAACATAGGGATCTTGCCCTTATCTTGTCTTACAAACATGAAGCCTATTCAGGTACCAATCAGGCATCCTGAGTAGGGTGTCAGTACAAATTAGTAGTCCACTATCAATAGTGTCTAAAACAATATCTAGTTACTAACAGTGTATGCAGTTGTATGAAAAATAAATTACAATGCATAATGTAAACAGTTATCAAATTTAATTATTCTTTAGTTAACCACCTAATTTCCTAGATTCACAAAGACACCCAACCCATCAATACCTTCTTTAGAATTTTCTGGAGTTTGAAATACCCCCAAGTTATTTCACATATCACATAGGGAATCCAAATTCAATATCCCATGGTCCTTTATTATCCATTTAATTTCAGTTCATATCACATATAATTAGAACCATTGTCCAATTCCAACATTTTGGGCCCAGAATTTTATGGCTAGGATATCGTGGGTATTTAAAGTATCAATTCGTGTCCCACAACATGTTTATTAAATAATCTCACAAGTGGTATTTTGAAGCATCAATCTATTTCCTATACTCATTATCAATCAATCACACAAGTAGAATTTTGAAGCATTTTTTCATGTCCCACACTCATCATTTCATGCATAAATTTGGGCATATAACGCCATGTCTAGGACCCCATGAGTATTTGAAGCATCATTCTGTGTCCTATAACCCATTTATAAAATAATCACATAATATATCACACATTCCACATTTAACATGGTTAATCAACATTTAACATGGTTAATCAACATTAAACTTCTTATCAGCATTTCATAACATAGTATACCATTTTTATATTAAATTTAATCATAACTATTTACTTTAATCACATGGAATAATATGATAAATTCATTATTAAACCATTTATTAACATTTATTCACATAACCCAATAACCCTTCAAACCTAATAAAACTGTCCCTTTATTCTCATTATCAATCAATTCCATATCTCAACAATTAACCAATTACAAAATCCCATTTAATTAACTAATTACATAATTTCAATATCCCATCATTTCCATAATCACATCATTCCATTAATTAATTAAAAAATTAATTAATCCAATTCAACCAATTTACAATTCCCTAAAATTCAACCCATTTAATTATCACATGGAAGTTAAATTTTATCAAATTAAATTCCAAATGAAATTATCCAAACATATCAATTGTAATTGAAAAATTACATACACATAATTAAATCAGGACCTTGTGAATTAAAATTTAGGCCACCTGCCTCAATATTTTTTATGATCATTCGCCAACAGAATCCCCAATAGAAGTGAAACAATCAAGAACATGATGAATAATGATATCTATAACAAAATCCAAGAAACAAGACCAAACATATCAACCTCCAAGAAAACCTAGGTTTAAACCATCATCAATGGAAGAAAAAAACCCTTCAAAAGATTATAAAGAGATGGGAGAGAGGTAGGAAACCAATTCGGATGAGAATATCTTTCTAGGAGAGGTGAATATTCTTTAATACAGTCTTAGATTCATCAATAACAGATTTATAAAGCCCTTGGAATCCATCCAGAGGCCTCCAAAAATGAGAGGAATGATTTAATATTGGGATAGGGTATTTTGGGATATAATATGGAGGTTCAATAAATTTTTAATAAATTTTTGTGAGTTTATTTTTCCACAAAAACATTTTACCATATGGGGTTCATAATTTTCTCTAACCACAATCCTAAATGTGTGCCTCCTATTAGGGGTTTCACGGTTACTAATAAGAGGCTGCATTGTTTTCCAAACCGTGTTCCAACCATTAAATATTCCTATTCCTGGGGTTTCATAGTTTTCTAGATCAGGGCATATAGATTGGAAAAACCAAGTGCCAACTATGAACTGTTGAAGACGGCTCAAAAAATTTCCAACCTCACCTGAAAAATCCCCAAAGTAAAACTCAAAAAATATATAATCAAACAATAAAAAATATTACCTTGAAAAATATCATGATTTGGATCTAGAAAAGGTTGGGATCTTATAGTTAGTAGGTGAATTATTCAATTAAAAATTAATTATCATAAACTCATAATGTTTATTTAATAATTTGAAATTTCATCTTTGATATATCATCCTTCTTCACCCTTATCTGATGATACTAGAGAGAAGATCAATATTTGAAAAATATTAGGCTCCATGAAGTTGATTGAATAATTCATCAATGCATGGTAAAGTATAATTATTATTTACTATAATGGAATTTATTTCATGATAATCATTACACAATCTCATGGACCCATCCTTCTTTTTTATGAATAAAATAGGGGATCCCCACAATGAATCACTTGGGAATATAAATCACATATTATAAAACTATTTCATTTGTATCTTCAAATCCACCAACTCCAATGGTACTATTATTAGGGAGTTTTAGATATAGTACTTGAATTAAGAATGATTTTAATAGATAACTCAACTTTATGCTCTGGTGAATGATTAGGTAATTCTTCTTGAAAACATCAATAAATTTTTATAACATGGGTACATCCTTTATTCTTAGGATATCTTACTTATCCATAGATCTCATTTTATCTTCCTCTCTTCTAATAATTTTATTAAGGAGAGATATTGGGGGAGGATATAGACATGATTTAGATGATGAATTTTCCCCTATAAATAAATGATATTATACTTATCCTTCTCTAATTTTAATATTCATCTCTTGGAAATAATTTTTTAAATTTTAATTTTAAAGACAATCCATGCCAAGGGCCAAATAAAATTCAATCATAGGTATAAAAAAATTGAAATTAAGGTTCACATATTCATTATAATTGGAACTCCCTGACATATCTTTATTGTAAAAATATTCTAACTTGTTTTATTAACTGATAACTCCATTTCTAGATTACTAGGGAAATATATAATGTTTTTGGAAAATATGAAATATATAAAAGAGTGTTAACATGTATAATCAAATAAAACATTATATAACTTTTAGGATACTATCAAAGTACCTTCCACCACATCATTAGGATCTTTGACTTCTAATTTGGTAATTGTATAATCTTTTGCTTGCTCCATTGTAATTTTAATAGGTAAATTCCATTGAATTTTCTAGAATTGGTTAACATTATGTCTTATCACCTTAGAGATAAATAATTTAATATCAATATCTTTTACCTTTCCTTTGCATTCGTGATTTTTATAGAATTTTTCTCCATATTTGTAACAACTCTTTCCCCCTTCCAACAAGCCCAAGTGTTTTTCCTCCCATAGTTATCACATGTGGTAAATATCATCCTTCATTTATTCCCCATTGCTGTATTGTTCTTCCCATGATGCTTAGTTTTACTCTTCTTCTCTAAATTTAACTTGAATATATACTTCTCAAATAACTGATTTTATAAATTAATGATGTGTAAGAATACATCCTCATATGATGAAAATTTCTAAGAGACTAATTCCCTTCGAAGGCTTGGCTTTAACCCATAAAAGAAATGAGATATCATACTTTTCGATCTATATACATAGTAAACAGCTTTCCTAGTTATCCTTATAAAATTGATCCTTTTAACCATCACTTTTTTCCTCCTCTCATTGTCTAAGATTGAGGAAATTCCTTTAAATTTAAATAATTTACTCAAAAAAGTTTCATTTTTTAAAAAAAACTTTTTTTAAAGTTCATTATTCCATGAAATTTATATCATCCTACTCTTTAGTGTTTTAAATTAGAGACCACCATTGGTCCACATCTCCCCCCTAGAAAATAGACTTCCATGATTAATTTCTCCTTTTAACTACTTAGAAAAGTGACAAATATTTTATCTAGGACTTGATCCATTATTCAAATACTAATGGATTATTAGTTCTACTAAATTTTGGTGATTGGTATAGAATGAAGCAATAAAACATTATTACACCAAATTATGGATCATCAGGTCACTCTATTTTGATGAGATTGTTTTTCATAACCTGGTTCAACTACAGTAATATGATTATGAACTGACTAGACTCATCTCTGTCTTCAATAACATGTTTATTGTGAATTTCCTTACATTTATGATTGTTAATATGGTTCTCTTTCCCATTGTTTATTTCCATCTGTCTACAATTTAATGCACATAATTAGGTTATGATATTTAATTATAATATATAATCCCAATTATGTTTTCCAGAGTGTTACCTAGAACCATTGAGGGTAATTTCATAGTACTTGTGTGATCTCAATTGTTTCCTCTAAATTAACTACTCATGGTTCTTATTAAACCTTATCTGATACAAAATGTAACATCTTAGACATAAAAAACTCATATTTTTCAGTTATATTATGTTTTTGGTATATAATATAATAGTTACAAAAGGATCCAACAGTTTAGTAGTCTTGGAAGACAATATGAATACATAAATTACATTTTAAAACATAACATACAGCAAAAACATATTGTAGGGAAATTATGATACCTTCCATCATATCCCTATAAATTACACATAGTCCTCCCTTGGGGTTCCTGAGGAAAGGAAAATAAATATGTGTGACCAAATATTCTCAGGAAGAAGTATCATATCGTGATGTAATAAGTTATATCAAAGAAATAAGTATATAGAATAAATCCATAATAAACTAAAATTGAGGATATTCTATATCCATGACAATAAATGAAGACATGGATAATAATAATCATTGATCACATACTGAGTGAATGCATAATTTTGAAATCAAAAGAAGCTTTCAAGGCCTTTTTTCAGGACACTATCCTATTATGGGAAGAGGTATACACTAAAACACAACATGTTTTGTCTCATGAGACCTATCTATGCATCAAGGGGATATATAATTTTAGTCCCTATCCATCACCTGATTAAGTCCAATTCATTCACCAAAATATTTATAAATACCCTCCATAACATTCCCTAAGGAAACATTAGTTAAATAAAAACATGGTTATTCATATAAATAGGTATACAAAACAATACTTCCCCATTCAATAGAATAATGTGGATGTCTAGGATAACATCCCTTAATCAACTTATAAATTTTGGGGTATCATCAATGTAATAGGAAGTACCCTTATCAAATAAATATAGGGGAATAGGTGCATTAAATGTGATGGGTTATCCATAGAAAATAGTAATTGGGTTCAATATTTTTCATTGGTATGAGACCAAGGAATTTTTAGGAAACATACTACATCATGGTTCATAAATAGAGTGTGAATATTCAAAATCATATCCACTAGGAGTGTCTATACAAGTCTGTAGTCATGTACACATTCATTATACATCAATTTGATGATATAGTCAATGTTAAACCAACCCTTTTCGAGTTGATTACACATCATTACATCTATGACATAGCCACATCCACATTATAGTATCAAAAATGGATTTATTTTCTAATAAACTACACACACTTTTTATTTACCAAAACATAGGATGGTTCTTCCACCATGGAAAAGATAGAGTTTTACAAATGATTCTTTAAATCTTGAATCAAAATAATTTGATGGAGGGGTAACAATATAGACTTATAAATACCTTAAATTTCATGAGTAATATTTTAAAAATTATTCCATGTAAATATATTCACTATATAGAATTAAATAATATGTGAATATAATATGAGTCCCAAAGAGAGAAAATTGAGAAGGAAAAAACCAAACTTATGTCTTGCGTGGGAATTCAATAAAAACCTATTGGAGGAGAGGGATTAAAATTGATCTTTGAATACAAAGAATAAAATTTATTTCATGATATAACATCTCAAATAGTGATTATATACACCATATATAGGAAATGATACACATAATACCAAACATGTCACAAAGAGAGAAATTTGAAATTGAACACCTTGTCTCATGTCCTGAATTTTATAAATATACAATAACATTCTATATCATAAATATATATATATATATGAATTAATCAGTTAATTAATAACCTTTCTCATATCCACTTTCAGTTATATTCTTTATAAATAGTCATTATCTACATAAATTCTTCCGATTTTCAACATTGAGTGTTTATAATTTTGATCGTTTTTACTATTTTTATAATAATAGTGTTCATAATCATTCTTATCAAAAATTTCATCATTACTTGGTCATTAAATTTATTTTCAGGGATTATTTATAATTATTTATAATGCTTTGAATTAATCTAATTCTTGTTTTATTCTTTATTAATGAATATGAAATCTATAAAAAGAATTTTTTGTGATTCTTGAAGATTGTAGGGTGTTTTCTTAATTAATGAATTAAAAAATTTATAGGTATCTCCAAAATTAAAAATATCATTATTTATACATTTATATTATAATATATCATTAATTATGTTCCCATAGTTATTCGTGATATAAATTCATAATATTGTTCAGGTATGTTGTTAATCCGACCCAAACATGAACTTAGCATGGTTTAATGAATGATTATGAGATTTTTTAGTGTAATATAATTATAACATAATAATAATTATATAATTTAGTGTTTATTGGTGTTTTATATTATAATTATAAACAATATAGAATAATAAGTAATGGATATTAAAATATGACATAATTTGAATAAAAACTTTCCTCTTTACATGATTCTTTTAAACGATTGAATTAAGGATGAACGTTTATTCATCATATCATTAATAGGTTCTCCAATTTTTCATACCAAAAACATAATGATATCATAAACATAATATCGCATCATTAAATCCATAATATGAACCATCAATGATGTGTGGTGATAGAAAATGAATTTTATTGCTTGTGGTGGTGATAATACACATGTACACATGAACGATGATTTCATTTTTCTTAATGGATGGGATAAATTTATATATAAATGATAAAAATATCATTATATTAGTGTGCCTATAAAAAATTTCAATTAATATAATTAATAATAATAACTAATTAATTCATAATACTCACGCTGGGAACTATGATTTTTTATAGAAGTCTCCTTGTAAATGAAGGCATTATGCTAACTAATGGTAACCATAAGATTTTGAATGTGGGATAAGGTTATAAAAATATAAATGTGGAAGATTTTAAATATAAAATTATATTATTAGGTGAGTATTTAATTGGTTTATATGTTACTCTTTTATATGTTTTTAGAATGGATGTTTTGGGAGTAACCCTTATATTTTCAATAATTTAACGTTATTATTCAAGTTTAAATGGAAAAAAATGGAAAAAAATAGGATTTTATAGTGAGTGTAGGTAAAAAATCACATAAAACACTCCTTTTTTGGAAAACCTTGAGTGTTTTAGGGATTTTTTATTTAAGTTTTTAACTTTTACCATAATTTAATTTTACCTTGGTAATTAATTATGAAAAATTATAGTTAATTTTAATGACGAAGATTAATATTGTGCCTTTTAATTAATTTAATCCTTATGATATCAAAATTAAAATTAATTTTATTAAATAAAATTTATAAAGGTGTGAAAACTTAATTTTAAAATAAACACACTTAATCATGTAAAAATGTAGTTAGAAAAATAAAAGTTTTAATATTTAAATAAATATACAAGATAAAATTATCATGGATACTAGATATAATGACATAAATTGATTTGTTATAAATATATTGAGGGTGTAGGTATTTCAAGGAAATCCAAAACGTAATCTCCCTTGAAAATACATTATTCAAATAAATGTCCAGATATAGTTTTTTATTAAATTGTGATTTTAATTATGGATAAAAATATTATAAATAGGATTTATTATTGAGTTGGAAGTTATACTTCTTAATTTTCCATTATTTTATTTTTATAAATCACAAAAACATACTTAAAACATTTTTGTTAAATTTTTCTACCCCAAGTGTTTTAGAATTGTTTTGTAGAAAACATAATATTTTATCATACATTGATTAAGTTCTAAAGTATTATAAATATAAAGAATACAATCTTCATTAAAAAAATCATATTAAGTATGAGTATTATTATCATACTCACCTTTATCAGAGCAGCAGTTAGAATTTATTCAGGTTTATCATATTGATAAAAAGTCTTAACAATTAGACTGATAATGGTACCAATACAATCTGACTAACACTCATAAGTATTATCGTATTGAAATTGTTAAGGAAGTTCATCAGACTAATTAAAGTTTATAATTAGAATACGAAATACTTGTTCATAATGAAAGGAAAACTTTTAACACTATAGTAGTGTTAATTAATATGACGTCAGACATTCAGTTATAGGTGAGATGTCAAGTTCTATATGTCCAAGGATGTTGCAAAAAACTTGGAAATATGATCATTGGGAGATCACCTATAAATAACGAGTCTTTTGAAGAGTTTAGAGCTGATCTATTACTCTCTCCTAAAGAGTGCTATGTGTGAACTACTTGTTCCTAGTCGGAGTATTTATTTATTAAGTTTTTTTCTACAAAAACCATGTTAGGTTGAATCCTTATGAACTTTTTTAGTTGTAATCTTCATCTAATAATTATTATAATCAATGGTTTCCAGGCTAGGAAGACAGTGTCGATCATCATATCAGGGGATTCCAGTGATAGAATTATAGTGATATATGATCATCATATTAAGGGATTTCTTGGTAAAGAAAGAGTGCCTTTAATTCAAGTATAAAATATTGGATACCTTTAATCAATGTTATTGACTACCTTTCTCGTAAGGTTAAAAGAGTTATCTTTTTAATAATATATTGTAAGTCATTATTAATTTTATATTGATATTGTAGAACTTATTTTTACAATTTTTATATTTTTCTACATTTATAATATAAATATAGTATTTATATTTAGTTTCTATGCAATTGGTTTTATCAGTGTGTTTGATAATATGATAAAAACTATATTCTCTTTTTATCAATATTAATCTGATTATCGTAAACATACTTTGATAAATTGGATCCATCATGATTACTATTTTTACTATAATTTAATCAGACTGGTTATAGTTTTGATTCTGTGAATTTTATAATCAAACTGAGTTTGAGTCTGATAACCTTACTTAAGAGGCTTGTTTAATGTTCATTTTAATTATTTTTTAAACAATCCCCCCCCCATGAAATTATATCCATCTAAGATAAATATTATGATCCTATAATTGGTATCAGATCAGGTTTCTATTTCTTATACTTGGTGTGTTTTTAATTCTTCTATCATCAACAAGTTTTATTAAGTTTTTAAAAACTACAATTTTATAAAACTTCTTAAACTAACATGTACTTGTAGAAAATATTTTTTATTATTTTAATTATGGAAGGTATTAATGTTATTTCTATAGAAAACCTAAATCTAAATAAACCTCCTATACTTGATGGTACTGATTATGAGTACTGGATATATATGATGAAAAAATATCAATATTGGAGTTAATAATCTCATTATTCTTAATAAGACTACAAGATTCCTGATAAGGAATTCACTACTTTTACACATTAAGAAAAACAAGGGTATCAGTTAAATTATGGAGTAAGAGATACTTTGTTATGTTTAATTAAAAGAAGTATATAGAGTTTGATACCTTCATTTGAATATGAAAATAATATATGGAAAAATATTGAATTCACACTCTTCAAATATTATAAAGTTATTGAGACTATAATATCTATTTTTTGAGAATAATGTCATGCATTTTATTTTCTCCTTAGAGAATGAATTTCTAAGATGCACTAGAGGTTCCTAAAAATCATAAATAGGTTAATATATATCATTAAAAATATCTTGATGATGAAATTATAGTACAAAATATTATTGATATCATGCCCAATGAGTGGGAATCAAAGAGTACTATTGTGGATGATACAAGAAAGTAAAATAATATTAACTTTGATGATTTCATTATAACTCTTATATAGTATGAATGTAGAGTCAATATACATTCTAAGAAATGTAAAAAGAAAAATGAAGTTATTGAGTCTTTAAATCTTCAAGGAAGAAGAAAGTTATTGTCCAATCTGATTTTGGTACTTCTGAACATTCTGAGAATGAATTATCTAATATCGGTAGAAGTATTAATAAGATAGTTGGTAAGAAATATTTTCAATATAGATAAAAAATAGTCACAAGGATATAGGTAAAAATAATTATTTTTAGGTCACATGATACAAATATAATAAAGTTGTACATATCTGTCCAGATTGTCCAAAGTATGAGAGGAAAGACAGGAAAAAAAGAATTCAGAAAGGAATACCAAAAAAAAGTACAAATCAAAAGTCAAGAAAGTATTTAAATCCTCTAACACATGGAGTTCTATTGGTGGATATTCTTCTCATAATTTTTTATATATTGAAAGTTTTGGAAAAAATAACATAGGTATTTTTACAATTGTACCAATGGTAAAAAAAATATATCATGGAAAAGATACAAACAACCAAAAAACTTAAAAATATTTCATTAACTGAAATTCATACTGATGAGAAAAGTTATGTATCCTCTAATAAAGATTCTTCCTCATAATAGGATAATTATTTACCTTTTTATGATGAATTTTCTCATTTTTTAAAACTCTTAGAAAATGAAAATTGTATGATTTGAAAAAAAATAAGATAATGCAAAGTAAAAACTTTGCCAGGATAATTCAAGGATAAATGTTTTAAAAAATTAAATATAAAATCATTATCAATATATTGATATAGTTATTTTAAAAAAATAATCTATTTTTTATAATTTTTAGATATTATTTTCTAAGAGAAATGGTTTACAAACTACTTTTGATAAACTTAGTTACAAAACTATCACTATTGAGGATAATAATTTAGTTGTAAGACTAAAATCTAAAATTTATTCTATGAAGAAAAATTTATAAAAGTTTACTACTAGAAAATAATATTTGGATAAAATGTATAAAAAAACCTCATGGTAATAATACTAGAATGGGTTATTCTTGTAAAAAACCTATTTTCAATAACAGTTACTTTGTTCCAAAAAAAGTGAACCTTTTTTCACTAAGTGCCAAAGTGGTGGGAACTGGAAGAAAGATTGATCCTTAAATAAAATTAAATCACTAGGTCTTCATAGGGCTTGTTTTTCAAAAGAAATGAGATTTTACCAAAATAATTTTGGACAAGTGTGGTTACTAAAAATTCTATTTTCTAACAATACTAGACTCAGGAAGGTTTGGGTTCTGAAAGTCTAATGTTTTTTAAGAAAATAAGGAAAGTACCAAGAAGAATAATATATAGTACATGGATAGTGGATGTTCCAAGAATATGACCGTAAATATGTATTTATTTGAGAAGATTATCAGGATGAAAGGTGGTAATGTAACTTTTTGAGATAATTCTCAAGGTAAGATTATTGGAATAGGTAACTTCGTTCTTCTTGGAAATGCTCTTATTTTAAATGTTTAATCTGTTAGAGGTATTGAGAAGAAACTTATAAACATAATTCAATTATTTGATGAAGGTTACCTTGTGAAATTTAGGAATGAAAAATGTTTAGTACATAGTTCCAATGATGAATTTATTCTTTCTACCAATCAGTATGATAATGTTTACATAATTAACAAAGAATATCTTAGAATCTTGAAATTACCCTACCTTAGTGAAATGGAAGATAAATATTAGATATGGAATAGAAGGTTAGGAAACTATAACTTCATAAACTTATATAAATTAACTAATAAAGGACTTGATAAGGATCTACCAGAACATAGGTTTGACACTTCAAAATTCGGTGACCCTAGTCAATACGGTAAACTAAATAAGTCAAGTTTTAAATAAATTAGTGAATTATCAACTTCTAATGCTTTGTAGTTAGTGAAAATGGACTTATTTTGTCCTATATAAAATAGAATTATTGGAGAAAAATACTATCTATATGTATAAGTTGATTATTAAACTAGATATATTTGGGTTTATTTTATTAGAAATAAATATGTAACCTTTAGTTATTTTAAAAATTTTGTGGCCCTGGTTAAAAATGAGAAGAACCTTTCCTTGATAACTATTTATAGTGATCACGGTGGATAATTTGTAAATTATTATTTTGAAACTTTTTGTAGTAAGAAATGTATAAAAAATAAATTTTTCATCACTTAAAACCCCTATAAAAATGTTGTTTTTGAAGAAATAAATATAATTATTCAAGAAATAACTATAATCATATTGGGTGAATACTTAGTTACTAAAAAAATTGGGATGAAGTGGTTAGTACTTCACACAATACTATAAATAGAGTTTTAATTAGAACCTTTCTTAATAAAAATATCTGTGATTTGTAAATAGGAATAAAACCAAATGTTTCTTACTTCATGGTTATTGATTACATAGTATTCATCCTAAATACCAATGATCATTTACATAAATTTGCACTCAAATCTAATGAATTGATATTTTTAGGTTATTCCACTACATCTAAGTCTTATAGAGTTTTTAATAAAAATTCTTATACGATTAAGGAAATAGTAAAAATTATGTTTGATGAAACTTGTCATTTTGTTTTTAAACAAACTCAACCAAAATCCTCAGATGATACTTCTAAAAGTCATTTTCAACATTTTTTAGAATTTCCTAATTATAAGGGAATAACTCGAGAATTATTTTTTGAAGTTATTCCTATATAATATTTTATACCTATTTTTAAAGAACATATTTTTCCCAAAACCAATAAGTTATTTGTTTCTTAGGAATCATCATATTAAAAGTATCATTGGTGATGTAGATTAACCAGTTAAGACTAGAAGTTCCTTAAGAAATGAAATTGAACATCTAGCTTTTATATCCAAATTTTAACCTAATAATCATGATGAGGCTTTAGGTGATGAGGATTGGATTAAGAAAATATAAGATAAACTCAATGAATTTGAAATGAACAAGGTCTATAATTTAGTTGAACAACCTATATAAACTTCTATAATTGAAGTAAAATTGTTTTTTCAGAACAAATGGGGGGAAATGGAAAAAATATTCTAAATAAAACTAGACTTTTTGCTAAGGTTTATAATCAACAATATGGAATTGATTATTAAAAGACCTATGTACCGATAGTAAGACTTGAAGTTATTCGAATACTTATATCCTTTGCAACATTCTTTAATTTCAATTCTTTTCAAATGGATGTGAAGTGTTCTTTTTGTAACAGATATATTATGGAGGAATTTTATGTTGAAAAACCCCCTAGTTTTGAAAATAAAAAACCTTATAAATACGTTTATAAACATACCAAATTTTTATATGGACTTAAACAATCTCTGAGAGCATGGAATGATAGATTAATTAGATTTCTATTAAAAAATTATTTTTTTAAGGGAGTTGTGGATCCAAAAAAATTATAAAATAAGTAAATAAAAATATTATGATTGTAGAAATTTATGATAATGACATTATATTTGTTTCAAATTAGAAATATTTATTTGATTCCTTTGTGGATATTATGAAATATGAGTTCGAAATAAGTATGATGGGTGAGTTAACATATTTTATTGGTTTTCAAATCTCAAAAAACTATAAGGAAATTTTATATCTCAACATAAGTATATAAAATATCTTCCTAAGAAATTTGGATACAATAATACAAAAAAGTTTCAGTACTCCTACTAGTACATCCAATACATTAGATCTTGATGAATCTAGGAAACTAGTTGATCAAAATATTTTTAGAGGTATGATAGGAAGTTTACTTTACTTAACTATTAGTTATCTAGGTTTAATGTTTTCTATTTTCTTATGTGAAAGATTTAAAAAACTAAAATAATATCATTTTAAATATGTTAAACGAATTTCTCATTATCTTAATGGAACTATCAATTTAGGACATTTCTATTCCTCTGGAAGTGTTTTTGAACTAAAAAATTATTCAAATACTAACTTTAGTGGTTGTAGAATGGATAGGAAAATAACGTATGTAACTTTTCCTTTCTTAGGAGATTCTTCATTTTCTTTTTCATTTAAAGTAACACTCAGTATGATATTCCACTGTTGAAGTCAAATATGTGGTAGACAGAAGTTGTTAAGCCCAAGTTTTATGGATGCAACACACACTCACTGACTATGGCATGAGTTTTAATAAAACTCAGAATTTTTTATTAATATATGTTCCATTGATTTATATAAAAACCCAATAAATCACTCACAAGATAATAACATTGATATAAGACACAATTTCCTTTTGTATCACACACATAAATGAGATAGAATTTCACAATTTGTCAGAATTCAATAACAACTTGTTGATATTTTTACAAAACCTCTTTCTTTTGATAGATTTTAAAATATCAAACAGAATCTATGAATGGTAAATGTAAATTATTAATTCATATCTACTTATTTTTAAACCATATCCTTACATTATGTGACTCCTTTTCATATGGGGGGTATATATGAAATATATTTTTCAAAAAAAATTAGTTTTCTAAAAATGATAAATTTTCTAAATCTTTTATCATAATGAGTTTTCTGAACTCAAATGGATTTAAAAAAAATTCAGAGTCATAATTCCCAAACTATTTTTCAGACTCTAAAAATTTTATAAAATTTATAAACTTAAAATTTTCTTAAACACATTTCCATATTTATTATTTTTTTAATCAATTTTTATTATAAAAATTTTTAAATTAGATTTTATTTTAAATTTTTCCTAATCAATTTTTATTTTCAAAATTTCATAATTAGATTTTTATTTTAATATTTTTCATAGTTAGTTCTTAAAACTATCATTATTAGTTTTCTACTAAAAAATATGGTATTCAATTTTTTATGAACTATAATAATTAGATTTTGTAATAAAAATATCATATTCAAATTTACATAACCAAAACTATCATAATCAATTAGTTTTAAAAAACCAAGAAGAATGGGTTAATTATATAGACGGATCTTTCCACTTTAAAAGTTAATCTTATATTAATTTTATTTTTTCACTATCTCATTATGATTAGTTATTTAATTTTTGTTTTTATAATTTTAGTTTTATAAGAATTTAGTTTTTTCAAGTTTTTTTTAAACTTTTCCTAATCAAATTCATTCTTAATTTGATAAAACATTAAAAAACTTCGAGATCTAAAAATTCTTTAAATATTTCTTTGGATCAATTTCAAAACCCATATCTAAATGGGTTCAATATAAAACATTAGTTATCTTATTTAATTTGAATCATCAACCCCAATGGCTATATAGAGGAGGTCCCCCTCTTATCTCACATTGATTGTTCTAGAGATTCTTCTCCATAGTTATTTCACCCTTTAAGTTTTTTGAGTCCGATTGTATTACTTTTCATCTTATCTTTATTTCTAAGTCCAAATATTATGGACACTAAAGAATACTTTGGTAAATTGTTTGTTTTCATAGAATTTATATTGGAACGAAAGTAGTGTGATAATTGTGATTCAACACTGAAGAATATAATTTATTTTTAATGATGGGAATCGGTTTTCCTGGAAATATCAGACAAGGACTTTGATCTCTATTATCCAGATGTGGTACATGAACTTTATGTGTCTTTTATATTCATAATAAAATATATTAATGAAAAGGTTTATTTTTAAATGTATGGGAAATGGTATAAGGTACCTTATATGATACTTGTTAATCATGTAGGGGTGCCATCAGAAGGAGAGGCCTATTGTACTTCTCACAAGATTTCATGTAGTCTTTGTACTTTTAACAAGACCAGAAATAAAGATTCATTATTTTCTCATTAAGATGAATTCATAAAGTTATCCCAGCTCACTCTATAAAAACTAGTTGTTATACTATAGTAGCAGGGATATCTCATTCTAAGAAAAGGATATTGAGATACTCTAAAAGTTTCAGATGTGTTTGTTTTGGAATTTTTGGTGAATATGAGGAAGATATATTTTTTAAATTTTATCTTTATAACTATGGAAAATATAAAAAATAGGTTTAATAAAGTATAATATTTTCATTTTTCCAAATTTTATAAGTAAAATGGTTTTTGAATGTATGAAAGTTTTCAGGTTTGAAAATAAATCATATCCAATGAGGGAAAATATTAATTTATTACTGAGTATACGATGGGAAGAATGAGACTAGTATTTGATTTAAAATCAAAGAAGTTTGTTGAGAAATTATATGGTGATATATAATAGGTATATCCATCAATAAGATTAGAAAAATATAATAAGTACAAGAAATTGAGGGTAGATACCTCTCCTCAAAAGAAAAAAAATAAGAAAAAGAAAATATTTGATATTTTTTTTGATGAAATGATGAAAAATAAAGCTAAGAATAAGGCAAGAGATCCAAAAAATGGAATTTATACCACAAATTCTAAGACCTTAAAGATTCATTTGGTTGAAACTTTATAAGAAGAGTCTAAGAGAAATAGATAGAAGAAAATATTACAAGAAGAATAAATTTGTGAAATTTTTTTGAATGGGGATGGAATTCCCTTGAGAATGTTGTTATATCAACTTATCATACCGATCTGGTAATCCCAGAAGTAGGGTTAGTTTATGAAGAAAAAATATTTTTTAAAGGTTAAATTCCCTCTATCTTAGATAATGGAAAACCAAAAGTTTTTTAGGATGAATATGTCTCAATTATCCCAGAGAAATAATCAGAACCAGTGCCAACTAGAATGGGATTTCTTAGAACTGTGAAAAAACATCAAGACAATATTGATAAAAAAGTAAAAGAAGATGGTGATAAAAAAATATTTAAAAAATAAAGCTACAGTTTTTTAAAGATGAATAATAAGTATAATATGAAGAAGTAGAAACAAAAATAGAAGTTGAAGTTGAAGAAGGATAATAAGGAGAAGAGGAAGAGGAAGAAAATGAAGACACTAATGAGTAAAAAACTCACACCAATAAATATTCATCAGAATCATTATCCTCATAATCATCAGAATTACCTTACAAGACTGATAAGGATAGTAAATTTGGTAGTTCTGAAGAAGAATCATCATCAGAAGAAGAATAAACTAAGTCATCATCAAGGAAATATAAAGAAGATCAAAATTAAAAAACCATAGTTTCTGATAAATACATCACTGATGATGTGAAAATTATGAAAATTTATGATGAAAAATAATTTATAATAATGATGATATGGAAGCTTCAATGATATATAAAAATAAAGGGAATGAAATGGAAGTTGATACGAGCTAAACTAAACCTCCCCAGCCTGACCCTGAACAATTGGATTATTATAGTATAATTTCTAAAAAATGTTTCAACCATATTTTTCATCTGTTGATAAGGTTGGATGGAAAAATTCCTTAATTTCCTATGCTTGAAGCTCGAAGTCATATGATTCAAGAAAATATCAATCAGAAATCAAATCCGACAAATTTTTTAACAGAATCAGTAATTTTGATCGAATATGAGTTATAGACTTTATAAGAAAGTTCACACACTCAAAAGATATCATGTAATCAAATGGTAAAATGGTCTAACTAGGTTGATTCATATATTTAGATGTATGACAAATAGTTTTATGAGATTATGAATTTGATGGTAGAATTATAAAATTCTTTCAAACACTTATCCAAATATATGGGTGATAGGGTAAAGTTTTTGGAATATTTTAGAGATGAGACCAATGAATGAACTAAATATGTGACTGTTTTGAATGAGAATATATGTGACATGGAGTTAGAAATGAGCCGACTCTGATACTATAAAAATGAATAAATCATTTTGAGAAAGAAAAAAAATAATTTTTTAAGAAATATAAAAATATGAAATCTCAATATTGGACTCTGGAGTAGGAATTTGTGAATATGGACCAATATTATAAGGAGTTCAATAAGATCAAGTATTTTGTGAAAATTGTGATAAAGAAATATTGAGTTTTTCTTTTAATTATCATTGTACTAGTTTTTTAAATCACATAAAGTTTGTTTATGAATGAATTTCCTTTTCATCAAAATCTGATTTGTTGTAATTTTTTACAGTTCTGAATGGTTACATGTTCTTTCATAATTTTCATGGATTCTTAGTTAATTCAATTAATTGTTTCTTATATTCTTTCTTTTCTAAATTTTTAGGAAACTCCAGACTTTTCCCATTCCTTTTTAAAAATAAAAAATGGGGAGAAATTATTAAATGGGGAAAAAGTTTTATTAAAATGGCAGAAATTTTTATTAAGGGGGAGTTGTTATATAATAGGGGAGATGTTTCACTAAGGGGGAGAATATATTTCATAAGAAAAAATATTTTATAAAAAGGAAAGATATTATCTTATGGGGGAGTTCATTGTATTCAACATCGTACTCTCCATTGTATTCAAAAGAGTTATAAGTTCAAGTTGGTTAAGGTTTAAATATTTAAACTAAATATGAAGTTATTAAAAGAAAAATTGGATGTAGGTTTTTCAAGTTAAATTTCATTTAGGTTTTAGGGTTTGTGATTTCCAAAAAGGGGGAGATTTTTGAGTAAGAAGTTCTAATTCTTACTTAAAACATGTTTACTAACTTTTTTTGTCCAAATTGTTTTTGTATGTTTTTTTATATAACATAATCTTCTAACATACATAGAATAATTTATAAATTATTATGAATACAAATAGTACATTCTAAATTACAAAAAACATATTCAATATGATTATGATTATCATACTCACCTTTATCAAAAAACAAGTTAGACTTTATTAATTTCTATCATACCAAAAAAGTCTTAACGATAAGACTGATACTATTACCGATACAATCTGAATTACACTCATAAGTATTAGATTATTGAAATTGTTAAGGAATT
Organism: Viscum album; assembly: GCA_963277665.1. Taxonomy (NCBI): domain Eukaryota; kingdom Viridiplantae; phylum Streptophyta; class Magnoliopsida; order Santalales; family Viscaceae; genus Viscum; species Viscum album. The sequence continues at coordinate 1,268,353,613 of OY728151.1, read as the reverse complement.
CAATCGGAATGACTAATGTTTATAATTATATTATAGAATACTTTTTCCTAATGTAAGGAAAACTTTTAACCCTATAACAGTGTTAATCAATATGACTTCAGGTATTCATTTATAGGTGATATTTCAAGTTCCATCTATCTGAGGCCATTGAAACAAACATTTAAATATGATTGGTGGGAGATCACATATAAATACCAATTCATTTAAAGAGTTTGGAGCTGATTGATTACTTTCTTATGAAGAGTTCTCTACATAAACTACTTATTCCTAGTCAGTGTATTTATTTAGTACATTTTCATTCTAAGGAAACCTTTCTATGTTTTCTCCATAATAACTTTTGTAATTGTAATATGCACCTGGTAATTGTTATGGTTGAGGGATTCCATTCAATGAAGATAGAGTTTATTATCATATCTAGGGATTTCAGTGATAGGAAGATAGATCTATTTGATAATAATATTTAGGGATTTACTAGTATTTAAATAAAAACATTATTGTAAGTATTAAATAGTAGATACCATTAGTCAAGTTTATTTACTACCTTTCTATTAAGGTTAAAATAATTTTATTTTTAATAATAGCTTTTAAGTTACTCTTACTTTTACATTTCTACTGTATAATTTTTTTAAAAGTTTTCTATTCAACTGCATTGATAATAGAAAGATAGTCATCATACTTATATTTATATAGAAATTTTTTATTGGTGTGTTTAATAATAAGAGAAAAACAACATTTTTTTATTTATCCATAATACTCTGATTACGACAAACAAACTTTGATAAATTGGATCCATTGTGATTATGATTTTTACTCTAATTTAATCAGACTAGTTATAGTTTTGATTTTGGGACTCTAATTATCAAACCAAGTCTGAGTCTAATAACCTTACTTAAGAGGCTCTTTATTGTTTAGTTTAATTCCTGTAAATTATTTTTTTTAAACAATATTTCACCCCCCACCCCACCTTGTAATTATATACATATAAGAAAAATCTTATGGTCCTACATTTATAAGTTCATATAATCTTATAAAATGTGTATTGTTATTCCTTACATTTATATTTTATTACATAAAAGTTTTTTTAAACATCTATGTCCTTCTTATATAATGATAAAGTCATGAAAATTACAAGTTTTTTGAAAATCAAATTTTACAACTAAAAACAACCATTTCAAAAAAATATTATAAATGTATACTAATCTATTTTTGATATAATACATTCAAAAATGAAGTACATTTATTCAATTTCAAATTATAAAATTAATATTTTAAATAATTTCATGAATAAAGTCTCTTTAAAGGGAAATTAATGTAATAGTATCAATATGTAGGGTTTACCCACTATAATAGAATCTATAGTCTTACATTCTCTCCTCCCCCATAAAAAATTTAATCTTAGAAATTGGGTTCTATATCAGTTGTTCACCAAATGTGAATGTTCCTTCTACATAGCTTCTTAAAAATCTCAATATTCCTCTTCTAGTTTGTGATTTATCCAAAGGACATTCACCAATTGAGTTGTTCAATTCTAAAAAAAAACTTTATCTTTGGAATCAGGAATCTAGATAGATACTTCCATATAAGACATGCAAGGCTTTAACTCTATTCCCCCATATGTCAGAACATGCATTGGATCTAGAATATTTTTCCTCAGTAATAAATATAGAATAAGTTAATTACTATAGAAAGGATGGGATACATAGACAATTGGAAATTTATAGCTTCAATTATTTTAAGTATCTAAAATATAATAATGTACCTAGTGATTAACTCCCCCTTTTTTTAAAATATTAAAACTCCCTTCCACCGTAAAACATTCAAGAATAGATTATACCCATCTTGAAATTCTAATCATCTCCTTTTATTATAATCACAACACTTTTTTCTACTCTGTGATCCCTTAATGAAATCTTGAATATCCTATATATTAACAGTCATCTTCTCCACAAGCACTATGAAAAATAAAACTCTTTCTCCAACTACATCTAAATAGGTTGGAGTATGACACCTATTCCCATATAAAGATTCATATGGTGCCATCTGGATACATGAATGGAAGATATTATTCTATTAAAATTTCACCAAATGTATATATTAATCTCACATACCTTTGAAGTTAAGAGAACATTATCTCAGTATGTATTTTAAATTATAGATATCCATTTCAGACTACCCCTCAGTCTAGGGAGTATAAGTGGTGCTTAAATGTATCTTAGTGTTGAGAACCCTTTGAAGACTCTTCCAAAATTTCAATTTGAACCAAGGATTGTAATTTGATAAAATTGATAGAGGTACCCCTTGAAGCCTTATGATCTCATTAATATAGAGTCAGGAAAGGAACTCAAGGGGTATATATTCTCTTATTTATATCAAATGATCATACTTAATAAGATAATCAATGATAACCCATATAGAATCATTCCTCCTTGAAGAATTTGGGAGTCTAGTGAAAATTTCCATTATAATATTACTCACTTCAATATAGGTATAATCAGAGGTGGCATGAATCACTTAGGATGTTGTCTTTCTTCATTTACCTACTATAATACTAAGTATCCAGACAAATAGTCAACAATTTCTCACATTATACCATATCACAAAAAAAATATCTTAAATCCCTATATATCACTGTGTTACCAGGGTTTATAGGTATATTTAAGCTATGTGATTTGTCTAGAAGATCCACATTTAACTCTAGTATGGATGGAATACATAACCTTTTCCCAAACTTCAACACTACATATATGTATATAAATTATTTCAATTTCCCATCAATTACTACTTTTATCTTACTTTATATTTTATTTTCATCCTACTAGGACTTCTCTATTTTTCTAGTCATGAAGGTTTAGTAATTACTTGTAAAAAGTAATATGTCTCTATTTTTATAAAAAAACACCATATGCATATTTTAGAGATTTGTGTATATAGGATACTTATTAATCTTCATCATGTTCATAACTCCCTGGTCCATCCTACCCAATACATCAGCCACACTAGTTCCCTTCCCAGGGTGGAAGTGTATTGAGTAATCATAGTCCTTGGGTAGTTCCAACCATCTTATTTTCCTCATGTTTTGATAATTCTAAGATAATATATACTTAAAACTCTTATAGTCAGTATATATATCATATCATTCACCATAGAGGTAGTTCCTCCAAATTTTAAAACAAAATATTAAATCTTCCATCTCAATATCACGAGTGGGATAGTTTTTTACCACATATTTTTAACTACCTTGATGAATATTCATCCACTTTATCATTTTACATAAATAAACAACTGATTCCTTTCTTTAATGAATCTCTATATATTACAAATCCTTCTTTACAATATGGTGCAGTTAAAATAGATAATTAATCAGTCTTATCTTTAGCTATTCAAAACATTCCCCATATTCCATTGAATATGTCAGTTTAACCCTTTTATGTGTTAACATGTTTAAAGGGTTGGCCAACTAGGAAAATATTAAACATACCATTGATAAAATTTTACTAAAACTAGTAAACATTTTATCTCAGTTATGATCAATGGTGGCGGTCATTATTTGACTAAATTTTTCATGGTATTCATTTCTCTTAGAGTTTATTAAGATATAATTAATTAACCCCACCAAAAGGTTATTAAGATAATCCTTGAATAATAAATTCATATTATCTATAATGAGAGCTGGTGAATTAGTCTATCCAAAAGGTATTACTATAAACTCATAATGTCTACACGTCGTTCAAAATGTTTTCTTAATTATATCATCCTTATAAATAATTAACTAATTCTAACCAAAGAGAATATCAATATTTGAAATATATTTGGATCCATGAAGTTGATCAAATAACACATCCTTATGTGGTAAAGGATACTTATTCATTATTTTCATGGCATTTATCTCTCTGTAATCAATGCACAATCTCATGGACCCATCCTTCTTTATCATAAATAAAACAGGGGCTCTCCATGATGAAACACTAGGGAAAATAAATACCTTATCAAACAACTGCTATAGTTGTTTCTTCAGCACCACCAACTCCACTAGTGTCCTTCTATATGGAATTTTAGATATAATCCTTGCATAAGGAATGAGTAAAATAGAGAACTCAACTTCACACCTTTGGGGATGATCATGTAATTCTTCATCAAAACCATCAATAGATTTTTTTAACATGGGTACATACTCTATTATTATGATATCTTCCTTATCCATAGGTCTCAATTGATCTTTCTCTCTTCGTAGAATTTAATTAAGGAGAGATACTAGGGGAGGATTTGGATATGATTTAGATGATAAATGTTTCCCTCTAAAGACAAGATATTTTGTTTTTACTTCATGAATCGTAATCTCCTTCTCTTTGTAATAATTTTGTTTCATTATACATTGAAATAAAATCCATAAAAAGGATCATATAAAAGTAAAACATAGTTATAATATTATTATTTTCAAATACGGTACACCCATGCATCATAATTGGAACTACCTAACACATATTTATTATAATAAGACTCCCACTTGATATCTTAACTGGTAACTCCTTTACTAGTGTTTTAGGGAAATATATAATGTTTTTAGAAAACATTGAAGATATCAAAGAGTTTTAAGATTTTGAATAAAATAAATCATTATCTAAATTTAAGGATATGATCAAATTAATCACCACCAAATCATTGTGAAATTCAACTTTTGTTGTGGTAATCATATAGGACTGACCTTTCTCCCTTGGCCTTTTCTAAGGTAAATTCCCTTTATTTTTTGGGAATTGGTTCACAAAATATACCATCTCCTTTCAGTAAAATAATTGAATATCAACATATTTTTCCTTGTCTTTACAGTCATGATTTTTTTGGCCTTTACTCTATAATTGTAATAAACTCTCAATCCCTTATTATAAGCTTTAGGTTGCTTCTTCCCATAGTTATCACACATGGGAAATCCAATCCTTGCTTTCTTCCCCAATACTACCTTATTCTTCCCATGATACTCATTTGGCATCTTCTTGTTCTAATTTCCCTTAAATAAATATATCCTATAGAAATCCATTTCTATATTACCTTCACATGATATTATATTCTTTAATGATGAAAAGTTCTGAGAGACCAATCCCTTTTAAAGGATTGGTTTTAACCAATAAAATAAATGATCAATCTTGATTTTTGGTCTACAAACATAGTCTTTGCCATGCCTAGATAACATTGAAAAGTTAACCACATACTAATAAATTTTTTCATCCTCCTTTTTTCTAATATTAAGGAATTATTTTTACATTTTTTCTCTTTTCTCATGATGAATGAATTTTTCATAGAATACCTCCTTAAAATTTTCTAATTCCATGCACTTTATCTCATATTTATCTTTAGTTTTTTGAAATAGTGACCATCATTTGGAAAGTATCTACCTTTAGAAGATATCCTAACATTATTACTTTATACTTTTTACTACTTCCCAAAGTAAAAAAGATATTCTCTATGAAATTGATATGTTTTTCAGATACCAATGAACTAGAAGTTTCATTGAATGTTGAAGTTTATTTTCACATGAACCAATCCAACATAGTTTCACCATGTTGAGGGTTAGCAGTTTACTCTATAATGGAGAGATTATTTTTCATAGAATGGGTCAACTGCCCTAATATAGTTATGAACTAATTAGCCTCAACTCAAGCTTTATTAGCATGTTCAAGGGGAATATCCTGATATTTATTATGGGTGTTGATACAGTTCTCATTCCATTCATTAGTCACCATCTTTATATAATGGAATACAAATAAATATCTCATGATATTGAATTGTAAAATATATTTCCTATTATGTTTTCTAGAGTGTTCCTAAGAAATATTGAGGGTTTTTTATAGTAATTATGTTATATCACTTGGTTTCTATAGATATTATTATGTTACATATAAACTTCCTCTGATACCAACTGTAACATCCTAGACTCCAAAAACCTAGATCTGGTAGTTATATTATATTATTTGTATAGAATACAAGATTTACTTAAGGATATAGTAATTTAGTAGTCTTGGAAGACAAGATAAATACATAAATTACATTTCAAAACATAGGATACAACATGAACACTTTACAATTACATTATTATCCCCTACATCATATCCTATAAAATAACATATATTCCTCATCTAGGTTTCCTAGAAAAAGGAATATAAATAATGGTGAGCTTGGATGCTTGATTAGAAATATCGTACAATACAAGAGTTCATAACATAAACATTGGATAAGTGATATGGTATTAATAAATGAACAATATAAACCCATAAACTATTATAATTAAGGGAATTTTATATCCATGATACTGAATAAAAACATTAATAACAATATTTATTGATCTCATACTGATGGAATGCATAATTTTAGACATAAAAACATGTTTCCAAGGCCTTGTGTGGAAACACTATCTTATTATGGGAAGAGGTATAAAAAAACCAAACTTATTTTCTCTCATGAGACCTATTAGTGAATCAAGGGGATATATAATTTTGGGTCACACCCATCGCCTGATTGAATCCTATAAATTCACCATAATATTCATCAATCCCTTTCTTTACATTCCCTAAGAAACCTTTGGCTGAATAAAACAACAGTTATAAATATAATGTGAAATATGTAACAATACATCCCTATTAAATAGAATAATGTGGATATATTGGAGAACATACCTTAAACAACATATAAATTGTGGGGTATTATCAAAGTAATAACAAAACCCCATATCAAATAAATATAGTTGAAAGGGTACTTTTAATGTTTTGGGTTATCCTTGAAAGATAATAATTGTGTTCAATAGTTTTCATTATTATTATACCATGGAAATGGAAGGAAAAATCCTTCATCATGGTTTATAAAAAGAGTTTGAATATTCCAAATAATATCCCATAGGAGTTCCAATCCCAGTCTGCATTCTTAGGCCCATTCATCTTGAGTCTGGGTGATGATTGATCTAATGTTTAACTAATGAATTTGTGAGTGATTATACCTAGGTGAATCTATACCATATTTTTATCAACATGAGAATATATATAAAGCTATTTATTTCTTAGGATACTACACACAATTTTACTTTACCAAAACGTAGAATGGTTATTCCACCATAGAAAATACTGAGTATTACAATGGTTTTTGTAAATATTGAATTAAAATAATCATAGGGAGATAATAATATAGACTTTTAAATACATTAAATTTATTTATTAATATGGTGAAAATACTTTCATGTTAATTTATAAACCACAAAAAAATATGCAGTGAATATAACATGAGTCCAAAAGAATGAAATTTGAGACGGAAAACCCCCACTTATGGGTTAGGTAATAATTAAATCAAAACCTATTGAATGATAGGTCTTATAATGGATATTAAAATACCATAAATGAAATTTTTTCCATGATATATCATCTCAAATAGGTATTATATACACCATATAAAGGAAACTATGCGCATAATATGAAACATGTCTCAAAGAGAGGAATTTGAGATGGAAACCCCTACGTCTTATCCTGAATTTCATAAATGTACTTTAACATCATGTATTACAAACATAGATATCTTAGTAACTTAATTAAAAACCTTAATCATATTCATTTTAATTTATATTCTTCATAAATATTCATTCTCTACATGAATTCTTTTAATTTTTCATTTTTAAGTGTTTATAGTTTTTATTGTTTGTACTGGTTTCATAATAGTAGTGTTTATATTCGTTATAATTCCAAATTTCATCATTAGTAGGTCATTAAAGTTAATTTTATTGATTAATTGTAATTATTTATGATTCTTCAAATTCCTTTCATTATTTTTTTATTGTCTATCATTTAAGATGGAATCTATAACACGTATGTTTTGGTGATTCCTAACATTTGGAGGGTGTTGTCTTAATTGATGAATTAAATATTGATATAATATCTCCAGAATAAAAAACAATAATTTTTTACAAGTTTTTATTATATTATTCCAGTAATTTTTCTTCCATATTCATTTATGATATAGATTCATATTATTTTCTAATTAGGTGGTTAAAACAACCCAAACTTGAACGTACCCTAATTTAATGAATGATTATGAGGTGATTTTTCTATAATAAAATTATATCATAAGCTTGATGATATTATTTATTAATTATTAGTGTGGTATATCATAATTATAAATTAAGTATAATAATAAGTAATGGATATTAAAATGTTACATAATTTCAATAAAAGATTTTTCTCTTAACATCCTTGTTTTAAAGGATTTAATTAACTATGATCATTAATTGATCTTATCATTAATAGGTTATCCAATTTGTAATAACAAAACCTTAATGATATCATAAATATAATATTACATCATTAAATCTATTTTAATAACCATAAATTATTGGTGGTGAATAAAAATGAATTGTGTTTCTTATGGTGATGGTAATCTGCATGTATGCACAAACAACGCTTTTGTTTTTCTTAATGGTTGGGATAGATGTATATATAATGATAAAACCATTAATATAGTAACATTAAATTATATTAATTATAATAATATCATTATATTAGTTTGGATATAATAAATTTTAATGCATATAATTAAGAAGAAAAATTAATTAGTTGATAATACTCATTTAGAGGGCTTGAATTTTCCATAGAATACTCCTTGGAAATAAAGATATTTTACTAAAAAATGGTGGACCTAATATTTTGAATTAGGGAGATGGTTATTTGAGTATAAATTGGTATATTTTTAAAAGTAAATGAAAATGA